>CM029619.1:257629-1457629 GCA_017311315.1 Dendrocalamus latiflorus
AAAAGTTGAGAGGCGCACGTATTCAGTGTCAAATATCGAAATTTCTCTAAGGTTTCATGTCATCCATTCATAGTCTACCTATTCGCTCATTTGGCTTCACATTCTTGAGGATGTTAATTATAACGTTGCCCCTCAACATGTTATTTTGACAATGCCTTTTCTCAAGAAAGTGATGTCTCTTCAACTTTGTGGATAAGTACTCTATTGTTTATGTGTATTGTTATTCTTTTGAAATATGTTGCCTTTGTTGAAAAAGGAGCCCTTCCTATGTCACTAAAATTTGTTTCCTGCAGGTGCAACTGTCCCAAGAAAGGAAGTTATTGATGTCATCAAGAAATTCAATATTCAAGTTAACAACTTAACTCAGGTTAGTCTTTTATATGTACATGTGTAACTTCAGTTCATGTTAGCTTCCAGTGTTTTACATTCCATATAAGTTTGCTTTGTATGTTCATAAAACATGATATGTTATTCCAGAGGAGTCCTTTATCCTACTGTAAAATTATACCTGATTTGTGTTGTTCTGTGCTAAACTCCCTTTAGTTCTTGCCACAAGACCGGGTATGTGAATTTGCAAAGCTGAGTCCTATTCAACTTCTAGAAGAGACTGAAAAGGCTGTTGGTGATCCAGATTTACCTGTTCAGCATCGCCAACTTATAGAAAGGAGTAAGGAATTGAGGATTCTTGAAGTGGTAAAGCTGAATCTTTCACCTTTTGTTTATGTTTGCCTGTACTTTTCAAGCTTTTCTGACTTCGTTACAAATGATATGTTAGATATCAGCCTCTACACTACTGATTCACTACCGCGTTTATGTTGAATTTTAGGCTGTAAAGCAAATGGAGCAGACTCTGAATAATTTGAAGGCCCTCAACGCTGAACAAGAAAAAGATGTCGAACGTGTTCGACAAAGAGATAAACTCCTGAGAAAGGCTAGTATTTGTTTTGGCTATGAATGGAATGGGCAGTATTTTTTCATGATACTATAATACCTCTTGTTGATTGTGCCACAGGTTGAGTTAATGAAGAAGAAGCTGCCATGGCTAAAATACGACATGAAGAAGAAGGAATACATAGAAGCACAGGAGCAGGAGAAAATCATGAAGAAGAAAATGGAAGAAGCAGCCAGACTCTGGAAGGATTCAAAAGGCCCTATTGAGTATATTTCCTGGTCAAAAGGCTTCAATTATTCATTATCTTCGTTTATAAGTTCCTTTCTAGATGTTTCTTTGAAGTTTTTTTATACTACATGGTTTTTGGTATTTTTTTGGTATAAAGGTTTCCTTTCCAAGGCCTTTAAGTTGAATGGATAAATTTTTGAACTAGTATTCCTTAAATTCAATGGGTATGTTCTTTTGGACTGTGGCTTATGGCTTTAGGCTGCGGCTTATTAGTCTAATGAATAGTGATTGCTGAGAGAAGCCAAAAGCCGCTGAAAAGCCAAAAAGAATAGGGCTAATGTCTTTGAGTCAGTCTTACTTTCCTGTTTTGATAGATACTCACTTCCCTTTTATTTGTCATGATAATGTTTTTTGTTTACTTGATTAATGCTAATTAAAAAAGCTTACATAAAACTTAACTGAAACAAAATTCCTGATTACCATCATTTGTTAAAAACTAAGCAACTTGTTTTTTAAATAGAAGAACTAAGCAACTTGTGAATTTCATCACTTTATATAAAATGAGAAAAATGCAAAGCTCCCCTCCAAAAGGTTTTAGATAACAATATGTTGTTCCAAGGTAGTTTCAGTAGAATGCTTTCAGGCTTTCTTGGTCACGTTTGCTATTTAGTTTTTTGTGGCTGGCTGAAATAGCAAATGTTAAGGTTTTGAGTTCTAATGGAATATGTGTCCTTCTTGCTTTTCCCTATTTTTCGTAGAGAGCTCAAGAAAGAGAAACGAATCATGCTTCAAATGCTAAGAAGATAAACAGCCAAATGACTCAAAACATGAGCAAGCGACGGGAAGTTACAGATGAGGAGCTGCAGCTGGTATGCTCTTCTTTACCTAAAATCAGGTTTCCAGTACTATTTGACTGCTGTTGGTCTTTTGACACTTTCTTGGTATCAGAATGCACGATTGAAAACCACATTTGATGACATAGAAGATCTGAAAAGGCAAGAAAAATCTCGTCAGCAAAGGATCTCGAAGGCTAAGGAAGCTCTTGCTGCTGCTGAAAGGGAACATGAGGATCTACAACCGTATGAACCACCTAAAGCTGAAATGGTTGGTTTGTTCACCTTATTTCCACAAGCTTTTGCTTTCTGTTCATACATCTGTTTTTGTTCGCATCTGTAACCAACTGGTATTTTGTTCAGTTTATTTGCTCAAGTAACACAATTTTCGTGACTGGTGGTATCTACGCCTGTTGCTAAATTTATGTTCGTGCATAGGCACAACTCACAGAGCAAATTGCACGATTGACTTGCGATATAAATGAGCTAAGAACGGAAAAGAAAGAGAAGGAGTCTCAGTTAGCTCATGAGAAAGAAAGACTGAGGAAGTGTTCCGATAGGTACCCAGCTTGTCAGCTACTGTCTACTCCATTCGAGACTTGGCTACCTAATACTTATTTAGTTATTTCTTACAGGTTGAAGCAAATGGAAAATAAGAACAATAAGCTACTCCAAGCATTGCAAAATGCTGGTGCTGAGAAAATTGATGAAGCATACAATTGGGTGCAAAATAACAAAAATAAGTTCAGAGGAGAAGTTTATGGGCCTGTTCTCCTTGAGGTTTGTTTAGTTGCAAGCCTGTCAACTGTCATTTTCTCTGCAGATAAGACAGCTAAGTATACCTACTTTGCACTGTTTTTAGGTAAATATTCAGGATAAGATTCACGCTTCTTACTTGGAAGACCATGTTCCAAACTATATATGGAAGGTACCAATACTTTGCTAAATTGTGTTGTACGTACTGTTTACTGTTTTCCTTTATTTAGAATTTCCATACAAATGTAGAAGGTAAGGAGGGCCACATATTCTACCAATGGCTGCAGGGTCTCTGTTGTGCCATTGTGCACATTGTGCCCATATCTTGTGCATGATCAAAGTGCAGAGGCAGATTGATCCACTGGTTACTGTAGATGATTAGTTCCAATAGGATGACATCTCTGTATACTGTTTTTAGATAAAGATCCCTTGCTTATTGTCTTCATTGACTTGTAAATCATGAAACACCATCCTGTTTTTTTCATGGACAACATTATATCTGTAAACAAATTAATTGCCATTTTGCTGCATGTGCCAGTCATTCATTACCCAGGATGCTTCCGACCGTGACCTCTTGGTGAGACAAACGAAGCAATATGGTATTCCTGTTCTGAACTACACAGGGGACAAAGGCACGAGGAGAGAACCATTCGACATTACTCCAGAGGTCAGCACATATGGACCAGGCATTTAGCATTTGAGAATGCCAATATTTGTTATTTATTATTCCATCCTTTTTGTTTTATGAGGCCTGTTTTATTTTGCAATATTGTTGCAAAATTATAAGGTATGCATGTAGATTTAATGTCAATTCCTCTCTTTCGCCCTTGTTTATTTCATCCTCTTTCCTAATTGTTTGTGCACGGGCACCCACGCAAACCATCATCCCTCATGTTTCCTACGCACTTAATGTAAGGGCACTATAGTCATTCTCTTTGGTGACTTTATCAATCTTAGAGCTTTCTTAATGTTTGTCCCCGGTCAAAATGCGCCTTATAAAAAACAACAGCGGGAGTAATATTGAATGTTCTGTTTATTTTCCTTTTGACAGATGCAGCAACTTGGAATCTACTCACGACTTGATCAAGTATTCGAAGCTCCTCCTGCTGTAAAAGATGTTTTAATTAGTCAGGCTGCTTTGGATCGTTCGGTAAAACACTGCTTATGTTGAGTTCATAAACCTGTACCAAATTGCACTGGTTATGACTTAAATCCTCCACTCATAGTTGTGTTCTCTTTCTTTTCCCCTCTTTTATGTCTATGTAGTATATAGGTACAGATGAAACACATCACAGAGCAGATGATGTACCAAAGTTGGGTATTACTGACTTTTGGACTCCAGATAACCATTACCGGTGGTCCAGATCAAGATATGGTGGTCATATGTCAGCAAATGTAGATGCAGTCAATCCTTCTCGTCTTTTCATGTGCAGTATGTGTCATAATCTCAGCCTTAATAAATTTGTTGGTTATATGATTCACCTGCCATGCCTGATGCTTGTCAGCTCGCTCATGCAGATTTGGATATTGGTGACATTGAAAGGCTTCAATCTCAAAAAGATAAACATATGAAAGATATTGAAAGCATGGATGAATCCTTAAAAATGCTTCACAAAAAGCAGAGGCAATTAGAAGATGAAGAGGCAAAAATACGCAAGCAAAAGGTTTCATATGTTTTTGTTTTATTCACTTCATTAGATTTAATTAATGCACAGTTGTTTCTGATAATGCTTATCAATCCATTTTTTTCTGATATTGCTTATCTATCCAATTATTTCTGATAATGTTTATCTTTTAATTGTCATAATTCCAGGAAGGGATTACTGACGTGATGAGGTCCCAAAAGAAGAGGCGAGAAGAAATACAAAAGCGTGTTGGTATGAGACTTTTTCCTGTTCTTCTGCATGTAGCTTGTATCATATGTTGCTCTTCTCTCTAGATATTAAACGAAGAATGCTGGAGGACATATATAAAGAGGAAGATGTGGAATCCAGCACAATAAAGCTTGTTGATCAGGTGGCTAAGTTAAATGATCAGCGATTTCGAGCAGTGATAAAACTCAAGGTTAGTAGGGCTTGCAACTTCATAGGCTAACCGCCAATGAAGACCACCATCAAGAAGACTATTTGTCCTTACTTTAGTTTGATTTAAATTCTCTCAGAATTTGCTTATTGAAGCTGTTGCTCTCAAATGGAGTTACACAGAAAAGAACATGGCTTGCATTGAGCTTGATACAAAGGTATTCTCTACAAGAAACTAGTTACATTTGCAAAAAATAAACTTCTTAGAAGGGATTGCTCCAAACTCACTGTTAGACAGCCATATATAGTGCATGGACTCTTTGGGCTTTTATGGTTAGTTATAGATTGATTGGTATTGTATTCGGCAAGGAGATCCCACGGTGGTTCTGTTTCCATAAACCAACCCGGTCCTCCTTGCCTATATATCTGTAATCCCTTTGGCCTCCAGATCAATCTAGTGATTCCAATTGCCTTCATGGTATCAGACGCCTAGGTCTGTTCTTCCGCTGCCCTCTCTTGCGCGCCTCTGTGGCTGCGCACCACGCCCGCGCGCCCTCCAGGCTGCGCAGCCCCCCGCTCCCATCCGGCGGTGCCTCCCCCCTCCCTGCAGCAATGCCCGGCTCTCTCCCCTCCGCTCCCTCTGCTGCAGACGTCGCTGCTGCCCAGGCCGCCGTCGCCGCGCGCACAGCAGAGCGCAGGGCAGAGGATCTCCGCCGCCAGCAGGAGGCTGCTCGGGCCGCCGCTCTTCAGCGCGCCCAGGCAGCCGAGCAGGAGGCCGCGGCTGCTGCTCAGGAGCGCGACGCCGCCGCCGCCCGCGCTCGTGATGCACTGGCCCGTGCCGCCCGCGAACGGGAAGCGGCCGAAGCTGCTGTTCAACCCCCGGACGATGACGCCGCTTCCTTTGTCAGCAACGACGGCGGTCAGCCCCTTCGGGACGTTCTTCTGTCTCACGAGGCCGCCGCCATCATCAATCTTCACGCGCAGGTCGTCGGAGTCCAGAATATACGCAGCCTCGTTCCCGCCGCCCTCGACATGGAATCCAACAACTACTCCCGCTGGCGCCACCAGATGCTTCTGGTCCTTGGGAAGTTCTCCCTCCAGCGCCATGTCCTCGCCGACGCCGCTGATCACATCTTCTCCGACTGGGAGCGCATGGATTGTGTCGTCATGACGTGGCTCAACGGCACTATCTCTCCCGATCTTGAGGAGATCGTCCGGGAAGATCGCCCCACCGCCCGCTCCATCTGGCTTGCCCTGGAACATCAATTCCTTGGCAATCGCGAGCAGCGAGCTCTCTACCTCGACGCCGCCTTCCGCAACTTCGTCCAGGGCGATCTCTCCGTCACCGACTACTGCCGCAAGTTCAAGTCAATGGCCGACGCTCTAGGCGACTTGGGGGAGGTCGTCACCGATCGTACACTCGTCCTCAACATCATCCGCGGCCTCAACGAGCGATTCGCCTCCATCGGCATGCATCTTCAGCGTGGGCGTCCGTTCCCCACCTTCCTGGAGGCCCGTACTGACCTCCTCCTTGAGGAGCTCAATCTGGCCCATCGCTCGACGCCTTCGCCCACCGCCCTCGTCGCCTCTGGTGCCGCCGGAGCTGCGGGTCATCATCCGCAACCCAACAAGCCGGCCACACCCCCTCAGCCGCATTCCAGCAGCTCCTCTGGTACCGGCAGCAACTCCAGGAACTCTGGCAAAGGCGACAAACGTGGCACACGCGGCGGCAAAGGCAAGGGGCGGCAGTCTGGTGTACCCACCTCTGGTTCAGCGCCCTCTGCACAGCCCCAGCAGGCTCCGACCGGTGGCCCGTGGCCCAGCTTCTACAGGCCGTGGTCAGGCTCCATCAGCATGTGGCCTGGGAATCGTCCTCCCCTGGCTCCAATCCCGGCGCCTCGTTCTCCACTGCCATCCCCTATACCTCAGCCGCAGGCCTTTGTGGCCGGCGCCCAGACACAGTGGGCGGCTCCTCCTGGCGCCCAGGGATCGTGGGCTACTCCTCCTGGCTACTACTACCCCACCGCCGGCACGCCATCCTGGGATGCGCAGGGACTTGCTTCCTCCTTCAACACCATGTCACTGATCCCACCTCAGCAACACGATTGGATCTTCGACACCGGTGCTACCTCGCATATGACTTCTGACGCCGGTACACTCTCCTCCACCTCTTCCTCGCGGTATCCTATTCCACCTTCAATTATTGTCGGTAACGGAGCCTTACTGCCCGTCACCTCCTCTGGCACAGCTCATCTCCCCGGTCCTTTATGTCTTAATAATGTCCTTGTTTCACCTGGGCTTATTAAGAATTTAATTTCCGTTCGCCAATTCACTTCTGACAATAATTGTTCCGTCGAATTTGACCCCGCTGGTTGTTCTGTGAAGGATCTGCAGTCCCAGAGAGTGATCACCAGGTGCAATAGCTCCGGGCTGTTGTACCCTCTTCGCCCATCTGGTGCACCATCCCTCCCTGCTGCACACCTCGCCACTGCGTCCTCCGAGTCCACCTTATGGCATCGTCGTCTCGGTCATCCTGGATTCGAGACTCTATCCAAACTTATGGCTTGCAATAAAGAAATTAGACGCTCTATATGTCATGCTTGTCAATTAGGACGTCATACACGTCTTCCTTTTCCTGTGTCAGCATCTCGTGCCTCATTTATTTTTGATCTCATACACTGTGATTTATGGACCTCGCCAGTTCCTAGTGTTTCCGGTTTCAAATATTATTTGGTCATCCTCGATGATTGCTCTCACTACTTGTGGACATTTCCTTTACGACTCAAGTCTGACACGTTCACCACCTTGTCTAATTTCTTCGCTCTTGTTTCCACACAGTTTGGATCTACCATCAAGTCTGTCCAATGCGACAATGGGCGCGAGTTTGACAACTCCAGCGCCCGCACCTTCTTCCTTACTCACGGCACTCACCTTCGTATGTCGTGTCCTTACACGTCCGCTCAGAATGGGAAGGCTGAGCGGGCCATTCGCTCCCTCAACAATGTTGTTCGCTCTCTTCTTTTTCAGGCCTGTCTTCCACCTCGCTACTGGGTAGAGGCCCTGAACACCGCCACCATGCTTCTCAACATCTTACCAACCAAGACGCTGCGCTCCCATACGCCTCATGAAGCCTTCTTTGGCTCTCCTCCAGCGTACGAACACCTGCGCGTCTTCGGTTGTCGCTGCTATCCCAACCTATCTGCCACAGCTGTCCACAAACTCGCTCCGCGCTCCACTTCGTGTGTTTTCCTTGGCTACTCTGCACATCATAAAGGATACCGCTGCCTTGACATCGACTCCAACAAGATCATCATCTCTCGGCATGTGATCTTCGATGAGTCTTCTTTTCCTTTTGCCAAGCATCTCATCACACCCTCTTCCTCGGAGTTTGAGTTCTTGGACATCTTCACTAACCCCGCTCCGGTGCCCATAGGCCCGACGCGACTATTCTTCCCTGCTGCAGGAACTCCACCGGCTTCTTCGACGCCTCCTGCAGACTCCACGCTGCAGCCACCCGCACTGCCACGTGCGGCAGTGCCCTCTGACGTTCTTCCTGCAGTGTCACCCGCTCCCTCGCCCGCACAGCCACATGCGGCAGCCTCGACATCCTCTCCCGCACAGCCACGTGCGGCTGTCCAGCTCCCATCGCACCCTGCTATCACCAAGGTGTTTAGCCGACGTCGCCCAGCTCCTTCGGCGTTCTCACCCGCGTTACCGGTCGCTCCTGCACCTCCCCGCGCGGCTGCCCCGGCGTCCTTTGCACCGGCTGCGTCCCCTGCGCCGGCTGCCCTGGCCCGCGTCATCACCCAGGTGTATGGCCGTCGTCCTCACCCTGGCCTCCCGACGCTTCCAGCCGCGTCTCCAGCGCCTCCCGCCGCTCCTGCGCCCCTTCCACCGGGCGCGGTTGCCATTCCCCCCGTGGTCAATCAACACCCCATGGCCACCAGGGCGAAACACGGCTTCCGGCAACCTGCCGTGTTCCACACCGCGCTACTGTCTCCTGTTCCACGGACATACCGAGCTGCTCTTGCCGACCCACACTGGCGCGCTGCCATGCTAGATGAACATGCTGCTCTCCTCCAGAACAATACTTGGGATCTTGTTCCGCGCCCTCCTGGCGCGAATGTGGTGACTGGCAAATGGATCTTTAAGCACAAGTTTCAGGCTGACGGTTCTCTGGAGCGCTACAAAGCTCGTTGGGTCCTCCGCGGCTTCACACAGCGCCCCGGCGTTGATTTTTCAGAAACCTTCAGCCCTGTCGTCAAACCAGCTACCGTGCGGACTGTGCTTTCACTAGCTCTCTCACGCAACTGGCCTATTCGACAGCTTGATGTGAAGAATGCCTTCCTCCATGGCAACCTTGCTGAGACAGTGTATTGCGTTCAGCCATCCGGGTTCGAAGACTCCTCTCATCCAGATTACGTCTGTCGTCTGAACCGTTCCCTTTACGGTCTCAAGCAGGCACCTCGAGCATGGTACAGTCGTTTTGCAGCCTTCTTGGTGTCTCTCGGGTTCGTGGAAGCCAAGTCTGACGCCTCGCTCTTCGTGTTCCACCGTGGCGCTGAGCTCATCTACCTGCTGCTCTATGTGGATGACATCGTCCTCACCGCTTCGTCGACCACGGCTCCTCCATCGCACCATTACTGCCCTGCAGCAGGAGTTTTCGATGAAGGACTTGGGTGATCTCCATCACTTTCTTGGGATGCATGCTCAGCGGCGGTCTGATGGCCTTTTTCTCTCGCAGCGACAGTACATGCAGGAGATTCTCGACCGCGCAGGCATGACTGAGTGTAAGCCCTGCTCGACTCCCGTGGATACTTGTTCCAAGGTTTCAGCACAGGATGGCAACCCCGTCAGCGACACCACAGATTTCCGGAGTTTGGCTGGTGCTCTTCAGTATCTCACCTTCACACGTCCGGACATCTCCTACGCCGTGCAGCAAGTCTGCCTTCACATGCACGATCCTCGGGAGCCTCATCTTGCCGCTTTGAAGCGTATTCTGTGGTATCTTCGTGGCACTCTTCACCTTGGGCTGCTCCTTCGACCTTCCGCGCAGTTAGATCTGGTTGCCTACTCTGACGCTGACTGGGCCGGCTGCCCGGACACTCGCAAGTCCACCTCAGGTTATGCTGTGTTCCTCGGGAACAGCCTCGTCTCCTGGTCCTCCAAGCGCCAGAACACTGTCTCCAGGTCCAGCGCCGAAGCCGAGTACCGCGGTGTGGCTAATGCCGTGGCTGAGGCATCCTGGCTGCGCCAACTCTTATGTGAGCTCCACTCCCCACCCAGCAAGGCTACCTTGGTGTACTGCGACAACATCAGCGCCGTCTACATGTCCTCCAACCCGGTTTAGCATCAACGCACAAACATATTGAGATTGATCTTCATTTTGTTCGAGAGCGTGTTGCCATTGGTGTTGTCCGAGTCCTACACGTGCCGACGTCATCCCAGTATGCTGACATCTTCACCAAGGGTCTGCCTTCGACGGTTTTTCAGGAATTCCGGTCCAGTCTGAACGTCTGCGGCGACGCTCCGACTGCGGGGGGGTGTTAGACAGCCATATATAGTGCATAGACTCTTTGGGCTTTTATGGTTAGTTATAGATTGATTGGTATTGTATTCGGCAAGGAGATCCCATGGTGGTTCTGTTTCCATAAACCAACCCGGTCCTCCTTGCCTATATATCTGTAATCCCTTTGGCCTCCAGATCAATCTACTGATTCCAATTGCCTTCACTCACTCCTTGCATTTCCCATCATATTACAGAGTAGTACCCAGTAGGTCAGTATTAAAAAATAAGTATCACTGTTTGGAAACTTTGCAAGTTGCACCCAATTAATCACCACTGTTGTAGAATGTGTGCAATAAGATATATGAATGACTGATGCTTGTAGTTTGGTGCAATATTTTACAATGCACACATACTTATGCACAGGGGACAAACCAGAAAATGCCATAAAAGTGGTGAGCTCATAGAACCATAGCTGCTTATGTATTATGCTGTTCGTTGTGTCTAAACACTTCGCCATATGTAATTATTTGACCTGGTATTATCACAAGAAAAATTTAAAAGTTTTTAATATGCACCCTTTTTTGTGTGTTTTTTGTTTGACCTTCATTGATATCTGATAGATATGGGAGATGGAAAGGGATGTGAAGAAACTTGAAAAAGATGCTATTCAAGCTGCCAAAGAATATGAAAACCGTGAGTTGGTGTTACAATACATTCTTTTGCTGCTTCCAACAATTTGTAAACTAAAAATATTATTAGTTGGTACAATATTTAATGGTGGAAAGTGACTAAGGCTTCTGTTGAGATTTGGGCATGCTATGACTGATGTTTTGGTCTACAAATTTTCGGGACAGCTTTTATGCCACGCTCACCATGCAGTTGCTACATAGTCGATTGTTTTGTAAGGCATGTGGCTCAATATATTGATGCAGTAATTTATTTAGAGTTTTTCTAACTTTCAGCATGATTTTTTTTGTGGTACTGCTCATTGTAAAATGTTGTCTGCACTGCTTTGATGAACCGAATTTCTACTCTTAAGTGTTCTTGTATCACTATGATGATTTGATCATGTGATGTAAATGTGTTTTTTTACAAAAAGGAGAATTAGCAAGTCATTGTTTGCAATATGGATGATATGGATATACTGGATGATGAATTCCACCAAAACTAACTATTGTAATTGCAAACTATACTGGATGATGAATTCCACCAAAACTAACTATTGTAATTGCAAACTAGTCCTTGAAATCCAGCAGTATCTGAGCTCCAAAACGATGCTGGGAAGTTTTCAATTGGAACTCTTACTGAGAACTATTATAGCTAGTTTTGGAGATGTTAGATGCCATGGGGGATTCTTGCTAGTTCTGTGAATTGATCTATCTAATTATAGTATTAATAAACCAATAGCAGCAATCTTCCATGATGCAATGACATATATCGTAAGTTATTATTCGTTGTATATAAAAACATTCATTTTCATTTTCTGAGACATTCCGAGTATCTTTCATTTTCATTTTGTGAGACATTCCGAGTATCTCTTTGCAGATCAAATTCAATAATAGCCCCGTTGAGCCTTCAAACAGTCAATATTATGTTTTGACACTCGTACTACAAATTTTAAATAAAAATCTCAGTTGCCATGCAGTTAATAATGGTTGAGGAATAGTGTACCATAAGAGAGCATATTGTTTTCATAATCGATTCTTTTTTACCTCCACATCAGGTAAAACAATCACTCAAGAGCATAAGCAGCAGCTGTCTAATGCAAAAAAGCATGCAGAGTCAATAGCTATGATCACCGAAGGCCTTGCAAAGGAGTTTCTTGAGGTATAGTTTGAATTTAATTTTAAATTAACTGTGCTCCGAACTTATTTCAATATTTGAATATTTTAGTAATAAAATCCAACATAAATAAAATGTAGTGGACAGATTATGCAAATGATACATTTGGGGACATAACAGAACAATATCGTAATAGTGTTTGTTCTAGCTCCATTTTATATCAAAACTATGGTGTGCTAGAGAGTACAGTAGAAAACACCAAGTGTAAACACCCTTCAGAACTGCAACTATTGGAGCGTGTATTTTGTCAGTTATTTGAAATAAAAAAAATGTGGGTTTTGTGCTTCCTGAGAGAATGGTTGGAGCTCTTTTTAAATCATATATTATTGCCCAGATTTCAGTTATAGAGTGTTGAATTTTTCTTCTAACAAAAGAAGTTCCTTTAATCTTAGTTCCTTCAGGTTGTTAGAATGCTCCCACTCCACAAATCTTCATTCGTTTTTACTCTGTCAGGATCTATCATGTCCATCTAATAATGTCTATTATATTATTGTTATCACTTATCATATGGATTTCTTATGCCGTTTTCTTTTGTAGTGCATCCAGTATCCCTTTTCTTTCTTTGATTCTGTCATATCCAATGTGCTGGCGTTTCCTTGGGCCAAATAAACCACTTGATGTCTTAGCAAGCATACATTAGCACTTAGCACCCGTTTGTTGATGGTTCCATGCCCTTTCTAATCGCAGCTGCCTACTACCATAGAAGAACTGGAATGTGCAATACAAGATACTGAATCTGAAGCAAATTCTATGCTGTTTCTTAACCAAAATGTTCTGCAAGAGTATCAAAACCGGCAACGTGAGGTACAACAGTTTTACAAGTTTACTGAATTTGAATCAATAGTTAGCTTTACTTGCATAGTTGCACCGTACTTCAGCTGTTCAGCATCAGTATGTCTCATCAGGAATATAAAATCGTTAACAGGTTTTGTAAAGTTAGAATATGGCTGGCTGGCCGGTGACTGCTGGCCAGTTAGCAGGGATATTTTTGTTTTTCATCATTTGTGGTAATGCCACTGGCAGAGTGGTCTCTCCACAACATAGAAGTAGCCTTGTGTTGGGAGTATCAACGTTTCTTAAATCTTGCTCGAGAGCATAACTGAGTAAGGGAATCAATGGCGGCGTTATGAAAGGGGCATTAGAATTTGTGGAGGTTGCTTATGCCAGAGTGATCTCCCTTCAGACTTCCCCTCAAAGGAATGCTTTGCTTTATATGCAGAATATGCCACTATTTGAGCAGAAAAGATAGTCTCTGCACTATTTCTTCTAGATATTTGTGTTATTATAATATCTTTATGTTAATAAAGTAGCATATAGTAGACGAAGGGAGCTCAGAGCCTTACCATTTCTAATGACCAAGTTTGAGCTGATAGATTTACAACGCAGACATCTCTTCATGTACCAAACCATAATATATTCCTTTGAGCTAGCTCCTCATTAATCTGCTACTAAGCTACTTCTACCTGAAATTCTTGCTGACAGTTGCAATGCCTATTTAAATTGTATAGATAGAATCAATATCAAATAAACTTGAAGATGATAAAGGAAAATTTGAGAGTTGCTGCTCTGAAATAGAATCCACAAAGGTTCGGACATTTTATCTTGTCATCTGTATTGCCATCTTTTTTTCAACCCTTTGGGGATCTTGCCTCTCTTAACTTGACTTTGACTATTCCTAGGGTAAATGGCTTCCAACTCTGCGAACTATTGTTTCAAAAATAAATGACACCTTTAGTCGTAACTTTCAAGAAATGGCTGTTGCTGGAGAAGTTTCACTAGGTATTTACGGTGATTCTGTTTTGTCATTATTTGTACAATTTTGGACAACATACTGATTGTCTACCAAAATTTCCTGGCAGATGAGCATGGCCTTGATTTTAGTGAATACGGTATCCTTATAAAGGTGAAGTTTCGGTGAGTTCCTTTTCCCAAGTGAGAGCACTGTTATGATATTTCTTGAAATTGGGTAAATAATAACCAGCACCACTGCACCTTGCTAAACATTATGGTACTGTTTCCTGATAGCAACCGAGCCGGGTACTGCCCACTCCTAGTTAAATTAATCTGGACCAGGACGGGGTAACCAAGTTCAGTCTTACTGAATTACCGAGCCATAGAAATTATAGGGTGACTTTGATTGATTCTAGAATGTGGTCAGAAATAATCTTATAATTAATACCCTGTAGTCTTCAAATTATCTATTAAGAAGGAAAAAATTCAAGGGAAAGTATCAGACAAACAGTCTTTGTTCATTTGTGCTGACCAACTCTCCACTTTCTGGCATTTCCATATCAGAGTGCAGTTCACTATTCATTTCCATTTCTTCTAAATATGAAAAGTAATTACATCTGTCATCTGGTCATCAGTCAGGAACAACCATCAGATCAGCTTCAATTTGCCAAGTCTTTCTCTGATCTTTTGTTTCCCCTGATTCTATCCTGTCCTAGACTTCTAGCAATGCCCCATCACCATGACAGTAGTTTTCAGTTTCCAGAGCTATCAGTTCCATGATAATGGCTTTTCTGTTGTGTCTTCTAACACTGGAGATCTTAGTAATTTGTTCAACATAGCCAAGTTGGTGCTTACCCCATTTTACCAGCGCATGCCTTTTGTGTCACAATGAAGTAGGGTAGACTTCCAGAATTTACTGAAGAAAAGTTATGCAACCTATATGCGTACAGTGAAAAAATGTTATCTTCTAACCGTATATTTTAAACAAATTGTTTCCGACAAGAAAATATAATTCATAGCTAAAGATAGGCTATCCTTTTTCTGGTCTATTTTCTCCTTTCCTGCTTGCTTCCTACTTCCTACTTTCTAGTTCCTAGTCTCTGTCAGGAGCTTTAGGTAGATGCTGCCATGCTGGCATGGTGCCTTCTAGTATACAGTTCCATACTACCATTTGGAGGTCTGTGATTTGCTGTTAGCCTGTTGCTGTTATGTTAAACATCCATTTTGGTGACAGTGTCTAAGTTAATTGTTCCTTTCAGAAAAGAAAAGAAACCTTTATTTTGCATGGTCTTGTAACCAATATTTGATTTCCTGTTTATTACTTTCGGTGTCTACTTTTATGCTGCTTGTAGTATGTAGTTTAAGGGCTTTGGCAATGTTTCTGTTGGACCTTATTTGGCTTTATTTTATTTTCTTTTTAAAATAAATCTGTGCTACTATTTTCTTCAGGCAAACTGGTCAGTTGCAGGTGCTGAGTGCTCATCACCAATCTGGAGGGGTATGAAGAAAATTTATCATATGTATCAAGTGTTAAAACTTTCTTATACCTACTCTTGGTTACAATTATTTTCTTGTCATTTATAGGAGCGATCAGTTTCTACCATCCTGTATCTTGTATCACTTCAAGATCTTACCAACTGCCCCTTTCGGGTGGTGGATGAGATAAATCAAGGCAAGGCAACCTGCATATGTTGTGTTCCCATTGCACTGCTACTCGCTAATGTAATATTGAAATGATGTAGTAGCTTGTAAGCATTGAAACGGTGTAACTCTTTCCCGAAAATTGCAGGAATGGATCCCATAAACGAGAGGAAGATGTTCCAGCAGCTTGTGAGAGCTGCCAGCCAACCAAACACACCGCAGTTAGTGACAGTACTCGCAACATTTCGGGCAGCATATAGATAGATGCATTTGTCGGCATGCATACCATCTGCTAATTGCCCCTTGTGTTTGTTACTTTGGCTGTAGGTGCTTCCTGCTGACACCAAAGCTGCTGCCTGATCTGGAGTATAGCGATGCCTGCAGCATCTTGAACATCATGAACGGCCCGTGGATTGAGAAGCCAGCGATAGGTAATAACTTTGTGCCTTGTAGAAATTGCTAGCTAAAAGGTTACTTGTCATTTTAACGTTCTCGATCTCAATATCAGCTGATAATCCATATTTGCAGCTTGGAGCGCCGGAGATTGCTGGAGGACAGTTATGAGCGTGGGTGGGCATTGATTGACAGTTATGACAACAGCTATACAGTAGCTGAGGATTTGTGGAGTAAACCGTGCATTTTACATTCTTGTTACTTGGAAGCTTTTTGGTGGTTAATTTTACGTTTGCTCTGCATTCCCATGTAAATGTAGGTGTTTCCTGCTTTTCGTCTAAAAAAAGAAAAGCAGGTGCGATGTACTAGCCAGGAGATATTTGCGTGTTTTGGATTTAGTTTATAATTAGTAGCTTTCCTTTTAGGGACTTTTGGACTAAATGCCACTCTAAAAAATGTTAAGACTTGCTATATTTAAGATGTGACATTTTGTTTCCATCTAGGCCCGGTTTAGAACCTGAGAGTTTTGCCTGTTTCTTTGGAGATCTAAGAGTGTGTTCTTTTGGGCTGATGGCTTATGACTTAAATATTTGAATTCTGACTGTTCATGAGAGACAGTACGTAGAGAAAAATAGTCGCATGCGATTTTAGTCGGTACAATTGAAAACTAAGTATATTTTGTATTACAATTTTTCTATCGATTCTGTTTTTAGAAAAACATACTGTTTAAAAGTTAATTACTGTAGACAATATAAGTTAACTTTAAGTTTCTACAATATAAGTTAACTTTAAGTCCAAAGGAAACCGGGCTTAAATTGTTTCGTGAAAATGTTCACTGCGCTGGGATCCTGTGAAAATCGTCTGGCTTAGCAAGGAAAACCTTGGCCGACCAAATTGGCTCTCCTGTGCGAGAAGGCCTGTCGCTGAGGCAGGGGCGAAGCCAGGATTAATTATCGTCGAGGTCGGGACAAAGCCAGCGATGGGCATTGGGCTGGTTGGCTGCCGTCTGGAGCAACGGACTGCTGGGCTGCCGGGGTCAGACAAAAATTTTACTGGTGTCTAAGCTGACCAAAATCGCTGGGTATAAGAAGTTACCGAGAAATCGTCGGTGTCGGCCGACCCCGACGCTTGAACGTGGCTTCGCCCCTGCGCGGAGGTTTCCGCTTTCTCCTGTGCCATGGATCCCCTCCACTTGTGCGTGCTCAAGCAAGCAGAAGGCCCCTCCAAAACCCTAAATCTGTGAGGATTCAACACGAATCGATAGGTGTATTAGCGAGCAACATGTATTGGAAATGTAACTGGAATTGGTTAGACATTTAATCTGCTTTAGCACCAGCAGAGCAGTAAGCTAATCGCATTTTTACCAACATGTCATGGTGGTAAGGCTGTATATATTAGGGAACTTCCGTTAACCGGGAGAAACACTTGAAATAAACAACGTGGAGAGAACAGCTACATGTAGATACCTCAATAGGTAATCTTAACCGACAGTCTCGAAGCACATAACAGTTTCTGCTAGAGGATGGGATTTGGAATGGCTGGCACTGGTATGTCGATAGCTTGGAAATCTAGCATTTCCGTTGTCTAACGGTGGTGTTGAAAGCAACATCTGATAGACATGGAACAAGTGAGGTTGTAATATCCTGATTTTCAGAATCTTTTTGAAGTTTTTAAAATAAAATTCACTATTTAGATTTTTCTAAAATTAATTAAATCTTTAATTGAATTTTTATTAATTAAAAAAAATTACTATGACTAAATAAAATATTAACATTTGTTGAAATTATTTTATTTGGGTTCCGTGTGTTACAAGGAAATGTGTATGAATTTTTGGATTTTATTTGGATTTATTTGCTATTTTCTAGAGCTCAAATGAATTTATTTGAATTTCTGAAACTAGAAAATCTTTAGAAAACACTAAAACCCTTGTGGGCCTAAACCAAATCCCTCCAGCCCAATCTCCCACCGGCTCAACCCATGCTAGGCCCGTTCCACCGGCTCAACCGCCGTGCGCCACATGTCGTGAATCCGACCGAGTGGCCGTATCATCTAACGATCACCACTCGATTCATCTGCAACCACCCACGTTGCCACATGTCATCCATCCAAAGGGTCTTGCATTGTTCATCGTCTTTGAGGGGGGTTCGCTGTGTTCGTCCAGGACTTCACCTCAGCATCCGCGTCGTGCCCATTGTGGACTCGTGCTCGTCTCCGCCTTGAACTCCTCAGCGTCCGCACCATAAATAGCACGCCCACCTCTTGTTTGCTGCATCCCGAAGCCACGCTGCTGTCGAGATTCATCGAGAGTCTTCGCTGTCGAACCGAGTCGCTGCACGCCATTGCCATCGCCTTCATCTCTACTGTCGTTCCCTCTAACGCCGCCGAGGTTGCCGGTGAGCCATTGCCCGACCTCTCCTCTGTTCCGTTGATCTCGCCGCCGGTCAGTTGTGGTCTGCCATCCGTTCCTTGCCATCTATGACCAGCCGCCCCGCCGCCGCCCGCTCCGCCAGACCGCAGTCTTGTTTGCCGGCAACGCCTCTTCGAGTTCCTTTGGACCCAGTCCATCGTCCGCCTTCCCCATTCTACTAGCCAAGCTCAAGGTGCAGAGGAGATGCTGGTCATGGAGTTCTAGCCCACCGTATGCTCACCTTTATTGGAACTAATCTTGACTCATGTCGAGTACTCTATATTCGAGTATGAGTAGAAGTTGAAGCCATAGACAAAGCCACGGTCAAAGCTTCAGGTCAAAGAGCCGTGGTCGAGACACTGTGGCCGAAGTGCCGTGGTCAAAGCAGTAGTGTACTCGTAAGAATACTATAGCAACCGAAAGTTGCTGGAGTGCATCGAGCTCCAGTGATTAAGTAGGGTGACTACCGCCCTGAGCTCTAGTGCACCGCCAGTCGCACTACATTGGAACCCTCAGCCCTCAATTGAATCTCCACCCAACTCAAGCCTCCACTGCCACAACTGATGCTGCCTTTGGCTGCCGCCCAACAATGGCAGGAGAGAGAGAGGTGCGATGAAGAAGAATGTGTGAGGTGGTTGCCATATCAGCCATACCTGCGTATGTAGATTCCATGTCACTGAAACTAGGACATGTGGATCTATGTGGACGACACATCGACAAAAAACCGCTCCAGTTTGGATTGAGGGGATAAAGTGGACGGTTTCATTAGTCCGATGTCCTAAATCGGACAGTTTTATAGTTTAAATTGAAAATTGAACCAAGTCTACAATTAAAGATCGAAATATGGACCTTTTTCCTAATATGGAGTAAATACGGAAGTGTATATACGCATGTTCAGTTGGACCTGCCGCGCGGGCGTGTTAGATAAAACCAAGACAAGCGACACACATGCATGCATGATGCATCTGCTCCTCCGATCCTTCCCTTCACTTGGCGCGCGTGTGTCCATATCAAACAATCATCAAAAAAGTAACTATAATTTGAATTTAGTTCAAACTTATTTGAACTAGTTAGTAAACTAGTTAAACTAGCATCTAAGAAATTTTAAAATTTTTCACATACAATACATACTTATTTTAAATTATAATGTCCGAGTACTAAGAAGCACTCGTTATATATATATATATATATATATATATATATATATATATATATATATATATATATATATATATATATATATATATATATATATATATATATATATATATATATATATAGAGAGAGAGAGAGAGAGAGAGAGAGAGAGAGAGAGAGAGAGAGAGAGAGAGGATGCAGCCAGCAGCCAGATACATCCATGGTATGATCCATCTCAATCGTCTCATCTAACCCTAGCTCCATCTGTTTCGAGAGAGAGAGAGAGAGAGAGAGAGAGAGAGAGGATGCAGCCAGCAGCCAGATACATCCATGGTATGATCCATCTCAATCGTCTCATCTAACCCTAGCTCCATCTGTTTCGAGCTCTCTGGTCTGGATCCAATGATTATACAAATTTTTTTTCGAAACTCAGTTGGTATATTACTCCACTAATATAGCAGCAGCTGCAGCAGCAGAAGTCGATACATTAGGATTCATTAATTTTTGGTGACATGTCTGTCTGGCATTCGATCGTTATGACAAATTAATAGCTACTGAACGGAGGAATTAGCGTTTATTTACAGGTAGGCACGTCAACGACCGGCAGGTAGTAGCACTAGCACGAGTCGAGTCCACGGAGCAGTTGGAGCTAATCACTAGCTAGCGTAGCACTTGTACGACTAACTAGGATCGATGGTTAATTTAGAGGGAGGAGCTTTTCAGCTTTGTTTCATTCCTTTTCATACTCTCGCTGACCTAAGAAAAGAAAAGAACAGAAACAGATGATGACGCACGGTCGGCAGTAATTCCAAGAAAAACAAGACTTCTCCTTCTACGCATACAGAGGAAGACAACTAGTGTTTGAACCTCTCCTTTTATATATATATATATATATATATATATATATATATATATATATATATATATATATATATATATATATATATATATATATATATATATATATATATTGTGGGAACTTTGGTAGCGTTTCAGCTTTGAAGAACAATACTCCCATGTCACTGCAGACGCCAAGGTACGCAAACCAATTTTGCTCTGTTTAGGATAAGCTACGTCAAAAAAACACCCTCTCAAATTGTCAGAATAACATATGTGTATTGTCAAAAAAACACCCACGTCAACCTTCTTACTTGAAATTTGTATCATTTAAATTGCTTTATTCTTTAGTAAATGAATATTTGTGCTACTTTGGAGGTCACCCCTAATCCATACCCTGTTTGTGCTACTTTGCTTCATTGCTAAGCTTCTTTGTTAGTTCAAATTTGCCCTATTGGTTTATATTCTGTTACCTTGTTCTATCCATTTGTTGTGCAATGGGCTTTGCATCTATATGTTCTTTCTGATAATAGTAAAAATGCGACATGGTTGTTTAGATGAACTAAGTGGAATTGGACTTTGGAACAAGTGATCAATTACAATAAGGAACATTTCATTGTTTCTCGTGATGAATCTTTGTTAGCTGCATATGCGCTTATCTTCTTTACTGATCTGAAAATAAATAATATTAGTGTTTTAGTGGAATATCGCATGACGGCTGTGTGTTTTGATGGAACTTCATGGACAAGTTTTGTACATTTCGGATGTATGCTTTAGGAAACACTGTTGTCTGATTGCCTCAACAGAAAAATACCAATTATCATCTTGCACATAATAATTAAACTTTTAATATGTCATGTCTTTTCATCCAGTACACTATGTATAGATGCTATTCGTGAGGATGAGTCCCTAGATTTGAGAGAAGTCAGAAGGATACTGGAAGAACATCTAAAGGTTAGTTCTCATAGCCTACGTAATAATCTGTGTGTTTTTTTTTTGTTCAAGCCACTTTCTTCATATCAGCATCTCATCTTTCCATTATTTCCCATAAAGATACCAAATGTTCCTCTGAAGACTTGAAGGCTTGTCCAGAGAGTCTGCGACATCATCACTCGAAGAGCTGCCCGCCTAGAAGTAGCTGGAATTGTTGTTGCAATACTGCAAAAAAAAAAAAAAAAATCGGTCGTGATGGAACCCTTTGGTACCACCAAAGTTTGAAGAATAATAAGTGTACAGAAGAGATCAGTCATCGCAATCGAGGGTGGCCTCTACCAAGGCTATTCAGCCTTCAAAGGGTATCTGATTGAAGCGATGGATGAGATCCTAGGGGAGGAGATTGCGGCCACTATTAGTCTTAGGGTGATGGAGGAGGGCTTCAGATTGGTGTTGCCCTCCTTGCAGCTGCATATTTCTCAAATAGACAACACTCCATATAGGTTAAACTCCTCTGGTGACTTCAAAGAAATGTTAGTGATGTATATATGAGTCCGATGAAGTAGTGAATATTTGTTAATTGTCAGTATGGATGCGTGAGAATATATGGTAAAGCTTGCTCAATGAGATACTACATGCAAGTGTATTGCATTTACAGTATTATGATACTAACTAGCTGAATGTCCATGTGTTGCCATGGATTTTTAAAATTTATCATACTATATGTTCTAAAACTCTCATATGGTAATAAATTTTAGAACATGCATATAAACATGTTCTAATTTTTTTAAAAAAAATCCGTAACAACGCACGGCTATTCAGCTATTCCCTCCTAATTTTGACCCATTTCGTTCTAATTATCATTACTATTATTAGACAAGATGATGCTCGCGGACGCGCCAATGTCTTGAACCTCCGGCGCGCCGTACCACCGCGCCGTCCGCCGCGCGATCGGCAGCCACCTCCGCCGCACCCTCTCCTCCTCCACCAGCCGATCCATCACCGCCGCGCGCAGCCGCGGCAGGCTCACGATCTCCGACATGGACCGCACCCCGGACGATATCATCCTCGCCGCGGACGCAGGCAAAGTAGGTTCCCCGGCGTCGACTGCCTCCGAGCTGCTGCAGACGCCTCGTCTGGCGCTGGCGCCCATCACGCTGGCCTTGCTCTCCAGCAGCCGCTTCTTCTCCATCTCCTCCTTGATCGTCATACTGACCTCGTCTTCGCGCTTCGGCTCCTCTGCATTAAATAACTGGGGGTCGTCGGGGGAGGGGAACCGCCCGCTCGACATGGAGCGCAGCATCTCGGTGTCGAGCGCGATGAGGTCGGCGGAGTTGAGGTCGCTCCACCGGCTCTTGAACACCACGTCCGACAACATGATGCGGTGCCTGTGCCTGTCCAAGCACAGCGCGGGGGCCTTCTCCTGCTCCTCGAACCGCGACGACGGCACACGCTCGACGAAGATGTCCAGGAGGTCATGGCCTGACACGGCGGCGCCAGGGTCGGGAGCGTCGAAGCGGTCGGAGCCGCCGAAGACGAAGCGGGCGCTGGCGGCGTACTTGAGGCCGAGCGCGGCGTCGTCGGCGCCCACGCGCGTGCGGCACAGCGGGCAGCTCGCGTTGGACTCGAGCCAGCGGTCCACGCAGTCGAGGTGGAAGGCGTGGCGGCAGCGCGGGAGGAGGCGGAGAAGGTCGGCGTCGTCGAAGCGGGCCAGGCACACCGCGCACTCCAGCCCATGCCTCTTGCCGCGGAGCGCGGCGAAGCGGAAGAACGGGAGCGACTCGATGACCGGCTTGGCGACGCCGGTCGGCTGCGCCGCGTCATTGCCGGCAACGTGGGCGTTGGCTACGGGGAGGCTGTCGGGAGGAGCGGTGGTGGGCAGAGGGGAGGAGGAGGGGTGGCAGAACTTGGCGTACACGAGGAGGAGGAAGATGAGCGAGAAGATCATGGTGAAGATGCCGACGACGATGGCAACGCTCGGCCGGAAAGAGACCTTTATGCCGACTCCCGCCGGCGTCTCCGGAGAAGCCTCGGAAGTGGCGGGCTGGGCAGCGGCGGCGCACGCCATTGCGGAGAGGAGGACGGAAAGGAGAGGGAGGCGACCCATCATAGACTGTGCTTTTGTTTGGGCGCCGGCCGGCCGGGAGTGTGTTGGTGTCGGGGCGGGGTGTGGAAGGAGGAGGGAGCTGAGCCTGAGGGGTGCAGAGACGGCGCTGCTGCCATGGACACGGATGGATTGGAGTGGGTCAGCCTGCCTGCCTGCCTGCTGTGCAGTCCGGCCGGAGTCGGGAGAGGAGAAGAAGAGATGGAGCCAGCCAAGCAGAGAGGAGAGTTTTGGTTGGTCGGTCAAGCTGCTGGTTTTCTTATGAAGTATACTAGTCTCATAGGCGCGGCGGCACGCCGTGCCAGCCACCGTGTGTACCGAAGTAAAAGAGACGAAAATCCGTAGCTAAAGGAATGCGTAGAGGTTTTTTTTAAAAAAAAGCGAGGGGCTTTTCGCAATAAAAGGAGATCAGAGGGTTTTTTCGTAACAATCAGGGGTTGGTTTGAAAGAACTGAGGGCCTGTATGTAATTTCGGAAATACGGATCGTTATCAGCGAAAAATTAATATGCGCAGGGTTTTTTTTGAAAAATACAGAGGACCTTTTCGCGAGGAAAAAAGACTTTTACGTAATTTCGGAAAAATAGAAGGGATTTACCTTCCCCGGCCGTACCAAAAATCGGGCGCTACACGCCGGCCGGCCGTGCGCAGGGGGCGATGTGGATGGCCTCTCGCGCGGGGAATCGCTCGGATGATACCATTCCTCCTTCCATTCTATTATACGTGCGACTAATTCACTTGTGCACCAGTGGGTGTGGGTGGACCCCATGCATGACACGTACGTACCATTTCACTTGCTTTCATTTCTCTCTCTCTCTCTCTCTCTCTCCTCCGCCTGTCTATCCTAGCATTTGGCTATTTGTCCGTGTGCTGTTTATCTTGTTGCTCTTCGCTTGATTATTCCCATCTTCATCCTTTCCATCGATCTCAAGCAATCAAAGCATCACTTTCATCTACATGTCTTTTGAGATAAAAATCTTCCAGAGCCTAGGATTTGCGCCCCCACGCACACACACACCCAAAAAAAAACCTAACAATTGATTTGACAATTCTGCGTGCTATCAACAACGTACATTAGTACTAGTAGTATATTGATTCTTCGGAGGCGAAATGGTCTAGCAATAAGTTGATTCCGATCAATGAGAAAATTGCACCTAATTATGCATGGTCCTAGTAAGTGGCGAAGCTAGGATGAAAATAAAATGTAGGCTATAAAAATTAAGTTAAACTGACATACATATATTAGTTTACTCTTGTGCAATTCAAATCCATATATAAATAGAAAAGAAACAAAGCAAAAAAGAGATAAATACAACAAAAGTATCTCAGTAATAGGAATCACATCCCAAAAATATATAAATATGTTTCTAGTGAGTAGAGATCTGCCTCTGCGTATCAAAAGAGCAAAATTAGTGATACAATAATAAATTATAAATGATCATAAACATTCAAAACAAACGTAACATACCACTAAGCCGCTAGCTTAAATTACGAGGCAAAGTCGTTCTACGAGATTTCATGCCTTGCAAGCGTCCTATGTTTCTATCACAATCAATGTTTATAAATATCTCTCGCTCGGTGTAGCATACCATCAAGTCATTGAGCCACTCATCGGCTACCTTATTACGCAAATATATTTTGATAATATTCATTGCTAAAAATATTCTCTCAACAGATGTCGTTGCCACTAAAAGGATCAATGTTAACTCGATGAAGCCATATAACAACAGAAAAGTTCTATCTTTTTGGTTTTGACCATCATTTGAGCAAGTTTTAAAATATCATAACATTCATGAAATCTGTGCTTCTCCTATATTGAGAATGAAGGTTTGAAGCTGGCTTCTTAACCATAACCGGTCAACTATCGTGAAATCATCAACATAAATCTTAGCAAGTCGAACAAATTTATTAACATCAGACTTATAGGAGTCCATTGGATCAAGGCAAGGTATGCATACCAATAACTCAGAGGAAACTTTATTGAAGTGATGATTCATCTCATTCACAGTTGCATCAAGAGCAGCATTGAAAATGTCCACTTTTGTAATAATGATGTTGAGTCACTGTATACTTCCGACATACAGATTCACCCATAAATCTAGTGATATCATTCATATTTGGCGCATCAATCCCATATGTCTCACAAAAGCTTTTAACTTGGTCAAATAATGGCTCACATCCATTTTCCCCCCTATCTTGCAAGCGATCTTTCATATCATGTGTCAAGTACATAGCTTCAATAATATCTTGATGCTTCATTTGCAAAGCAAGTGATAACTCATTCGTTATGCTCAACAAGGTTATTAAGAAATACATGATGAATACAAATTCAAACGATTCCATCTTTTTTAGCAAACCTGCTGCTCCACCGTGACTTGAGTTTTGACAAACATCTTCACTTATAAGCTCTAGCACATCCACCACTGCCTCCCACATTTGGTATATATGAAGCAATGTTTTGACATATTAGCCCCACTGAGTATCTCTAGATCTATCTAGACCAGCTTCTTGATGTAGCACTGCCCCAAATGAAATCAAACCCTCTCCAACTTATCCAACAAGACACCATGATGCTTTGCAATCAACACATATTTTCTCTTGCAAGATGCACTCACAGCAGTCACTATCAGGAGGATGAACTCAGGGGGAGTTAGGGGTGGCAACAGAGTCGAAGGGGTCCAGGGGGAAGACCCCGCGGCCCCGCCCCGATCCCTGCTAGCCCAGCCCTACCCTGGCCATTAACCTTACCAGGGGGAGATCGCCCCTATCCTCGGTCCCTACAGGGATCCCCGCGGAGGATTAAAAATAGACTAAATTATTTAAAAAATAATAATATGCCTTTATTATTAACTTATAATTATTTAGTCATACTTTTTTTAAAATATATAGCTTCAAAATATATATTCTAATTAGGGATGGCAATGGAGCCCTGGCACCTGGTAATTCGTGGGGAATTCTCCTATTAGGGGATGGGTATAGGGGAGATTTTATCCCCGCTAGGTTATATGGGGATAGAGATGGGAATGCCCCCCATCCTCGATCCCCTCTATTCTCTAATATATACTCATATACACATAGATTGATACATCTATATATCTAAAATATAGGTATTTTATCTTGAGCCTAATATATTTTGGTATAATATATGGTATACAACTCATTTAGTATTATTCTACCATCTCATGTATTAATAAATTTACTTATTTATACACAACCATATGATAAATATATGAAATTACCCTTAATGACATTGAATTTAATTTCTTGATGGGGGCCCGCTCCCCGCCAAGACCCTGGTGGGGATGGGGATAGGAGAAAAATAGGCCTGATAGCTAAATAGGGAGTGGGGATGGGAGGGTATTCCCCGTGGGGAATAGCTCCATTACCATCCCTAATTATAACATACAGATTCAAGTTTTAGTCCAAATATACAAGAAAAGAATACAATCCCCATATAAAAATTATAATCTATTATAAAAATATTTTTTATTTTTATTGGTCCGCGTGGGAGCCCCGCAGGGGGAGATTGCCCCTACCCCTGATGGGGAAATTCCCCATGGGACCCTGCTCCACGGGGAAATTGGCACCTCTAGGGGAGTTATGTATGACCAAGATCAGTTTTTTAAGCTCCTTGCTTGATATGGTCAACAATGACTTGAGATCAATCAAATTGAATGAACGAAACTAATTCAAATTGGTTGATACTCAGGAGGCAGTTGTAGATGGCACCTAGTATAGGACTTACTTTATTGAGATAGACCATACAAATGTGTTTTACAATTTGGTTAAAACTCAGGAGGCAGATGTAAATGGCTCCTAACCTAAGACTTATTTTACTAAGATATACCATACAAATGTGAGTTACAGTTTGGACTGAAGCTTGGGGGCAATTCTAGATGGCTCCTAGTGTACGACTTACTTTACCAAGATAAATCATTGATCTAGTCAATTGCAATATTCAAATAGGCTTTTAGCTTTAATTGAGTCATTTTGAAGCTCTCTTTAACATATTTCCTGCCTGATTAAAATCGTAACTCATTTTGTACTTTGCCTTGTCATGACTCAGAATAAAATCTCTCTAGCTACACTTGTAATTTTGGGACAACATGACATGTTTTTAATTCATGTAATCACTTCTGACTAGTCTTGGTTTGCTTTACTATATATGTTTTTACATGGTTCTGCAAGCTAAGTAGCATGGCTTAGTGAAATACCTTTTAATTGACTTGGACAATTTTCAAAGCTCCTAATCCAACTAAAATATGAAAATTACCAAAAAAAATAGTTATTTTTGCCTCTTAGTCTTCATTTATCTTCTTTGTTTCATGAATTCATTGTCAAAGGGGAAGAAAGTGTGGCAAAAATGCGTAAATTGGGGTAAGAGGGAGAAATGAGGGAGTTTTAGATTTTTGAGCTTTTATGCAAATTCTTGATTTGCTTAGCTTCTTCCCACCATGATCAAGGTCAAAATGAACAATTGTCTTTCATATGGACCTAGAGTGAGGATTTTCCAAGTTTAAATAGGTTTAGAGTGCTTATGTTGAAAACTTGCTCTTTCTAGTTTCCTCATTACTCCATTTTCTAGCTCACTTGGTCATGCTTGACTTCTATTCACTTCTTTAGCTAAGTTGAGTTCTCTTTTGTAAAATTCTCTTCTAAATTCCAAAACCAACTCAACTTTATTTTTAGGAGAATTGCTAATGTGTTCATCAAGTTAGAGATTGAGAGACCATGTACAAGGTCTAATATATATTGTGATAAACAATTGGCACTTTGGTTGAGTTGCCTTTGAATTTTGTAATAATTTCAAAAAATCTAGATTTGCAGTCATTTTCCAAGTCGGTGGGATTAGTCGCACCATTGGGAGGAAGCGGTTGGACTAACCTATGAACGGCGGTCTAACCGGTGGTTCGGTGTGACTAGATATTGGGTGGCAGTCAGACCGCTAGGGCAGCAGGACTGATTTCTAGTTGCTGGTTTTTTCTAGAGAATGGATTTTGGCGTTGGTTAAGTGTGGTTGGACTAGCCATAGTTGGCGGTCAGACCAGGGTGAGTTGGCTAGTGTGATCGGCATTGAAAATACTATCACATCGAGTGGCCGGTCAGATGAGCCAGTGGTTGGCGGTCTAACTGAAGTGGCCCGACCGGCCTGAGGAGAGCGATTAGACCGGTTGCTGCAACTAGAGATTAGGGTAAGTGACCTGACCTAAGTTGGTTTGCGGTCAGCTCATGCCTTGGGAGCTATGAGGGCTTGTGTTGCATTGCATGATGCATGGGTTTGACTAATGTGAGTCAAGTGCATGGAACTTGTGTCTGATATAGTTGCTTGGTCTTCTGTGTTTAATCATCTCTTTTACATAGGAGAGGAATCGATCGGACTGGACTCGCCAACGACAGTTCCTCAACACGTTATTAGCACGAATCGCTCCGTGGATCACAAGGTAATAATTCACAGATTAAAATTGCCTATCTCTAGATCACTTTAAATTCTGCAGATTTTGCTTTCTATATTAATTTCTGCAGTGTAAATCTGCTCTAATCAACCGTGAGCAGATTTGAAGTCGCCGGCACAATGTCGATCAGTAGATTACATGAAAAAGTAGATGTTGATTGCACTGTAGATTTAAAAAAGGAAAAAAGAAAATCGCCTAGCCGCTGCTACATGCGGCCGCGTTGCCTACATGCGTAGGGCCGCCCCTCAGCCGCCGCTGTCTTAGAGCCGCGCTGCCACTCGGTCGTCGCCCACATGCGGCATGAGCGCCGCTGGCTCAAACAGCCATTCCGAACGATGAATGCCGCCAAACAGCATGAGTCACCGGCCACCTGCCGTCGGCCTAAACGTCGCGTTGGCCGCTTGGCCCCACAAGGATGCCAGCTCAACCATGCCTCGCCCGCACGTGCTCCACCACCTCATGGATCAACGTCGACCGGCCCCTCACGGTAGCCCGCTAGGACCGCCGCCTCGGCCACCGGCTCTCGCGTCGCGCTGTGCCGTCGCCGGCCCCGCACTGCCGCCCGCTTGGACTGCACCTCGGCTCCCGCGCCACGCTGCGCTGTCGACCGGCCCCGCACGGCCGCATGCTCGGACCGCCGCCTTGGCTGAACATAACTAAGCCCACAAGCTGTCACATGTAAACCCTGTAGCAACAGCCTTATAAGTGATATTAGGCCTTTTCCCCCATAATCCAATAGATAAGGTCTCCCTAAGTTGTACTTTTCAGTCCAACAGCCCTTACTCCACGGGCTTCAAGTCTAAACGGATTGAATACAACTAAGCTCATGGGCTGTCGCATGTAAGCTCTATAGCAATAATCTTATAAGTGATATTATATCTTTTTCCTTTAAAAGACTAGTCCAATGGATAAGCTCTCCCTCGTATTCATAAGTTGTGTTTTCTTCCTTTTTGCAACTGATGTGAACCTATTCTTAACAGTCTCAGCTGAGCGACGCTACTGGGAATCCTGCCTGTGCACGCTGTCGCGCCAGTTCCTCGACCGGCTCCTCCATGCCACCGGCATCCTGCCAACGCTTGTGTCGCTCGGCCGCGCGTCATCGCGACGCTCTGCATGGCTTGGCCGCCAGCCCTGCTTACCTCCTCTGCGCCGGCCAGACTCTACATGGCTCGCCTGGGCCGCAACTCGCGCAGCATGACTAGCCTCGGTGCCCCTGTTGCTACTTTCCCCTACTCTCAAACTCGCTCAAACGGTTTTGCATGCGAAAATTCTTTTATGAATGGAATGCTTATGTGATTAGCATCACAAAGGTATAACACTCTGGTTTGGAGAGAAGAAATGGTAGGAGGTTGTGTGTTTGGCTAGGGAGAAAGAGAAATGCCAGTGGAGATAGGGGGAGAGGACTTCTCTGGCCGCATTTTTTGTATTTTAGCCCTTTTTTTGAAAAATATTCACATTTAGACCCCTGGTAGTTTTAATTCCGTTTTTGGACCCAGAGCTCGGCGCCGTGGGTCACGGCGCCGAGATAACACGTCTCGGCGCCGTGGACCACGGCGCCGAGGTGCGAGCCCCGCGCCAGCGTAGCGGCCGTCGTGGCGCCGACGTGGCAGGCAGCTCGGCGCCGTGACTCGTGGCGCCGACCTCGGCGCCGTGACTCGTGGCGCCGACCTCGGCGCCGTGACTCGTGGCGCCGAGCATGTGGTTTCTGAAACAGCACCGAGCACGCGGGCTTCGTTCATTCGCATCCTCCTCCCTCTGTCCCCGCCGCTGTTTAGGGTTTGCACCGATCAGCCTTTTTTTTCGCAAAATGAATTATTAGTTGTATTTTTCATTTGGATTATTTAATGATAGTAATATTATGTAATATAGTTAGTTATTTATTTATAGAGAGCAAAAAATACGACGTATGTTTTGAAAATTCGTTATGTATTGCAGATGATACATGTAGGAAAATTCGTGTAGATTTTTTTAAAAACATTATGGTACGTTGGTAATGGTTTTTGAAAAATAAAATTATGCAGGCCGTGACGAACGAGTTTTGTGTGAAGTTCTGCGGGCCGTGAGATGCTGCGGGCAAGACAGAGGGGAGGCGACATGTGGCATACAAGCAACTCTCCTCTTCCTTTTGTTCAGTTGTTACTACACACTTGGGGAAATAATTACTGGGATGATTCTGGGTCAATCCCATCCCCTCTGTTTGTGGATTGATGAACGAGTTATGTGTGAAGTAACGATTAGTGTATTTGTGATTTTTGTACAATGCTGACCGTGAAAAATATGTTGAACTGGCAATAACATTTTTTGATCATGTTATGTTGTTGTATTGGAAGGATTTTTTTGAATTATTTTGTATGACAACTGTGATAGGAACAATTGGACGAAAGGAGGGGAAGTGATAATAAGACACGTGGGAATCATTGCATGCGAAAAGCCCAGATAATAAGCTTATGAAGTTGGGACGAACATGGCGCGTACAATTTTATTACATGCTAGCATGATATCCGACTAATCTACCCAACTGCTCGTACGACCTCTCGTGTGGACCGAGTCTATTACATCTTGTCTACTGGGTGTAGCGTGGTTGTTTCCTCTTACCCAAATTCAAAGTAATGAAAATCCAGTACTTCTCTTGTAAACTTTCTATGAAAACCCGCTTAGGGCCAAGAATCATAGTGGTTAACCTTAAAACTTGATTTTAAAAATAGTTTTGTCCTGGGAGGAAACAATAATGGAATAATAGGATGTGATCGGTAGCTGGATGGATTAAATGAAAATTTTAGGAATTAGAGATATAACCACAACTATTGGAGTATAAACCTGATTGATAACATAAAATAATGAAGCAGATTTGAGATAGCAAAGATTTAGGTTGATCTCTAAAGAAGCAAATTATAGAGTCAAATTAATAGCATCAGACTGGATTATTAGGAAGTCTCGATACAAAAATCATCGGTGGATCTAAGATAAAGAATATTAGACTTCCATTAGATTGAGGAATTGATCAAGTTGGCGGATAATAGATCTGAGATTGGGATTATATGGACATAGTGAAATATAAGAAGTGAAATATAAATCTATAGTGGAAGCTAGGATTTATGTGAAGATTAGATACCCATAGCAGGATTAATGAAATTGAAAAGACACGATAGGAAGTGTATAATCGGTGAATCAAATAAATAAATATACCCGCTGTTTGGAGTTTCAGACGGCAATAATACTGTACTGAAGGAAGGTAGCCTAAGGAGCAAATTGTAAAAATGGAAGTTAACTTATCAAGACCAATGGATTCTAGGCCTTATATATGAAGATCATATGGGAGTGAATCAAAGCATTGAATATTGGGGAGATTAGTGTACCTTTAAAAAAAAAAGGTATTGTAAGGTTTGGTATTTCCAAAATAATTACAAAAATGAGTACTAAATACCTCCCAATACTTTCCTCGTCCTTCTATGGATTTTAAAGGAAAATTCTTATTCACCTTCTCATACCCTTGCTCCAAAATTTAAGATTAGGAGCGTCGAAGATGGTCATGAAGACAAGGTGGTCTCGTTCTAAACGAACTAGGCAAATGAACCCTGTGCATCTTATGTGTTCTCCCCGAGTAGACGTTGTATTGTTGCAAGATTTTATTTGGCCCCGTGCACTGCCTCTTGCCCTCGGGCGTCCTATTTCGCAGTCACAGGAAAAAGCTTGCTTTTAAAATTTGTGTGGTTCTGTATCACCCCAGCTTCCGGGGTATCTTCCTTTAAAGTTAAATGGGTTAGAACACCTTATCTCCGCGATTTAATCTTCATCCCATACTATTCCCTCTCACCTTTTCTGAAAACCCCATCGGATCCAAAGGAACGAGATAACAGGTAACCCAAAACCAGTGCAATCGAGAAGAAGCAAAGACTTTTCAAACTTCCAGTATTTAAGGAAAACAACATCACTGTGAAGAAGACCACCCGCCAATCTCGTGATGACCAAGACAACTAGAGCACAATGGATGATTAATGACAATCGCCATTTATTTAAGGGGGGTAGCACTACGAGATATAATGTCAGCAAAATCAAGGAGCAAGCACCCTGAAGACAACGACCTCTCCAAAAGAATAAAGATCTCCTCCCTCCCCTTTTGCCTCCTTAAAGTGCAGGTCCTCTCCCCTTCTGTCTACCCCTACGGCACAGACCATTGCTACCCACCTCTCAATGCGAAATCCTACAGCCATATGACCAATAGGCGACACAACTACTCCATTCTACGATGATGTGAAGACGACGAGGTCAAAGCGAAGCATCTGAAAGTCTACGACCTATCCGGAGAACAAAGTTTCTCTTTTCCCTTTTGACTTCTCCAAGTGTTAACACCTATTGTGCAGATCTTCATCTCCCTGTGAAGCTAAGGGACTATACGCCGAGCCTCACCCAGAAACCCATTACTAGCCAATAGAACCCCGCCTCCTTTCCTTCCTACTCTACTGGAATCTCGGGGTCGAGATTCTATTTAATGGGGGTAGGTTTGTAACATCCCAAAAATTTAAAATTTGAAAATAGGAATTTCTTGAATTATTTTTGCAATATGTTCGATTTGAATTTGGATTTTACGATGTTCTTCTGAATTTGGTTGAGGTTCAAAAAAAAAAATAATAATAATAATTTGAAGACTTCATAAAAGACAAAGACGTGGATTAATAATGCCCTAAAAAGGAATGCGCAAACAAAGGAAGCAAGTAAATTAAATACCAACATTAGTTGGAAATATTTGTATTAAGTCCAAAATGTCATCAGGAACTTCTGTGTATTTTTCTTGAATTTTTGGAGCTTATTTCATATTTTTCAGAGCTTAATTGAATTTCCTATGCTTTTCAGAAAATAAAAATAAAAACAAAAACTTCCTCCCCTTCCATCCGGCCGCCACATGGACGGCCCGGATTCGCCGCGCCTCCCGCCTAGCGTGTCCCCGATCTCGCCACGCGTCGCCACGGATCCGCCGCGCTCTCCCTGCCCGCGGGCCCTTCCCACGCCCGCCTCTTCTCTCTCTCCCCGCGCGAGACAGCCTTCCTCCTCCCTCCTTTTTCCTCTGCCGACGGACACGCTCTCTCGCCACCTCCTTCCGCGCGCAGCATTCTTCCTCCGCGTGGCAGCCATGCACGCCACTGCCGCCCACGGTTTCCCCCGCGCGCCCACGGTCTCCACAACCTCCCCCGAGACCATAAGAAGCCCTCCGCGCCATTCTCCCTCCTCTCCTCCCATTTTGCCGGCTTCGCCCGAGCGCACCCGCCGCGCTTCCACCCCGCCCCGGCCGCCTCCGGCGAGCTCTGCCCAATCCACCCGCGTCACGAGGTGCCTTTCCCCCACAGCTACTTCCCCCTTGGTTCAATTGGAGGGCGTCGCTCTGTGCTCGCCGCACCGCCCATCCTCCCCAACGCCGGCAGCCACCGCCCTTACCATCACCGCCGCCTCCCCGGTCCATCCCCTTTTGATTACTCGCCGGTGGAGCACCCTCTCACCTCCCCGAAGCTCCGCCGACCGCCGGCTGGGATCCTCATCGCTTGCACGTCGCCGGCACCGTGCTCCTGCCTGCGCCGACGCCGACTCCCGATGCCAGCCCACCTCGGGTCTCCTCAGCCCCCGCCGACACCTCTGGTGAGTTTCCCCTGCCTCCCTCCAGCTCATGCATGCCCCGATCCCCCTCCCCTCCACGCCGGTGCCGCCGCCCCGCTCCACCATCTTCTCCGACCGCTTGCGCCGACGCCGGCCGCTCCCGACACCCCCACTACCCGTGTAGACCGCGCCAGGAGCTCCCTCATACCAGTGGGGACGCATTCTGCAGGTCGTCGGCGTCTCTCCGGCCGCTCCCCGCCGGCGGCGCCGCCCAGCCCGTGCGCTGCCGGTCTTCCTCTATTTTCCCTGCATGCTCATTACCCTTCTAAAACAAATCCCCCTTCCTAGTTGCAGGTGACAAGCCGCCCAGTCGGTTACCCGAGTGCAGTTGCTTTTCAGACCCCAGGTCCCATGTTCGATTCCCTGCCGGTGCATTCCTTTCTCATTTACATTTTCATTTTATTAATTCGTTTCAATTAAGAGAAATCCAGGAAAAAGGTTGAAACTAATCCCTAGAAGATAATAAAATCTTACAAGGATTATTAAGATTTCATATTGGAATAATTACCACATGCTAGTAAATAATGTGTCTTGAATATTTGTTGACTAAGGGCTTAGTAGAAATCTTGTTTAGAAACATACTCTCATGAAACAATAAATTAGTAAGTGACGAGCTCCTAAATAATAAATCATACAACCTGGCCTGTTAGTAAAAGTGGTAGAGCTAGCCACTACATGGTTTAAACATAATATTAACCCTAGGCCCTAACATTTAACGTACCACCATTAATCTCAGTGGTGGATTTAATTAAATAGCAATATTGTGTTATGACCGTGTATAGCCAGATCGGCCTTAGGTAAATAGAAATACAATTAAGATTAAAACATGATAGAAGCTAAGTAAAGGCATAAAATATAAGTGTCATGTTAGAAAGATATGTTCATGTGACAATTATAATAAAGCAACCCCTAGGTCGTTTGTAATTAAAATAATCTCACCATTCGACATATTAAAGAACAAGTAATGTTAGCACAACCTAAAATCATACATTTCGAATTGCTAAAAGTATAGACTATAAGATTATTCGAGATGTAATAATAGATTAAATATATATAAGTAGCTAAGGTAATTGGAACAAAAGGCTAAGTTTTACTAAGAGATGACTTTGGTTAAATTGTCTCAATTCCCATGAAGAAAAGTGGCTTTGGTTAGAAGTTCCAAATTTAGTAAAAATATCCTTAGTCATAATTAAAAATACATCCGTAGAAGGTACAAAAATTTATTAAGATACACACGAGCTTAATACATGTCTAATTACAGATTAGTTATTAACATATATAAATGACTAGTACGCCTATAGCATCCATTTTAGATATGATCCTACACTAAAGTAAAGGCTTAGGAAAAGTTAGGCATAATCTAAGGAAGCTAATAAAATTGAAATAAGGATTTAGGGAGTCTATGTATGATGTAATTTCGGATTAGATGTCATGATAAATAATTAGTGTAACTTTAATATTTACATTGTAAATCTAAATTAAATATTGAGCTCTTGCTATTTCTCTTAATCTAATTAATAATGAAAGCCTATATCAGAGACTATTCTAAAAACTTAATAAAGATATCCAAGTGTTATAATACCTTTGAATAAAAGATTTATAGAATAAGTACAGATCTCATCCATCAGTCCAGTCTGCCTTTATCATAACCTGAGTTGCAAGGAATGCATACCCTAGAGATAAAATTTGTACACTAAACTCCTGCACCAGTCTATAGGTCTAACCCGACTCATGAAACTTCCTTGATAAATAACAAAATAATAAAAAGAGATTATTAATAAAAAGATCAAGTTATCATATGCTATTACCAACCTTGCCTCAAATCACCGAATCACCCATTAACTCGTAATAAAACTAAATTGAGTTTATTCGGATTTATTTGGATCCTTTTTGAGTTATTTGCTTTTATTTGGATTCATTCGTTTATCGCGTAGTTAGAAACTGGAGTCCCGAAGAATGAATGGATCAAGCGAGATCGAGATCAAGTTGACGATAGAGACCAAAAGCTCAAGAGAAAGCATCGTGTGAGCTCAAGACCGCGGTAAACCGCGCCAGGCGAGTTAACACCTTGATCATTTTGAACCTACGATTTTGCAAAGTAATTTCCTTTAAATATCAACATGCATGCTGTTATGTTTATGAAAATACATGTTTAATTCAATAATCTAGTTATGTGCCTATTGTTTACCTTGGATAATATTACCCCTCCTTTGGAATATTTGAATGTGCGAACATTGTCGCCCTAGCAAAATTATAATGGTAACTTTTGAAAATAAGTCCCTAATTATATGCCATGCTTAGTTTTGCTTAGGTACTCATGGGCGCGAGAGCGCCCAAGCATCACTTTTAATCCTGAGAAAAATTGGTTGGGCAGTCATGGTGGGAATGACTGATATCCTTTGATATGGTTATTTTATGCTCTCAAAAATCCCAACTTGCTTAAATATCTGAGCGGATGGCTTGGGGGCTGGTATGTGGTGCGGTGGGAGCACAAATTATGGAGTGTGGTAGAACCGCTCAGATAATACTAAGGACCGAATCTTGTCATGTCAACCCGTGTAAAACAGTACAACCACAAGTCTATAATGGGTACGACCTAGCTGAATAACTTGCAAGGGTTTAGTTCAGACATCACCGAGGGAAGTGGGTGCCAGGGTGTACTGGTTACTCACAGCGAGGCACAGGGTGTACTGTACTCGCACGGCGCCAGAGGGGGCTTCTGACTGTGGTGGTGTAACCCTTCAGCGGTGAAACCTCAGCGTGGGTGGTGTCTAGCTAGATCGGAGTAAGGTAAAGGCTTTGTGATAAATTATCTGGGTCTCATGCCTAAGGAAGCATGTTGGCAAAAAGGATAGTTCATCTCTTGTGGTGAAAGTGTACAAACTCTGCAGAGTTAAAACTATTCGAATAGCCGTGCCCACGGTCATGGGCAGACATGGGAACTTAACTGGATATAGTTCTGTTTACAAAATGTTTGAAAACTGGGAATGGAAAAGTGGAAGGGCGAAGGGCTGCCCTGGTTTGGAATTGTCCTGGGCGTCGTCCCAGTGGTAAGTTAAGCGGCTATAACGCTGAAGAAATTGCTATATGGTGCAGATGCCATGTAACGGTGGATGGAATCTGAATCGATATTAATAATGCATTTCCTTGTACATTATGATTTGTTCCAAAATTGCTAAGTCATAGGACATTTTAATTAATTGTATTCAAAAGCACTCTGTGCAAAATAAAATAGCCCGAGCCTCTCCTTTGTTAAGCCATGCATACTAGTTATTTGCATTCTGTGTATTGGCTCGCGAGCACGGGGTCGGAGTGCTCACGCTCGCTTTGCGACAAAATTCAGAATCAGGAAATCAAATCACCTCGCCTCAGCAACAAGATTGGACAAGCTGTCCAAGAAGATGAAGATGTCAAGGGCTAGGTCGCGAACCTCCAGTTGGCTGCCTGTGGGCAAGTCCTGAAGGTCCCACCTGTGTGCTTCATTCCGCTGCTGCAATTTATTGATTTCGGCCTAATCGGCCCATGAGTAAGTCTACTATTATAATTACGCTTCCGCATGATATGAATTTTGATATTCAGAACTGTAATCTGTGAGCACTATCTACTGATCCAGGGAATAGTGCGGTGGAATCACAGAGGAATCCGGATTGTAATATCTGGGTCCTTACAGCTTTGGTATCAGAGCATATCGACTGCAGGTCGTGACCTAGTTAGCATGGTCGTTAGTTTCATAACTAGAATTATTTCCTTAAAATCTATTTCGTGAAAATATAAGTTGTATCACTCATTCTCATCTCTCTTAGATGATTCTAACCTATCCATATGCTGCCCTAGCCATTTTACTTCTGAAGCTCTCTTACCCAAATTCAAAGTAATGAAAATCCAGTACTTCTCTTGTAAACTTTCTATGAAAACCCGCTTAGGGCCAAGAATCATAGTGGTTAACCTTAAAACTTGATTTTAAAAATAGTTTTGTCCTGGGAGGAAACAATAATGGAATAATAGGATGTGATCGGTAGCTGGATGGATTAAATGAAAATTTTAGGAATTAGAGATATAACCACAACTATTGGAGTATAAACCTGATTGATAACATAAAATAATGAAGCAGATTTGAGATAGCAAAGATTTAGGTTGATCTCTAAAGAAGCAAATTATAGAGTCAAATTAATAGCATCAGACTGGATTATTAGGAAGTCTCGATACAAAAATCATCGGTGGATCTAAGATAAAGAATATTAGACTTCCATTAGATTGAGGAATTGATCAAGTTGGCGGATAATAGATCTGAGATTGGGATTATATGGACATAGTGAAATATAAGAAGTGAAATATAAATCTATAGTGGAAGCTAGGATTTATGTGAAGATTAGATACCCATAGCAGGATTAATGAAATTGAAAAGACACGATAGGAAGTGTATAATCGGTGAATCAAATAAATAAATATACCCGCTGTTTGGAGTTTCAGACGGCAATAATACTGTACTGAAGGAAGGTAGCCTAAGGAGCAAATTGTAAAAATGGAAGTTAACTTATCAAGACCAATGGATTCTAGGCCTTATATATGAAGATCATATGGGAGTGAATCAAAGCATTGAATATTGGGGAGATTAGTGTACCTTTAAAAAAAAAGGTATTGTAAGGTTTGGTATTTCCAAAATAATTACAAAAATGAGTACTAAATACCTCCCAATACTTTCCTCGTCCTTCTATGGATTTTAAAGGAAAATTCTTATTCACCTTCTCATACCCTTGCTCCAAAATTTAAGATTAGGAGCGTCGAAGATGGTCATGAAGACAAGGTGGTCTCGTTCTAAACGAACTAGGCAAATGAACCCTGTGCATCTTATGTGTTCTCCCCGAGTAGACGTTGTATTGTTGCAAGATTTTATTTGGCCCCGTGCACTGCCTCTTGCCCTCGGGCGTCCTATTTCGCAGTCACAGGAAAAAGCTTGCTTTTAAAATTTGTGTGGTTCTGTATCACCCCAGCTTCCGGGGTATCTTCCTTTAAAGTTAAATGGGTTAGAACACCTTATCTCCGCGATTTAATCTTCATCCCATACTATTCCCTCTCACCTTTTCTGAAAACCCCATCGGATCCAAAGGAACGAGATAACAGGTAACCCAAAACCAGTGCAATCGAGAAGAAGCAAAGACTTTTCAAACTTCCAGTATTTAAGGAAAACAACATCACTGTGAAGAAGACCACCCGCCAATCTCGTGATGACCAAGACAACTAGAGCACAATGGATGATTAATGACAATCGCCATTTATTTAAGGGGGGTAGCACTACGAGATATAATGTCAGCAAAATCAAGGAGCAAGCACCCTGAAGACAACGACCTCTCCAAAAGAATAAAGATCTCCTCCCTCCCCTTTTGCCTCCTTAAAGTGCAGGTCCTCTCCCCTTCTGTCTACCCCTACGGCACAGACCATTGCTACCCACCTCTCAATGCGAAATCCTACAGCCATATGACCAATAGGCGACACAACTACTCCATTCTACGATGATGTGAAGACGACGAGGTCAAAGCGAAGCATCTGAAAGTCTACGACCTATCCGGAGAACAAAGTTTCTCTTTTCCCTTTTGACTTCTCCAAGTGTTAACACCTATTGTGCAGATCTTCATCTCCCTGTGAAGCTAAGGGACTATACGCCGAGCCTCACCCAGAAACCCATTACTAGCCAATAGAACCCCGCCTCCTTTCCTTCCTACTCTACTGGAATCTCGGGGTCGAGATTCTATTTAAGGGGGGTAGGTTTGTAACATCCCAAAAATTTAAAATTTGAAAATAGGAATTTCTTGAATTATTTTTGCAATATGTTCGATTTGAATTTGGATTTTACGATGTTCTTCTGAATTTGGTTGAGGTTCAAAAAAAAAAAAAATAATAATAATTTGAAGACTTCATAAAAGACAAAGACGTGGATTAATAATGCCCTAAAAAGGAATGCGCAAACAAAGGAAGCAAGTAAATTAAATACCAACATTAGTTGGAAATATTTGTATTAAGTCCAAAATGTCATCAGGAACTTCTGTGTATTTTTCTTGAATTTTTGGAGCTTATTTCATATTTTTCAGAGCTTAATTGAATTTCCTATGCTTTTCAGAAAATAAAAATAAAAACAAAAACTTCCTCCCCTTCCATCCGGCCGCCACATGGACGGCCCGGATTCGCCGCGCCTCCCGCCTAGCGTGTCCCCGATCTCGCCACGCGTCGCCACGGATCCGCCGCGCTCTCCCTGCCCGCGGGCCCTTCCCACGCCCGCCTCTTCTCTCTCTCCCCGCGCGAGACAGCCTTCCTCCTCCCTCCTTTTTCCTCTGCCGACGGACACGCTCTCTCGCCACCTCCTTCCGCGCGCAGCATTCTTCCTCCGCGTGGCAGCCATGCACGCCACTGCCGCCCACGGTTTCCCCCGCGCGCCCACGGTCTCCACAACCTCCCCCGAGACCATAAGAAGCCCTCCGCGCCATTCTCCCTCCTCTCCTCCCATTTTGCCGGCTTCGCCCGAGTGCACCCGCCGCGCTTCCACCCCGCCCCGGCCGCCTCCGGCGAGCTCTGCCCAATCCACCCGCGTCACGAGGTGCCTTTCCCCCACAGCTACTTCCCCCTTGGTTCAATTGGAGGGCGTCGCTCTGTGCTCGCCGCACCGCCCATCCTCCCCAACGCCGGCAGCCACCGCCCTTACCATCACCGCCGCCTCCCCGGTCCATCCCCTTTTGATTACTCGCCGGTGGAGCACCCTCTCACCTCCCCGAAGCTCCGCCGACCGCCGGCTGGGATCCTCATCGCTTGCACGTCGCCGGCACCGTGCTCCTGCCTGCGCCGACGCCGACTCCCGATGCCAGCCCACCTCGGGTCTCCTCAGCCCCCGCCGACACCTCTGGTGAGTTTCCCCTGCCTCCCTCCAGCTCACGCATGCCCCGATCCCCCTCCCCTCCACGCCGGTGCCGCCGCCCCGCTCCACCATCTTCTCCGACCGCTTGCGCCGACGCCGGCCGCTCCCGACACCCCCACTACCCGTGTAGACCGCGCCAGGAGCTCCCTCATACCAGTGGGGACGCATTCTGCAGGTCGTCGGCGTCTCTCCGGCCGCTCCCCGCCGGCGGCGCCGCCCAGCCCGTGCGCTGCCGGTCTTCCTCTATTTTCCCTGCATGCTCATTACCCTTCTAAAACAAATCCCCCTTCCTAGTTGCAGGTGACAAGCCGCCCAGTCGGTTACCCGAGTGCAGTTGCTTTTCAGACCCCAGGTCCCATGTTCGATTCCCTGCCGGTGCATTCCTTTCTCATTTACATTTTCATTTTATTAATTCGTTTCAATTAAGAGAAATCCAGGAAAAAGGTTGAAACTAATCCCTAGAAGATAATAAAATCTTACAAGGATTATTAAGATTTCATATTGGAATAATTACCACATGCTAGTAAATAATGTGTCTTGAATATTTGTTGACTAAGGGCTTAGTAGAAATCTTGTTTAGAAACATACTCTCATGAAACAATAAATTAGTAAGTGACGAGCTCCTAAATAATAAATCATACAACCTGGCCTGTTAGTAAAAGTGGTAGAGCTAGCCACTACATGGTTTAAACATAATATTAACCCTAGGCCCTAACATTTAACGTACCACCATTAATCTCAGTGGTGGATTTAATTAAATAGCAATATTGTGTTATGACCGTGTATAGCCAGATCGGCCTTAGGTAAATAGAAATACAATTAAGATTAAAACATGATAGAAGCTAAGTAAAGGCATAAAATATAAGTGTCATGTTAGAAAGATATGTTCATGTGACAATTATAATAAAGCAACCCCTAGGTCGTTTGTAATTAAAATAATCTCACCATTCGACATATTAAAGAACAAGTAATGTTAGCACAACCTAAAATCATACATTTCGAATTGCTAAAAGTATAGACTATAAGATTATTCGAGATGTAATAATAGATTAAATATATATAAGTAGCTAAGGTAATTGGAACAAAAGGCTAAGTTTTACTAAGAGATGACTTTGGTTAAATTGTCTCAATTCCCATGAAGAAAAGTGGCTTTGGTTAGAAGTTCCAAATTTAGTAAAAATATCCTTAGTCATAATTAAAAATACATCCGTAGAAGGTACAAAAATTTATTAAGATACACACGAGCTTAATACATGTCTAATTACAGATTAGTTATTAACATATATAAATGACTAGTACGCCTATAGCATCCATTTTAGATATGATCCTACACTAAAGTAAAGGCTTAGGAAAAGTTAGGCATAATCTAAGGAAGCTAATAAAATTGAAATAAGGATTTAGGGAGTCTATGTATGATGTAATTTCGGATTAGATGTCATGATAAATAATTAGTGTAACTTTAATATTTACATTGTAAATCTAAATTAAATATTGAGCTCTTGCTATTTCTCTTAATCTAATTAATAATGAAAGCCTATATCAGAGACTATTCTAAAAACTTAATAAAGATATCCAAGTGTTATAATACCTTTGAATAAAAGATTTATAGAATAAGTACAGATCTCATCCATCAGTCCAGTCTGCCTTTATCATAACCTGAGTTGCAAGGAATGCATACCCTAGAGATAAAATTTGTACACTAAACTCCTGCACCAGTCTATAGGTCTAACCCGACTCATGAAACTTCCTTGATAAATAACAAAATAATAAAAAGAGATTATTAATAAAAAGATCAAGTTATCATATGCTATTACCAACCTTGCCTCAAATCACCGAATCACCCATTAACTCGTAATAAAACTAAATTGAGTTTATTCGGATTTATTTGGATCCTTTTTGAGTTATTTGCTTTTATTTGGATTCATTCGTTTATCGCGTAGTTAGAAACTGGAGTCCCGAAGAATGAATGGATCAAGCGAGATCGAGATCAAGTTGACGATAGAGACCAAAAGCTCAAGAGAAAGCATCGTGTGAGCTCAAGACCGCGGTAAACCGCGCCAGGCGAGTTAACACCTTGATCATTTTGAACCTACGATTTTGCAAAGTAATTTCCTTTAAATATCAACATGCATGCTGTTATGTTTATGAAAATACATGTTTAATTCAATAATCTAGTTATGTGCCTATTGTTTACCTTGGATAATATTACCCCTCCTTTGGAATATTTGAATGTGCGAACATTGTCGCCCTAGCAAAATTATAATGGTAACTTTTGAAAATAAGTCCCTAATTATATGCCATGCTTAGTTTTGCTTAGGTACTCATGGGCGCGAGAGCGCCCAAGCATCACTTTTAATCCTGAGAAAAATTGGTTGGGCAGTCATGGTGGGAATGACTGATATCCTTTGATATGGTTATTTTATGCTCTCAAAAATCCCAACTTGCTTAAATATCTGAGCGGATGGCTTGGGGGCTGGTATGTGGTGCGGTGGGAGCACAAATTATGGAGTGTGGTAGAACCGCTCAGATAATACTAAGGACCGAATCTTGTCATGTCAACCCGTGTAAAACAGTACAACCACAAGTCTATAATGGGTACGACCTAGCTGAATAACTTGCAAGGGTTTAGTTCAGACATCACCGAGGGAAGTGGGTGCCAGGGTGTACTGGTTACTCACAGCGAGGCACAGGGTGTACTGTACTCGCACGGCGCCAGAGGGGGCTTCTGACTGTGGTGGTGTAACCCTTCAGCGGTGAAACCTCAGCGTGGGTGGTGTCTAGCTAGATCGGAGTAAGGTAAAGGCTTTGTGATAAATTATCTGGGTCTCATGCCTAAGGAAGCATGTTGGCAAAAAGGATAGTTCATCTCTTGTGGTGAAAGTGTACAAACTCTGCAGAGTTAAAACTATTCGAATAGCCGTGCCCACGGTCATGGGCAGACATGGGAACTTAACTGGATATAGTTCTGTTTACAAAATGTTTGAAAACTGGGAATGGAAAAGTGGAAGGGCGAAGGGCTGCCCTGGTTTGGAATTGTCCTGGGCGTCGTCCCAGTGGTAAGTTAAGCGGCTATAACGCTGAAGAAATTGCTATATGGTGCAGATGCCATGTAACGGTGGATGGAATCTGAATCGATATTAATAATGCATTTCCTTGTACATTATGATTTGTTCCAAAATTGCTAAGTCATAGGACATTTTAATTAATTGTATTCAAAAGCACTCTGTGCAAAATAAAATAGCCCGAGCCTCTCCTTTGTTAAGCCATGCATACTAGTTATTTGCATTCTGTGTATTGGCTCGCGAGCACGGGGTCGGAGTGCTCACGCTCGCTTTGCGACAAAATTCAGAATCAGGAAATCAAATCACCTCGCCTCAGCAACAAGATTGGACAAGCTGTCCAAGAAGATGAAGATGTCAAGGGCTAGGTCGCGAACCTCCAGTTGGCTGCCTGTGGGCAAGTCCTGAAGGTCCCACCTGTGTGCTTCATTCCGCTGCTGCAATTTATTGATTTCGGCCTAATCGGCCCATGAGTAAGTCTACTATTATAATTACGCTTCCGCATGATATGAATTTTGATATTCAGAACTGTAATCTGTGAGCACTATCTACTGATCCAGGGAATAGTGCGGTGGAATCACAGAGGAATCCGGATTGTAATATCTGGGTCCTTACAAAAACTGCCCTCTGTTGTCATCTCACTGAGCAAAAGCTGACCTCTTGTGTCATGTCCCTGAGCAAAGCTGGGGCGTGTTGTCATGTTCCTGAGCAAAAGCCTCTTTTTTTGGTGGTCACTGCATTAAACTGCCCCGTTTTGCTATAAGTAGCACGGTTGGGGTCCTATGACATTGTGAATCGAACAAAGTAGTACCCTCTCTTTCGTGGTGAAACATACCATGTCTGAAGCCAAGGGGCCAGTGGGATTTGGGTCACCGAAGGATGACATTCCCTTAGAAACGAGGGATATGTTCGGTCCGCAGTACCGATTGATACCAAGCCGGCGTGCTCAACCACCGTGGCCGAAATGCAGACACAATGAGTACGCGGTTGTCCAGATCTTGGATTCCCCGAACGATGGCGGGCGACGTTTCTTCCGATGCTCGCGCTCCGGGGTACAAATTAGTAATGTTTCATTTTTTATTGCTTTTGGACCCTCGAAGTTTACCGTACTTTTTTGTGCAGATGGCCAAATGCGACTTCTCCCGCTGGATCGACCCTCCTCATGAACGGTATGTTGATCGTTATGTGGATACATTATGGGCTCGAATTTGGGACTTGGAGTACCGAATGGAGAATCTCACTGAGGAGAACAACGACCTCCGCGAACAGCTGCAACGCGAGAGGGGCAACGAGGAGGTCGTGAATATAGGAAGCTCTTATGATCCCACATGTTGCTGCGCGAACCCGAGCTGCATATGTGCATGCCACTACCACGACGGCCAGCCACGTCCGAGGCGGCCCCCTCAGCAATTCTCCATGTGGGTGCCACGAGGCTCGTTTGGCATTTAGGTAACGAGGGTTATGGCATTCAACAAGTTGTAGTGCTGGAGGTTCTGCTCGTGTGTGTTGGTAATATTTTATGCTATCGTGTCAAGCTATTTAGGTAATGTTTTATGCTATGTTGTCGTCAAGCTATGTTGTTAATGTTTTATGCTATGTTGTTTTGTTCGTTGGTGTGTTGGTTGGTTGGTTGTATGCCGTCGTAATAAAAAAACTTAGAGCAACCCTTTTATACTGCAAACCATCTGTGAACATCAAACCATCAAGCACTTGAAAAACCTCACAAAAATTACAAAAGCACAATGAATATAACATAAACACATGTATACAACAACTAGCTCATTACAAACACATCTCAGTCCAACCACTTACCAAGTGCCTCCTAGCTCATTACAAAATATATACAACGACTTTTAAGCCCAACCACAAGCATACACGGCCGTATCACTGCCTCCTAGCCTTACCCTTACCCTTACCAAGGGCGTCGGTGCCTGGAGTGTAACGGCTAGGCTCGCGGCGGCGTCTGCATCGTACGGGCTGTGTAGGTTGAGTCGAAGGAGCGTCTACGAGCTGAGACGGGCCTATCTCATCGTAAGTCTGCTCCACCTCGTCGTCGTCCTCGTCCTCACCGCCCTGGGACGGGAAAGTGTCGCTCCTCGTGGGGGACGAGCTCTGTCCCGTGTACGACCCTCGCCGCGTCGGGTCTGCAAGTCGTGTCGAAGGCACGTCTACGTCCCTCGCCGCGCCTGTGCTGCAACCACAACGAGCAGCCGCACGACGTAGCCGACATGCGAGCCTCTGCATTCCAACATTTTGTTAACCAACAAGACACGAAGATATTATGTACTAATTTTGTGAGTGGCTTTGTCGAAGCTTACCTCCAGGAAGGTACGCATCCTGACGTCGTCGCCGACTGTCCTGGACATACGCTCTATGTCCTGTACGGACTGCCTCAGGGTTTTGCCCTGCAAACAAACAAAAGAATGGATAATTTGCTACATGTCAGGGGTATTTAGGTCTATTGAAAAATAAGCAATGAGATTGAACATTACCACACGGTCCAGGACTGGTGCTATCTCCACCTGCGTCCCAAGGCGAGTCGACTGGTCGTAGGGCGTGTCATCGTCGTCGGAGGACGCAATGTCGGCGTAGTCATCTTGAGTCCATTGGCCCTTAAGCTTGGACCGCGTCGCACGCTGGTACCAAACTTGGTACCGCCGGAACTGCTCGTTGCTGTGCGGCTCGTTGTTGTCGTCCACGTGGTCCTGGGAGTGTCCCCACTCCTCAACGTACACGTGGTGGTGCTGCTCGAAGTCTGTGACCTTCTTCTGTCGCTGACGATCAAATCTGCATGACGTAAACCAAAAGTTAACATTAGTAGAAACACCGTGAAATTGGAAAATTACCACCTACATTCCGTTCACAAGTCCGCAACAATAGTCATACACACATACCGGAAAGCACTGCTACATAACATGACATAACAAGTAGAGTACCAACCTAAAAAAGATACCATTTCCTTGTTCTACTGAAGCATACGTACAGATTATAGCTTCATTGGTATGATTCCTACAATACTAGCACTACAATGGCTGTTAAATCCATCGACGTTGATTCCGAATGAGATTGACCACAAGATGTATGAACATGCCATTCCCATATGCCAATGAGTTGCCAAAATTTCCTACTGTTTGCCCCAAATAGAGTATCAAATATACAGCAGTAAACTAACAATGTAATGCAATGTAAACTAACAATGTAATGCAGTAAACCAACCTAAACAGATACCATTTCCAAAAATTTAAAAGAAAAAACTACCAAAATGGAAATGTTGCTACCTTCCGGCGGGCTTGGAGGCGGCCGGCGGGGAGGCGGGCTTGGATGGGGCCGGCGGGGAGGCGGCCGGCGGCGTCGATGGGGCGGGCGGACGGCCGCGGCGGGGAGGTGGCCTGCGGCGTCGATGGGGCGGGCGGGGAGGCGGGCTTCGAGACGCCCGGTCTTGGAGGGGAGGCGGCAGTGGGGGGGGGACGCGGGCGGGCGGGCGGGGAGGCGCCCGGTCTTGGAGGGGAGGCGGCCGGCGGCGTGGATGGGGCGGGCGGGGAGGCGCCCGATCTTCGAGGGGAGGCGGCCGGCGGCGTGGATGGGGCGGCTGGGAAGGCGCCCGGTCTTGGAGGGGAGGCGGCGTCGGGGGGGACGCGGGCGGCGGCGGCGGCGGGGAGGCAGAGATGGAGAAATGAACGCGAATGAACGAAAGAGACAGAGGGAGAAAAGAGAAGGCCGGGCGCGGTGGCCACTGCTCGGCGCCAAGATCCATGGCGCCGAGCTCGGCGCCGTGACTGGTGGCGCCGAGGTCCTGCCACGTCGGCGCCACGTTGGCCGCCACGCTGGTGCGGGCCTGGCATCTCGGCGCCGTGGACCACGGCGCCGAGATGTGTTACCTCGGCGCCGTAGACCATGGCGCCGAGCTCTGGGTCCAAAAACGGAATTAAAACTACCAGGGTCTAAATGTGAATATTTTTCGAAAAAAGGGCTAAAATAGAAAAAATTCGGCTTCTCTGGGGTCTAACCCCATTAAGAGCAAATGAGGACAGGTACGTGTCGCACAATCATAAGCCACTCTAGAATTCCCCTCTACTCTCATTTTTTTTTACCTCCTTATTGTTCTGTGTTCCCATGGAAACCAAATGGGGTCAGACCCAGAGAAGTCCTCTCCGAGATAGGGCTGGTTAAATAAGAAAAACAAAATGTTTTGCAGGCTGGTTGGAGAAGGCACGAAAAAAGTGACCTACAGGCGTTTTCGTCTGTAGCTTTTAATTCGAAAAGAGAAAATCTTACTTTGTTGGAGATAGAAATTTCCCTTCTGCGAATGCAGACTTGACCTGTAAAATCTATGCGTCTTTGTTCTCGATTGGAAAAAAAAAAGTGTCCTCTCTGGAACATGCTAAACCAGAAATTCTTATGTTCGTGATTCTTCATCCACCGATGCAGAAAATCTTATGGGTAACAAGTCAGGAAAGTTTATGGGTAACAAGTCGGCACGAAGAGGTTCCTCATGTTCAAACAAGAACCTTTTGCTCGTTGGGGACAGTTTATAAATCATCACATTCTCATAAATGGAATCGGTCGAACTAGAGGAGCAGTATAGCGAATGAATATACGATGACATGATTTTAAATGCATGCGGAAACATGAAACCAAATTAATTAAATTTTGATGCAACCTCTCAAAAAATTCAATTTAATAATTAAATTTTAATTTAGTGTGACACTTTTAATTAAATGTTGAAAATTTTAAAAGTACACTCAAATTTTTGCGAATTGTCAATTTTAAATATAAATAATCTGATTTTAAAAATTAGGATGGTACAAATATTCGATTTGTTTTGGCTACAAAAGCGAATTCACCTCGAGATGGAGATTGTTTAGTGTGTGATTCCAATTCGTCTCAAGGTGAACATCGTTAAAGTATGATACAAATTCATATACGTATCCAAGTGAACACATACATTAACTTCATTCGTATCTTGAAGTCGTACGGTTGAGAGACGCCAGAGTTCCCCGTTTTTGTAATCTCTTCTCATATAATAAATTTCACTTTCGCGCGTCCATAGATTTTTCTAAGAGGATTTTTCACGTTAAATTTACATACAGAATTGCATTGCAGATCGATATGCATCTTCTTAATTTTGCAGGTGGCAAACACAAGCTTTAGTTAATAATGGAGCGATCAGTAGATCAGGAAAACGCAAGCGTACGTGGGTGCGTTCATGGTGTTTAACTCAAAGTTAATTACAAGATCATGCATGGACAGGACAGATGGATGGAACAAGCGTCAAGAAAGAAATGGATGGATGGATGGGATCAGTGGAACGTGGATTGGATTCAGTCGTGATGGTTGGGAGAATTGGTTAGCTGATGGTTGAGGCACTTGTCCTTCCTGAACCTGAGCTTCTCGGCCATGTGGTCGAACTCCCAGATGTGCTCCTGCATCAGGACGTTGCCGATGATGGCCGGCCCCTGCACCAGCCGCCGGAACGCCAGGCACGCCACGCCCGGCACCACCTCCGGCATGACGATGCTCTTGGCGTCCGGCTCCAGCCTCGCGCCGCCGTCCAGTTCCACCACCAGCTTGGGTATCGTCACGTTGTGGGCCGGGTCCACCCCGTCGCCGGCGAAGGTCCAGTTGTAGCAGAACTCGAAGCCGGGCACGTCGGTCATCCTCTCCAGGTGCGCCAGGTGCCTGTCCAAGGCCGTGGTCACCGCCGCGTACGCCGCCTTGAGGAGGCCAGTCACCGACGTGCCAGTGTCGAGGACGACGCCGGCGCCGACGATGGCCTGGTCCCACACCTCCGGGGGAATGTCCAGGGGCTCGCCGCCCACGACGATGCCGGTGACACGGGCGCCGTAGGCGACTATGTCGGGGTTGTAGATGAGCGGAGTCTCCATGGTGGCGGTGCCCTTGACGGCGGGGTTGGGGCCGAAGGTGAGGTAGCTGGAGGCGTTGCGGCCGCTGGCGGTTGCGAGGAGGCAGAAGGAGAAGCGGGCGCCGAAGCGTTTGGCGGCGATGATGCCGAAAGAGATCTCGCTGTTGCCCAGTGAGAGCACGCCGTCGTGGGAGTCGACGGCGCCGCCCGCCTCGAAGGTGGAGCAGCCGAGCACCAGCCCCGGCAGCTTGGCCATCCGCCCGCCGGACAGCGCCACCGTTGCCTTCTCCTGACCGTAGATGCCGCTCGTCGTCGTGCCGTCCTGAAGCCTGCATGCATTTGCATTGCCATCCCGTTAATTGTGCAGGTGCAGCTGATGAGCACGCACGCTTGCAGGTGCATATATAGCAATCAATTACATTACATTTGGTGGTAGGTGCATGAGGTGGTTTGGTTGGGGCTCTCGCAGGTGGTGTAGGGCAGGCGGCCGCAGACCGGCTGCGAGCAGCGGTACCTCCGCCACGATGACGACAGCGCCGGCCGGTACCAGTTCTTGACCACCTTGACGGGTGCGCCCTCCGCGTCCAGCGACAGAGTGGTGGTCGTCGCCGACTGCTTCTGCACGTGGGGCAGCCCGGGGTGCTTCCCCTTCCGGCGGCTCAGCCGGCAGTTGATCCAGGTGAGGTCGTTGGCGGTGTCGAGCGCCAGATTATAGGGGAGCGCCGGCGTGCCGATGCGCACGGACACGAGGTACATGCCGACGTGCGCGATGTTGACGGCGCTCCGCATCGGCAGCTCGAACATGGACGTGTTGGACATGAGGTCCGGCACCTTGGACGACTCCCACGCCTGCCTCCTGCCGCCATTGCCCTCGCCCTCCGCGCTGTGGCGCCCCATCGTGATCTGGTGGTGCCGGAGCAGGTCCTTGGCCTCCATGGCGCGGTAGTGCTCGCGCCGCTCCTCCGCGGAGTCCGGCACCACCGGCGGGGAGACCTGGAGGTGGAAGCTGCCCTCGTCGGTGGACAGGGCCAAGCAGAGGAGGCCATGGAGGGAGAGGAGGAGGAGGAGGACGGAGCGGCCCTGCATCTCGACGCGGCTTCTAATGGAGTAATTAATCCTGCTAGGCTGGGCTAGCTAGCTACGTACGTAGGTACGTCTAGGAAGAAATTGTGCTAGCTAGCTATTGCTGCCGCCGCCATGAATTGATTCTTAGCTTGTTCTTCCTTAATTCCCTGGCTAGCTAGCTCCGATCCGGCCTTGCCGTACGCTGTTGGCCTCCGATCCCTGTGTTTTCGACCTGCTTGTTCGATCGAGTGCATGCACGCCCGGTGGCCTGCAGGCTTGATTTGTGTGGCCATGAGCTCTTTCAGGATGCATCTCTGCTATAATAAGGTAGCGGGTCATCTTGGAAACCATCCTACAATACAGCTAGCTAGCCTCTACTGCATGCATGTAAACAATTAGACAATTACTACTGCTAGAGAAAGACTTGATTTCAACTGCTGCTTCTAAGTGCTTTTGATTCCCTTTGCGCATAACTAAATAGGGGTTCAGTTCATCCCATCATAAAATCGAACTGATATGAAAAGGAACGTAGCATCGAGTATAGCGCGGCAGAGCAAGGTGAATGATGTTGAAAATTAAGCGGTTCTAGCATTATTTTCAAATTAATTCTAGATTTATGTATAAACAGTAAAGCATATATACAAGAATAAGTAAATCACATGAATATTAACATATTATCTCTCTACACAAATAGAATACTCAAGTCAAATAGACAGGACAATACGCTTAACTAATCAAGATAGTGAGCAATTGAAATTTGCATAGTGCACAAATTAATTTGTGTGGATTTGCTCTCAGCTGAAGAGTTACTCAAGTTCTAAAAACTTGGCCTTCTCAACTCTAGTCAATAAATCAACAATCAAAGTGACAATCCCTCTATATCTCTACCCCTCTATAATACACCGAAATTTTCTTTACTTAATCCACACCCCTCAACCACCCCCATAGTCATGCCTAATCTAAATCCACCCAAATTTGTGTACCAAGTAATCCAACTTCATACAAATGAATGGTCTGGATCTCTTCTCAAGCCTTCCTCTCTTACTCATTGAAGATCCTAAGGCCAAAATCATCCGGATCATGCACATCATTGAACACAGACCCCACCCCGCGCCCACGCACATTCTCCACCGCCTCCTCCTGCGCCATCGCCGCGTGGCCCACCCGCACGGCGCGGCACGTCCCGGCCTCCACCCGCAGCTCCACGCAGCGCGCCGCCTCCCTCGCGGACTCCGCCCACTCCGGGTCGGCGAAGTCGACGGGCACGACCCTGCCACGGCCCTTGCCCCCCTTGCCGTTATTGGGGATCCTGAGGCGGCGGTCGACGAGGACCAGGCCGCGGCGGCGGCGGGGAGGGAGCGGAGCGCGGAGTCGGGGAGAGGCTCGATGTCGTTGGGGAGGTCGGCGGGGAGGCGGTCGGAGACGAGGGAGATGGAGGGGAAGGGGGAGCGCGGGAGGCGGAGGCAGTGCTCGAAGCGGCGGACGGGGGCGCGCTTGAGGGTGACGAGGAGGTAGATGGGCTCTGGCGCCGGGGTGGGGTGGTGCTGAAGCCACCGGAGGAGCGCTGCAACCGCGCGGACCACGGCCTCGCGGCGGAGGCGGCTGGTGGGGGTGGATGAGTGGTGGAATACATCGGTGGCAGCGGTGGGAGTTTGGGAAGGGAATTAGGGAAATGGTGGAAATGGGAGCACCCGGGGAGAGGAGAGAGGGAGAGGAGCCATGGAGATCGGGCAGGGCCCGGCGAGCAGCGCCTCGAAGGAGCACTAGAAGATCTACCAGGACTGGTTCGCCTTCGCGGACTCAAGTTCAATCCTAACCCCCTGTTCCCCCATCAACCCTCAATCCCCAATCCCTTTCGTTGTTTGTTATTTGATTGATCCCTTGTACTGATGGGTCTAATCGGCGCCGCGCGCAGATGGCGACGGCCGCATCACGGGCCCCGACGCCATCAAGTTCTTCGCCATGTCCAAGCTCTCCCGCCCCGACCTCAAACAGGTACCGGTTCTTGCTATGCTCCTCCCTACCTACTGTTCTCGCGTTACTGCAGAGTTCTTGATTTCTAATGAACTCCTTTTGTGAAACTGTGTTGCGTCTCAAGGTCTGGGCTATCGCGGACTCCAGGCGGCAGAGGTACCTAGGTTTTGGCAAATTCGTCACGGCAATGCAGGTTTTCCTTGTCTATTCGATGTATTGAGTCACACTCTGTGCTGCTGCCTGAAGGTTTGGGTTATTGTCGATTAACTATCGGTTTGTTGCAATTGACAGCTCGTCTCTCTGGCGCAAGCGGGGAATGAGATTAGTCAAGACAGCCTTAAACGCGATGGTTGTTGTTAGCTGCCAAATTAGCTTCGTTGATGTTCGATATTTTTTCATTGACTGTTAATTAGTTTACGCCGATTTCTGACAGATCTGAACAGTTTGAATCCTCCAGTGATGGAAGGTTTGGATGCTCTACTTGCGGTTAGTCTATTATGCCTCAATGCCGTGTCTACACCAAGGTAGTGCTTTATCCCACTATTATGTAAGAGTGTGATGATAAACTGCTTTTCAGAAATCCAAGCATCTGGTAAAGAGAGTTGATCCGGATATTGATGGTAAGGAACTTACCCTAAAATAGGAATTCATGCCGGGGAGAAATCTATGAAGCAAACAATTTATATTTGTGCAGGATTTCCTCAGGCACAACCACCTTCAACAAACCAATGGTTCAGCTCAAAGTCATCAAAGAAGGTAGTACGCATGTTCTGTTTTTAGGTTTCTTTGATTTTTGTTTGTTGAATCGAAGCACACTTATACAAAACTTCAAGCCTTTTCAAAATGTTAGCAAGTTTAATTTCCAACACGTTCATTGTTGGCGAGCATATCATCTTACTGTTTTAAATTAATAAACGAACGTTGAGAGTTTGCTGCTGAGCTATAGAAATTCTTCATTCATGAGACAGGAGGTGAGGTGAAGGTGGTGAAGTTTTGACTTGTACTTCAAAGCAACCATACAGAGTTCCTGTTCATTTTGGAATTGGAATGTAGTTATCTTGCCTATACGATTTACCATTTTTTTTACAGGACATGTTTCCTCCAAAACCTTATAATTTATGCAATACCATTTACAAAGAGGCAGCACTTGAAATCAAAATTCTACTAATTATGGCAATATATTGATTTCTGAACTAACATAAAAAGGGAAGTTTGACGAAAATACTAAAATTTTCGGATGTCTCTGTGATTGTCCTTTTGAGTTAACAAGGAGAAAAAGGCAACAAGCTGGAGTCATTTAGCTACTGCAGCTCTTCTATACCCAACCAAGTAGAACTTTATGCATACCTTGTACCCTGGCTCACTTTTAAGGACTGCCCTATTAATTTCAATCAGAGCTTGCCTGTTAATGAGCTTGGACACAAGAGGATACGCTTAGTTTGGCTAAAGTGAACCTCAATTGTCCTACAACATGTTTGTGAGACACCATATAAACCCTTTGAATGTCCTTTTTTATGAATTAAAGCATTCGGTGTTTTTGTTTCTGTTGTGCAACATTAAACAGTGCAGATTTGTATGCTATAAAGTCAAATAGTATGGCCTTGCTGTCAAACCATACTAATTTCTTGAATGACACATGTATCATGTATGCTGGCCTTGTTTGTGGTGTTTTTAATGCACAGATACCTCTGACTGTTGTCACTTCTGTCATTGATGGCTTAAAAAGACTATACATCGAAAAATTGAAGCCATTGGAAGTTACATACAAATTCAATGATTTTGTTTCCCCGTTACTGGTAAATACTTGTATTCTCAGTATCTGGTTTCTGTACGAGTTAAAATGACTACTTTCTTGTGTCTTTCTATTTCTTATTGTTGTTGTCTCCTTGTGGCATGATCTTCAAAGTAAGGTAATATCAACCCTTTTGCAGACAAATAGTGATTTTGATGCAAAGCCAATGGTTATGCTCTTAGGCCAATATTCTACGGGGAAAACAACTTTTATCAAGCATCTGCTAAGAACAAGCTATCCAGGTTTTGTATTTACCACATGCATTTTCTGTAGTTTCCCAGGTTAATTTGAATAACATGCTATGTCACAGTTGATCTTATGCACTTGCACGTGCCCATATTGGACCAGAGCCAACAACCGACAGATTTGTTGTTGTCATGGTAAACTTTAGCTTAGACTTAGGGTTTTAATTTGTAGTGATACTAGGTGCATCAAATAATTATTATCTCCAGATATGATTTGTGAAGGAAGTTAATTGAAAAAATACAAATGGATGAGTTAGCTTGCTTTTTTATATTAATACATCACATCAAATGTTGTTTGTTTAGAAGTTTACGTGCGCTTAAGTTTGAGGCTTTGAGCTGGTCCAACTTTAATGAATATCTGAAAGTTGAATTGTAGTACTCAAGCTTTTTCTGAAGGCAAAAACATCAGGTAGAAATGTTATACTTTCCTTATGTTGCAAGTCGCAAAGCATGACTTGCATCTCTACTGGTTTCCTTATAAGATACTGGCTTCACATATGAAGTAATCGCACAGTAGATATTGGGCCTGTTCTTTTTGGCCGTGGCTTGTGGCTTTTGGTTATGGCTTGTGGCTTTTGGGCTGTTCGTATGAGTCTCTACCCCTCTATAATACACCAAAATTTTCTTTACTAAATCCACCCCCCCCCCTCAACCACCCCCACAGTCATGCCTAATCTAAGTCCACCCAAATTTGTGTACCAAGTAATCCAACTTCAACAAATGAATGGCCTGGATCTCTACTCAAGCCTTCTTCTCTTACTCATTGAAGATCCTAAGGCCAAAATCATCCGGATCATGCACATCATTGAACACAGACCCCACCCCACGCCCACGCACATTCTCCACCGCCTCCTCCTGCGCCATCGCCGCGTGGCCCACCCGCACGGCGCGGCATTGCCTGGGATTCGTGATGTGGCCTTTTTTTTCTATTTCAGAGAATTGAATAGTGAACATGAGGCCACTCGGATTGAGGCATTGCATTGGTTTTCCACTCTGCTGGCTCGATATCGTACTGAGGTACTTGAAAATATGCAAAAAAAAAATTGGAATACATAGCAATATATTTCAACAAGTTAATGCTTGCATAATTTCTTTCACTTTTAAACTGTTGAACTGCCCAGTTTTAATTCTTTAACTCTGAAATGGACAGCTTTTGTTAGACCATGTGGTTAGGTTTAGGATTTTTATGATGATGAATAATTGACAACATTATTTAGTATTGTTATTTGAGGCGTGTGCGTGTGTGCGTGGACTTATGTCAGTCAAGTTGGTGAGAACTTGTGCTGGGAAAAACGTTCTTTGGTCTTTGCATGTGCAGGTTGGGCGTGGAGACGATCATGGTCGGTGACGAGGAAGACCGGGACTAGGAGGGGGAAATCTGAGGTCCAGGCGGTCGAGGATGTCACGAGGTGGTCGGGCTCACGCTGGAGCACGTGGAAATCAAAGGTGGATGATGCGTGGAGAAGATACAGGAGGTGCGGTCCTGGAGGCTTCGACGCGCGACGAGTTGAAAAGTCGGAAGTGTGAAAACTCGTGTTAGGAAGGGTTTCGGGTCCCTTGAATAATAGTGGGTTAAAAGCCTAGTTGAGATAATAGGCTTAGACCCAGTTGAACGAGTTGTTTTAGGGTTAATTAGAGTCATGTGCGGTGGCAGTATTAGGATAGGATACAATGCCATTTCGGAGGAGGATCTGCGGTTGATGCCGTTTCGGAGGAGGATCTGTGGCTGATGCCGTTTCGGACGAGGATCTGCGGCTGAGGACTATAAAAAGGACGGCAGGCGCGGTCGAACTTGTGGGGAGTCCAGGAAAAATATCGCGCGCTGGCCGGGATTAAGCGGATACAATAAAAAAGGCAGGAGCGGCTGCTTTTGGGGCAGAGCGACAGGACGTCACATCTGCTTTTGTGGTGACTTCGGGCGACGCCTGGCCGAGAGTCTTCATCGTGGTTAGTAATCTATGCGTTTTGTAATACAGTAACGTTTGCTCGTTTTGGTTAGCTAATTGAAAACGAGATGATGAATGCCTCTTTGTTTTTTCTGGTGCATGCATGATATGTGTTTGCGTGATCTGTAGTACTAGTGCATGTATTGATTGGTTCGCCGAGTTGTTCTGTGATTAGTACATGCATGAGTTTTGGCTTCTAGAAAAAGTGCTGCATGCAGTGCAATTAAGGGCTAGCAAATTGAATAATAAAGGGCATCACATAGGGCTGTTGAGTTTTAAGTTGAGCTAATAGAAGAAGAGGCAAAAACAAAGTAGTAGTATTTTTCTTCACGTGAGAATAGAAGATCAGCAGCACGTTAGTCCATCTTGTGGTGCTGATTTTTGGTGTTCTTTTCAAGTGAATCAACAGAGAGAACCATCACATCCAATATATATATACACCAATATCTAGAAACTCTCGTTTGTTTTTTTTTTCTTGTGTTTCTCTATTTAGCAGGTATAAAAAAAGGAGAGACAGCAAATTGTATAAAAAGCTTCCGCTAGGCATTGCAATCATTCACCCCCCCTCTGATTGCCTTCGACGATCCTACAAGTGGTATCAGAGCGGGTTGCTATGGCGTCAGAGAGGTATGTGAATCGTCCCCCTTTGCTAGATGGTACTGATTTTGCTTTTTGGAAGTGTCGGATGCAAGCTTATATTGAGGCTCAGGGTAGTGATGTTTGGAATAAAGTTTCTACTCCATATGAGGTTCCTGCTACTGTTACTAATTTAAATAAAGCAGATGTTGATTTAAATGCTCAAGCTCGTAACTTGCTATTCCAAGGAATTTCTCGCAAAGAATTTGATCGTGTAGCTCATATTAATTCTGCTCATTTAATTTGGAAAACTCTTTGCGATTATCATGAAGGTACCACTAAAATCAAGAAGGTGCGTAAAAATCTTTATCAAAAAGAATATTCTGATTTTGCTATGAAACCTGGTGAATCCATTGATGATCTCTTTGCTCGGTTTGAGAAAATATTGAGTGATCTGCGCGGTGTTGGTGTTATTCCTGCTGATGAAGATAATGCAACTAAAATTTTGAGATCTTTAGGTTCTGAGTGGTTGATGGTTGTTACAACTATTAATCAAACTGTTGATCTAGATACTTTAACCATGGATGATCTTTATTCTAGATTGAAAACCTATGAGATGGAAGCTTTGCCATCTAAGAGTAATAAATCTTCATCTTTAGCACTTGTGACTAACCCCGTGCAGGCTGCTTCGTCGAGTGCTTTGTCTTGTGTTTCTTTGTCTGTCTTGTCTTCTTTTTCAGATGAACAATTCGAGGAGCTTCCTGAAGAGGACTTGGTTTTGATCTCCTCACGAGCATACAAGGCACTCAACAATGTGAGGATGAGGAAGCGAGGTGGCGTGTCAGGTCCGATCAGATGCTTTGAGTGTGGCGAGCCAGGCCACATTAAGATGGATTGTCCCAAGCTCAAGGGAAAGGTGGTGAAGGAAGAGAAGAATTATCGTCGTCGGCCATCCAAAAACAACAACATCAAGGGTGGCAATTTCCGTCGCAAGCTCGCTGAAAAGATCATATCGGCCATTGAGCGTCTTGATTTGAGCGATGTGGAATATGAGAGCTGCAACGATGATGACCACGACGATGATGATGCTAAAGGCAAGAAAAAGAAGAACGATGACTTCACAGGCATGTGCTTCATGGCAGGCAACAACAGTGATGATGGCGATAGTGATCTCGATGAGGTAAGACCTTCATATGATGAGCTTGAAGATGGTTTGATTAAACTTGCTATTGAATTAAAAAAGACAAAACAAAAATTGAAAGAAAATAATTGTGTTGTTGAAAGTCTAAATTCTGAAATTAATAGACTTAGAGCTTTAATTCCTGATGATGAATCATGTGAGTCTTGCCAAGTTTTACATTCTGAGTTGGAGGCTATTAGATCTATTAGTGCATCAAACCTGGTTCAACTTAGAGATGTAACTGATAAATTTGATGAATTAAAATTGACACATGACTCTTGTGATGAAAAATTAAAACTTGCAAATGATGAAATTGAAAAGCTCAAATCTAGTTCTTCTACATGTTTAGAGTCGAGTATTTCAAATGCTCAATCTAAAACTTGCTCTAATTGTGAATTGCTAAAAGTTAGACTTAATTCTTCTCAGGAATCTATTCAACAAATGCTTTATCATGAGAACATGTCTTGCTCAAATTGTCCTAAATTAAATATTGAAATTGATGCTTTGACTAGGCAATTGAATGATTTTGCTGAAAAGGAAAAATTGGCTCAATCTAGTGCTTCCAAGAATTTTGTGAATGAACATGTTAAATGCACTACTTGTTCCACTTTGGCTAAGGAAAATGAGTACCTTAAAGACACTTTAGAGAGATTCTCTTTTGGTAAGAAAAATCTGAATATGATTCTAGACAAATCAAAAATAAGTGTAAAAAATCGTGGTCTAGGATTTAACTTTGTTGAGCATGCCAAGAATAATCCTCGTAATGTTGTTAAGGTTCTTGAACCTGAAAAAATTGAAGTAAAATCTGAAGCAAAACAAACTGTGTTTAAATCAGCTGGCTTTGTGCAAAGTTCAACGAATAATAATGTAGGTGCTAGCTCATCATCTCAAAAGAATTCTGGTTATGTTAAATTTCATTGCACCTACTGTGGAAGAGATGGTCACTTACATGAATTTTGCTTTAGGCGTGCTAAGAAAGAGAAGAAGGATAGATTGAATGCTTTAAGATAAAAACGTGCAATTTCTTTTGTTCCTAGATCAAACGCGAAAACTATGTTTTTAAAGAACTTTTATGATGACTTTAAATCTCCTTCACATGCTAGATTGGGATTTAATTCAAATAGTTCATGCTCTTTTCGGCATTCTGATCATCTACATGCACGTGATTTTGGTTCTAGCTTTGTTGCTCCAGTTCGTGTGTCTCAGTACTGGATTCCTAGATCTTATTTCACTAACCCCAGTACTGCGAGACCGATGTTTCCTGTGATGTAAGAACAGCTGATAAGGATGTAGAACATGAGCTCGATTGGGTTCCGGTATTTTATTTCATTGCTTGATTGGAACACTTGATGGTTCCTCATTCTCTTTGATGTCTTCCAAGAGATTTCACGTTCTGAGAGACCATGTGGAAAAGGTGATGTTGTCTTACATCTTGTTAAATTCTCAAGTTGCTGATATTCTCACAAAATCGCTTGATTCTACACGTTTTGTTCTTTTATGAAGTGAGTTGGGCGTGTTGCATTCTATGGGATTATTCTGAGGGGGAGCTTGATGTCTAAGAATTTAGGAAGCTTTGTTTATTATACTTGTCAATTAAATTAACAAGTCCAAGCCATCAAATTTAAATGAGTGTGGAGCTATCTTTATCATATTTATTCATGTGCTGTGTAGCTTTGATCATGACTAGTTATAATTAATTTGTTGCAATTGAACTAAAATATGACATGGCGGAATACTTTGACTAGATTGATTATAGATAGTACTTTGCGATGTTCATCAAAAAGGATTAGCTTAATTGTGAGTCTTATTTTAAATCTTGGTTATGAGGCTCACATGTTTCATATTACAATCCTTTTATGATCATTCAATTTGGCATGTTATATAGAAAAAAAATAAAATAGAAAGAGACATTTGAAAAGATGTATGCTCCAAGCATGCCATGGTAAACAAAAAAAAAGGCACAAAAAGTGCACAAAATGAAAAGAAGTATGCTTCAAGCATGCCACCATTTACAAAAAATAAGCTATCATGAAAAGAAGTATGCTACAAGCATGCCACATGCGTAAGAATTGAATGTGGAGCAATAGATTGTTATATGAGACTGTTAGCTCGTCTAGATTAAAGATTTGCTTCACTTTTAGGCTTTGACTTTTTGTTGTGATATCTCATTGTGCTCTTTATAATTGGTCTGGTCATTGTTGAGATGCCTGTCATTGATATAAATCGCCTAATCATATTGAAAACTTTGTTTTGATACTGCTATATGATATATGACTTTATATGATCTAGATAGCTCTACTAAAAAATATGGCTTGGTTAAATTACTAAATAAATTCAAAGTGACTTGGATAATCTACAAAGCTTCTAGATTTTTATTCTCATTGCTTCTTTAAGAATAGTTCTACTTTGAAAGTTCTTGATGATTACATTGCCAAAGGGGGAGAGATTTGGTGTGATTTGTGAGATTTTGGAGAAATCTGCTAAAACTACATCTCTTGTGTTGAGGGGGAGAGATTTGAGACTTGTGGCTTCAGTTCTTCGCTTATATCTGTTTGAAGCTAAGTCATCATACAATTTTGTGGTGTTGTCAATGTATTCATCAAGGGGGAGATTGTTAGACCATGTGGTTAGGTTTAGGATTTTTATGATGATGAATAATTGACAACATTATTTAGTATTGTTATTTGAGGCGTGTGCGTGTGTGCGTGGACTTATGTCAGTCAAGTTGGTGAGAACTTGTGCTGGGAAAAACGTTCTTTGGTCTTTGCATGTGCAGGTTGGGCGTGGAGACGATCATGGTCGGTGACGAGGAAGACCGGGACTAGGAGGGGGAAATCTGAGGTCCAGGCGGTCGAGGATGTCACGAGGTGGTCGGGCTCACGCTGGAGCACGTGGAAATCAAAGGTGGATGATGCGTGGAGAAGATACAGGAGGTGCGGTCCTGGAGGCTTCGACGCGCGACGAGTTGAAAAGTCGGAAGTGTGAAAACTCGTGTTAGGAAGGGTTTCGGGTCCCTTGAATAATAGTGGGTTAAAAGCCTAGTTGAGATAATAGGCTTAGACCCAGTTGAACGAGTTGTTTTAGGGTTAATTAGAGTCATGTGCGGTGGCAGTATTAGGATAGGATACAATGCCATTTCGGAGGAGGATCTGCGGTTGATGCCGTTTCGGAGGAGGATCTGTGGCTGATGCCGTTTCGGACGAGGATCTGCGGCTGAGGACTATAAAAAGGACGGCAGGCGCGGTCGAACTTGTGGGGAGTCCAGGAAAAATATCGCGCGCTGGCCGGGATTAAGCGGATACAATAAAAAAGGCAGGAGCGGCTGCTTTTGGGGCAGAGCGACAGGACGTCACATCTGCTTTTGTGGTGACTTCGGGCGACGCCTGGCCGAGAGTCTTCATCGTGGTTAGTAATCTATGCGTTTTGTAATACAGTAACGTTTGCTCGTTTTGGTTAGCTAATTGAAAACGAGATGATGAATGCCTCTTTGTTTTTTCTGGTGCATGCATGATATGTGTTTGCGTGATCTGTAGTACTAGTGCATGTATTGATTGGTTCGCCGAGTTGTTCTGTGATTAGTACATGCATGAGTTTTGGCTTCTAGAAAAAGTGCTGCATGCAGTGCAATTAAGGGCTAGCAAATTGAATAATAAAGGGCATCACATAGGGCTGTTGAGTTTTAAGTTGAGCTAATAGAAGAAGAGGCAAAAACAAAGTAGTAGTATTTTTCTTCACGTGAGAATAGAAGATCAGCAGCACGTTAGTCCATCTTGTGGTGCTGATTTTTGGTGTTCTTTTCAAGTGAATCAACAGAGAGAACCATCACATCCAATATATATATACACCAATATCTAGAAACTCTCGTTTGTTTTTTTTTCTTGTGTTTCTCTATTTAGCAGGTATAAAAAAAGGAGAGACAGCAAATTGTATAAAAAGCTTCCGCTAGGCATTGCAATCATTCACCCCCCCTCTGATTGCCTTCGACGATCCTACAGCTTTATGTCGCGCTATCAAGGGGTGTATCAAGACAAACGACAAGAATTTTGGTCAAACCAAAGAAAGAAGTAGATGTCTCAGGAAAGAGCACCAAAAATATTGTGTATAAAGACGTCCTAGCATGGTGATGTGGTAAGTAAATAGTCCACAAACACCTATTTCCTTATTGTGTTTCATATTTCTTTATGTGACAAAAATGTTTGTTTTCTTTGTAGCCTCAAGTTTAAACAATGTGGGGATGGAGAAAGTCGTCGGTGGGTGAGTCCAATGATGTTGTCGCCTCCTCAAAAGATCAGTCGTTATGTGGCATTCATTATGTGACAAAAATATTTGGTTATACAATATGAGACGTGAATCTTAATGAATCTGATTGTTCGTTTTATTTTTTTACAAATTTTATCTTGTTTTATATTTTACCGTAGCGTTAGCACGGGCACACTACTAGTTTTACTAGTTTGTCAATCTGAACATTACCTCAAAGTAGTGATAGATTCTATTTCATGTTCTAATCAACACATATAACAAAAATAAGCAACTGTAGTTTTAATCTGTTGTCGGTAATATTCTGAATAGAGACAGATATATGCTACTTGTCGATGTTTTAATATCGATCTTATATAATGATTTGTTTGGTTTCAGTGAAACTTTTGAGGACCTGGCTATCAACACGTAGAGGCAAGACACAGGGATTTTTATACAGGTTCGGGCCTTCTACAGCGAGAATAATAGCCCTACTTCTTGTTGACTATTGCTCAAAGAAATGAGTACAATAGAGAAAAGTAATGCGGAATTACAATAGAGAAAGAAATGCGAAAAAGCCTGCTCTACTGCTACTCTCCCTTGGGTCTGGCCTGGACCCCCCTCTTCTCCCAGACGTCCACCTTATATAGCTTGCACGCTAGCGGAAGTTTCTTCTCACCAATAAACGCATTAACGTTTCGAGTGATAACCGCCCGATGAGAGTCACTACATACTTGATATCTCTCTCATCGTGTGGTGGTTTCTACCAGGGTGAAGTTAAGTGTACTTATTCCACAGAATAAATACTCTCACTAACCGCCTTGCCAAACAGGCCTACAAAGCAATAGGTTATCGTAAACAAACCAGTCAGAGCTTGGCTTAGTCGTACAGAGATCTATAACCACGAGGTTTTCGCATGATAATATACAACTATGCCAAAGTAATTTAAGAGCTTACGAGTATGAGGTTGTCGTAGAAGAGCTTACGACAAGCGGGTTGTCGTAGAAGAGCTTACGACTAGCGGGTTGTCGTAGAAAAGCTTACGACTTCCTTGTAAAATCTTTCCCTTATAAATAAGGGGTATACTCAAGGAGCATAATGACATAACCATATCATTTACAGATAAATAATAATTTGAGGATTAATCATATCCTCATCACTAGTACTGATACAACAAAAATTAGACTATGACAAGAACAGAACAGTAGTGAATAAACACTAAACTGAAGTATAATTAGTAGATCAAACTAGTAGAATATTCCTAGATAGTCGCTGTGATCTCATACATGACTAGCTTCCTCATTGAGCAATCTCAAGAGCCCATAATTTACCATGCAATAGTCCTCCCAATGCCAGCACAAATCACCAATTTTAGAGATAATAACAGAGGTACGACCATGGCTATCTAATGCACAATAGAAATTACAGAATGTAAAAGCTTACCAGCTCTAGGTTTTTGGTATTGAACACTTTTTCAGATTCCTTTTAGACTTGATTTTGGCCAATTTTTTAGTTTAAAGTTAAAACAAGATACTATATTGCTAGTTTTGGGTTAGAAACTCAATTTTACTTTAAATATGCTTTTCTAAAGCCGAAATCTTTGAAAAACCTTTGAAATGCATTTGTATATATTTTTCAACCAGTTTTTCAAAGATATACTAATAATTTCAAATTTTTTAAAATCAATATTTCTGGGCACACTTAGTGATGTCATATACATGAATATGATTACCACATCGGTTCGACCACGCTGGTTTCGATCACACAGATCTCGACCACGTCAATTCTGACCAAGCTAATTCGACCACGCTGGTTTCGATCACATAGATCTTCAACCACATTGGTTGAAGGCCTTCGACCACCAAGACACGTAGTAGTTCCGTGATTACAACATCGATAGTTCTAGTCGGTGGTAGTACCGCATACTACACTGCAGTAGTTCTGATTTCTCTAAGAAGTGCAGATACTTCAATAGATTTTGCAAAACACATTTGCAAATAACAGTATCATGCACACAAGGATCGAACATGATTTTCAACAAATTGCAAAATACATTTGCACACTTTTAGAATTATGACACAAGGATTATATATGAGCTTCAACTATTTACAAAATAGATTTGCAAATATAAGCATCATACTACAAATAATGAAAACATGGACTTCAAACACTTGCAAAACACATTCACGATATATAGTCCCATGTTACAAAGGATTCAACACATGAGCTTCAACTATTTGTAAAACACATTCGCAAATATAAGCCTCATGCTGAAGAGAGCTAGAGAAAGTGAGATTGAGCAATCAACACATGATGAGACTCAAGTTACTAGACAAGACCCCTCTTAATAGTATGGCAACTTATACTAGCAATCCGGTCTTCCAACCAAACTCTAAGACCGGTAAAAGACTAGGAATATATCCTTTTCTTCTCTGTGCATTCTGTTTATGCCACGTAGCCTCACCTAAACTCATACGACTGCTCGGACCTCAACACCCTCACCTAGTCATAGTCCATTGTTGTTGACCACTAGTGTTTTTCAAGTCACCTGCACATCCAAAGACCAAGCAACTATATCGAATATAAGTTCTATGCACTTGAATCACGTTAGTCAAAACAATGCATCATACAACACACCACAAACACTGGCACACATGTGCACATACTCAACCATACTCATACATTGATCCTAACTCTACAACCAAACCCCAAACCAAAATGCATAATATTAGCACCAATTTGCCAAAAGCTAGTTTGATCACTATTACCTGGTTGGTCAGATCTCCATCGTCAGTCTTACCGCTGGCACCATGCTGGTCAGACCGCGAGCCACCATGGTTTGGTCGGTTTGAGTGCTTGAGGGCACTAGAAAACACTTTATTTGGAATTTTAGTTAAACTCTATCCAGTTTCAACTCAGAACTATAAATTTAGTGACACCTAGTGCAAAGACATCTTCAAACACACATATACAAATGTTTGATGTCTATTTTCCAAAAGGCAAATGGCTGATCTGACCATTCCATAGCCGCCGGTCAGACCACTATTGCCAGGCTGGTTAGGCCAATTAAAACCTGAAAACAACCCTGAAAATTGTAAACTCGCAAAAATAAACCTAAACTTTGACGATATTTACATAACAAGATCAAATAATCATCATACACCATAGGGGTGACCTCCACATGGTCTCACAATTGTTATTCCCAACCCAAAACAACATCCTCGCTGCCTGGAAGTATGCCTAGATAGGAGTACATGGTATTTATGGTCATTAATGATTATATTTATTTTACTAGATAGGAGAAAAATAAATACCATGCAGATAGCACATCACTAATGACCATAATATAATCATTGTCAAACTCAGTAATAATGTAATACTAAAAAGCCATAGTGAACCTATGAAAAATCAAGGGATCAGGAACTGGAGTGTGCCATGGCCTACATGTTGGCGTGATTTTTTTAGAGTGGCGGAGACGGATGAAGTACCGTTCATCAACTCCTTTTGAATAGTAGTGAGAGGTTAGGAAGAGAATGGACCACCACTAAGTCTGTGTTTAGCTGGGCTTTGAAGCTAGCTTTTTCAGCTTTGAAATGGGCTTCAAAGCCAAGCTCCAATGAAGCTAAGTAGGAGCCAAGCCCGTTTTGGCTTGCACGTGCGAAGCATCCAATGTGAGGCTCCTGGGGCTCCTGCCTCTTGGGTTATGTACTTGGGCTCAAGGTTGCACACAAATTACCAAGATTTTGCCACTCCTCTCAACCCTATCCATTCGCCACGGGAAGGTCACGCGAGGAGGCGGCATGGTCTTCTAGGAGGCAGCAGGCCGGCACACGAGGAGGGCCTCCCCGACATCGGCGTCGGTGCCCCTACCTAGGTCCCTCCCCGATGCTGGTGCCCCTGCCCAGGCCCCTCCCTAATGCAGTCACCCAGGCCCCTTCCCTCCCTGACATGCCCTTATCCTTCAACGACCCCTCACCCCTGGTCTTCCGATGCCTCCCATGCCCGTTATTCCCCGCCGACCCCCTCCCCATTTGATTCATTCCCCACCAAAGCAAGATTAGTCCCTAATCCCCAATCCTTGCTTGTGACGAGTTGATGTCTAATTTGTGCAAAATCCTAGGAGATAAACCTAGGTTATCTATGCTGAAGTAGTATATCCATTTGTTGAATGTGTGAGTAGTATGCCATGGGTACAAATAATGTTGCCCTAATGCTTCACTGAGATGAACCCAGCCTATCTTGTTGAATGAGTGTAGATTATGCTAGACTAGTAGAATGATGGTAGATCATGCATATCTGTTGTTTCATCTTTCCAAAAAAAAGTCAGATCTGCATGGGTTCTACATATCAAATGGGAATCGAATGTAGATTAGATGAAACAAACGGCTAATCCATGTGATGTGTAGATGGCTGAGTGGAATGATGAAAATACTAGAATTATGTGTGAACTCTTTGCTGAATAAGTACAAGCTAAAAACCGACCAAGTACCCATCTCAATAACGCTGGTTATAATGGAGTTGCTGCAAAGTTTGAAGAGAGAACAAGCTTGGTTTATTCGAAAAAACAATTGAAAAACAAATGTGAGAAGCTTAAGAATGAGCGGAGTATTTGGAATAAATTGCTAGTATTGGAGACATGTTTAGGTTGGGACAATGAGAAAAGGACAATTTCAGCAACGAGCAACGAATGGCTGGTGGAAGAAGATAATTAAAGTATGTATTATGTATTATTTATATGTCATTGTTTTTTCCCAGCGTTTGCACTTTGTTATTAGGTATTAGCATGTGTCTTTTTTATCCACAGGAGTTGCCTAGGTCAAGCAAATTTCACAAAACCGGTATATAAAATAAAAATCTTTTGAAAGTTATGTTTAAAAATCTGAATAATGATGGTAGAGATCGTTGGTCACCAACTTATGGTCACGTGCCAGTTGATCCTAACAGCCTTGCTAATGTTGTTACTCTTGATGGAGTAGACAATAATGTGGAAGAGAATTATGGCACTCAACTAGACCAAGAGTCTCCCTTTATTAGAAAAGATAAAAGGCCTAGTCCGCTAGAAGATCCCAGCAAGGCCAAGAAAGGTAATATCAAAATTGCTTCGTTCTTGCAAGCTCAATTGAAGAGTACATCAACTACTGTGGAGAAATCTGAGCAAACTTTAGATAATTTGGCCACCTGTGCTGATCCTCCAGGATGTTGCATTGAAGACGTCATGACATTGGTTCACGAATATAGAGCATGGAGTGGGACCAATGACCACTTCATTACTACAAAATTATTTGTGAAAAGAGATGTTTCTTACTATGAAAACAAGCGAGGAATGCCTTGAATGGCTTAGAAGAAAGTATATTGCCAAGTATGGGGTTAGAAAATTTATCCATGCTTTCTAGTGTGATGTCCTAAATATTTTGTATGATGACTACCTATATAGTTGTAATAGTTATTGAAGACTACATATATAGTTGGAATGATTATTGAAGACTACCTATATATTTGTATTGAACTATGAATCTACTCTTGTCGTTTCTTCTCACTTGGTATATGTGCTTATGATTATAAGTTGTACATCAATTACTTTACATGTCTATCAATTACTTATTTGATGATGCTCAATTTTTGACATGTATAGATAAGTTCTTTTGGCGATGGAAGCAATGCATTAGATGATGACACTGAGGATTTTTTTAATGATGGCAACTTTAGAACAGTAAAAAGCTATGCACCTTTGTTTTGATGCTACAACCATGGAACCAATTATTTTTTAAAGTATCTAAACAAGGGTGATGTCAGAACTTTATGGCTTTCTGGCTTTTAATTTGTGGTAGAGGCATTAACTACCGAGGAAGAAAGTCATAAGATGTTCAGAATGGATAACCATATTTTCCATAGCTTGCATCACTTGCTAATCACTAGATATAACCTGAAGTTAACTTCTAATATGTCTAGCCTTGAAGCACTTGCTCTGTATCTGTGGATATGTGGTGGCAATAAATCAAATCAAGTATCTGTGGATCTGTGGTGGCAATGAATCAAATCAATGGTCTCAAAATAGTTTCAAGCATCCTGGAGAAACAATAAGTCACAAATTCAAAGAAGTCCTTGAGTGTGTGATCAGAATATCGATGGATTTTATCAAGCCAAAAGACCCAAATTTTTTGAAGTACATAATAGAATCAGAAGTGACAACAAAATTGGCCTCACTTCAAAGATTGTATCAGTGCCATCAGTGGTACTAATATTCATGCATGTATACCATCAAAGGATTGGGTGAGGTACATTGGTAGGTCAGGCAGTCCAACACAAATTGTTATGGTAGTGTGTGATTTTGATATGTGTTTCACATATGTTTCAGCGGGACAATCTGGAGCAATGCATGATATTAATGTATTATATCATGCCTTGCGTATTGGTAGAGATGTGTTTCCACATCCTCCACCTGGTAATTATTTTATGCTAGATCTTTACATTTTCATTTTGACTCGTAGGAAAAATACATTTATGCTAGATCTTTACATTTATGATAGATCTTTACATTTATGCTAGATATTTACATTTTCATTTATGATAGCAATGATCATTTTATTTATGGAAATATATTATGCTAGATCTTTACATTTTTATTTTGACTCATAGGAAAATACTATCTTGTTAATGCTAGATACCCAAATAGGGCAGGTTACTTAGCTCCATAGAAAGGAGAATGATATCATATTCCTGATTTTCAAAGAGGTGGTGATCCAAATGGAGTTAAGAAGAAATTCAATCATTTAAACTATTCTTGAGGAATGTGATAGAACGTGCTTTTTGGAGTTCTAAAAATGAAATGACAAATCTTGCTTAGAATGCAGAGTTATTCTATTGCTAAGCAAAAGATGATTGTAGCGGCATGTATGGCATTGCACAACTTCATACGTAAGGAGATGTGGATTTTGCAAGGTGTGATGAAGATCCCAACTATATTTCAACCATACCTACTAGATATGCTAGGTATTCAAATGCATCGGATTCGTCAACTATAGAATCAAATGAAAGATTAATGGACAACTTTCGCGATGAATTGGTTGCAGCATTAGCTAGTTAATCTAAGCTAATTAGGATGACTAATATAATATGGTGCAAATAGTTAATTGTGATGGCTAATGAAAAATCTTTTGTGTAAATCCTTAAAAGACTAATGTAATATGAAGCAAACGGAGAGGTTGACTGTTGCTTGTAGTTATTGCCATTGGCTTCAGCGTTACTTGTCGCTTGTTTATAGGCCCCGTTTAGCACAGCTCTAGCTCCGAGATCTATGTTGAATCTGTAGTTTGTTGACTAAATTAAAGTGATTTAAATATTTTTATTTAATATATAATATAAATGAAATGAGTCATGTAAATGCACTTAACATGCCTGCAACTCTAGATCCAGGATTTCCTAGAGCTACAGATGACCAGCTCTAGGAAATCTACAGATTTCCTAGAGCTAGAGCTCTGCCAAACGGGGCCATAGTTATTGCGTATGGCTGTTGCTTGTAGTGTTTATGTCATAAGCGGAAATTGTGTAGCATGCATGAACATGATGGTTGTGCACTAGTTTTTATGAAATATGATAATATATGGTGGTAAGGGTAAGTAGGTATTTCACAAGCTGTGAATGGAGAGCTGAGAAACTGCAATTCAGACCCAACACTCTAAATTTTAGCCACCAACTTTGGGCATGTTTGGCAACGGCTGCAGCTTATGACTTTTGGCTAAAATTTTTGAATTTTGGCTATTTATAGTACATATTACGGAGAGAGAGATACTCACTTGTGATTTTGGCTGGTACAGATGTTGGGCTTTTAACGTGTACATTGTTTAACTTGTAGACTTCACCTTGGAAAAAATATTCCGTTTGAAAGTTAGGTACTATAGCAAAAGTCAAAAGCCATCAGCTTCGAAGGAAAAGAATAGAAGCTAGCTACTATTCTCTAGAAGCTAGCCTTTTAGAGTTAAAAATAGAACCCTAAGTCTTAATATGTAAGTAGTAGACTGTAGATGTATGTAGGGATGCTTTCTTTGCCTTGGTCTACCAGCTAACTAACTCTAGTCGTACAGCAGCGGAGCTTCCCTGCATCTCAAATCGGATTCTTTTCCTTCCGTCCGTCCCCTCAATCGCCGACTCGAGTCGCCGCCGCCCGTCTGTCTACAACACCACCGCGCCCCCGTCAGGTTCGGTTCTATCCCCTTACAAGCCAGATTTTTGTCTCCTCGATCGGTTCCTACTTGGGGTCCAATCGAATTGCTGCTGCTTCTCTTGTTGTTTCTTCTTTCTGATCGCCGATCCCTCCTCCTACTTGTACTAGATCCAATCGCTCGTCTTGCTGCCATGCCGCCCTACTGATTCCCGTGTGGGACGGGGAACCACTTGAGTTGGGGGCAGGTCATTCATTTTAGGGTTGGGTCGAGCGGATTGCCATGTCAACTTCGCCTCTAGTCTAGCTGCAGATTCTGCTCTACTAGTTACGCACATAATAACACTAATTAATACTACTAGTAACCCTATTTCTAATTCAGTACCCCCCCAGCCCTGATTGACGTTCCATTGTTCGTTTTACTAGCTGCCTGGGGAATAGGGCTATTCACAACACTTTTTTTTCCCTTTTAAGTGTGCGCGATCATTTAACTTATACTCTCCCTCTCTTCTTTTTTTATTTGACTTTAAAAGTTTAACCGTCGATAAATCTAGAACTATCTAAATTAGCTATACAAAAATCATATTATTACATTTGTTGTTAAAAATATTTTATAATATTATAATTTTATCGGTATATCTTAGTATAAAGATATAAAAAAGTACCAGTCAAATCACCATAAAAAATCAAAAACATCCGGAAGTGAGGGGTATAATCTGTTGGTGAAGTGACAACACGATGAACATGTTTATGTAGTACAAGACTGGCATGTCCTGAGACTGTTCTGCCTCGCTCATTAGGCCAGTCTCAGTGGAGGTTTCATGTCCCAGTTTCCAAGACACCCATATTTTGGAAACAGTGCAGAAGAGTTTCATCCCCATGAAACTCTCTCTACTCCCATGAAACTTTTATCATCTCTCTCTTTATCAATACAGTGCCATGTCAGCATATTTAATGCCCATGAAACTCCATAAAATCACCATTGAGACTGGCCTTAAGGTTGGTTGCAAGACATACTGTTTTTAGTCTAAAAAAGGAAGTTGTAATATTTTTCATATGATGACCTTAATTAGTAAAGGAAATACTGAAACTGAAAACTGGACAACAGAAAACAGACCTTTTTCTCCCTTGATAAGAATACATGGTTGACTTAATTCAGAAATCAATGTAGCCAAGCCAAGGTGTATTGCATATTTGTTTTGACTTAATTCAGAAATCAATGTAGCCAAGCCATGGTGTATTGCATATGTGCCTTTTCATCATCAAGGTCTACACTTTCCTGATCAACTTATGCTGTTATCAAGTGGCCTCTACGCACGCGTATACATATTCCTTGCATATGCCAAGTAACAGTAAGAGATGATGCACACTTTATCCAGAGTACTCTCTAGGCTCTAGCACAATGATTCTTGTGGAATTCTGAAAATGAACACCTAAACATGGCAATGTTTTTTTACAATGAATTAATTGTTGTTGGCAACTAATATTTGGGCTTCCAATTGAGTCCTGAAGTAGTTTATGAGGTCCCTGTTGGTGTATGAATGGTAAATAGTGATGAATGAATAGTCTAATGTAAAGCACTTTAGTATCAGCTTATTTGACAGCTCTTTACATTGTCTTAAAACAGAGTATGCATTTCTAGCACTCACAGTTGAATGGATGATGTTTATGGAAGAATAGAGGTCTTCCCCCAACACTTCCTACCATCTAAAGAATCCATGGAGACTGCTGATGGTTTATCCACAAGTAAGAATAACCTGGATACTTCACCAAGGTGATACTTACAGCAAAAGGAACTCTGTGGCTGTGAAATTATTTTTGCCTTTGTGTGTGCAATAACGTGTTGTTCTTGTCGTGTAAACAGTTCACGTAGACGTTCTTGGGCCCCAAAACGAGTTATGGGAGCTGCATCACTTTTGCATTTATTGTCTCTTCGTCGCATTGGGTGGTCTTCCAGAAATGAGGATGATGACAAGGTTACTAAGTTATCAGGGCATAAATTTCTATATCCTGCTTCTGTCTGATATAATGAGTGATCTATAACAACATTTTTTATCGGTAGCAGATCGAATTAACCAGAGCTGAAGTAGAATCGTTACGGACCGAAATAGCTGATGCTGACGAAAGGGAATCCCAGTTAAAAGCACGGTATGATAAATTCCCCTGTTTTGACACCTGCTAAGATACAAAGTTGGTGTGGACAATTAGACATACGCCTGTTTTTTGACCTGAACACAAGCGTTTGCATTCGGTGTTATATTTATGCTTCATTGTATGTGATTAATATAGTTTGGTCTTCCAGGTTGGAAAATATTGATGAACTTTTGAGACATGCACGCCTTTCTGTATATCTGTACATTAGAAGTGTAAGAAGCCTGTGCCCTTCTGTTTTTCCTCCCCGTTGCTTCATTCCTCTGGAAACTGTTGAAGAATCAGGACTGATTATATGATCCCTTGTTGCATGTAGAGGTGGACTCAACTTCCTGGAGAACCACCCATCATAGATGATGCTGATGTCGATGATTGGCTTCCCCGCTTTGTTGTTCTACAAGGGCAGTGTATATACTATTATCTGAAGTCTACAGGTAAAGCTTTCACTTTTAGAAATACGACTTGTTGCTCATCCAAACACATATGGATATGCAGTATATGTGCTCAATACACCACAAAAGTTATGCCGCATTTCTCTTGGAATGGTGTGCATGCGCAGATTGACTGGTTACATAGATTCTTTTGGTGGATGTCAAGCTATCATGCACTTGTCTTTCTGAACTTGAACCTTGGTTGAAAGTGAGCTTGTAATGCATTTCAGATTTGAGTCCACAAGAATCCACGCTGCTATGTGATATTGTTGAAGTAGGGCGGCTTCCAAACTTCGTGCCGGAAGATGAAAAAACAAGATATGCATTTTACATATTGACCCGTCAAGGTTTGAAGTTTGAATGCTCGAGTATCTCTGAGATACAGGTGAGGGTTGCTGTGCTCCTGAAATGATTGTTTGAACGGCCTTTTGCCAGCCATCCCATTCCCATGAGGGGGAGACACTGGTAAGTTTGCTGTATGTTTGACAATTTTGTCTTGTATCAGGTGGATTCATGGGTAAGAGCACTAAGAAGTGATTGCAAATTGTCAGATGGTGCCGTTGATTTTAAGAGCAGGACAAGTAGGCAAGAAGCTGGGTCATGGGAATAATATCTGTACATGTAACAGTTAAGAAGTGCCTTTTGGAAATTGTATGTACAGTAAAGAGGCCAGTGAAGCTGGCTGCTGTTATTTTAGTGTGTGTAGCTACTGTGTATGCATACATTACATACATGCATGTAAAGAAGTAATAGCACAACAGGTAAGTCTGGTGAAGTTTGTGGGGATCAATATTTGAAGAAGGAACACTTGATTCTTGCATTTTGTAGCAGTAAACTTCTTGTATATCTGTTGGGAGGTTCCCGATCCCAGAAAAGCACTATTCTTTTTTCCTCTCTATCATTGTTTTGGTGAGATGCTCACAAAAGCAGTCAGTGAGGACTCTGAAGGTAGAGAGATCTAGAATAATTTCTTTTTATTATTATCATGGTTGCGAGGAACATGAGGCACGTATTATGCATAATTTTCTCTGTGTGCAGATTTGGGCGTTTTTGCCGCTCTGCCGATCCGATCGGGCCCTGCGCCTGGAATGGAAGAAAGCTTGCAGCTTTTTACTTTTAGAGTGAGCGGTGACTGTACCAGTAACTAGCTAGGAGTCAGAGAGGGAATCCAATCGATCGAATCAATCTCAAAGACGACGGTTGCCTCCCTGGCTCTCTCCGGAGGCACTGCCACTGCAGATGGTCCGGGGAGGAAGATCATCGTCCCCACCGCCTACTCCTACAACAACGCCGAGGCCGCCGCCTCCCACGCATCGGCATGGTCATGGCTCCCCGCCGCTGGTTCGTATCCTGTATTTTTTTTCCCCTCCTACTGGTGGTCCAGTACCGATCAACCCCATATTCAGTGATTGATTGCGTCGTCTCACCCCTGCTAATTCCTCCTGGTCCTGATCTTCTTGTCCTTTCCTCCTCGATCGATGTCAGTCTACATGCTCCAGGATCAGCATGCAAGCGCGTGCTACAGAGGTCCGCACTCTTCAAACTTGTTACTGTTTCCTTAATTTCCGCACTCTAACATACATGGATTTGCAGTCACTCACACTGGACTGGCCTCCCTAATGTAGTGTAATTCTTACACCCTCGTCTCCTCTGCCTGCAGATACGCCTCTATCGCCATCAAGCCTGGCGGCGTCCAAAGAGTGCACCTTGTGGTGAGTAGCAGCAACACGACCAGAATTTGCTTATCGACCAATTCTGCGTACATCGATAATGTGTATTGTGCGTGGTCAGTTCAGTTTGTATACTGTTGTCGCAATCGCCACACATTTGAGGGCTTCGAGGCCCTGTGCTCTCTTCTTGGATATATATAACAAAAAAGGCAAGCACAAATCGATTGAGCCGTGATTCAAATGGCGGACTCGACATCAGGACGTATTCTATTTCGCACACGACCGTAATTGTAGGTACTCGTGATCTATTTTCAACTACTAAACATTAAACAACTAGTAAGAGCAACTCCAGCAATAGCCCTCAAAACAGGGCCCCTACTTTTTATTTGAGGGCTTTCCCTACTTTTGAGGGCTCTGTTTTTTGGGCTACACTCCAGCAGGAGTCCTCAAAACAGGACCCTCAAATTCATTCTTAGAGGGGATGACACATAGGACTCACCCTCATCCTCATTCTACTTTTGAGGGCCGAGGGGCAAAAAACTCACTCCAGCAGGGTCCCTACTTGAGCCCTCAAAAGTAGGGGCTCCCTCCAGACCCCCGGGAATGAGGGCTCGAGGGGGAGATTTGAGGGCCCCTACTTTTAAGGGCTCAAATAGGGGCCCTGCTGGAATGAGTTTTTTGCCCCTCGGCCCTCAAAAGTAGAATAAGGGCTCAAGTAGGGGTCCTACTAGAGTTGCTCTAAGATATAGCACCGGATACCATGTGGATGCATATTAGTAAGCCAAACTTGGGGATTCGAAGGGAACTCGCTTTTGTTCCGCCTCGAGCTTTTCTTAATAGATTGGGCCTTTGTCCCTAATTCCATCCGTGGTGGATCAACATTTGGGCGCTCTGGCCCAGTATGATATCAGGTCTGTCAAAAGATGGTCCTGGTTTTATGGTATGCATCTAGTGATAGCATCGTTTCCTAAAAACTGTTTTTCTACGGTAGTTAATTATAATTTATATTGTAATGATTTTATTTATATTGACTAAAATCGCACGGTAGCGTCTCTCTATAAGCTTCTATACAAACTGTTACTATTTATAAGCCAAAGCCAAAAGCCAATATGAATGAGTCCATAGCTAGACTAAGATTATCTCTGATGTTGTGTTTTAGCCGATTCAAATAAGGAGAGAGAAAGCATTGAATCGATTCAATGTATTAGAGGGGTTGATTCCAACAAAAAAATATATGAAAGTATGAAACCGGACTTTACTTAGATGGTGATCATTTGGGTTTTTTTGTGGCCTTTGGCTGAAAAGCACTGTAGCTGGCTAAAAAAATACTGTAGCTGATAGAAGCTTATTTAGCATAATTAAATTTTAAAAAAAATATAAAAAAATATGTTAGCCCATTACGTATAATACAAACACATACGGGAAAAAAAGAACGGGCAAAAAAGCTCAACAAAAAGCTAAAAGTTCAAAAAAAAAGACGAAATTTATGAATAGTGAAAAATAAGCCGGAAGTCAGAAGCTGGAGCCCAAATGAGCAAGCCTTAGGAATCGATTCAAAGCATTAAACAACTATATAGGAGAGAGTGCGGTTGAGAAAGGATATTATTATTTTATGATTCTATAATGTAAGGTGGGACCTAATTATTAAGTAAAAACTGATTTAATTAAAATAAATTTATATTTAAATGAAATGACTTTGAGTCGACATCTCTTTAATACCCTAAAGATAGCCTGATACGTGCACAGGTTTGTACTGTACTACTGTTTAGTCTTGTCGCCATATGGTCGGTAATTTTCTATAGGAACATGATGGGTGTCTATCTTTTCTCTCTGGGGACAGAGTTCTGAGATGGTGTCCCGATGTGAAAGAAGGGTACAATACAAGCTGGAGGTTCCATCGAGAGACTTATCATGATTTGAAAGACAGACAGACCATTCTTCAATGGACTCTCCTTAGCTCTGGCCCCGTACTTGCGATGATGGTAAGCGAATCCTCCGTCTCTCTCTGCAAACAAAATTAAATTACGCCCTGCGCCGATGGTGAATAGTAATAATAGTATATTAATTGATTCCACGTTTCTCAAGGTCTGGGAAGGAGATGGTGGTGTTAGAGCAGGTACGGTACGGGTGGCGCTACAGTGCAGACCCACAGCAATCTGAACCAGGAACCACCATCCATCAGCAGCGATCTGTCGAGAAAGGCGGTATGCGCCCTGCATGGCTGCATCTAATCATTAAAAAAAATGCCTTTTTCTTTTCACTGCTTAGTCCTAGTCTGGAAAGCTCGATATTACTTACTCAGCTTTCATTTTCTATCTATAGAGAGAAGAGAACCCGTAATAAATTCAATCCTGCATTTCTTCAGTATCATCGTGCACTCTTAGAATTCCTTTGTACTCTCCAGTTAGTCCACCGCTTCAACGTCAGGGACATCATTCACGGAAGCGATGGCCCGGAGACAGCAAAGCCTGGGACTGCTCTCTGGTTTGAGCCCAGGGAGGTGGTCTCTTACGCCGGCGACGCGGAGAAGTGGATCTACGGGGTGAACTAACTGGTGAATGAATCGTTTCGTTTTCCACGATTTGCCTCTAGACCATGGCAGAGTGTAATAAATTAAGCTGCGATGGTGACCTTTGAGCTGGGTTATATATGCCCATCTGATCTGATGCAATAAGGCCTAAAGAATTGCACCTTGTAATGTAGATCGTGCACTGAGTAATCGGGATGTTTAAATCAAACTGTCACCTTCAGCCATTTGATCGGATCGATGGTGATGCCCATCTTTTGACCTGTGTCTGTTCCCCAATTCAGAGCTATTCTGCAATTTCCCACTCTCATGATAGCCGACTGTCCATTTTTCTTTTCGTTTTTGGGTGTGTGAGTCAGTGAGTGCGAGATGCTTCGTTGGGGCTAGAGGATTGGGCATGGCCGATCTTGAGCGAATAAAAGAATGGTAGTCCCAAGCTCTTTCTTGGCATACTCTCGATCATGACTACGACCCAAAATAGTTTTGCGTCTTACACCGTTGGAAGTTGGGGGGCCTCGAAACCGATAGGTCAATTTCCTGCACTGAAACTTACTAGTTTGGCAACGTATATTATTCATTTCCTGCACTGAAACTTACTAGTTTGGCCTCGAAGTTCGTATATTATTCATTTCGAGAGTTTACGATAGGCATCAGCGATCATCAGAAGCTAATATTAAGATCAAGATTACATGCCAAGCAAGAGGGGAGCCGAGTTTTATTATTATTATTATTATCTTCAAGCCTTTGTACAGGAGGAGCCTTCAGCTCTTCACGCCCTTGCAGCAAGGATCATATTATTACACGGGAAATAGAATGCGACCCGAAGAGGGGAGGTTGATTGAGCAACTAAATTAATTCCGACGGGCAACACAGCAGTGCATCTCCACCTCCGTTGTAGAAGGTGTTGCACCTCTCCTCGATCCCTAGAAGCCAAAGCTCCATCTGTAGCTCGAGTGGATTCCTTGCAAGCTTTGCAACCTCGCCATCTACTTCCTTGGCTTCAGCATGTCCGATTCTTCGATCTTGGCGAACCTCCCTCGCACTCTTGGCTGGTTGTCAGCCAGAGCCTTCCTGCAAGCATACTGCAAAGGTTGCAAACATTTGTCAATGATCTTGCATTCATCAGTTTTTTAGCCTCTATTAATCTTTTTTTTTTACTTCGACGAAGAGAGATTGAGAACCAAGGGCTTATACCTTGATCTTTCTGCCAAAGTTTCGCTTGACCTTCTTCTTTCTGTACCTGGACAGCTTTAGCTTCCGTTCTTCAGTTTTCAGGTCCCTGATGGTTACAAGCCTCTCACAAGATGTTTGAACAGTTGCTGAGTTCCCTGGTCGAGGGGCATTGGCGCCAAGATTCTGTTGAAAAGTCAACATCGTAAGCGCAATCTGTTGAACACCTGGAGTCTGTAAAGATTGCATAACCAATAGAGAGAAAAAAAGAAATTTACATGATGACATGTGATTTTAGGATGACATGTGATTTCAGAATTTACCGCCTAGAAAATTTTCTCCTTGCTAACCAGTGTGTCGAGCGGTTCGCTATACAGGTATCTCTCAGGTTTTGTATTTGCGCATTCCTTGAACATAGAATTACGACAGCTGTGCATGTGAAAAAAAAGGAATGCCAATAGCTTGCATGTAAAAGTAACTTAAAAGAAAGCTCACTAATGTGCAGAACAGGTATGTTTTGGATCAGCTAAAGTAGTGCCCAAATCATTAAGAAAAAGGTTGCTCTGGGCAGAAATAGTATCATGTGAAATCAGTGTCATAGCTTTAACAGCCCTTTGAGTAAAGCACTGCAGTAAGGTTGTCCAATACAAGGGCAAAGGTTATGCTTTTGGTTTTGGTTTCTATCTCAGCGTTTCTTTTCTCGACAGCTGTGTTTCAGAGATACTTTACACAGCCAGTGCTCTGTCTTCCTCATAATAATTCCTTATATGTATACTGCAAGAGAAAAAGGAGGTGCTCATCAAACCTGAATATCTCCTTCGCTATAAGCTCTCCTCAACTCAAATGCTGTCTCAAAGTCCAATCCATGGAAGTCCAGAAAGTTTGGCCTGGCTGGTCCATTGATCCAATCTGCTGAGTTCAGGCATCCAGAACTAACACTTTTCTGGAGTGAACATTCAGGGACGGATGACTTGTCATTCTCCATGGTCGGTAGTTCCATCTGTCCAAGAACTTCAGCTTGTCTTGGGAGTTCTTCAAGTTGCAGCATGGGAATCTTGACATCCAGCAATTCAGAAATTGTCTCTTCGATTGCAGACTTTTCCATGAGTTCCTTCTCGCACTCATATAAAACTTCGCTTAAAAGAGTATCATTTTCAATGGCGCCATTATCTGCAACCTTGATAGTTTCATCCATTGCATTGTCACTACCAGACATCATTGAAATGGCAGCTGCAACCGGATCAAGGCAAAGTAGTGGTTCTTCAATGATGGGTTCTGGAGCTTTGAACAGGTCCCATTCTCCTCCAATGTCATATTCTGATACTAAGGATGGCTGTACCATGTTCCCCTGTTCAATAAAATAGAGTTGAGAACAATTTCCAATCTACTACATACCAAATTGCGATATCAGGATTCGGAGTGCAAATATCAAAAGCTATGGCCACGGAGTCCATCTATGGTTCATTTCAGACAGTTTTGCAAGAAAACAGCAATCAGGTTTAAATGGTAGTAGGACAAATGAAAGTGCCCGAACTGTTCTTGCTAAAATGCTATTTGTAGACCAGCCAACAATAATTAATCAACTTTTCTGATAGGTACAGTGAATCACCACTGCCAAATGCCAAAGCCTTGTTTTGTTTATATGACTTGAGTTTTTCCAAAATTATATTCACCCGCTGAACAGACTAGGGCAATTCAGGATAGAAAACTGCAGCCTCAAGGGCCAGCAGTGCGCAGTTAAAGCAATAGACGAGTCTTTTGGGGGGGGCGGAGACGTGTAAAAGCTATGCTTGCAAGTAGCTAGCTAGCTGTAGTGTTCATGCACATGTCAACTTACAAATCCCTATCATGCTCCCAGGGCACATACTGATGGACAGGAGCATTTGATCAGCATCTCAGCAGGGATGGATGGCATCAGAAATCCTGGCCAACAACTGAAGGCTGAACCTAATTTGATCCCTTGGCTATCTGCTCCCTTAGCAGCAAAGGACAGACACTAAATATCTCAACCCGTGCGGCCTTTGTGCGACTAGAAAGATGTCAAGTCTAACGCAGCTCATATGTCGTCGTCTAATCGATGTAATAAATCACAAACTTATTTGTGTCTTGTATATGATCATTTTATTCTGATGAGTAGTTAGTAAGTGATAGGAAAGCATCTCAGGACAAAGAAACCAGCAGCAAGGAGTGTCGTAATTTGGCCAGGTAGTCGTATTAAGGATGTAGCATCAGTCATCTCAGATGTCTCCCTCCTCACCATCATTTGGATTATGGACAGGAGTTACAGCTCACAAGATTGTTTATGGGGATTTTTATTTGAGGAAGGCAGTCATCTTTGGCAATAGCTACGCCTAAATTGCCCCTGTTTGTCTGAAACAGTTGACTTGTGGCGATGAATATACGCAACAAGAAGAGAAGAAGCAATGAGGTACCGAATTGAAAAGGAGGGCAATTTGTGCAGTATATGTTATTATAAGAGGAAATTAGAAAGGAAATGGGAGGTTCTGGTTCACATGTATGTACTCTTTCCGTTTTATTCCCCCCCGACAAGCTATCAGGATCGCAGTGGGGGCGAAAAGAAAAACAGAAAAGAAAAAGGAAAGAAAACGACATTTCTTTCTGAGACGGCGGCAGCGCAAAAACAGCAATTTGAAGAGGAAGACGTTTCCAAATTGCGTGGAGCAGAGGGAGGTTGGTTGGAGTTTTTTCTGTTTTCTTGACAATCCAGTCCAGGGTGCATGCAAGAAACCGGAAGGGGAAAAAAAGGAAGGAATCATGTGGGGACTGTGGAGAAGCAGCATCATGCATACTTCTATAGCATAGTGGACTAGCGAGCGAGCGGTGCGCATGCACGGTCGGTTGGTTGGTTGGTTTGTTTTTTTCTGAAAAAGAGGCGGCCTGAGGAGGGGCCTTCCAGGAGCCACGAAATTGAGGGTGCAAATCGCAATCATGCAAGAAAGAGTGTATCTAACTCACCAGGCGGGCGGCGATGAGCGGCATGTCGGGGGCGTAGATGCAGGCGTCGGCGGGTAGAGGTGGCGGGAGGAGAGGGTGGGCGGCGGGCGGTGGCTGCTGCGAGAGGGCCGGCGAGTAGGCGGCGAAGCCAAAGCCTGCGTCGGCGAACATGCCGTCGACGTCCCCTTGCCTTGGCTGCTTGACTTGATGTCCTCGATCTGCTCTTGCGCCTCTCTCTCTCTCTCTCTGGGCCTCGCCTTGTTGCTGCTAGTCCTTCCTCTTCCTGTGCTAGCTCAGCACTAGGGAGGAGGGGAGGAGATGGGGGTTTATAGCAGAGCAGCGCAGAGCACGGGGGGAGGAAGGAGGAAGAAGCCAAATAAATGTGTGGTGGGCCCCAGCTGTTGCGGTCGCGGGGCCCACGCGCTACAGTCCACTGTTAGCAACAGTGAAGTGGGCTGAGCTGAGCCGATGCCAGCCAGCCGCCTCATCGTGTCTGCTTCTGCCACTTCCTTCAACGCGCCACCATCCCCCTCCTCTGGCCCTTCCAAAACAAAACAGCTCAGGTCCTATTTACACTGTTTTTTTATTTTCGCTATAGCCGGTAAATAGCAGTGATTGATAGAAGTAGTTTATAGAAATCAATATAATTATATCGGTTTATGATCTTTTGCTTTTTGCTTAATGCATTATGTAAGAAAAGAACAACGGTGGTATTGAGTAGTTGGGCTTACCTGTGGTCTAGGTTGATAGGATGTTTTTTTGCACAGGATAAATTTTATTATGAATTCAGATAATATCCGTATTCGTATTCACCGTCATTAGGGGTGGATATCGAGCCAGCTCGGCTCGTTAAAGAAGCGGCTCGGCTCGTCAGACTAACGAGCTAAAAAACAGGCTCGGCTCGTTAGGCTCGTTAATACCAGATCCGGATCCGAGCAAACTATGGGAGACGAGATGATGTTTGAATTTTACAATAGTATGTACAATAATTATTTTGCTAGCATGGTAGAACAAAAAACAGCACACTCAAATCTCGACAACAAAAGGAGGAAACTTTACATCCATGGCTCCATGGGTGATGGATCTCACAAGTCCTCTGCTTTCTTCGATTCCATACTGGTAGTAGTTGCATCCACGATGCGTAGATCTAACTAAGGTGAGTAAACGATTTTAGAGTTGTGGGTTAAAAATTAGACCGATACAATAGTTGAGGGTTGAAAATAAAAATTTTCTTTTGTTTATCTTACCTGCCCTAGATATCATAGGGCAGAAAAAAAAACGAATAACAGACTGGGTTCATTGTGGTGCTCCTCTCTTAAAAAAAAAAAAGAAGAAGAAAGGAGACCATCCTAATCCTTACCACGAGGCTGGCATGCGCAGGTGTGTACCATTGTCTTTTCTTAATTGGCAGCACTATGTAGCCTGCAGTAGCACACAACATGCATATATGACATACTGGAGTATGTACTAGCTAATTAATGCGTGTTGCTGACAACAGGATGGATGCATGATTTGTCTTTTATATCAAAACAGGGGTTTATTAATTTGAAGGGCCGTCGACATCCAAGCAAGCAAGCAGCAGGGTGCCGATGGATCGACTGTTTTACCAACTCAACTAGCTAGGTGCAGGCTGCAGCTGGGTAGAGGAGGATGCATGCACAAGTACAAGCTCCTCGGAGCAAGGTTGCCAACTCAACACACATCTCCAGATTCCATCCTCCCCCACATCCACATGTACTACGCCATTAAAGAAAGTCTCTTGTTCTTTTGTCGCGGGACTCGTATTTCTCCTACTTTCGGTTATACTGTATTTTGAAGGCCATATCACTATCTAAAATAACTCTTTTTTTTTTTTACCAAAGCGACAACTACACTAATATAGTGTCAGTACCAAAAACGCTGCATTCCTTGAAATGAACTAGCTAGTAATTCCACCAGAAGAGATAGGGACGGCAATAATATATAAAAAAATGCTGCATCAACTGACACAGACACCAATGATATTTTTATCTTACAACCATACATCAATAAGCTAGTACTCCCACCATTAAAAATCAAGCATGTCAACCTCTCACCTGAAGCCACTCAGACCAGGAGTTTGTTCTTAATCAACATCGCTATCATCATCGACTTAATAGCTTTTCTCTCTGTTTTTTTTAAGGTGGTCTAGATGGATGGATGCCCGCCCTTCCTTCCCAAGAATTAAATTAAGCCATGGGGAGATAGCTTTATATATAAAAAAAACTGAACCTCGTTTTATAACATACATTAGCACCCAACAATATCAATTACTATATATATAGCAAAACTGAAAAAGGGATAGACTATTGCACAGGCGACTGAAATTTTTTTATCTTTCAGTCACCTAAAGTTGCACTTTGAATCACTTGAAGTTGCACATGTTTTTTTTAGGGGGGCTGCAATTTTAGTTGATTGAGAGTGTAATTTCAGGTCACCTGAAGTTGCACTATGAATCACCTAAAGTTGCAGCTGTTTTTTTGGAGGAGTGCTGCAATTTTAGTTCATTGATAGTGCAATTTCAGGTGACTGAAACATAAAAAAATTTCAGTCGCCTGTGCAATAGCAAAACTGAAAAATTATTACCTATTGTAAAATTTAGTAGCTGAACTTAACGATTATGCGGGCTGAGACACCCCACAACAAGAGGAATATCGATCGATCGGTTGGTTTTGCGATTCAGTTTGTATTGCGAAAAAAGGCCATGATCGAGCTAGAGAGAGGGGCACAGCTAGAGTTCGTTCTACCTGCACTTGTAACAAAAACAAATTTAATATAACACTTAAATAAATGTGTACATGTGTACAGCCCCGGCCGGACCCATGCATGGTGAATGCCAATAGGCGCACGCCCTTTTCTCAAAGGAGATGCAATTGATATATGTGGAAAGCTTTTTTCGTATTTTTTTTCTAAAAATATGTATTTCTAGAGTACATACTTTTATTTTTAATATAACACTTAAATAAATATATTATACTTAGTATACTTAAATACTAATTATAAGATAATCCAATGTGATTTAGTTGAAAATTCTCATCGAAGTCATTTATTTTTGCTTCTCAGCCGGCTGCATCCACGTGTGAAACATATAAGTATATGGCATACTCCCTTTTTTGACGGGAGATACTCCCTTTTAATATGTGTATGTGCATACTCCTTTTTGTAAGCGTGCATACTCATCTTTACTATCATAAAAGTGTGAATTGGTGGTTGGTACATTCTTCCTCCTCTCTTCTCAGCCATCCGATTTGATCTGGACCATTCGTCTCTCTCCTCATCTCCCTCTCTTAGGATACAACTGTCCACCCCCTCCACTTTCCCATCTCCTCGTGCATTCTGGTCACCCTTCTCTCTGTCACTTGCTCTCTAACGTTTGATGTGTGAAGAGGGGTGAAAACGGATCGAATTCGGTCGGATATTGCTTATTCCATATCCTATCCTATATTTTTTTCGGATTCGGAGTCGAATACGAATAGTGCCGGATACGAATACGAATCGGGATAGTATCGATCACAGATACGGAACGAATACGGAGCGGATGCGAATACGATAACGAATATCTCGTTGAATATTACGTAGGAATATAAAAGGCATATATAGACGGGTAGAAAATGTAATGTAATAAACTGATTGAAAAAATTATCAAACCCCACATGCAAACATGCAGTTTTTTGTGGAACACCCTGGGGTGATCAGCAAGTTTAGGTTTTCTCAAGATGTATGCAAATGGGAAGACAACTGTGGACAACTCTGCATGTTTGTTTCTCCAACTGGACAATACCACCAAAAGAGTATATAGACTGGTAGAGTGGTAGTCTGGTAGACGACATATATAGACTAGTAGAAAATGTGATGTAATCTAATGTAACAAAAAGCATATATAGACTGGTACAAAAGACATATGCAAAAGGCTTCTCCAACTGGACAATACCACCAAAGAGTAATTGTGATGGATTTCTCAACATTCTTATGTGATCCCAAATACTTCCGCTTCTCTCCTTTGCACCATCTCACATACACATATGTACACAGAGAAGGATCAACAAAAAGAACAAGAGAATCTGTTGCACTAAAATTTGATGAGCAGAGCAGCACGCACATGTACCAGATTTACCTCTCTGCAGAGCTTCTCCAACTGGACAATACCACCAAAGTGATGGATTTCTCAACATTCTTATGTGATCCCAAATACTGTTGTTTCTCTCCTTTGCACCATCTCACATATACACATGTACACAGGGAAGGATCAACAAAAACTTAAAGAACAAGAGAATCCCGAAAACTATCCGAAAAATATATCCGGGTATTATCCGATAAAATTCCGGATAGTATCTGTATCCGTCGGATAGTTCTGTTCCGAATCCGTATCTGTATCCGAATCCGACTTCGAATCCGATAATTATCCGACATAACTATCCGAATTCGATCCGACTCGGATTCGGCGGTCGGTCGGTCGGGAAATATCCGATCCATTTTCACCCCTATGTGAAGTTGACCAAGCAGTAAGTTCCGTCTCATTATTTTTATGATTCCGTTGTAACGTACGGGTCTCTAACTAGTTCTTTTATAAGCATGTCACCTCAGTGTGGGAGTATATGACTCGTTTCAACTCGAGATATACATGCACCTCTCCAAGATTAGACTGGATTTCTAAGATGATGTGTGAACCTAATTTCCGTGAACCTTATAACACTGAATCGATTTTCATTGGCCATGATAATCTATATATACACTTGAGGGAGTATATTACAACATTTAGTACATGTATGGGGAGTATGCACATAGTATATCACGTGTATGTGCATGTACCTAGGGAGTATGTAAATTTTCACATGTCAGGTGGATAAGTATGGAGTATCTACCAGGTAGATATATTAGTACAAGCATGGCTCTCGTAAGTAGCAGATCTAGAATAAAAATAACGTGAGGTGAAATGCTTAATGCAAGTACTTATTAATCCATCCATAAATAATGTAGTAGATGATAATATATTCTAAATTTTATAATATCAACTAACTTCATGATAAAGTTCAATAGTAAATAACTGTTCGGTAAAAAACAACATCTGGCCCCATTACCTTTAAAATAGATAACAAAAATAATAAGTGAGAAAATTTTCTAGTAAAAGGATCACAAAATAATCAAGTAAAATGAAGCAAGCTATATTTTATGTTGGTTTTGATGACTTCTTAAATTCTGGAAACGATCTATTATAGAATTATTGGTAATCCCCTTCATTTCATGTTTCTTTGCATAGCAAATAAGACTATCACTCATGAGCTGATCATCGATGCGGTTGCGTAAAGCTGTTTTCATTTTTTTTATGGCTGACAAGCATCTCAACTGTAGTAGATGCGACAAGCAAAACTAGTGTTAACTTCAAGTCGATAAATCAAAGGATAGCAAAGGTGTTTCCTTATCTCAACTATTACCTGAGAAAGTTCCTTAATGGTCTCTATATTGGAGAATCTATCATCTGCTCGTAGTAATATAGAGGCAAAGATGATAGTTGAGATCCCTCAAATCCCTAGAATTAAAACTATTGGAGTAAAACTTAGCTAGCCTCATCAAATGGTCCAAATTAAAATCATAGAAAGATAGATGTTTTTCTTTTCTTTTTTCTCCTTGTTTATCAATATATTTAAGACTTTTTTCTTTTAGATAAATGTAGTTCTTGCGTGTGGGAGCATTAGATTTTGATATGTAGAGACATATATTTTGTAAACCTAAACAAAAATTAAAATCGACGCAGGGGCATATGCCCCCATCCCTCAACGTGCGTCGATCCGCCCCTAACTCTCGTACGTCCATTTTTCAATTCCTGTATCCTTGCAGATTAGCCGATCTAATCACATGAAAGTCCTAAGCCAAATTCACATTCTACTCTGCTGTTCCTTCAAAACTGAACGCCAAATAGTCAGCTGAATCACCGCTAGTTAGCATTCACGCCCGTCGACGACCAAGGTTTGGCTATATATATATACCATGCATCAGTGCTCCTGCAGGATACATACATGGATATATGGCAGCTAGAATCCGCGGCCAAACTGGCCACCTACGACCAAACGGTGGAATTTGTTGAAGCATCTGCCATGCAAGCATATTGGGGTGTGTGTGTGTGTGTGTATTAGAAAAGGAAGTATATCCTGAGCAGAAGAACAAGTATACTTACATGACAACAATTATATGAATAGAAAGTAACGTACTCAAGTAACAAAATTTAGGATAGATCAAGGAGACGCAGCTCATCATGGCCGCGTGTGGCCCTAGACCTCGTCGGTGCACGCTCGGCGTAACGGCATCTGCACCTTGAGCAATCTCGCCGCGGCGACGGGTATCTCACCCTGATTTAGTGGTGAAGTGCTTGGAAAGTTGTTGCAGTGAGGCATATCCAGCGAGGTCGTCTTCTCTTACCTTTAACATTTGACTGAAAGAACTGTACATGTTACTGGGAATAAGAAGCAGATAGAAGCTGCAAAAGAAATGATTAAACAAGCTATGAGCCAGGTGATGTGGTCCTGCTCTCTATTTTTTTATAGTCAATTATATTCTTGTTGTGATTAACTCAATGCTACTAGATTGATGTGATCCTGCTCTGTGCTTTTTATCGTTCATTCATGCTGAGATCAACTCAGTGATGCTAGATGCTGATGTGATCCTACTTTTATGCCATTTATCTTCTATTCGAGCTGTGATTAACTTAGTGATGTTGAATTTAATAGTCATTAAAATGAAATTTCTGTAATCCCGTTGATGTGAAATTATACCATGTAGTATTAAACGGATTGTCTCTGTATGGCCTTGCCATCTTCGTGTGGTTGGTGTAACTGTTTTGAAACTCACGGGTGGTAAAATTTTTTAAAACATACATACAAACATGTTCTAAATTTTTTTAAATCCGTAGCAACGCACGGGCATTCAGCTATATTTACATATTTATCTATATTTACACATTTAAATTTGTGTCTTTTCTTAGTAAATCGTGATGTGGTTGATATTTCATCTATATTTACACTGTGTGCACTAGTGTGATCCTAGACTAGTGCAGAATACACAGGAGAGTCTGGATTTACATATTCGGGTCTCTACATCCACCCCAATTATGATGATTAAATGTTCAAACATTGGATACAATTGTAAGCACTCAATTGTGCTTAATCAAATAATTTTTTCAATTGTAGTTCATTCAGTTGTTTAATTCATTTGTGAGATCTGTATAATGATTGTCGTGTGCTATGTATGTGATCTGTTTGCTTATTTTTCAGAGGGTATGGCTAGTATTTCCTGAGGCTAGATGGAAAACAGTAAATAATATAGGTATTCAAATAGCTGTTATAGGCTGTTTGTGATATATGAATATAGACGGTTTTTAGTATTACCCGTGTGTGATTTTTTTTAAGCAGTGGCTGGGCATGCATGCCGTACGTGTTGCCAATTATTTTATTTGGGTGCTGCTGCCGCATACGTAACCCTTGCTCATGTAGGTATCTTATCCTATCAACGTTGTTCATTGCACCCCTTCGCACCCCTGCTGGCTGCTGCTGTGGCGCGCTTTACAGCTAGTCCGCCGCAACTAGCTGGCTTGAATTCCTTCCGATGTATTTATTGTTCGATTGTCATTTGTTAGCTCTAGCTACAAGGATTGTTCGGCCAGCGACATTGACATAAAATATTTGTATGCTTCCATTCCATGTAGTACAAGCAAGACGTACGCCCAAATTCAGGCCCCATTCAGTTAGGTTGAAAAAGCTATGGCCTATGGCTGAAAATTATACTGTAGCGGCTGAAATTTCACTGTAGCTGAAGGTGACTTATTTGGCGTAATTAAATTTTAAAAAATTAAAAATATGCTAACTTATCACGGACAATACAAACAAATACGGGAAAAAAAGAACCGGCAAAAAACTTAAAAATAAGCTAAAAGATCAGAAAAAGACGAAATTTTAAATAGTGAAAAATAAGTTTGAAGTTGAAGCTGAAACGAGCGGAGCCTTAAAGAAAAAGAAGCAACTGGAAGGTACGAAAAGCTAACATGCATCTCTGCTGATCGATCGATGGATCGTCTACGTACCAATAGCGCCGAAACTAGAGTTAGAAAAAAGTGCATGCACCATCCATGTATACATCACTAGTGGTAGTACAAGCTGCGCGGTCGTGGCCAACCGTGTTGCATACTCTCCTGCTGGGGCTATGGTGGCTACTATGACTCGACCTATTCGTATGAACTTCTATTTATATTTAGAAAAATTAAAAATTAATATAAGTAATTGGATTTTTTAAAACAACTTCTTCACTTATCTCTATATCGTTGTGCTCTTAGATAAGACAGGAGGTCAAGGATGTATTACCCATCCCACTCCTCTCGCTCTTATCACGTGCGCGTATATCTTTCTTATTTTTGCACTACTTGACTTCTCCTTCTAAAAACTATTTTTTCAGTGGTTACTATTTATTTTCAGTTAAAAACTATAAAATATTATTAAAAAAACAATCATCAAAAGTTAATAAAGACACCCCTTTAATCTGTTCTTGTCTCGGGCTCTGGGTGCTTCCAATTCCCCTGCTTTCTTTTCGGCCCCTCTTGTCTTGTCACCATCGGCCTCGGCTGCTGCCTCATCTGTCGTCATCTCCTTTTCCTTTTCCACTTGTTTCTCTTTTTGCAAAATCTGTCACTTGATAATCGGTGTGTGCTGCGCGTGCGGTTTGATTTGTTTGAGTATTTAAGTTTCAACTTGTGACTCAAATGGATAGACTCGTGGCCCTCCGTTCGTTTCTACTATCAAGATTAGTTATATAAAGATTAAATCATTAGATTTACTTGTATATCTCCATATAAAGTTATAAAGAATAGTTGCAATTAATTAATTCCTTGAGAAGAGAACAAGGAAGGGTTTGGGAATTGACCGCGACGGACGATGGAGCGAGCGGCGGGCTTTTGTCGGCTTAATTCCGTCCTTGCGCCTCGCATCGCATGCGATCTTAGGCCCTGTTTGGAATACGGGAATTTTTCCCGATTCCTGCGGGAATTGAACTGTTTCCTGCAAAATTCCTGCAAAATTCCTGTGAAATTCCTCTGTTCCAAACAGACCCTTAGTTACCAACAACCCGGCCGTGTTTCGGAGACTGCTAATAAATTAACCTCCTCCGGTTATAATAGATCATAGGTTAGCTTATCATAGCTAGCTAGCTTATATAGGATAGGATAGGAGATGAGCATGTGTATACGCATGTGATGTGAGCCCAGAGTACAGAGAAGATCCGGGTAACTTGCTCGCGTTTACGATTTCGCAGTGATAATTGGGCGCTCTGATCTGATGAATCAAGAAAATACCGTATAGAATTGTTATTCCACGCCACGGTCGCCAAAATATTGCATCGGTTCATTATTCCTTCTGCCATGCCAGATTAGATTAGACAGACCTAATTAAGTAGCCAGACCAATAAGATGGGCGGACCCACTAAATCCCTATACAATGCGGCCCATCGGATTAGTATATATAAGATACTACTACTCAACAGCCTTGTTTTCTTCTCTCTTTATGATGCTGATGCTACTGGTTTTTTGCTGCTATCAGATGATGGCCTTTCACTGGCCGCCGTTCTCGAGCGATCCATATCCGTAGGGGTTCTTGCTTGCCCAATTCCACTGGTCTCTGCACATCTCCTCCACCCCATACTTGGCCCTGTTTGATTCAGTTCAAGCTAGGCAGGTTTAGCATGGCGAAATACTATACACATGTACACAGGGAAGGATCAACAAAAACTTAAAGAACAAGAGAATCCCGAAAACTATCCGAAAAATATATCCGGGTATTATCCGATAAAATTCCGGATAGTATCTGTACTATACTATACTATACTATACTATACTATACTATACTATACTATACTATACTATACTATACTATACTATACTATACTATACTATACTATACTATACTATAGTATAGTATACTGCCAGGGGAAAGAAAAAGGAATGCTTACTTCCATTTCAGTTCCTTCTCAGCTTCGGCGGTTGCAGCATAAACCATCTCAGCATCTCCAGGCCTTCGTCCAGCATAAATGAGCGGGATTTTCTGCACAGGTTATTAGGAGGATATATATATATATATCAAGCGTCACCAACTCAGTCATGGCCTACTACTACCACTTCGGAAATGATTCTACACTCCTCAACAAGTGAATACCTTTCCAGAAACTTTCTCGAATGCAGCAACCATTTCCAGGACCGATGTTCCCTTTCCAGTACCGAGATTGTACACTTCACATCCTGGATTCCATGTCATTACCACAGATCAGAGAGAATAAAAAAGACTAAAAGATGGCATCATTTGTTTTATGTGCTGGTTGCACGGTTGCGGATGTAAACTACCATTAAACCATGGGACCAAGTTTTGTCTAGTTGGCCCATACCTATTTTATCAGAATCCTCATAGAGCTTCGTCAAGGCTGCTATGTGGCCATCAGCCAGATCAATAACATGGATATAATCACGTACCTGCCAAGGGTATACATAGCAGTTTAACTAGTAGTGCAAATGAATCCAGCTATGCTTGAATGATTGACTACGGATTAAATGATAGTCCAAGGATAGACCAAGCATGCATACATACATACATACATACCCCAGTTCCATCCTTGGTATTGTAGTCAGTCCCATAAACTGTAAGCGCAGGCCTCCTCCCAACAGCTACTTGCTGAACATAGGGCATCAGGTTATTTGGGATCCCGGAGGGTTCTTCACCAATGTATCCACTTGGGTGAGCCCCAACAGGGTTGAAGTATCTAAGCAGGACAATCTTCCAGTCAGGGTCCGAGCGATAGAGCTCACGGCAGATATCTTCAATGATAAGCTGCAAAAAATCATAGTAAGACATTAAAATTTTTGCACATAGTCTGACCAGACAATAATACAATGGCCCAAGTGGGAGATAGAAAAGAACCTTGGTTCGCCCATAGGGGTTCATTGCGCACAGTGGGAATTCTTCTGTGCAGGGCACTTCCTTGGGCCACCCATAGACGGTTGCCGATGATGAGAACACCAACTGGAAAGATAGCAAGCGAGAGAGAGAGAAGATGTTCATTTACCATTCAGAAAATCAGACCTACTGATCTACTGCATACATTACTCAACCTTGCTGCATTTATGCAGAATGCAGAGTAACAGTCGAGTCTACAGACCCAACTAAATTCAGAACAAGGACTCATTGGCAGTTTCTGATTCATAGTTTACCCCGAAAAGAGTCGTCCTAGATTAGACACAGATCCCAGTACGACATAGAAAGGGCTAGATGGCGGGCCTAAAAACACAGCACAGCCAGCAAAACAAAAGCTGGGACCAGCAAAATGAATGAAGATGAGTGCTGTCACGGATCTCATGGCATGCATGGCTCTGCGACACAAATTTACAGCTTAGCAGCATGATGAAGGGCACCTGGTCCAGCAGCAACACTGGGTATCCTGTGACCCAGCAATGCAAAGGAGGAGGCCCAACCAATATGGAACGTAAAGCAGAGCACAACTCCAACAAAACGCACAGCCAGAGGAAAAGAAAAGGCTTGGCCTAGTGTACCTTCTTGCAACCATTCGCAGCCATCACCTCCAGAAGAGTAATTGTGCCGATGAGGTTGTTGTCATAGTAAAGCAGGGGCTTCTGCACGCTTTCGCCAACAGCTTTCAGCCCAGCAAAGTGAATGACAGCCTCAAACCTGCAATGCAATGCAATGTTCAAGTCAAGCACCGGAAAAAAAAACCAGAATATTAGGACTAACGCAATGAGCAACACTTGTAAATAAACAAGCATCCCGGAGTTCACGGCCTCTGCGCAATAGAAGCGGAAGAGCCCCTCCAGCAACAATAATAATTATGTTAAGCTACTGATACAGATGGAGAGCAGGTCTATTAGGACTAATAATTATGTTAGCTCAAAGCTCTTCTTTCTGACGAGTTTAGTATAGTAGCTAGAACAGAAGACCATTAGTGATTGAAAGCGCCGGCCAAGAGCAGGGTCTCTCTCCGAAGACTAGTAGGGTACGTTTGCTATCTTTAAATAATACTGGCCTGCCTACCCAGGGACAGAGGAGAAGCTTCCCTCTGATGACACCCAAAAAGTGCGAGAGAACTCGGCGCGATTCGACTTGAAATGAATAGGAAAGTCGTGTTACCTTTGCGAAGAGAAGATTTGCTCCAGTGCTCTCTTGTCACGAAGGTCAACCTGCAGCAGTAAGGAGGAGGGGTCCGTGAGGATGGGCTAGAGGAGCATAACAACGTTTGCGAAATTCTTATTCAAACGAGTAACAAAGTATAAAAACCGAAACTTGGCAAGTGCAGACGTGAGAGAAGCGACGTGCGGCGGAGAAAGTCGTTGCCTGCCCCCCTCCGCTGGGCAAGGAAGCATGTGGCGCGTGGCATTGGAGATGGAGCCCATCACCCGTCGCATCCCATGCCCATGCCACCAACGCTTCCCACGGAACCAAAACTGACGCCTTCTCATCTCGCCGCCGCCATGGCGATGGTGTGTGTGACCCACCCACCGGCCGGAACGGAATAACACTGCACTCCACCAAAAGATTGGCCCGGCCTCGTAATCTCGGTGGTCTATAGGTGGATCGATCGAGGGGGCCGGGAAAGAGAGGATTTTTTTTCCCTACTCAAAAGAGGGGGGTTTTATTTTGTTCGTTTCCCTTGCAACAACAAAAAAAATTTGTAACCACCATCCCAGAAACGGCCCGGGTAACTCAAGGAATTAAGCAGCAGCAACATCTAGGTCGACGATCAACTAGCCCGCAGAGCCGCCGCGCAATCTGATGAAAACCACCCCCCCAAACACAAGGGCAGGGCAGTTCTCTCTCCAATAGAATTATAAATAAATTGGCTAGGTTTCACCGGGCTGGCTCTCCGAAGGAAGGAAGAAAGGAACCAGCTTTCTTTGCGAATCCCCAAAAATAAATGGAGATGATCGAAACAGGAAAGAATCGAGAGAGAGAATTAAAGAATGAAGGGACGGGCCAACCTTGTGGAACTCGAGGTTGTTGCCGTTGTGGGCTGCGAGCTCGGCGACGCGGACGAGGGCAACCTCGGAGGCGTTGTCGAGGCTGTCGACGACGACGACGCGGAAGCCCTGCTGGAGCAGCTGCAGGACGGTGTGGCTGCCGATGTAGCCGGCGCCGCCCGTGACAAGGATGGTCCTGAGCACCGGCGAAACCATCTTCTTCCCTGTGTGAATGCGCCTCGCCTTGCCTCACGCCCTTGTGTTCGCTCGCCGCCGGCATATATAACCAACGGGTTGCGGGTCCCTCCCTCCCTCCCTCCTTGCCCTCGCCATAGATGGGCGCCACTCGCCCTGCACCGCCCACGTGTGCGCCAAGGATTTGGATGCGCCCACACGCGATCTTTTCCTTTTCAACACCCATGAATGAAAATTACATCGTCTCATGCCTATATGGTATGTATTGCAAGCTGCGTACGATCTTCGGATTGTAGAGGCTGGGATCTTTTTCATTCACTTAATGAAATTTTCCCTTGATCTAAAAAAAATATGGTATGTATTGCTGTGCGACTCGACCTGCAATTTCAATCGCCCAAGATTTGTACGGATCGCACTCCAATTTGCTGTCCCTAATGTATGTATTACCTAATTTGCTTCCAATTGCATGTCAATACGAAAATATGCATTGCTTATTTAAGGTTTTGATTTTCACAAGATTTGGATACATTACTTGCGCTATATGTCTCTTCTCTAACCAAAAAAAAAAAAATCTCCAAGGTATTTCGCCTCTGTAGCCGCCGATCAAATAGGAGACTGTCATTCTCAAAAGAAAAATGTATAATTCTTGTTGTTATGATCTTCATTTGTACAACATTTAGTGCTGTTTTTTTTTCTGAAAGGATTTGCTTGACTATACTAATTAATTAATGGATTTACATTCTTTCCCTTTGAGGGCAATGGATAGGATATTCGGAGTAGCATACGTTTTTAGCGGATTTAGGGTCTGTTTGGGAGAGCTCCACCAACTCCAGATCCACGAAAAACAGGTCCGGATTCAATTTTGCTAACCAAACAGTTTTAGCTCCAGCAGCTCCACCGTGGATCTACTCCATCAAAACCATGGATCTGGCTCCAGATCCACCAAATTGGTGGAGTACCTCAAGGGGTGCTCCACCAAACTCAAGTTGGTGGAGTTGGGGAAAATTACCCACGAAAAACAGATCCGGATTCAATTTTGCTAGCCAAACAGTTCTAACTCCAGCAGCTCCACCGTGGATCTACTCCACCAAAACCATGGATCTGGATCCAGATCCACCAAATTGGTGGAGTACCTCAAGGGGTGCTCCACCAAACTCAAGTTGGTGGAGTTGGGGAAATTTACCCACGAAAAACAGATCCGGATTCAATTTTGCTAGCCAAACAGTTCTAGCTCCAGCAGCTCCACCGTGGATCTACTCCACCAAAACCATGGATCTGGATCCAGATCCACCAAATTGGTGGAGTACCTCAAGGGGTGCTCCACCAAACTCAAGTTGGTGGAGTTGGGGAAAATTACCCACTGTCACTGGTTACACAAGATACCGGTTCGTTCTAATTTTTTCTTTCTTCTTCCCGTCGCCGACCAGAGCCTTCCCTCGCCGCGCGCCGCTTCTCCGCCGCCGCCCACCCCATGGCCGGCTAGCCCTCGCCGCATGCCGCCGCCGCCGCCGCGAGATGGGCCCCTGCCATGGCCGCGCCCACGCCCGGCCATGTCCATGGCTGCCGCCGTGCGCCTCGCCTGGCCCGGCCGTGGCCATGGCTGCCGCCGTGCGCCTCGCCCAACGGCGTCGCCTCGCGGGAGCCAGCCCCGACAACCCGCCACCGCGCTCACTTCGTCCCACCGCGTCCTGCGCCCGCCGGCCGCTGCCGCGCCCTCGCACGCTCGTGGATTCTTTTTTTCCTCACGCCCGAGCCGGAGGAAGAAGAAGGAAGCACGTGGATCCTTTTTTTCATTTTGCCCCCTGACGCGTGGGGCCCAGGTGGAAGTGAGATAGAGAGGGAGGTGGAGCTGTGCCAAACACTTTGACGAATCCCAGATCCACGATGGAGTTGCTCCACGGTGGATCCAGGTGGATCTGGAGCTGGTGGAGCTCTCCCAAACAGACCCTTATGCAGCTATACTTATCCGCCTATCCTTGTTTCAAGCTTTTGGGGTTTAACAACGCGACAACAGCCGAACGATGATCGATGTGCGTAGCACACTAGCACCGGCAACATAGCGATATTTTAAAAAAGCAGATTCTTTCACCAAAAGCGATATTTAAAAAAAGCAGATTCTTTCATCAAAATCAACAATGATCACAAGTAACATAAGTCTTCCATCAAGATCAATAATCGTGACAAGTAACGGAAGTCTTACGTCAAGATACCTAGCTCATGAGGAGCTGATGGGCTTCGCCGCTGCCTGTGGATGAACACGGTCAGGACCCGAAAGGGAAACGACGTACTGGCCATAAACTTGTTCGTTTAGGGCATCAGGAGTGTATATATCGCAATGGGCCTTAAGGTGGGCTCCACCTAATTGTTAAGGCCGACTCGTTATGTTTGAGGCCACTGCTTGGCTGTAACAACGGTTCCACTCGGCAGTAAAAAAATTGTATTGTAATGCTTGTGGTAGTTGGTAATTGGCTGGTGAGGGCAGAGAGAACAATATGATTAAAAGAAAATTATATTTTAATGCTTGTGGCCAAGTCTTTAGCTTGAGGACCAGCCTCAAGCCTTTTTTGCTTATGGTCTGCTTAAGATAAGCCTGTAATATATAAGGTCGATCTTAAGGTGGCTTATGACCCCCTATTTTCATACACTACGAATGCCCTTATCGCAGGCTTGCTTACTTTATCCGCTGGAAATGCATGCTTGGGTATCTTGTGAAGTCGATTGGCACTTTTTTGGTTGCAAGAAAGGAAGGAAGAAAGACAGCAAAGTCTGCTTAGACAAGCCGTACCCCTACTCCTACGTAGGAGAAAATTCAGTGTCCACTTTTTTTTTTTGCTTATGGATGGATTTGGATGTGCGGTCAGAGTAAAACCAACCCCCCAATTAAGGTGCCCTCCCATTTCACCGGTGCACGGAACAGAGTGCTCCTGCTCCATGAATTCTCCTCAGGCCCTTTTTTTGGGCTAAGGATATGCCTCTGAATGACTTTGAAAAGCCGGGCAAGGCGCAGCCGTTGACTGGCGCGGGCGTTAAGCAAGCATTAGGTGTTAGGCAGCCAGCCCACCAGGAACAATCCATTGACCAGGAACACTTTTTATATCAATTACAAAAGCTAAATTCAATACATTAACCATTAAACAGTACGTCACAAAATACAAAGCACTTATTGACGACATTAGACTTAATATATCATAATTCTAAATAAGTCGTAGAAAACTATAATAGCTACTAAGGACAAAAACAATTTAGGAAAAGACTACATTAGCTAAAGCACGCTAAGAGAAAGCCATAAACCACCATTTATCACAGGGGCGGAACTGGGCCTCGGGCTGGGTAGGCTATAGCCCGAGGCCCAGCAAAACTACTAATACTACCCCCCATTACTATATATTGAAAAAAATATGTACCCCACAGCCCAGCCCGAGGCCCATGGTAGCCCACAGCCCCACCCCCACACAACAATCAGCTCACAATGCAGCCCAGCCCACAGAAGTCAGCAGTAGAGACATCAGACATCCACCAGGCACCAGCAAAATGCAAAACCCTAATCCCCATTCGGCCTTCCCCAACCCGGCATCCAGATCTGACTGCGCGCTCCACCGCCGGCCGCCGCTTGCCTTCGCCGCGCGCGCCTCCACCGTCGGCCGCCGCTTGCCTGCGCCGCACGCGCCTCCACCGTCGGCCGCCGCTTGCCTTCGCCGCGCGCGCCTCCACCGTCGGCCGCCGCTTGCCTTCGCCGCGCGCGCCTCCACCGCCGGCCGCCGCTTGCCTGCGCCGCGCGCGCCTCCACCGAGTCGGCGACGGGCGACGGCGACCCCTCTCGGCCTCTCCTGCGCTGCGCAGCTGCGCGGGGAGCAGAGCACGTCGAGCGCCGAGCGGGGAGGAGGAGCGAGCAGCCGAGCAGGGAGGAGGAGCGAGCAGGGAGGAGGAGCGTGGAGGGGCGAGGCCACGAACGAGGGGCCGCCGACGGAGCCGAGGAGACAGAGAAATTGAGGAAATAAGCTGGGCTGCTGGGGTTTCGTTTTTTATGCTGAGAGCAGTGAGCCGAGCGCTGAGGTAATAACTAATAAGCAATTTTTTTATGTTTTAAATTTTAAAATATGTATGAATGATCAAATGTTATATATTTAATGTTTTACATTTGCTATTTAGGAACTAACTAAAAAGATTTAAGGATACAAATTACAAAATGAAGAGGAGCAAGACATTGTCATCGTATTTTCCAACACAAGAAACACAGTCAAATACACAATCCAACTCGAACCAATCTCCAGAACCAGAAACATTAGGAACTGGGGCTAGTAACACTGGGCAAAACATTCAGCCTGGGTATACTAGACTATTACTTGGTTCAAATTTAGCCTGGGGCGTGCTCCAATCCTGGATCCGCCACTGATTTATCACCTGCTGAACAAATAAGCAAGTTATGAATACAATGGTCACAAAAACTAATTTCTTTTAACATTTCTAGTTGCAAAGACATTGATAATAGTATCAACATCAATCTGATCCAACATATCCTCTCAATGCATAAAGTGGCCAAACCATTTAATCTTTCATATGACATTGATAGCCTCAATTAGTTTTTTTAACCTGTCTCTCTTAGATATAATGAATATCTTTATGTAAAAAAGAATATGATGTTATAAAAAAGTCCAAACTTTTTTTGGGGACAAGAAGATTGAAAGAGGAGTGGAGAGGTCAAGGGGCACAGACGGTGTGCGTGGTTGATTGGATCTACTGGATGACTCATTTGATGTGTTCTCTATGAATGCCTATGTTTGGATATTTAGGAAGCGCTCAGCGCTGGATGCACAACATATAGATACACAGCATGGATCAAATAGATAATTACTTGACTTTGATAACTGATCTAACTAATTATTAATCAACCATGTTCAGTATTTAATACATTAGCTATATCATATATGTATACATATTAACATGCATAGACTAGAAACCCTTAGCTTTCGTGGGTTCTAATAGGTCGTCCTGCTACCCAAGCCTAGGATCGATCCTGCATACTGTACAACATCAGGAGGTTCCAGAATGTGTCAGCAGTGTCTCCTTTTTTCGTGAGGGAAGCAAAAAAGGAAACAAATTACGAAAGTGATAAAAACGCTCGACTGTTTATTAAGTTTAAATTAATTAATTTTTTTGTTATGTATGTAATATTTTTCGCATATGTTTATAATATTTTTCGTCTATGTATGCAATATTGCAACATGTCTGTAACATTTCTCAGTGGAAAAATATTGCAGTCATCAAAAAAATGTTGCACACATATTGAAATATTGCATACATGAACAAAAAAAATTCAAAAATTGATGCATACATGGTAAAAAATCGAGTGATTTCAATTCAAAAATCACTCGAATGTGCTATAGACACTCCCAACAAATTAAAGGACCCACATACCGATGATCCTTGTTGAGTGTGTTACATACATTTAGGGGTGTGTTTGGACGAGTGGATGAAGAAGGATATGATAAAATAATCTAGGATGAAATTGAGATGGGATGGAATGGGATGATTACTCTGGACACCTTATCTTATTATTATCCCAAATCTCAACAACTGCTTTGCCTTTTTTTATTGACAATAGCATACATATTCCAAAATCATGCAGATAAAGGAGATGTTCCAAACCACATATCCTCCTAAACTCAAACCTTTCTCCCATTTCCTACCATCCATCTAAAACCAAATTGTCATGTGAGCATTGGTATAATTGAGATGATCTAAAAAAACAAAACCTGGCATGATAGAAAGATTCTCCATTCCTAACTTGATTTGGGCAGAGAACATGACACTGATATCACTTATTAGGATCGGATACCACTTATTACGAATTGACAAGACAAAGCACAAACAATCAAGAACACGGAATATAGATTTAACATGAAAATCCCTTTCAGTAAAAAATCATGGATGTACGATCAGTGAAATCACTACATGAGGAGAAGTTACAAGTACGAGAAACTTTAGTGTATCTTAACTGTGCGACTACAGGGGTACCTGTATAGGCTAGGGATCAGAGTCTCTAATGAAGAAAGGAACATAGTCTTATCGGAAACTAAAAGAATAACATTCTCGGAGACAGGAACAACACCCCGTTCAAATAGTCTTAGAAGATGACGGTGAAGAGTTATAGTCGTAAGATGCTTCGAGTAGCTATATTTGACTCTAATTGGGGCATGCATCTTAGAGCACCACGTCTGATGCAGGTCAGTGCAGAGTCCATATATACATAAAGATTATCCTAATCATAACCTCCGATCAGTTCATATTGCTTTGTGATCGAACTCCTCAAGTGGTTGGAAAAATCAGTAGTGGTTGGATTCGATCAGATCGGATAATAAAATACAACATTCGGAACAAATGTTAAGTGCGATTGCACGCTAAGTACTGCTATTGCTCCTTTGGTCATAGACGAGTGACTTTTTATTTTGTAAAGTTAACAGGGTATTTCTTTGATCACAAAATTTTCTATCATATATTGAAAAGGTAGTAGAAAGTATTTTTATAACAAATCTACTCATATTATTTTTATATATCTAAACTACATCTTTTAAAATAATTTTTCCGATCAAAATTAATAGAATTGTAAGGGACTATCTCCACATTACTAGATCACGGTCGAACGGTGATTGAGCAATCTGTCGCATAAAGATCGATGATCCCATACAAGCAGTGGCAACGTATAGAGAGGTTGGTGAAAAGCCCCAAAAATTCAAACAAGAAAATTTTTGTGCTTTTTCCCTGTTTTTTTAGTGATTTTTGTCAACTTTCCCTTTTTGGAAAGTTTCCCCGGAATCCGCCTTCCTCTTTCAGCCTTTCCATTTTCTCTTTCCCCTTGGCGCCTTTCCCCTCTCCTTGCCTCCCCCTTCGGCTGGCGCCCCTTCCCTTGCTGCTTTCTCCTCGCACACGCGCTACGCTACGCCCCGCCGCCCCTGTGAAAGATCAAGCTCCGTTTAAGTTGGTTTTGGTGTTAATGACAAATGTCATTATGAGATTTTGATACAAATGACAAATATTTTTATAATGTTTTGGTGATAATGACAAATGTATATATGAGACTAATATGCTTGTTTAAGTTTATTTATGTTTAGTCTCATTTGGATGGAAAGGTGAAATCAAAAATATATGCATTCAAAATCACTTTCTCATATGCTAATGCATTCCTTAGATCCAAAATATAGATTGAACTCCTCAAATAGTTCAAATGAATATGTGCATATGTTTTTCTTCATATAGATTTGTATGCATACATTTAGGGGGAGCTCTCTCTCTATGTTTTGGAGTTTCACTAGTATTGATCCATGTTTCCTTTTATACATACATTGGGATCAAACTAGGAGCATGCATTCTTTGAAAATCTGTTTTAAAACCAAAATTGTGCTCTGTCTGGAAGAGCGGTAGTACCGCAGTTTTGAACGTCGGAACTACCGGAGAGCGGTAGTTCCGCGCCCAGAAGCGGTAGTACCGGGGAGCGGAAGATCCGGTTTTCGAGCGGATCCTCTTTTCCAGAGAGCACCCTCCGGACGCTTTTGAGATTTCGCGGGATCGGAAGTACCGGCGGTTTCAACGCCGGAACTACCGCAGGGTGCGGTAGTTCCACAATTTGGAGCGGTACTTCCGGAACCCGGAAGCTCCGGAGGTAGAGCGGAGCCTTTTTTCCAAAGAGCGCCAAGTTTGGTTCTGGCTCAAGCGGAACTACCGCGCCGACTTCGCGGAACTACCGTAGAGCGGTAGTACCGAAAGTTACAACGGCGGTAGTACCGCACTTTGAATTCAAATGATTTTATATCCAATTTATTATCTCATTATTTGTTGAGATTGTCATGAATTACCAAAATGGGAAGATTGTTGAATCTAGTCCCCCCATTATGTGTTAATGGTGAAGTTTGGTAATTGATGACAATTGTTTTGTGGACTAACGGTTTCCATGAGTTGGATGAATAGGTTAGGTTCCACAAATGAAGATGACTTGGATGACTTCGTGTGTTGAAGATCATCAAGTCAAGATTGAGATGAAGATAGCTTCATGAGTTGAAGGCTATCAAAGAAGAAGAAGATGTGTCATGAGTTGATGCATGATGATCATGTGTTGATCAAGTCAAGGAAGACCATCATGTGTTGATGGAGTTGATGAGAGGGATGCATCATGATTTGATGCATATCGAGATGATGACCCAAGGTAAAGGTATGACTTGGTAGGGCTAAGGATGTGTTCCTAATCTTTTACCGGTCTCGGTGGTTGGTTGAAAGACCGGATTGCTAGTATAGGTTGCCGTACTATTAAGAGGGGTCATGTCTAGTAGTTTGAGTCTCATCATGTGTTGATAGCTCAACCTCACTTGCTCTAGCTCATCTTGGCATGAGGCTTGCATTTGCGAATGTGTTTTGCAAATGGTTGAAGCTCATGTGGCGAATCCTTGTAACATGTGACTATACTTTGCAAATGTGTTTTGCAAAAGGTTGAAGTCCATGTACCTATTCCTTGTGGTATGATCTAAGTTTGCAAATGTGTTTTGCAAAAGTTGAAGATCATGCATTATCCCTTGGCATGGTCTAAAATTGTTTATTGCTATCTCCTTTGACATTAGACCATGGTAGTGACTCTTTGGAGATAATAATTAGAGGTAGTCCAATCATTTTCAATATCTCCTTAGTCTATGTGACAAGCGAAAATCCGCTTTATAAATTTGGAATGAGGGAGTAGTTAATGATCTCCAATAAATGACATATCATAACCACTTAACCTCTTCTAAAACATTTATTAAACAAGGATAGATAGAGAGAAAAATTACAATAACTGTATTCTACATTTCCTCCGTGGACAAATATATTCAAATGAGTACTGCCAAGGCCATAGACAAATATAGCAAAATAGAGAGAGTAGTACAAAGTTACTCATTCGGTCGAAAATATATGTCATCGTGGGATACGTGCAATCAAACTAATTTTGGCTAGCAATATCATTTTAAATATTTAGATTAAATACATGAAATTATATACATATATTTATCTCAAAAATATTTTTATAGCATTATAATTTTATTGAACGTTTTAGCTATATTATAACATAAATTGGTGATTAAAGTTTTGCTTTAAATATCATGCCAATGTATAAATGAACATGTATTCTAGACTAGGGGTAGTACAAGCGAGCGAGCGTCGCGTGGGAAAGCGGAGGAAGGCAAAAGCAGCAGCCTCCTCCTCCTCCTGTCTTCTCGACATGAGCATGACATGCACCACGGGCGACCTCTCTCTCGCTTGCTACAAAGGCCCCATTTGGCACGGCTCCACTTCATAAGTGGAGCTGTTTTTTTGGCTTCAGCTCCACGAACAGCTCCACCGATGGAGCTGAAGCTGTTTTGGTAGACTGTTTGGCAAAACAGCTCCACCTGTTTTATCATGCATGGTTGAGTGATGCCAATTGTCCAATATACCCCTATCTATTTGCATAGGAATGACCCGTTAAAACCGGTGGCAGATCGCGTAAATTCACGAAAGTACAAGGGCAGTGGCATGCGGGCCTGCGGATGGAGCCGGGTGGAGCTACTTTTTTCAGCTCCATCTCGAACATATCTTTTGTCTCAGCACGTTTTAAGGGACTCCTTGGGTGGAGCTATTTTGTTTTACCCCGTTTGGCACAAAATGGCTCCAAACAGCTTCAGGAGCCGATGGTGAAGCTGGGCCAAAGTTGCACTTTCTTCTTCAGGGCAAGAGCATCCTGACCACCAACATCGATCGAGCATTTTCGTTGGAGAATTCATCTTGTGCACATGTAGTAGCAGTCGATGCCAGAAGTACTGTACCATTTTCGATGCAGAAGGTTCAGGTTACTCGTAAAGTCCACATGTACCTGTATAGCGATGCAGGGTGCTCCAGGCTTCCCGCTGTAGGCTGTGTGCTTTGGCTTCCAGATAAAATTATATTATAGTAGTCATTAGTTTTTTTAAAAAATAAGAAAAAAAGAAAACCATTATATTGTTGTAGATAATACAAAGGAATAACAAAAAAGACAAAAAAACTAAAAAAATCAAAATTAGAAGTTGATACGTTTTAAATAGCTTCTAGCTTAAATAAACTGAAAACTAAAATAGTGAGAAACTAAAACCATTTAAAATGAGACCAAATGGCATGGCAAAGCCCATGCTTTCGGCCTACGTAACTATATAGGGATCGAAACAGGCCAGCCAACCACTCCACTGTATTTACTCCATTACTCCACACATTGCTGGTCATACAATTTACTTAATTTTATAGGTCAATCAGCGCTAGCTAGCTTAAGATCTAGCTTTTAATTCATTATTAATTACATCTTTTTTTTGGTTTTTTGGCTTTTTAATTTTTTTTATCTTTTCCACCTTATTCCTTCGATAACATGTTTTTTCTATTTTTAAATTTTTTAAATTTAATTACGTCAAATAAGTCACCATCAGTTACAGTGAAAAATAAATCAGGTACAGTAAAAAAAGTCATAAGCCATCGCCAAACTATTAGGACATGTTCTTTTTACTTTTAGCTGCGGTTTATGACTTTTATGTTGTTTGTGAGAGATAATACAGAGTAATAGAAACTCGCGTACGGTTTTAGCTGATATAAATGAAGTTGTTACAGTGTGTACTATAATTAACTTATAGAGTCCATCTTAAAAAGACACTCTATTTAAATGATAGTTACTGTAAAAAAATCGAAAAACTGTTTTAGAAATTAAAAGAACATACATAAGTGTGAATCTGTGTTGGCTCCTTCCTAGCTACTGTTCTAGCTAGTAACTCATCCATCGGCGCAGCTAGCTTCATCAAACAAACTGCATGCATCAATCTATATTCTATATAGTACTACAACGTAAGCCTAGCCACCAGCTTTAGGTCCTGTTCATTTCGAATAATTTTTTTTTGAAATTTAGTTACGCTACAATCCTGGCATTGAGCAATGAGATCGCATAAGACTAACCGATCCAGTCCACTACTACTCCAAATGAAGCACAACATCATGCAGCGGTCAGTGGATGACGGGCTTGAGCCCTCAGCTTTGATAGGTCCAGCCTTGCATGGATGAGCTCTTCATCCACCTCACCTACGACGCTTCTGCATATCCCAGACCAGACCAACCATGGGATCAGGATTCAACTTCAGTTAGGTTCAGTTAGGCAGAGTACTAAACAGGTCTAACAGAGAAGGCAGGCAGTACCAAACAAATCTAAAGATGCTGTAAGAGGGAGCAATAAACAACTCAAAGGACAATGAAGAAATAACATACATGTTGTCGCCCCTGATAAGGTACAGACCAAGAACAAGTTGTTGTATTGTACTCCCTCCTGCACGTACAATAATGTTTCTCACGAGTACTGAAAAATTCAAATGTACCCCTAAGTTCTCACACACAGAAGAAACGAAAGAATAACGAGAGAAAGTCACTGGCTCCTAGCTGTTTATAGGCATATAAAATAGACAAATGCATGAGAAGAGTTGGCCGATCGCTTTAGATATTCACTCACCCAGTTATGCAAATGTTAGTCACTACTAGATAGCAGGTTAAAGATCCTATCACAGCCTAACTCAAAATCATCATAAATCAAATGCCTGCATGCATATTGTTAGTGCCAGAAGTCTGCACTGCCGAAATAGCAAAGGCATTTGGAAACCTGATTTCCAAAGACAAAAGTTGTATCAGGAAAAGTATGTGCTAAACCAACCCTTTTTCTCCCGAACACGTTTAAAGTGCAACAATGTAGCAGATACTTTGTAGGAAAGAGAGCAAATCCTCTATTACTAGGAAACAGGGCCAACACTAAGAGCAGATACGAGCAAGTTTAATAGTATAGATAGCTGCTACCTCCAATACATTTTCATGTCATCAAAAGATAAGATGTAGCCAACTCATACAATAAGCTGGCTATAAGTTGTCTCTACAAGAGCTCTCAATCATTTAATACATACATGTGTATTGATCATTTAATACATGCATGAGTATAGCAGTTAGTTCTATTGGTACATGCATGGATAACGCCTCTTTTCCTGTGCTATAGCCTGACTCTTGCATGGGAGCCGGCTTGGCTCTCTCTCTCCTTTTCTCTCCCCTCCACATAGGACTATGCTGACATGGATTCCCTTATAGCTAGCACAGTCAGCCTTATTAAACTTGCTCTAAGACTTAATCAGCAGGCTATAGCAAATATAATTATTGTAATAGCTACCTTATTGTATAAACTATTTTTTTGAAGGCTGGCTACAAAATTACAGCTAGCTGTAGCACGTAAAAATATGCATTTCACTCTCTTACACGTGGGGCCAAATAGTTATTGTAATAGCTACCTTATTGTATGAACTATTGTAATGAGAGAAAAGAAGAAAGAGAAGGAAGCTGGCTACTAAATTACAGCTAGCTGTAGCACGTAAAAATATGCATTTCACTCTCTTACACGTGGGGCCAAATAGTTTTTGTAATAGCTACCTTATTGTATGAACTATTTTTTTGAAGGCTATAAATGAAATAGACAAGTGTTATAGCCACTAGTTGGCTATATTATTGTACTTGCTCTAAGAGCAAGTTTAATAGTATAGATAGCTGCTACCTCCAATACATTTTCATGTCATCAAAAGATAATGATGCAGCTAACTCATACAATAAGCTGGCTATAAGTTGTCTCCACAAGAGCTCTCAATCATTTAATACATACATAGGTATTGATAATTTAATACATGCATAGGTATAGCATTTAGTTCTATTGGTACATGCATGGATAACGTCTCTTTTCCTGTGCTATAGCCTGACTCTTGCATAGGAGCCGGCTTGGCTCTCTCTCTCCTGTTCTCTCCCGTCCACATAGGACTATGCTGACATGGATTCCCTTGTAGATAGCACAGTCAGCCTTATTAAACTTGCTGCAAGTAAAACACCTAAACAGATGACTCTACGAGGGTCACTGAGCAAACATGGGGAAAAGGGAACGGGCAATTAATGCTGCAGAATTTGCTTCGATAAACTGGGATGTAGAGGTGGGAATTGGGCCGTGCCGTGCCGGCACGGCCCAGGCCCACCGTGCTTCGGGCTGCTTCGTGCCGTGCCTGTTCGGCCCAGTCATCCCGTCGTGCCGTGCCGTGCCGGCCCACCTCGTCTTCGGCCAGGCCCAAGCACGGCCCAAAGCCCACCGTGCCGGCGTTCGTGCCGTGCCAGCCCAAGCCCAGCCCAAAGTAACTATACACGACGAAAGCGACGGCAACAATGGTAACGGTGGCCGCTATCTTCCTTTCTCTTGTATCCGCCTTATTAAAAACCTACTTAAAAATTCAATTCCATTGTCTCATGTCATTCCACCTCCGAATTTGGTCATCTAGTTCAATGGAATGCATATCTTGGTGCAAATTATACTATGGCGTACATGGACATCGCCCGACAATCTAGCATAGGCCTACCCAACTAGTCAAATAGAAAAGCTCAAAGAGAGTTATGAGTACAACTTACTATAGTTAAGAAATCAATTTTAAATAGTTTCTGGTCAACCGCGCTCTTCGTGCCGTGCCGGCCCGAGCACGGCCCGATCTGTCGTGCCGTGCCGTGCCGCCCACCGTGCCGGATTTTGAGGCCCAGCCCGGCCCACCGTTCGTGCCGTGCCGGCACGGCCCGCCACGTGTCGGGCCGTGCCGTGCTTGGGCCGGGCCGTGCCGGCCGTGCTTCGGGCTGGCCCAAAGAAGCCCGGCCCAAGTCCCACCTCTACTGGGATGGTAGCAGAAACATAACAGAGTAGCTAACAGCAGAATAGCGTGACAGAAGGATGTCTTCTAAAAAACGACAAGCACAGCATAATCAGATCATCAGAGGGTATACCCATAAGCACCTCAAGCAAACTTGGCATTTGACAGTTTATAGACATGAGATAAAAAAAACTTGAACAAATCCTTGAATCTAAGATGATGGTACATGCAATTCGTCTAAACATATAGACCATGGTATTCAACTATAGGGTAACTCATGGTTTGCCGTAAACTCATGTTGCAGGAAATTAATTTTACTTTAACAAGAATAATCATGATAGATGCAAGAAGCGGAGACTCATCAGGCGTGTATAATCACCATGAGAAAAAAAAATAAGCAAGTGATTAAAATCCCTTACTATGACAAACAGTCACATTTGAAAACAATCTGAGGGTACAGCCTAATAAATAATTCAATTTCTTATTTTCAAGGATCGTGAGATAAACCTGTTTGCAATTCCAGAATTTACTGAGCTGATGAAAGCAAACCGAAGACAAAAGTTTCACAACAGGGTGCCATACAGATTCACTGAGGAAGTAAGCAAAAATGACCGAACAACTAATGGTGCAAAAACTTAAATCTAACGAGACTGGCGACAGAAATACAGCAGAGTAAGTATTAGTACGACCAAACGGCAGCTCCTAAAAGGCTTTTAGTAAGGTAACGATTCCATGAAGAAGTAATGTGCCCTAAAGTTTAATGGCGTTTGCTTATTTGCTCTATGATGTCTCACTGATATACGGGTCTAGAGCCTATATGTCAATGAGATATCATGGGGCAAATGAGCAAACACCATTAAACTTTGGGGCACATGACCAAATCCCCCTAAGCATTACCAAGACACAGCGGCAACAACGAACAAGATTAACTGGGCTTACCAAGACACAGCGGCAACAGCGAACAAGATTAACTGGGCTTACCACAATGTTGCGCCCATCAATCGTTTGTGATCACAGAAATCACCTCTGACGAAAGAAGCAGCAACAAAAGGATTGGGAAGCAATCGAAATCTCGGTTGCTCAGCTTAAGAAGATGAAGAGGATGACGAAGAACAACAACAAGAAGAAGAAGAAGCGATTCGAGCGCCGGATGCCATCCTATCGAGAGATTCGGGAATTCACCGCCGCCGCCGCCGCCGCCGCTTCTTCGCCTACCACCGACCCCTTCTCCTGAGGGGACCGTAGCTCTGCGCCGCCTTCCCGCCGGCCGGCTCACCGTCTTTCTTGGGCTCACTGCCAAGTGATTGGGCCCTATTCGCGGTACTCCTCTTGGAAGCCCAGCCCACCTCCACTCCATCAATTTCTTTCCCCAACCCTAAATCCCTGATCCTCTCCTCCCCACCTGCTCCCTGCTGTGCTGATCGGCGGCGCGCAACCACAGTAAGTCATGCCCTCGATTTGGGAATCTTGGATTTGTGGACTGTTGTGATTGGAAATTTAAATTTTTGTTTTAATCAAGCTCTCCCGAGGTATCGCAAAGTCCTATTCTAATTCTCATTACATATTTTGTAATCTTCTGTTCATCTCATTCCAACTATTTGTATCCTACTTTTGGCAAATTTCCAAGTTACGTGTTGGATTTACGAAACCATTGGAATTGTGCGTGTCATTTAAAGTTTTGTACCTCCGCCAGCTTGATTTAGTTCGGTGTCGAATACTTTATTTTCCTGTACTAATCCTTCGCTTGTTTTAGGGCCTGCACTTTGTGGTGATAAGATTGTCGTCAATGGAGAGCACCGAACCCCTCCAGGTAAAGCCGCCCCTTTTCCTTGTTTCTGCAAGAAATGCACATTCAAACTTAACTGTTGTTTTGTTTAATTGTGATGATTGATTGGTGCTGATTTGAGATTCAGTCTGGTAGGATTTATTGGTTAGATTTATTCCATCTGGAATGGCAGCTTTGATGGTCCATGCCATAATTTATAGATATCACTTATATCTAATTCAGGCCTTGCTTCATTTAATAGTTTTAAGCATCGTAAATTCTACTGATCACATAGGTAATTTTCATCTCTCTCTCTCTCTCCCTCCCCCTCTCACGCTCTCTCGCATGTGTGTGAAAGTGCTCATTTGGTCTTTTATTTGTGGCTTATAGCTTATTTTCACTGTTTGAGGCTTATTTTGCAATGTAACAGCTGCTATTTTTGGCGTAATTAAATTTAAAAAAAATTAAAATAGAAAAAACAGGTTATCCATCACGGACAATACAAAGGAATACGGAAAAAGAGGCAAAAAAGCCCAAAAAAGCTAAAAAAACACGGAATTAAAAAACTAGAAGCTAGAAACTAAAAGCCCAACGGAGAAGCCGAAATGCGCAGGGTGGCCCTTTGCCAAAAGAGCTCTCTTGCACTAGGTTTGTCAGATCGTTGCGTTGGTAGTACATGTTAACAAACTGTTTTTGTGGTTGTCTTGCTACACTTAGAAGCCTTAACTCTGTCTGTGTAGACAAGTTTGTCATTATGCAAACTACCCCCCAAAAAAAAGAACCTGTTTCTAACTTTCTATTGGTTGGTTTCATTTTGCATGATAGGTAGTCGTGGTTCTTTCCTGTTTATTTTGGTCATTTCCACTTAACAGTAATTTTTGGGCAAGTTCTCTTTGGAAAACTGGGTTGAGCATTCTGTTAACCCTTACACTCTTAACTGGTTTAAATGTTTTAATAGTATTTTGTAGCAATTGCACTGTTTTCCTTTAAAAAAACTAAGAACGTTTTTTTGTCCAAGTTTCCTAAATTGCTTGTGATCATTAGAAGTATTACTTATCTTGGAAACTGATTGTGTGTTGTAAATGCTATCCCTCTTCTCGGTATTGCTTAGATGTGAGGAACAACCTAATGATTGTACTTGACAATACAAAACCATAAGATGTGCCAGTTATTAAGTTTTTGTATGGTGCATAAACATGGCTATATGTTGGTTGCGTTCATTTCAGTCTGGTGATAAGTCAGTAAACAATATGCAATAACTTATGTAGTGGAAAATGAAAACAACAGTGAGCTTTTAGTAGTTCAACGAGCTGAGTTAATTTCCCTGCATCTCTACAATCTCAAATTTTGTCTCAGTAGATGGTGCTTAGAGTTTTATCTTCAATTTTGAATCATTTTAATCTGTTTCCAGTAGTCAGAATCTGAATGCTCTCTTTTTATTTTTGTCATCTCATTTTTCTTTGTGGAGTGCCTATTGATTAATGTACTTCTTCGATGTATTTCTCAGGATATCATGTGTGAGTTTCGTGCTGGTAAGATGTCTCTTGAGGGAACACGAGTGATCCCAGACACACGCAAGGGGCTTGTTCGTATTGGAAGGGTATGCATTCTCACAGTTCTACTAATATCTAGTTCAAGTTCTATTTTTTCAGCAAAACTTCTAATGTATTTACATTCCTATATTTATTGGGATTTCCAGTGTAATTTTATATCCACTATTTTGTAGGGTGAAGAAGGCTTGGTTCATTTTCAATGGCTTGATCGTGGACAGAACATAGTTGAAGATGTATCCTCTTGTGCATGTATAGTTGTAGACATCTCTCACCCATATCTTATTTGCAAATGCTGAACTTGGTTGTTTGAAATTCATATTCGATTGAAGCCTTATTTTGCAGAATTACCTGTTATAAATGTTTGAACTCGTAAGGTCCTTGATGGACTTTTATGTTTGAATTTGGAAGTGTCTCTAGTTTCTCCTGCTTTTCGTTCTAGTCTATCTCAGTCTCAGAAGATTACTGTGGTTTTGTCTATCCTTGATTCCATTTTTCACAGGATCAAATCGTCTTCCCTGATGAGGCTGTCTTTGAGAAGGTATTGAGTTGTATAGAATGTTGATTCAAGTTTGATATGTTCTCCGATATCAGTTTAGTCGAACCTAGTTCACCTCATTAGGTAACAGAATCTTCTGGAAGGGTTTACATCTTGAAGTTCAGGCACGATAGCAGGAAATCCTTCTATTGGATGCAGGTCAGTTATATGGAATGATTATGTTGTGAACGCCATGTCTTTCCACCCTCTAACAGTTGACTTCCATTGTGCTCTTTATTACGCAGGAGGCAAATGCTGATGGGGACTCGCAAATATGCCGCCAAGTTAATGCCTACATAAATCGACCATTAGGTGTGATCTGAATGTTTGGTTCTCAACTCTCAACTATTATTCTCATTTTGCTCTTGATTGGTGGTCTTAAGTTGTACTGCTGTGCAGATGGTGAGGCTGTTTCTATCGAAGCAGAAATGTCACAAGAAGATACAGCTGATGATGATATCTCTTCCAGGTATGTGAAATGAATTGCTACATCCAATGTGGTCTGAGCACGAGTCATGGTTCCAGCCTATGCGATGCAATGGGCAACACAGTGCAACTTAGACGGTTGCTTTTTAATCTTGATTTCTGGATGAACATCATAGCAACAGATGGTGTATGGCCATTAGAAACTACAAGTATATTCATTGCAATGTCACATAAGTTAACATCAACTTCGTCTGCCTGAATTTTTATTGCTCTGCTTTTCACTCCCCTCATTCACCATGATGCTTTTGCACTTATATCTATCAAAACATTGCCTTTTTACATGTTGTATCTTGTATGCATGTATGCAGTTCTGTCATCTTGATTGTATAAGTTTCATTTCCATGTTACTACATCTGTTTTCTGCATTTATGCTTTATAGTTACCTGTTCTCCCACACACGAATACTGAGTTTCAGGTACTATGGCCAAATTGCTAATTTTTCTCTCTCTTTTCCTTCTTCCATGCATTTGTCAGAGCTGGGAATTTAGTTGATCAGAGCATGACTGCTGATTTGGCTGGTGAAGTGACATCTGCTGCTGGACCAGTACGATTGGAAGACCTGCAGAGAATATTGAGTGCTATACAACCATCAGGTATCAGCTGAAAATCATGTCCTTTTGGGTATGTTCTTCTGTTCTACCTGCTTCTCAAATTTTTACTTACATTATCCTGGTAATTTCAGATCCCATGGCAGACCCTGATGCTGGTAAGTGCCATACTGAATTGATGCGCTTTTGTGTATGACTTGCTTTGTGTACCATTGTTTTGGTTGGTGTGACAGGATTAGGATTAGGAGACATCTTGAAGCCTGATTTGGTCATGCCACTAATTGAAACTTTGCCTATTGAACAGTTGGCAACATATCTTCCAGAGGTTTGTATTAGTTATCCTGGCTTTCAGTTCAATTGACCCTTCCACTCATTTTCTGGTAATTGCTCAATTCCAGGGTTCATGGACAGCTGGTGATATTCTTGAACTGCTGCAAAGTCCTCCTTTGCGACAGCAAGTAGATGCTTTTACCCATGTTAGTTACCCATCTTTCTATTGCACATCTATGTGATAATGTTTCCAGTGTTAACGTGTTATGCTGATTTTGGTGTTTGCTTGTATGACAGGTGCTACGGACTGGGCAAATAGATCTAGCTCAATTTGGAGTTGACCCTAGTAAATGTAATCCTTTTCATTTTTCTTTATAGACTACAAGTAAACTTCTCATTTATTTGCACTAATAAGTTTTGTTATACATAGGATGTAGCATTCTTCTGGTATTTTTACTTTTTATTTGAAAAATAATAAAGAGAGATCTAAAAATTGTTTGTGACATAGTAATCTCTATAAAACAAATTAAAAGATAATTTGGGCTCGTCTGTGGCTCAATCCCTTTTGTATTTCAAAAAAAAAAAAATGTTGCAACAGACCTCGATTGGATGGCTGGCAACTTGCCATCTAGCTTTTGCTGTCCATGGCTTATGACTTATGTGGGGGTGACCCTTGCCTAGAATTTGGTGATTGCTAGATGCCGACCATCCATGACGCTAGGTGCTGAACTTTGAAAGTGGTTTGTTTGTTGTAAATTTTGGATCTCCCATATCCAAGGTGCTAAATCAAGGTAGTTTTGGGGGACGGGTGTGAGTGTGGATGGAGTAGTACATTGGAGAATGGCACATCCCCCGTTTTACCAAAAGTTGAGCCGTGCTTCAATATTCTGTACCTTCCCGAACACTAGTGGTACAGATACGCGTCTGATTTTGTTATCTGAAAACTAGTTTTTTGTTGTCTTTGTGGCAGATAAATTCACAGTTGCCTCATTCCTGGAGGCTTTGCAAGACTCTGTGGCAAAAGCTTCTACATCTGGAGACAAGGATTCACACCCCCAGAGAGGTGGTGGAAATGATCGCATGGACGAGAGTTGATCGCAGCAAGTCTAGGTGTAACCTTAATACGAATAGCTCATGGGTGCGAATTATTTTGTTTGCAAACTGCATGGAAAAAAACAGGACTTGTTATTTTATCACACTGCCGAATTTCTAGATGCTCTTGTTTCATCAAATGCTTCCATAGGTTCCAGTCCATGCCGTTGCATGACAAAATATTTTGAAGATCGACATTGTTCTGCTTTTATCAACCATGTAGTTATACAGGGATTTTTACCATCCAACGATGTGCTGTTCCATAATTCATCTTTATGGTTTTGCGGTTTAGTATGTTCTCTTTGCAGAGGTTTAGTGGTCTCCGAATTGAAACGCGCGTTGCGATTACATTTTACGTATTACTCCCTCCAATCACAAAAAGTGACGTTTTTTTTACTTTTCAAAGTGAATAAGATGCTTCTTTTATTACTAATATTTTATTATATATTTAGAAAAGTTGTCAAAGTACAATATTATAAAAGTACACTTCTCTTTTTTGAGGAAAGGGAGTTCATTGATGGTCGGTTTAGGTCTACTCATATTGGTTTCTGCTTAGAAAAGCCAAAAGCTAATATGAATATTCGGATTCTCTATTTCTCACGCTATCGTCGCGCTTTAGGGATAAGGTATGTGGTCACCTTTGTCATATGTATGTATCTTTTGCTTACTTTCCTTATCGTTCATGTTCTCTTTTTTAAAGTTATTTTTTTAATTACTATTATTTATTTTTAGATAAAAATTATAAACCACAGAGGAAAAAAAACATGGGCAAATATTTTTCACAGCTCGAGCACTGGCACTAAAGGCGCGGGCGCGTATCCACCCTCGCCCATCCAACTGCATGCCACGCCATCTGGGGTACGTATATACGTAGTCGCGCGGACGCCTCGCTACTGGCCACTAATAAAGTTGTTCCAGGTGAAAGGAAGTTCTGCCTGCCTCTGTTCACTGCTCGTTTTCTGTCCTCTTTGTACCCCAAAAAAAAGATATATACATCCAAGATCGCCTGAAAACCTAGTTCTCAGAAATGTACATCCAGCCAAACTAGGTTTTCAGAAATGTACAAAGCTTTCCTTGCAAGGTTATCCGCCGCGGAATTCGCCTCCCTGGACAGTATTTCAAGATCGCCTTTAGAGAAAGAAAGCGCCTGGAGCCCAACTTCTTCAGTGAAAGTTGTTCCAGGTGCTCTTGAGCCTTCAGGATTGCAAAATTGCTTCATGTACCTGCAAAGCATCAGTTTCCACCACAATTTTGTTGCGTCCAATTTGACATGCCAGCAAAATAATACCATTAAGTACTGTTACAGCCTCTACAGCAAAAGGATTATAAGCATGAAAGATTGGCCAGAAGTTGGTGGAAAATTTATGTTTTTGCCACCCTTATGAGGTGAGGGGCAACAGATTTGCCACCCTGACCCGTTGTCAGTGACTCAGGCGGTCCCACATGTAAGTGACAGAGATAATTGGCCAATCTTAAGAGTGGCAAAAACATGAATCTCCCGAAGTTGGTAGTACTACTTGCCTACCTGGGAGGGAACATATCCGGCCTACCTGGGAAATGCAATGCAATGATTTATTTTCACTCATACATAATATAGGCAGCAGCAACTGACACAACAGTTATACTCTTTCCTAGGACGGTAGCAGGGCGCCGCTCGATTGGACTGAAATAAGCTGATTTATGGCTGAAATTACATTGTAATTGATGGCGACTTATTTGACGTAACTAAATTTAAACAAATTGAAAAATAGAATAAACAAGTTAGTCCATCATGGACAATGCAAGCGAATACGAGAAAAAAAGAACAAGCAAAAAAGCTAAAAAAAAGCCAAAAAGCTAAAAAAAAGACGAAATTTAGGAATAGTGAAAAATAAGTCAGAACTCAGAAGTTCAAACCAAAATGAGCGGGGCTAGTAACCAACGATAGATGCCCAAGAAAAGTACAACAGAGCAACACCCATTTTTGTTTTCAGCCTCAAGCAAGCAAGGTATCCTAAAAATGAGAATAACAGAAGGAACAACTTATCTTTGATCATGTGACCTAATGGTAATCGGAAGATCTTATCAGTATGGCGAGTCAGAGGGATTGAATAACTTAAAATCTTCTCCCTGGTATTAAGAAGTAACAACACAACGCATCAGTAAACACAAACTAACAAGCTTTATCAAAACCAAAAGCCAAAGATTACAAAGTCACCTAAGACATTCAGTCTCATTGTCTGACCACTGGCCAGGGGACGGTTACACCGCTCAAACGTCTGACCGCAAAACGCCACCATTCAGACCGATTTGGACGGTCTGATCGCTCGCTGAATAGAACCAGAAAACAGTATGCCACACGATCAAGAAAATGGCTAACTCTTAAACCATTGATTCAAACATGATGAAACTTGGTGCAAATCTTTACTAGAATATCATGAACCTATCCCAATCATGAATCGTGAAGATCAATACTAAAATTCTGAACTTTATCCAAAACAAAGAGGGTTGTATCAAAACCAAGCAAAAGAGAGAAATCTTGATATACTCTTATTTGTAAGTCCTTGATGATCTACATGACCTTATATGACTTCTCACATATCATAGTAAGCTATATCACAGCTTGAACTCAAGTCAAAATGCTCTTAAGATCAAAACTCTAAAATCACTCCTCTCTTAAGTAAAACTGGTCAATCATAAGAATTTTCTATAGAAAGTGTATATATGGATAGGATCTGATCTCCAAGATATATCTTCACCTTTTACACGTCCTTGGCACCAAGAAAAGTCAAGAGGATATGAAATCTAAAACAAAAACTAAGCAAATCAAAAGCATATGTAGGAATCTATGTCATAACTTATTTGGATAAAGTTTATGTTAAAACTTTGATCCAGGATAAAACGCACACATCGCAAATAAACAGAGAGAACATAAGAGAATTTCTGAATTTCTTTATTCTCTTATTTGCTTCCCCCTTTTTCCTTGCTTTTCTTACAAAACTGGCTACAAGCCTTCTCAATATATAGGCTAATAATTTCCTACTAGCATACATATTCGGACTTCAAGTTGGACACAACTTCAACTTGAGTTACACAAGGAGACAGACTCTACTACGTCTTGAACTCTAAGTCAAGATTATTTCTAACAATCTCCCGCTTAGTCTTGACTTGACATATTTTAGTTTTAGTCTCAATGCATTGTGAACTACCAGCCACGCCACCACATGAAGCATTCTACATGCAACCTGCATGTAGGGACTCAACTCAGCTGGTAGTGTCATCCAGATGAAAAGATTCTAAAACATTGAGGCAGTCGGTCTCAACTATGACTTACCAAACTCATACTTGATACAGAATGGTGACACATCGCCTCAACGTTCTGATTTCTTTTCACTTTACTTGAGTTTGGACGGCGACACATCTTCTCGACGTCCCTAGCTCAGCTCACCATCAGAGCACTATTGATTCATCATCGCTTAGTGCTTCAGCAAGAAACGCTTTCTTCATCTTCAACTTGGGGCATTCTGAAGAAAAGTATTCATAATCGTTACAATTATAACACCTCCTTTTTGCCTTATCGAACATCCGATTCTGACGGCCTTGGCCACCACCCCTGAAAGTGTTCTTACCTTCACGCTTCGATGATCGGATCTCTCACTCAGCACGGGTCAACAAGAATTGTCTGTCGCCTTTGTTGCTATTTTCACGGATGCGTTCCTCATACGCCTTAACACGACCGATAACCTCCTCCATGGGCATTGTCTTTATGTCTCCAAATTGCTCTATAACCGAAACAATTGGGAAAAACTGTGAGGGAACAGTACGAAGGAATTTCTTCACTATGTACAACTCTTCCATCTTCTCGGCAAGGGTCCGAATCTTATTGACGATGATCGTCAACCGGACGGTGAAAGTCATTGATCGACTCCATTTCATTCATACGCAGCACCTCGAACTCGGTCTTGAGAGTTTGTACCTTTGCTTCCTTCACACGATTGGCGCCAAGATGCATCGTCTTCAACGCCTCCCACGCGGCTTTGACCATCTCCTTTTTGGCTAGTAGGAAGAGTGTCTACTCTGGGATGCCCTGATAGATGGCTGCCAATGCCATCTGATCTTTGCACACATTCATCCCACACTCCTTGAGCCTTCATGTACACCTTCATCTTGATTGCCCAGGTTGCATAATTGCTCGTCGTGAGCATCGGATAATGCAGCAAGACAACGGAACTCTCTTTTGTTATCATACTAAATGATGCCTCGTCACCGGTGGCACCACTTCCCAGAGAACACGACATGATCTTGAGCACAGATCAAGAACTCGGGATACTTTGAAGTGGCTCTTGGACCGAAGGATCGAAAAAAAACTACGCAGTTTTTTTTCTTTTTCCTCTTGGTGATTTTTCCTACTATCTTGGATTTGCTCTCTATTGCCTTTTCGTTTGGACTCGCTCTACGTCTTGCATATTCGTGGCACAACTTTTATTTCGCGTTGCCTTGCATGCGACTCGGAGACGAAAAAACGACTTTGGCTCGGCTACTGCTTGTCTTGTGCTCTCTATGCACACTACCATGCTTCCTTCCTTTCTTCATCTAGAGTATCGGCTTATTGTGCACGGATCAGGCCCGCAAGATTAAAGTCCGAAGGCGTCACGACGAGCTGACATGCATACCACTTTTCTCTATCTTGTCTCTCTCTCTCTCCTCTGCCTTTCGATGACTGGTCTGCCTTGATGCCTTTTTGACCGGGAGCCAGAGCGCTGCATGAGACTTGCAACTTTGCAACTAAGGAGACCGGAGATGCTTCGAGATGGCTGCTAAAACGTGATGACGCATGGAGTGGATGCTTCGGGAGCGCTACGCGAGACGAGCGCAAAACAGAATCATCGAGACGATTTTTTTTGCGACTCGCTTCTCATCTAGGCTCTGATACCACTTGTTAAAACTTTGATCCAGGAGAAAACACACACATCACAAATAAACGGAGAGAACACATGGGAATTTCTGAATTTCTCTATTATCTTATTTGCTCCACTTTTTCCTTGCTTTTCTTACAAAACTGGCTACAAGACTCCTCAATATATCTCTACTCTTAAAAGAACGAGTTGAAGGTGATGGTGCGTCCGACGCTCTGCCACCCTCTCACAGGAAAAAAAGCGCCGACATGTGGGCCTCTCTGCTTCTCTCCTCTCTGCTTCTCTCGTGCACAGCTTCTGCTCCTCCGCCCTCACGCCCGGGCGCCTGCCTCCCCACCGAATCCCGTGCGCCTCCTCCCCTCCCTCCTCCGCCGCTCCGCCCTCGCCTCCTACCCTCCCACCTTCGCCGCTCCGCCCTCGCCTCCTACCCTCCCACTTCCGTCGCTCCGCCCTCGCCTCCTACCCTCCCACTTCCGTCGCTCCGCCCTCGCCTCCTACCCTCCCTCCTTCGCCGCTCTGCCCTCGCCTCCTCCTCTCCACCCCGCGCCACCATCGCCTCCTCCCCCGCTCCTCCTCCGACGCCTCCTCTACCGCTCCTCCGCCGCCGCCTCCTCCCCCCCGCTCCGCTGCCGCCTACGCCTCGCCAACCCGTGCTCCCGCCCTCTGCACTTCAAAAATTCGTCCACCACCCCCGCGCCAGCCCGCGCTCCCGCCCTCTGCACTTCAAAAATTCCTCCGCCACCCCCGCACCAGCCCGCGCTCCCGCCCTCACCCCCTCCGCCCCCCGCGCCGCCGCCAGGCGGTGGCTCAGTGCGACGGGGGAGAGGAAGGAGGCAACGACGGGGGCGGCGCCGATTGGGGGCGGAGGAAGGAGGCGGCGCGACCTCCATCTCACCGGTTGGGGGCGGAGGTAGGAGGAGGCGCGGCTGGCTCAGAGAGGAAGGGGGCGGAGGAAGGAGGAGGTGCTGCTGCGGCGGGGGAGAGGAAGGAGGCGACGGCGGGGGTGGCGCCGGTTGGGGGCGGAGGAGAGGAAGGAGGCGACGGCGGGGGCGGCGTCGGTTGGGGGCGGAGGAAGGAGGTGGTGCGACCTCCATCTCACCGGTTGGGGGCAGAGGTAGGAGGAGGCGCGGCTGCGGCGGCGGCTGGCTCGGAGAGGAAGGGAGCGGAGGAAGGAGGAGGCGCGGATGCGGCGGGGGAGAGGAAGGAGGCGACGGCGGGGGCGGCGCCGGTTGGGGGCGGAGGAGAGGAAGGAGGTTGGGGGAGAGCAATCTTTGTGAGGTCGGAAGCTGTTACAACCATTTTGCTGGGAGTCGGAAGCCCGAAAACAAGTTTACGACCATTTTGGGCATGGTCGAAGGTCATTCAGGTCGTTTACGACCACGTTGGCCGTAGTCGAATGGAGCTACGACCACGTTGGCCGTGGTCGAAAGTCGTAAGTCAAAGCTACGACCACGCTGTAGCGGGCTGTGGTGGAAGTCGGCGCTCAAGTCTACAACCACGTAAGAAGTCGGTAGACCTCGAGCACGTTGCGAGGCGGTCGAGATGGGCATGGTCCAAGATGGCCGTGCTCGGATGGGCGTGGTCAGAGATGGGCGTGCTTGGAGCCGTGGTCGGATGCCCGTGATCGAAAGATACCCGTGGTCGAGCCGCCGTGCGTGGTCGGTATCGACCACGTTGTTAGCGGTCGTTACGACCACGTTGCAGCGAGCAGTTATGACCACGTTGAGCGGTCAGTACGACCACCTTGAGAGAGGTCGTTTACGACCACATTGTAAGCGTGATAAGAAGACGTACGACCAGAGCAAAGGTGATGGAACGTGCTCGGGAGGCACTATGACCATGGTAAGGTAGAATTGAACGTGATCAGGAAGGCATTCGACCACGCTGAAGAGTTGAACGTGGTCGAAAGGCTTCGATCATGATGAAGGAGATTGAACGTGCTCAGAAGGAGGGCAGGGACCATGTTGTAAAGACACTGAACGTGGTCGGTGAAGGCTTCGACGACGTTTTGAAGCTTTGACCACAGTGTGAGTGGTCGGAAGAGGCTGCGACTGCGCCGTTAAGCCTTGAACGTGGTCGAAAGGGACTTCGACCACGATGTAAGGAAGTGATCGTGGTCGAAAAGGTGTTTCGATCACGGTGAACACTGATCACCAGCATCACTATGTGATCGGTGAGAGTTGTGATCAAGGTGATTCAAGTGGGGTTGAAGGAAGCGCAGCACACCGACAGAGAAGAGCAGTCTGAAACCTCAGTAGAAGGTTTACGACCTCGAAGGAAAGCGGCCAGAATGGCCGACAGAGTGGTCGAATGGCAGCGGGAAGCAGTCGTAAGCAGCCATGGCCGGTCGTAAGTGGTCAGAAGCACTCGTAAAAGGTCGGAAAAGTCCTGGGAGAAGTCATAAGACTTACAACAAGTGGTATCAGAGCAAAATCCAACACCTGAAACAGACATGCATTTATAAAAACGAAACAAGACAACCATAGAAAGAATAAAATCTGCGAAGCTAATAATAACACATATAGAACGTGCGGTGTAGAAGCTCTACGTTGTCGGTAGTTGATTACGACTACAGTGTGCAGTCGAAAGTCGATGCTTCGACCGCTGCAGTCGGTAGTCGGCGCTCGAGCTTGCGACCACGTTGTAGCGAGCTTCGGCGCTCGGGCATGCGACCACGAGGGTAGTCGGCAGACTTCAACTACGACCACGTTGGGAAGTCAGCGAACTCTAACCACGTGGTGAAGCGGTCGGTAGTCAGCAGTCGAATTTACGACCATGTTGAGGAGTCAGCGCCTTACGACCACGTTATCACTCAGAAGCGGTCGTAACACTTGTAAACCGGTCGTATGGCCTCCCGGAACAGTCGTAACATCTGGGAATCTGTCGAATAGACCACTGGGGTGGTCGTATGGACTATGGTAGTGGTCGTAGGTCTTGTGCATGTCATGTTCTACCTTTTCGTTCTTATGGTCTTTTGGAGTGGTCGTAGCCCTCTGAGATGTTGGGTAAGTTGGATCTGAAACTTGGGATGGTTGTAGCAGAGCTGTGTGTTCACTGGGGATCACCCGTTAACCCCTCTCCCAACACCGTGTTTTACCCAACCAACACCGTGTTTTAGCACCTACGACTACCGCTTCGCTCTGCTACGACCAGCCAAGACAGTCGTTACGAGTTACCCAACCAGGTCGTACCAACATACGACCGGTCAAGATCACAAGACAAGCAACGCTCAAAGCCCTGCGACCTCATCCCAGATCGTTATGACCGATTCCTAGACACCATACGATCGGTTAACAAAAGCTACGATCGCTTAATTGCGTGATCGAACCACCTTCCGACCACGTTCATCAGTTTCCACCGTGGTCGAACCCCGTTCAGACCACATATACCGAGTTTCATCATGGTCGAAGCCCTTTCCGATCACGTAGGACTTGTTTCACCGTAGTCGAAGCCCTTTCGATCACGTTTGACCATTTCCGACTGCGCTCCAACCTCATCCGACCGCTTACGACCTCAACCGATCGAGTCTGACTGCGCTTCGAGCACGTCCGCCGACTTCCCAGCGGTCAAAGCCTCGACTTCTGACTTCCTCTCGTGCTAACGTGGTCGTAAAGCTATCTGGCGACCTCCGACCAGGGCCAATGTGGTCGTAGTGGCTCTCGACCATGCCCAAAGTGGTCGTATACACCACAACGTGGTCGTAAACAGTGCGTATGGCTTTCGACCACGGTGAAACAATGGCTTTCGACCACGGCCAATGTGGTCGTAAATGGTCCAATGGGCAACCGACCACGGCCAACGTGGTCGTAAATGGTCCAATGGGCAACCGACCATGGCCAACGTGGTCGTATTTGCTGCAGCCGACCACATGCAGCAGCCGTTAAGACCATCTTGGCTGTGGTCAAAAATCGGCTGGGCCATTTACGACCACTTTGTCCTTGGTCAAAACCTGGTAGGTAAATTTTCGAGTAGTCGGAAGGGTTTACGACCACGTGGGTCATGGTCAGAAGCCGTGCGCACTATTTTACGACTATGTTGTGGTGTTTACGACGACTTTGGGCATAGTCAAAGGTCCCAGGAAGCTTTACGACCACGTTGGTTGTGGTCGAAGGCCACCAGGACAGTTTACGACCACTTTGGCTGTGGTTGGAGTCCATCAGGAAGGGGTACGACCACATTGGGCATGATTGGAGAACATCAGAAGGGTTTACGACCACTCTGGTCATGGTCAAAGGTCCCAGCAAGTTTTACGACCAAGTTGTCGCTGGTCGAAAGTCAGAAGTCGAACGCATCTCTTTGATCGTGGTCGAAAGCTATTACGACCACGTTGGCCATGGTCGAAAGCTATTAGGGCCACATTGGCCGTGGTCGAAAGGGTTTACGACCACGTTGTCCATCGGCTGGAAGGTTTACAACCATGTTGTCGGTAGTTAGACACCTTCATTGGCTGTGGTTGGGAAAGGTTTACGACCACTTTGTTTGAAGTCAGAAGCTGGCTGAAGCATTTACGACCACTCAGTCAATAGTCGGAAATCGTCTGGACGTTGTACGACCACATTATCCACTGTCAGCTAATTCGCACGGGCTGACAACCACGTTGAGAAGTCAGCTACCACATACAACACTTTTCGTCGTGGTTGAAGCCACTTCCGACCATGTGCACCGAGTTTCACCATACAGTGGTCGAAGTCCCGTCCGACCAGTTCTGAGCACGTCACAACGTGGTCAAAACTTCGACTACCGACCGCAGCTCTCGATAACGTGGTCGAAGCCCGTTGTGGTCAAAACTTCGACTAGCTTTCGACCACTGACAATGTGGTCGTCAACCCTTCGGCTGGCTTCTGACCATGACCATCGTGGTCGTAATAGCTTTCGACCACTTGTAAAGGCTTCAACTAGCTTCCGACTTCAAACAAAGTGGTCGTAAATGCTTCAGCTAGCTTCCGACTACAAACAAAATGGCCAACATGGTCGTAATAGCTTTCGACCATGACCATCACGGTGCGTTCGACTTCCGACCATGGACAACGTGGTCGTATCTTTTGACAACGGCCAATATGGCCGTAATACCATTCCGACCAGGCTCAGATTGAGCTGCAGTGGTCGTAACTCTCCCGCGATGGATAATGTGGTCGTAAACCCTTTGATCACGGCCAATGTGGTCGTAAACCTTCCGGCCGACCTTCGATCACAATCAAACTGGTCGTAAACAACAACGTGGTTGAAGTTCATCGACTTCCGACTGCAGACCATGGCCAAAGGGGTCGTAAAATACCAATGTGGCCGTAAGCGGCAAAGTGGTCAAAAATGCCACCGTAGTCCTAAAGGCAACGTGGTCGTAAATACCAACGTGGCTGTAAGCGCCAAAGTGGTAGAAAATGCCACCGTAGTCATAAAGGCCAACGTGGTCGTAAATACCAACGCGGCCGTAAGCGCCAAAGTATTCGTGAACGACACAACGTGATCGTAAATCGGTTTAGCAGCTTCCGACCACGGGCAATGTGACTGTAACAACTTCCGACCACGGACAACGTGGTCGTAAACCCTTTCGACCAGGCTCAGAATGAACTGCAGTGGGCGTAACTCTCCCGGCAGGTTTCTAACCGCACAAAACAATCAGACCAACAAATTTTCCAGTGCACAAACATAGCACAACCCCTGGTCGTAAACCCCCTACGACCACCCAAATGCTCAACACATGAAGTGGTCGAAGCCCTAGAAGACATCCCAGTAGCCTTCGACCACAGAGCAGGTCGTCACAACCTCTCCAAAGCTCGTTACGACCATGCAGACACAAGCCACGACCAACGCTAGCCGCTACAACTTTATCGCACAAAGTTTTGACCTCATACGACCACTATGTTGCACAGAACAGAGAAACCCTCGAGCTCACAAGAGCCTTCCTGCAGCCTATGACCGCACACAACACCGCTACGACCATCGCTAGCTTTGGCTCCAACTCACCCAACCAGGTCGTACCAACTTACGACTGGTCGAGATCACACAACAAGCAACACTCAAAGCCTACGACTTCAACCCAAGTCGTTACGACCTCCCCAGATGTCCATACGATCGATTCCCAGTGGTTATGACCGCTCCAAGAAGCCATACAACTGGTTACCAAGTGTTACGACCACTTCGGGGCACTTCCGACCGCTATCGACCTCGTCTCGAGCACGTCCGACGTCTTACAGGCCCTTCCGATCACAACCGACCGAGTCCCAAGCCACTCTGACAGCGTACGACCGCAACCGACCACGTCCGACTGCGTTACGACCGCTACTGAGGGCTTCCGACCACGTCCGACTGCGTTACGACCGCTACCGAGGGCTTCCGACCACGTCCGACCGCGTCTGACAGCGCTACGACTATAACCGACTGGTATCAACCACTTCCGACCGCGTCTGATAGCGCTACGACCACGTCCGACTGCATTCGACCAGGTTCGACTGCAGCCGACTGAGCTACGACCACGTTCGACCGCTTTACAATGTGGTAGAAGTCTGCCGACTTCCCACGTGGTCGTGGTCAAAGTCTGCCGACTATCGACCGCAGTGGTCGAAGCCTCGACCTCCGACTTCTTCTCGCGTTAACGTGGTCGTAAGCCGCCGACATTCGACCACAGCGGTCGTGGCTACGTCTTACGACTACCGATCGCTTCACCTCTCGACAATGTGGTCGTAAGGCGCCGACTCTTCAACGTGGTCGTAAACCACAGCGCCGACTTCTGACCGCAGCACTCGATAACGTGGTCGTAACCTACCGACGGCAGAGGTTGTGGCTTAGACTTACAACTTCCGACCACGGCCAACGTGGTCGTAGCTGCGTTCGACCACGACCAACGTGGTCATAGCTGCCTTCGACCACGGCCAGAGTGGTCGTAAATGACACTACGTGATCATAAATGCCACAACGTGGTCATAAACAGTCCTGGTGGCCTTCGACCTCGGCCAGAGTGGTCGTAAGGCCTTCCGACCACTCGAAAACGCATCTACCAGGTTCCGACCAAGGACGACGTGATAGTAAATGGCTTCCGAACGGCGACACAAAGGTTGTAAACTTGATTTCCGGCTTCCAACCGCTGACAATGTGGTCGTAAAACTTCCAGCCGGTATCAACGTGGTCGTAGAGTCTTTTGCTGACTTCCGACCGTGACCAATGTAGAGACCGACCACTTGAAAAGGCTTGAGACATTGCAGAATCAGCACAATATGGTCGTAAAAGCTTCCGACCACTAATTAAGTGCCTCCTATGACTACCAAGTCGATCGCCTACGACTACCAAGTCATAGAAACTCTGTTGAACACCAAGTTGTAAGTCCGACTACGTCTACCAAGTCGTAAATGACCCTTTCGACCACATTGTTGTAAGCCTAACTGCCGAGCATGTCGCAAAGGCTTAAATCCCAATAGAAAGAGCTATTCTCAGATTAAACTAAATTTTGGTGTAAATCGCTCGATCACTTCCTACTTTGCCTTGCCGTGGTCGTAGGTCCTCCCGATCATGCCTCCTTTAGTTTTGCCATGGTCGAACGTCTTTCGACACGTCTATTGACGATTTGCCGTGGTCGTAAGTCTTCTTACGACCACTTACACCAAGATTGTATCCTTCTTTGACCACGCTCAGCGACTTTACAACATGGTCGTTGCCTGCTTACGGCCACGTTCAAACTTCTTCGTTGCGGTCGTCTATTGAAGATTTCCCATGATCGTAAGTCTTCTTATGACCACTTACACCATGATCGTAGCCTTCTTCGACCACGCTCAGTGACTTTACAACGTGGTCGTTGCCTCCTTATGACCACGTTCAAACTTCTTCGTTGCGGTCGTACACCTTCGGATCACCTATAATCTTTCTCTGATGTGGTCGTATCACCTACCGATCTCACCTCTTCTGGTTTTGTCGTGGTTGAACACCTTTCGACCACGTCTACTATAGCTTGTCGTGGTCGTAAAAACACTATTCCTTGGCCATGGTCAATAACCCTTTACAACCACGTTCTGCGCTCCTACAACGTGGTCGTAAACCTCTCGATCACCTCCTACTTTGCCTTGCCGTGGTCGTAGGTCCTGCCGATAACGCCTCCTTCAGTTTTGCCGTGGTCGAACGCCTTTCGATCACATCTATTGACGATTTGTCGTGGTCGTAAGTCATTACGACCATGTTTGTCGTGGTCGTAAGCCACTGCTTCTCTGGGTTTCATGGTCATGACTGCAGCAGAAGTGAGTATAAGGCTAAACACTATCCTTTAGTTTGTATTGAACCGACACCTTGGATGTGGATTTTCTTGGTTTCCCAGTTATCAAGTTTTTCAACGCTAAATTCTCTTAATTTTGTATCCCGAAAATGATTAGTGAATAGGTTGGATGTTCACGTGGAATATGTTTACAGCCAAGCAATGTCTTCAAGTAATAATTTTGGGTGAAAAAAATGCCATGCAAATATATGTTTGACAGACCAAGGTATCGGCCTTTTGATTAACTTGCTAAGCAATTAGAAGTTGTTGAGACATTGAGTAGCAGACGTGCAATGCTACGGATTTAAAAAAATAGAACATATTTGTATGCACGTTCCAACAAATTTTACCACCTGTTAGTTTTAGAACATGTAATATGATAAAATTTTAAAATCCGTAGCAACGCACGGGCATTCAGCTAGTATGCTAATAATCTCCTACTAGCATACGTATTTGGACTTCAAGTTGGACACAACTTCAACTTGAGTTACACACGGAGACGGACTCTACTACGTCTTGAACTCTAAGTCAAGATTATTTCTAACAGTTTAGATGTTCGTTTCACTTTAAGATGAATATTTTATAGCCACTCTCTTATAGAGGATAGGGTGTTAAGCTTATGACACGCATACAAAGTTTCCAACGTAAGAAAATTGTAATTACATAACATAGCTCCACACGAGATCTCACGGTCATCTTTCCCAGGGTGGCATTGGCAATGGATAAGCAGAGAAGCTAGCTAGCACGCATACATGCATGAAGGACCGCGCGCGCGCGTTATACAAATATTGTTGTACCTGTTTGACGTTCACATATAAATATCGAGCTGTGTTTGATTAGTACTGCACTTAGTAGCAAACGGTGGAGTATATTAGATTAGTTGTGATGCAGCATCAAAGCAAGCAGCTTTGATCAGAATTTTGTTTTTTTGATCGACAGAGGAAGCAGCCGTGATCAGGATAGTAGGCCGTCGTCTGTGTCTCTATTCTTTTATGGGCCTCTGCTCACAAACTGTGCTGAACGAAGAATCAACAATGAGGTTGTTGTGAGGAGCGGAGAAGAGGAACAACACTGCATCTGCATGGGCCTGGGGCAGCAGGATTCAGAAAAGGCCAGAGCAGAGACACCCACGCATGACGCAACGGTGCCGGAAGAAAGAATTCAGGATCCGACCGACGGTGGAGCAAAGCGGAGGAGGAGGCGTTTCGCCGTGCGTGCGGTGCCTATTAAAGAGGAGGAAGCTTCCGCGAAGCTTCAGAATTTGTCTGAGATGCGCAAGGTTGCTGGACGGGGGTGGAGCCAGCCGATGGACGGCGGCGTCTGCCTCACTCGCTCTCGCTAGCTCCAGCAGCCCCCCCATCTATCCATTTTGGTTGCTTTCTCCTCCCATTCCATTCGCCGCCTGCAACCACACACCAACAACAAGCCTCTGTCCCTCCTGATTCTCCCTGCTGCGTTGCAGACTACTTGTAGCCTCTGGCTCTCTGTGTCGCTCGTTGCTGCTTTCTTTGCCTGGCTCCTCCGGCAACGGTGAACCCCTCCCTGTACTACTGCGCCGCCGTACTGACATATGCCCCCCACCCCATGGTGATGGTGCCCGAGTCCTCCTAGCAAGCAAAAAGGAAGCAAGCCAAACCCAAGCAGAGCAGCAATTGCAATCGCATCTTCTCCTCTTCCGGCCGGTTCGACTTGTAGCTGGGAGTTGGGAGGGGGAATCGGATCCATCCAATCCACGATGGATTCCGTCGTGCTGGTGGAGGCGGGTGCCAAGGAGATGGCGCCGGTGCGCCACCTCGGCCGCACCGCCCATAACATGTCCTCCTCCTCCCTCCGCAAGAAGTCCGACGTCTCCCTCGTCCGCAAGGTGCCCTGCGCCGGCCTCCGCGCCTTCCTTGCCAACCTCCAGGAGGTCCTCCTCGGCACCAAGCTCTTCCTCCTCTTCCCCGCCGTCTTCCTCGCCGTCGCAGCCCGATATCTCCGCTTCGGCCAGGTCCGTCCTCTCCTCTCCTTCTGTTTCCCTCCCACTGCTCCGTCCATTTACGAGTATTCATTTAGGTGCCATTCATTTACCGTGTACCTTCTTCTTGTCTTTGCTCGATCCCTTCCTTCCACCGCCGCAATTTGCAACCTCAGTCCCATAGGAACGATTGCTTTGTCCCCAACATAGTAAAAAGGTGCAATTTTATCGCTCCACGGGCCAAGATTGCATCAGTTTGAGTGCCATTTCGTCCATTTTATACCCATTTACTCTATGTACACTGTATTGCTTCTTGTGTTTGCTCGATTCCTTCCTTCCACCGTCACAATTTGCAACCTCACCAGTCTCATAGGGAAGAGGGGCGATTGCTATGTTCCAAACATAAAAGGTTGCAATTCTTTAAAAAAAACAACTAAAAGGTTGCAATCTGATCACTCCAGGGACCAAGATTGCATCAGTTTGAGTGCCATTTCGGTTAGATTACATCTCTTTTTTACTAGAAACCTGTGCCCTTTGTTCTTATTCTCTAGGAATTATTACATAACGCTGGCACAACTCTTATTAGTTAATGGTCAGTAATAGATTATTAATACCTTGCAATACATAAACTAGCTATTATTCAGTAAAAAAAACACATGAAGAGAGCTGGGGATATCAATTAGTAATACATCGTGTGCTACAGTTGGGGAGAGATGGTGATTAGATTTACATTAGCTACATGTGACCATGTTGGCTCGCTTAGCTTAGCTAGCCTGTAAAACCCATTTAAAATTGACACAGATGGAATCATGGAATGGAATAACAGAAGCTAATATGCCCCACTCTGCCAATCACATGCATGCTCACACCCTCCCTCTCTTCTCTGCAACCCACTTTTCGGTCCTCTCCTCTCCTCCTCTACCCAGGAGGTTAGGACCGCTCACACGCAGCTCCTGACTGCAAAATTCATCCATCATTCATTCACCATTCTCGATCGCCTTTGAGTTCACTATACAACAAATGAGAAGATTACCAGTAACTAGCAATGCGGTATTGTGGTCACCAGTCACGTACGTAGGTTTCACGTTGTAGTTTCTGTTCAACACATGTTTACATCGTACATTCGTACACCGGCCGAGGCAGTGATATTCGTCTGGCCAAGGCAGAGATGCCTTTTGCAGTGTTTCTTCTTGTCTTTCACCACCGTTCTATTCCGCATGTGAACCCCGCCTGCACTCTTACGTCTCCACACCGTCGTCTTTTGCCATCGAAAACACATGACGTACAAACGCAAGGACCGTAGACAAATTTTACTGAACGTTGAATCATTGTCTCATATTAGCTTGGCTTGATTCCATTCACTGGCATCTCACCTGCACGATTCATTTAAAGTTGTTCTACTTCCATATCAATATGTTAATGGTATTTTTACATGTTGAAACCGGCGGCAGCCTTAGAACAAGAGAAGAATCACAGCAAGCACAAGAGCACACAAGAGACATGAAGATTTGTTTACGAGGTTCGGCAATGCCTACGTCTTCGGGAGCCGTATTGCAGCTGCTCAGCCCATACGAAGAGTTTCTTATCACTATTAGAGTTACAAGAGGTTGGCAGTATATATTTATACTCCGATTATATGTTCGTCTCGGACATCTAGTACGTACCGCGGGGGCATGCGCCCCCACACACCCCTAGCCCACAATATTTTGTAACCTGATACAAACTGTGTGTCCTTCCCTTATAGGTCTGTGTTTGAAAAAGTGACACTCCACTTTTCCAGACATAGCCCCTTCCTTTGCATATATAAGCCATACACAACCATTCTCCACCCTAGCGAATACACCACCTTGAAGAACACCATCTATCCGTGGTGATCTGTTTATGAAATAGCACGATGTCGGTGTTTTAATACCGATCTTACATATGATTTCTTGGATTTGGGGGAAACTCTTAAATACCTAGACTATGATCACGCAAAGTAGAGACACATGAATTTTTATACAGATTCGGCTCCTGAGAGAATAATAACACTACATCCTGTGTGGCTATATTGATTGCATAGATTACAATCGAGAGAGAGTAATGGTGGATGTCTTGCGCTCTATTGTCGCTTGTCGCTTGTTTGATCTGATGCGATCTGATCTGCTGTCTCCTTGTTCTCTCCGATGTCAATCTTTATATAGTTGACGAAGCAGCCGACGCCTTAACTGTTAACTTTGTTCCAGGAAAAATGGACATATCGCAAATAAACTAAAAGAATGCAAGACAATTTCTGAATTTCTCTATTCTCTTACTTGCTCCCCCTTAATTAAACTGGTTACAAGTCTTTTCAATATATAGACTAATACTCTTCTACCAACATACGTATTCGGACTTCAAGTAGGCCTCGACTTCAACTTGAGTAACACACGGAGACGAACTCTACTGCATCTCGGACTCTTAAGTCAAGATTATTTCTAACATTAACAATTCAGGTGATAGCCATCCGATGGGAGTTATTGTTAGAGAGACGTGATGGCCCGCTCATCGTTCGGCGGTTGTTATCAGAGAGAGATCATATGCGGTTATTAAAAATAAACGTACGTTCTAACCGCCTTGACAGACGGACCCACGACGTAGTAGATCGTCGTAGACAAGTCAGTTGGAGATAGATCAGTTGTAGGAAGGTCCACGATCACTAGTGGTCGCAGGACAATTTATGACTATGTGGTTGTAGAAGAGCTTACGACAACGAGGTAGTCGTAGAAGAGCTTACGACTAGGAAGTGGTTGTGGAAGAACCTACGACTGAGGAGTGGTCGTAGAAAAGCTTATGACTACCCTGTGAAACCTCTCCCTTATCAATAAAGGGTACATTCAAAGAATATAATGACGTAATAATTTGATGATTATTGTATCCTCGTAGTCGTCACACACCATGTTCACAGCCTCTGCCCAGAAACATTTAGGAAGTCCTGCATCCAGCTTGAACATCTTGCCTTTTCACATATAGTCTTATTCATCCTTTCAGCCATACCGTCTTGCTGCGGTGTCTTGCGCAATGTGTAATGCCACTGAATCCCTTGCTCCTCACAATATTTTTGAAACTATAAATCAGTATATTTAGTACCATTATTAGATCTCATATACTTTACCTTCCTGCCTAATTGATTTTCTACCTCAGCTTTCCACACTTTAAACTTAGCAAACACTTCTGATTTCTGTTTCATGAAATACACCCAAACCATACAAAAAATCGTCAATAAAAGTGAAAAAATACTTAGCTCCACCCATTGACAACTCTCTAGTAGGCCCCCACACATTAGTGTATATAATCAAGAATGTCCTTAGTTTCATGCGTACCATTTGAGAAGCTAACTTTAGGCTGTTTTTCCAATAACACAAAGCTTACAGAAACCCAATTCATAACTTTTAATTCCTGCTAATAGGTTTCTCTTATGTAATTTTGCTATCCCACGAACACTAAGATGACCCAGCCACATATGCTACAGTTTCGCTATATCATCATGTAACTCAACCGAATTAACTCCACCTACAGCAGTGCTACCTGGCAATATGTAAATGTTTTCAGCAGTTCTTCTACCCTTCATCACAGTCAATACACCCTTACAAATTTTCATGGTTTCATTATTCTTATCAGCTTTATAAGTAAGACCTATCATGTAAGGCGTCGAAAGAAATTAGATTCTTTTTCAACCCTGATATGTGCCTAACATCACGTATTGTTCTAACAGTACCATCATATATCTAAATTTCAACATCACCTATCCTGACCATACTACGGCATGTATCATCACCAAGGTAAACGGAACCAAAATTACCTGACCTATATAAGGTGAACCAATCCCTGTTAGGCGTGGGGCGTGATGTGGTACGAACCCCCCGAATCAAGAATCCATGTATCTATCAACTGACTATTTGAAACCAAGAGAATATCTGCATCGTTGATGCCCAAATCATCTTTCTGAGCCACATTCACAGTCTTCTCATCACGCTTCCCACTATTATGTTCTTTCAACTTCGGACAATTTCTCGTGTAATTCCCCTATCTCCTTGCACCTGTAACACTCGATATTCTTTCTGCTCCTTGACTTTGATCTGGATTTACGCCTTCTACACTTATCCTTTTCTTGTACAAACTATCACCATGAGAACTCTCCCCTATGTTCTGTCTTCGTTGATTATGCGCCAACAAAGCTGCAGTGATGTCATCAACTTTGATGGTATCTTTCTTGTATGTCAAAGTGATGACCAAGTGTTCATAGAAAGGTGGCAATGAATATAGCAGAATTATCGCCTTGTCTTCATCCTCAATCTTCACCTCCAAACACCCTAGGTCGGTGATCAATTGATTGAAGGCGTTGACATGCTGTGCAAGATCAAAACCCTTTTGCATCTTCTGCCCGTATAGCTTCTGCTTCAGATACAACTTGTTTGTGAGTGATTTGGGTGTAAACTGAGTTTGCAACTTATTCCAGATTTCTGTCGGTGAGGTCATATCCATCACGTGGTACATGACCTGATCCGAAAGACACAACTATATGATCACGGCTGCCTGCTCCTTCAAATTATCCCAATCATCGTCCTCCACGCCCTTCAGCTTTGCTTCACGCAGCCCCTTGGAACATCTTTGCTGCGCCAACAGATCCTTCACCCATGTCTGCCATAATTCGAAGTTCCCTGTTCCATCGAATTTCACCACTTCAAACCGAGCACCCGGCGCTGCCATCTCAACAGAGCTCTGATACCAATTGTTGAAACCGGCGTTAGCCCTATCACAAGAGAAGAATCACAGCAAACACAAGAGCACACAAGATATATGAAGATTTGTTTACGAGGTTCGACATTGCCTACGTCCCCGGGAGCCTATCGCGGCGGCTCCGTTTATATGAGGAATTTCTTATCACAATTAGTGTTATAAGAGGTCGGCGGTATATATTTATTACCCCGATTACGTATTCGTCTCGGACACCTAATCCATACTGTTGGGGCCTACGCCCCCCGCACCCCTCAACCCACAATATTCGTAACCCGATACAGACTGCGTTTTCTTCCCTTGTAGGTCTGTGTCCAGAAAAGCGACACTTTGCTTTTTCCGACACAACCCCTTTGCATGTACGAACCATACACAAACATTACATGAGAAGAGGAAACTCGAGAATTCCATTTCACACTGTGTAAATTCATTAATCTGGTTAAATGCAAATAATAATGTTTCCCAACAAGACCAATAGCACAAGAAATACTCAAAAGAAATTCTTTGTAGCCAACCTATGATGCATTGCATTAATATAATGCAAGTGTTACCCTCTCCCCTCTTTTAACACACACATGATTTCTTAATTTGGAACTCAAACAGGTGTGGGTCTTTGTGCTTAGCTTAATCGGTCTCATTCCTCTTGCTGAGCGACTCAGTTTCCTGACCGAGTAAGTTTATTCTGTTCATCATCATAGCATGTTTCATTCACATTACCTCTTAAATTGCTAAAACTTAAATATCTGTTTTCTGTTAATTGGTGGCAGGCAGATTGCATTTTACACCGGTCCAACTGGTAAGTGTTGTTAATCTCAAATCTATTGATCCAGCCTACAACATTAGCATCATAGTTACATGTATCTACGTGTATTGCAGTGGGTGGACTGTTGAATGCAACATTTGGCAATGTGACGGAGGTCATCATCGCACTCTTTGCCCTGCATGAAGGCAAGATAATGGTGGTGAAATGCTCCCTGCTCGGCTCCATCTTGTCCAACTTGTTGCTTGTCCTTGGAACCTCCCTTTTCTTTGGTGGCCTGGCCAACCTTGGAACCGAGCAGCCCTACGACAGAGTAACCAACTCAGCTATTTACAAGTTATTACTATTAGGCTGTTTACTAGAGCATGGTTTGTGCTGGCTTATAAATAACGATATGGTTTTGTTTTGTACAGAAGCTAGCAGATGTCAGCACGGGGCTTCTGATTCTTGGTGTGCTATGCCACTCGCTGCCACTGATGCTGAGGTATGCAGTGAGCGCCGGGGAGCATGCAGTAACCTCTGGGGACGCAGGATTGGAGCTGTCCCGAGCATGCAGCATCGTCATGCTCCTGGCCTATGCTGCCTACCTTTACTTCCAACTGAAGACCAACCGCCAGCTCTTTGAGCCCCAAGAGGTGCGAATGATGCTAATCAAAACCAGCAAGAGTTGCTAGCATAAGATTAATTGGTTAATAAACTTGTGGTATCCAACCAAATGATTAGGTTGAAGATGATAGTGATGATTTGGTCTCTCAAGATGAGGCAGTACTGGGGTTTTCAAGTGCGATGATTTGGCTAGCAGTCATGACTCTGATGACCGCGGTATTATCAGAGTATGTTGTAAGCACAATTGAGGTATGTAGCAATATAGCATCATGTTATGCTCATAGTGGCTAGTTTTAATCGGCATACTCGGGAAAATTCCTTCCTGCCATTTACTTTGTGGTAACATATAGTGTAGCTAACAATTCTCTGTCAATAAAATCGTACCAAACAGGCGGCCTCAGAAACTTGGGAGCTATCAGTGAGCTTCATTAGCATCATCTTGATTCCAATCGTTGGGAATGCAGCAGAGCATGCCGGTGCAGTCATATTTGCTTTTAAGAACAAACTGGTAGGCAACATCAGAGCTCGTGCTTGTTGAAATGTTCAGGGAGCAATCACTGACACCAAATTGTTGGTTGTGACAGGACATCACCCTTGGAGTATCTTTAGGGTCTGCTACACAGATTTCCATGTTTGTGGTCTGTATTAACTAACCTCTAGACATTGTTCCATTCCATGTGCTCTTTGTCTTGGTCTCTTTCCTCATGGAATTGACTCTGTGCCAGGTGCCATTGAGTGTCATTGTAGCCTGGATTATGGGGGTCCCAATGGATCTTGATATCAGCCTGCTAGAGACTGGTTCTTTGTTTCTAGCAATATTAGTGACAACATTCACCCTACAGGTAAAATTTTTCTTTCGTATCCCCACACAACTCAACCTGGATACCATGGAACATCAGTCACTGAAAATTCTTTTTCATCAGGTTCCTTAGCGGAACACTCATGAGGAATTAGTTATATATGCTTCTGATGTTAATAGCTTTGTCTAATTGTGTCTTTGAAAATTACCACCCTCGGTGTGGTCGGATTATAGCTGTCTTTCAATGTTTGCAGTGCCGTTCTCAACGCTATGGCACTAGAACTGAAGAAAACTTTCTGTGTTTTGCAGGACGGAACATCACATTATCTGAAGGGAATGCTGCTTCTCCTTTGCTACGCTGTCATTGGTGTATGCTTTTTTGTTACAAGACGGCGTGCAAGTATGCATTTCTACACTGAAAAACAGTTTTCTTTTAAAAACTAGTTGTTTGGCCTTGGATATGTCATTTTCACAATATATTTTGATGACAGGTCACAACAACGATGGTGTCCATCTGAATGTTGGAAGCAACGCATGGAGGGCCTAATCTGCCGAACAGGTTGGCTTGCATTCTCTAGTCAGTTTACCGTTAGGTGACCGAGTGAGATGTTCATTATTTACATAGAGAAGCGTTGTTAAGCCTGACTAATATAGCATAAAGATGCTCTAATCATACTTTTCGTTCCATTGTGCTGTCATGTAACATTCTCAAAGCGAAGTATGATGCATTGCTGAAATATGACAGATGCATCTTTTTTTGAGAGAGATGAATATTCTCTTAGAAAGAGAAGTCTAGTATTAAAGTAAACGTTAACGGGGTATATATGTATTCTCTCTTCCAACCAAAAGGTGACTTCAGTATGTGCAGTTGTTACGTTTAAGCAGGGAAGCAAGCAAGCAAAATTCGATGAGTCGGTAATTGTTTCATGCATATTAAACACTGGCATGCATGCATGTGTAACCCAGATAATTTGTATTTTGCGGATTGTGAAGTGAAAAGAGTTAAGGTAGCTGCCTCCAGCCTGGACAAAAGAGTAGGCAGGCGACACAGCGAAGCCAAGCAGTGTCCGAGTCTAATTAAGGCTAGTAGTACTAATCAACTGTTATGGTCGTCGATCCCTTGATATCGATTGGAAGTTACCTGCATGCTTCTTAATCTGTGATGAGATGAGAGCTGATCAAGGAACTGTTAGTGATATGCACTATATGTAATTATGGAGATATTGTATCACTTCTACGTTTATGATCCTTTGAATGATATGTTATTTTGTCTCGTGAATAAATGTTTTTTATATTAATCAATAAGTATGTTACTTGTTCATGGAACTCTATATTCATGTTTTGACATTGTTCTAAATCATCCATCTTATGTTATTATATAGGATAATTATGGTTTATAGATCAGTATATGTATTGATTGATGATTATGTTTCACGGATTATGGATATGGGGATATCAAATTAATAATATGGACATATGTTAAAGAATATGGTGTCGGATTGATCTACTATGATACACTGTGGGAACTGTTATATTCTTAAGTGTCATTTGTTGATCTCATACATAGTGTATGTAGGATCTGTAGACCTAAGATCGTTACAGCTTTTTATATGTGTAATAGTTTATTTAGGGGTTATCAAATACTACTTTGTAATTAGTAATCATAAAGGTAGGCAAGTAACTTTCGGATTTACTATGAAACATGCAAATAAATATAAACGATTAAAATAGAAAATGTCATTTTCAATATAATGAGAGAGATATCTCTGGGCAATTCGATGTAGTTGGATTAAGAAAATGCATGATCATGCTGAATGTGGTTGAGGAGTCAATCCCAACGGAGTAATCTACCACATGTTCGAGTGAAGAATCGAACTATTATAAGATATCATGCTTCTAACTTTGAGTTCAATACGATATCACGAGGTAAAGGGATCGTTACATAGGTATTATATAGGTTCGTCCGTTATGATCTTTATGTATATTTGGGAGACGTTATGACCTTCTAAGGATCGTTACCAACTTATAGACTGGAAATGAGTTTTTAACCTATTGCCAAATATACATGAACCTATAGGGTTACACACTTAACGGGCCGAAACGATAAAGGTTTGGATAATAGATGTTAAGTATATAAGTATATCAAGGCCCATATACTAGGCCCATGTTGCCCATGTGCTCTTATATATATTGCAACTCCACTGTTGAAACAGTAACTTCAGAAATTAGGGTAAAAGTCACATGGTATCAGAGCTCTCGGGTTAGGGTTCTCTTCGGCCGCAGTCCCTGCCGCCGCCCGTCGCGGCTCTCCCCGGTCGCCGTCCGCCCGTTGCGGCCGTCTCTGCAGCAGCCGCCCGTCGCAGCTCCTTCGGCCGCCGTCGCCGTCCCTGCAGCCGCCCGTCATGGCTCTTCTTCGTCCAGTCACTCGGCCGCTGCTGCTTGAGGAGTCCGTCCATCCGGGCCGTCGTCGCTGCCTAGGAAGCTTGTTCGTCGTCGCCAGATCCGGTCGCCGCCGCTACCTGGGAAGCTCGTCCGTCGTCGCCAGATCCGGTCGGATCAGGTCGTCACCGCCGCCTTGGTCATCTCAGCCCGGGTCACCTCTGCTTTTCGATGTCGCCTTTTTCGATGCCGCCCGGCGAGCCGTCGAGCTGGAACTCCATCGCCGCGGGTGGTGCTGTCATCGCGATCGGATCAGGCCGTCACCGCCGCCTTGGTCATCTCAACCCGGGTCGCCTCTGCTTTTCGACGCCGCCCGGCGAACCGCCGAGCTGGAACTCCATCGTCGCGGGTGGTACTGTCGTCGCCGTGGGCTGCCTAAGGCGATGCGTAGCGCAACGCAGGTGGAGGAGGTGTGCAGCGAGCAAACTGTTTGAACTTGGAAAGCTACAGCAGAGAGAACTGATTTAGTAGGAGTAAGGTGTGACTAAAGGTTTGGCGTCGAAGATATCTCTGCACAATCAACTTTACTACTGTGGTAACTGCTCTCTGGCCTCTGTTCTGCTACTACTGTTGTTCTGCTATTTTGCTACTGCTGTTGGTCAAGTTCTAGCTCTTCTCAACATCTCAGATAAATGCAATAGTTATCAATCTCACCCTAGATGGTCAGAATTATCCAGAGTGGGCTTTCTGTGTAGAGGCTGCATTAAGAGGCCATAGTTTACTCTTTCACTTAACTGAAACCCCACCTGTGCTTAAGGATGATGGTAGTAATGCTGCTGCAGTAAAAGAATGGCATATTAATGATGGGAAAGTGATGGCCGCCATGGTCAATAGTACTAAGCAATCCATGATTATGACTCTTTCTAAGTTCAAAACAGCCAAGGGCATATGGAACAATTTGAAGGAGCGCTATGTTCAAGATAGTGGTACTCTTTTGTATAATCTCATGCAGCAGACTCATGTGATTGAGCAGAATGATATGTCCATTAATGAGTACTACTCTGCTTTTGATCGTCTGATGGGATCATTGACTTCCATGATACCTGAGTGTACATCTGTCTCCTGTCCAGCACATAAGTTTATTGAAAAGTTTTTTACTTACAGATTTGTCATGGGAGTCCGGGCTGAGTATGATTCCATTCGTACACGATTGCTTCACAATTCTTCTGCTCTCATCATGGCACGGGCATTATCTGATTTACTTGCAGAAGAAACACGTCTCAAGTCTATGTCTTCTTCTGCTTTTGTGCCTCATAGTGTGTTGGCAGCTTCTTGGAGGACTAGTGCACCAAAAGGTTCCTCTTCAGAGCACTGTAAGCATTGTGGCAAGTCTGGCCATCTTCCAGAGAATTGTTTTTCTTATCATCCAGAGAAGTTGGCTACCTATCGTGCATGTCGTGCTGCTCGTGTTGCTCATGATCGTGGTACTGGTTCCACTCCTAGAGATTCAGTGTCTGTTGCTGCTGCTTCGCCTGTTAATGCTCCTTCGTCGTGGGTGCTTGATTCAGAGGCTTCTTTTCATGTGACATCTGATCAGTCCCAGTTGGTCGCTTGCAAGCCGGTCACTGATGGAGCTTCCATTCAGACGGCTGATGGTACATCTTGTCATATCACTCATCAGGGTTCACTTTACAATCCTCATTTTACTGTACGCGATGTTTCTTTTGTACCTCAGTTGTCCATGAATCTTCTTTCGGTTGGTCAAGTTACCAACCAAAATTGCTTTGTTGGATTTGATGACTCATCTTGTTTTATTCAGGACCGTCGAAGTGGGAAAGTGATTGGGATTGGCCATCGCTGTAAAAGTGCTCCTAGCCTCTACATCCTAGACACCTTGCGTCTTCCTTCTTCCATTGAGTCTCCAGCTCGTGTGTCATCTGCTGCTTCGTCTTCCGCCTCTTCCTTCGCCCAGTGGCATCATCGACTTCGTCATCTTTGTGTCCCAGTTGTCCACATTAATAAATAAAGGTTGTTTAGGTCATACGTCTATTGAGTCTAGTTTTCATTGTAAGGGTTGTAAGCTTGGAAAACAGATACAACTATTATATTCATCTAGTGTTTATCATTCTGCTAGACCTTTTGATCTTATCCATTCAGATGTATGGGGTCCTGCACCTTTTGCTACAAAGGGTGGTCACAAGTATTATGTCATTTTTATTGATGATCATTCTCGATATACATGGATTTATTTCATGAAACATCGCTCTCAGTTGTGTTCCATTTACCAGTCTTTTGTTCGCATGGTTAACACACAGTTTTCTGCTCCTATTAGAGTTTTTCGCTCTGACTCTGGTGGTGAGTATTTGTATGATGTTTTTCGCTAGCTTTTGTCCTCTGAGGGCACTCTTGCTCAGCTCTCTTGTTCTGGTGCTTATGCTTAGAATGGTGTTGCTGAACGCAAACATCGCCACCTTATAGAGACTGCTCGCACACTTTTGATTTCATCTTTTGTTCCTTCTCATTTTTAGGGTGAAGCTGTTTCTACTGTTGTCTATCTCATCAATAGAAAACCCTCATCCAAACTGTCTGGCCATTGTCCTGGTGAAGTTCTTTTTGGTACCCCCTCGTAGCTATGATCATCTCTGAGTTTTTGGATGTACTTGCTATGTTTTGCTTGCATCTCGTGAGCGAACTAAGTTGACTACACAATCTGTTGAGTGTGTTTTTCTGGGGTATAGTCCTGAGCATAAAGGTTATCGGTGTTATGATCCTTTTTCTCGTCGCATATGTATCTTTCGTGATGTGACCTTTGTTGAGGACCGTCCTTTCTTTTATAACCTCTCTACTCAGCCTCATATTCTCCCACAGAACCCACATCGTTCCGGTGTCTTCCTCCTATTTCATCCAATGATAATATCACTACACCTTCCCTATATATTACACCCAGTCTGTCTCTTAACTTGATTGGCTTGTTCATACACTCGATGCTTCCTGTTCCTGTGAAACAAAATCATCCCTGGTCATCCAGAGGCTTCCACAAGACTATTAAACGGATGGCTCGCAAATCTAATGAACAGGGATGATTTTAACGTGTTCATTAGATTTTTCTTTTCATTTCTTCTTTCTTGCGAGGACAGGACAGGACAGGACATTAACGCGTTGATTTGATGTGGTGATGACGACGATGCAGTTAATATAGTACTTAGTAGAAAGAAATCTACTGGTGTGGATTAATTACATACAGGTGAGGGTTGCGAGGAGGAAGATGTGCGAGCCCCTGGAGGAGGACGCCTTCCTCCACCACTACGACGGCCCCAAGTTCAGGCTCGAGCTCAGCGTCGCTGAGGCGCTCTCGCTTCTTGACATCTTCGCCGACAATCCATGTGCGTAGCCGTAGCTGCTCCTCCTCCATGAGCTCCGATTGCAGCAGAGGCAATAAGATTATATAAGATTCAACGACATATATGTATATCGCCGCTGTTAAACAACAATGCTAGTATGTGCTAATTAGCAGTGAACCACAGTACTAGCTGGAGTATACCTAGAATTTTGCTCGTTTGGGCTTTTTATAAGACGCACAAATTTGGCTGCTTTCTCTTACCCAAGTTACTCACATGAACAAAATTAAATGGCATCATATATTGCTCGCTGACAAGACACTGCATGCCTTGCGTGAAAATGACATTTCAGCTCGCTGCCTGTTTGGTTGTTTTGCAGAGCATCATATATCTTCTCCTGCGTGTAGCAGCTGTGGTACGCGACTTTGAAGTACCGGGATAGGCAGAGCATCACCAGAAATCTCTTTATAGCCTCGAGCTGGATTACTTTAATTTTACACGATACTATCATCGTAATATGTATGTATAGAGCGTTCTCAGCACTAACACATACTGTAATACCTGGGATTTCCTAACACTACCAGGGTAACATGGACGCTAGCAGCCCGCTCTAGCTGGATTACGGATTAAGTTTCTAGCTATAGTTTTTAACTTATGATTGAAATTATGGCTGTTAGCTTTTTCTTTAAAAAAAATAGGAAAACCCGTTATATCATCACAAATAATATAAAGAAATTAAAAACCCAAAAAAAAACTAAATTAAACCGAAACCGGAATATGACATGTTCCAAATAGCTTATGACTCAAATAAATCAAAAGTCAGAAGCTGAAGCTATTTGAATTGAGACCATAGGACTGAAGCACAACTTCATACAGCCACAAGACTGACGCAGCAAAGGACGGACCATATCCTACGATTAGGACCCCGTAGGGTAGAGTATCACACACTTACGCAGCAGCAAAGAGCAAAGCAGCCAGCACATACGTAGCGCGGCGCTTGAGAGCAAACCAGGGAAATTAACATCACGCTAATACAGTAAGATATTAAATCCTAGCAGAACAGCATAAGCTAGATTAAAATCATTTGGCCCACAAGCACCCAACGACTAAATAGAGTACACATCATCCCGACTGCTACTAAAGTACAGCAGGCAAAAACAAAATACTCCACACAACATTAGTTCAAATGTATCATCGGCTATGCATCAGAAGACGGGACACATTTGGAGCATCGCACTCTCCTCTCCTGCACTCTTGTTCCTAGTTGGAGCGTCGTGAGGATGCGTTGCAGCAGCGTGTCAGCTCCAACATTTACGACGGCACTGGTAATCACAATACAGCAAACGGATTGGGGGGCATCCTAACAGTGTCATTGAACTGCACACAATTGAACCAAGTAATAGAATGCAACACTTACTGTACGTGGAGGTGTCAATTTGCTCAGGCAGTTCCTTTATGTCGACCTCGAACCTTTCTTGCACCTTGACAGATAAAAAAGACTGGTTAAGGCAGTATTCATTACATCAAACACAAAAAAAACTAGAGATCAGAGGATACACACTTGATTAAGAACATCAGAGTCCGAGGCAGAGGAAACAAAAGTTATTGCAAGTCCCTTGGTGCCAAAACGCCCTGCCCTTCCAACCTGCGATGAGCATTAGTACAGTACATTAGCATCACAAAAAATATAAACCTCTCAAAACACTAGGAAGTGGAACCAGGTGGTTACCCTGTGCAAGTATGTATCAGCTGAATCAGGCATGTCATAGTTGATCACAATGTTGACACGCTCGATATCAATTCCTCTGCCAACTAAATCCGTAGCCACAAGAATTCTCTTGTGCCCTTCCTTAAAGTTCTTGTATCGGGTTAGCCTGCCAAAGCACCATACATTACAACAAAATTGTAACCATGAATACCAAACTTCATTTATGTAAAAAGAGTGAATGCGAAGTAAAGCGAAAAAACTTTCCAAACATCAATCCACCCACCAACCCAAGGGCTAAACAAGAGGGAAAATAAGACAGAAGGGTTGATGTCAATTAGCCATAAAGCAAAAATATAATGTGCCTAGAATCATGGCACCAACATGTACAAACAAAAGCTGAAGAAAGATGCATAAACAAACAAGAAAGAGAGAAGGAACCATAAAAACAGAATATAATGGAACTCATAAAACACCACAATCACCGATTCCTTGTATCTAAATGGTGCACATGATTTGCGCAAGAACATAAACAAGAAGACCATTCTGCTAAAAGCATTGGCTGATGCAAAGAAGGAAACAGAGAACATACCTTTCTTCTTGGGTCATACCAGAATGGATGCAGATTGAAGGGAAGTTGCACTCGCAAAGCAACTTGTTCAGCTCTGCTGCCCTGCTAACGCTCTTCACAAATATCACAACTTGGTTGAAATCAAGAGCATCTAAGAGATCATTCAATTTGCGGTTCTTCTCCGCCTCGCTCAGTTTTATGTAGTGCTGCAAAAAAAGTATAAATACAAACAGCTGCACACAAAAAATGGTGCAATGCATGGGCAGCGAAGGTTCCAAAAGATACCTGAACTAGACCATGAAGGGTCAACTTTGCCTCATCATCAACATAAATTTCCATCGGCTGTAAGGGAACAAATGATAGATGAAAGAAATTAGCATTCCAGCGACAATCTACCAGTATATACCAAAAGAATGGTACATGAACTCATTGATTATCAGAATATGCAGCCTCCATATGGAACTTGAGTTATGCACTGTTGCACACCAGAATTTGACTGAACATGTTCATTGAGTTTTGCGACAGTGCTTCCAAAACAATTCCAGAAAAAAGAAAGCTGCTTCGTCTGCCAACATACATGGAGGAGAACCAGGACCAGCAGCCGTGAACTCCAATGAAGCAAAACCAAGGGGACGTAACGGAATGTGCAGAAAACTGGAGAGAACAATGTCCAAGAGAGTGAATCTTCGGAACCGGTGCCCTCCTGAATCCAACCCCAGATGCTGACACATCACCAGACCATTCAGAGTTTGGACAGAAGACTCCCTCATTCCCTTCCCAATCTACTCGCTGTGGACAAGGTACCAATGGAAAACAAAAAAAACACATGACCAGAAAACTCACTATACACTGTACATGTAACACTACAATAACCAAGAATACACCAAGGCTCCCTTCACCTAGTGACGACAGGACTAAAACTCTCATATCTACAGATGTGCAACAACTACCACATGATTACCACTGTAGCATAGGAGAGACTTAAATATGATGCACTGTGTAAATGAGATAGGCTGCAGGACATTACATCTTGCATAAATTTCTTGCAAACCGGTCGGATCTCCTTGCTGAGTGTTGCTGAAAACATCATGACCTGCTTATCATGAGGTGTCATTTTGAAGATCTCCTGGACATCTCTCCGCATGTCTGCAGAATACATACTTGTCAGTTAAGGGCATAATGGTAAACAAAAACAAGATAGGAGAAATAGAAATCAACCATCATTGAAATCTCATAACAAACAAGCTAACAGGGGATAACAAATTACCAAGTGACTCAAGCATCTTGTCGCATTCATCGAGGATGAAATGCCTAACATTTTTCAAGGAAAGATCCTTATCTCTGGCTAGAGCTAGAATCCTTCCAGGTGTGCCAACCACAATATGAGGGCATTCATTCTTCAATAAATCCTTGTGGTTTCGGATGTGAACACCTCCGTAGAAGACAGCAACTTTTATTTCAGGAAGATATTTGCTGAACCTCTCAAACTCATGGCATATCTATAAAACATAACAGCAATGAATAATTAAAATCTGGAGGGATGTCGGAACAAAACTGAAATGCACACAGCGAAAGCGAATATTTACAAACCTGGTAAGCCAGCTCCCTTGTGTGGCATAATGCAAGTGCTGCTACTTGACCGGCAACGGGATCGATTTGCTGAAGAGATGAAAGGACAAAAACAGCAGTCTTCCCCATCCCAGATTTAGCTTGGCAGATGACGTCCATTCCAAGAATTGCCTGAGGGATGCACTCATGTTGCACTGATGTGCAACCAAACAAAATTGGAGCAGCACCCCAGTGAGTAAAAATTCGACCTTCTGGGTCCATGTTAATGGAAAGTTTTACCATGTTCTCCTCCAACAGGAAATATCAGAAGAAGTTGTACCTGCATCAGCAAGACAATAATTTCACTATCGATTTGGCAGTTTGCAAAAGATATGACGCATCAAAAGCAAAGCTAAGAACTACATCAATTTAAGGTGACTATGACGTGGCAATGATTGCACCAATTAGAAGACTAGCTATAAACACGATGAAATCCAGTACCAAAAGCTATGAGCACTAACATATATACAATTTAAAACTTGGTTGCATAATATGACCATGTCAATTACTAGAACATACAGCGCCATACATGCCTGCACAGCATACAAGGAAGTGAATGGTCATCTGTACTACTGATGTTAACAGGGTAGCATGATCCTAACAGGTTTTTCTATTAATTCACAGGTCTATAATTCTTGTGCACAGGGAATCTGAGCCTTATAACGTCAAAACAGAGGGAGCAAGTGATATTTCGTTACTGTGTTGAGCTATAACTGCAGCATATTGATCAGAACCAAACTTTCAGCTACATGTCCCTCTCGAACCTATATTTTTTTTCTATCCTCCAGTAGCCTATGCTACCTCTAAATTGCAAGCAGGCACTAATAACTAGGATATAAACTAGTAAGTAGTAGAGGTCATCGCAGATGTACAAGAGATGAAAGATGGGAACTTGCCTTCGGAGGGATGCTCAAAACCGCAGTCCTGGATTGCACGGAGCAGCTCTGGCTTGAGCAGGAAGTCTCTGAAGCCGGAACTGTGGATCCCCACGTAGCCCCTGCTCGTCCAACGCAATGAACAAACAAAAAGGTCAGATGACATGGATCCCTCAACTGCGGTGCTCGAATCGAACGCAGTTAACAAACACAAAGTAGCGTAGCATAGCAAAGCACAGGCAGCACATACTTGTTGGCGACTTCACCGGTGGCCTTGGCGGCGGATCCATCGACCGTCTTGTCTTCTTCTTCATCGTAGTCCAGGAGCTCCTCCTCGTAGACGTCGTTCTCCTTGGCCTCTCCCATCCTACGAAACACACCACAGAAGCCATCAATTTTCCCAGATCTGGCAATTCGCACAAAAATGAAAGCGAAATTCAAGAGCAGAAACTCACATGTATGGATAGATGTAAGGAGCGAAAACGCGCGGGGATTGGAGCGGAGACGGCTGCAAAGAAAGAATCGGCAGGAGCAGCAATCGATTAGAGGGAGACGGGTTTGGGGGGGAGGGGGGGGTGTTTGGGTGGGCGAGGCAAGCTATGTATGTAGAAAAATTTGATCATATACCCTCCATTTAGATGGAAATTGAGGATTTACCCTCCTGGCTCACATGTCAGTGATTTATGATGACTCCACGTGTCATTGAGATGTGGAGAGTAAATCCTCAATTTCCCAACTAAAGGGAAGGTATATGATCCAATCTCTCATGTATGTACGTATGTATGCGGCGAGCCGGCGAGAGCGGACTTTTTGGCATATATATATATATATATATATATATATATATATATATATATATATATATATATATATATATATATATATATATATATATATATATATATATATATATATATATATATATATTCTACTTTCGGGTGTAATTACGCCCTATGTTGTATCTCATAACATAGGTAGTATCTCGCGTAACGGAAAGTATGTACGTGTAGTATACGAGTATTTAAGACCATATAGGTGGTATGAACAATTTTTCAGAGGTGGTATGAATATTTTTTTGACATACTCCTTTTATGTACATATATAAAGGTATTTATAAAATACGCTAAAAACTATGAACTTCCTTGCAATTTTTTCGTGTGGTTCACATTGGAGTATCTTATAATTAGTATATGAATATACCTAAAGTGATAAAGGAGTATTTCAAATTTGTTTAAGTGGTATATTAGAGGTGGGTGTAATTACACCCGGGAGTAAAAAGTATTGTGAGAGGTGGGTATATTAGTGGTAAATATATATATATATATATATATATATATATATATATATATATATAGCGTTTATTGCAATCGTAATGTGAGAGACCATGTGAAGGTCATCACATGTGTGTGATGAGCAATTGGCATCGATTTAGGAAAGTCGAGTTTAATTTGGATGGTTCGAACCTTGACGATGCATGGTACAATCGAGCTCGGTCGGACTTGGTCAAACCTGGTCAAAGTGGTTAGGATGCATATTATGTTGGCTTGTCAGGTTTGGGCTATCTCATGCTTAATGTGATTTCATTGATGCTATTTATGTTTTTATGTATCGAGCGGTGTTATTTGATGTGCTTCTTGTTTGTGATGGCTGCAGGACGTCGAGGCGGAGTCGTGGCGAGACACGAGGTGACAGGACTAGACACAGACGGTGTCGAGGTCAGAACGGTCGGGATGTGTCGAAGACGGCGGAGACTCGAGGTGGTTGCGAGGCTTGGACGACAAGAGACGTGGAAGCTTCCCGGAAGGTGCAGGAGGGGCGAATTGGTAATTTCGCGAGGCTGCACAAGCGGGAGTAGGTTCCGTTCGGGTTTTAGCGGGCGTAATGGGTTGGAGACCCGTTAGCCAAAGGCTATATAAGGAGGAGGTGCCTCCTTGTGGCTACATGCATTCCCATGGATTCTAGGATTTGAGAGGTTGGTAGGGCTTGCTTTAGTCAAAATGGGCTTTAGAGGGTTGTTTTGGCTTTAGGCTTTAGTGGTTGAGAGCAGGAGAGGCAGAGGTTTATGTCTCCTTCGTAGCTTCTCTGTTGTGTCCCCTCCAACAAGCATGTAGTGCTCTTGAGTGTTTCTTGATCTTGAGTGATGGAAAGGATGGATTGAAAGTCTTGTAATCATTCCTCTTGTTCTAATGTCAATGCGTTGGAGACTCCTCTGTAATCGTTTGATTGAGAATGAAATTTCTGAGTTTAACTCCTGCGCTCCCTGTTTTTCCTTCGATACCTTTCTCGCATGATTTCTTGATTTTCAGTTTTCTTGTTGATTCTTGCTGAGGGGTACTAAAATGGGTTGCTCTGTGATGGAATTGCATTTCTAGACCCTTTGGTCAGCTAGTTTCAAGAGCAAATCAATTGAATAACAAGAATCCTTTATTTCCCTGTTTTCTGTTCTTGAGTCTTCAGTTTCTCGTTTCTAGGGTTTTGTTGAGGATTGTGTTTCCCTTTATGAGATGGCATGAAACTTGACATGTTGAGTTCTGAGGCTATTAAGTAGCTATCCTCAAAGTTTTATAGCCAAAGAATCAGAGATGGAATGACAATTTGAGTTTTTGGGCAACTCTTTGTACTTTTCAGGTTTTTGTCCAAATTCTGAAATTCTTGATGTTTGATGTGATTTCTTTGTTTCTCAAAGCCCCCCTTGCTATTTAGCTTGTTGTAGTGATGCTTTGGGACAAAAAGATTGGAAGCAATCCCTTGGTTTCCTAGGTTTTCTGAAGATCTATTGTATTCTTGGGTTTCAGCAATTCTCAGTCTGCTTGGTGGCCTGCTTGAAATTTCAGTGTTAACCGGTCAGACTGGGGTTAAGGTGGCGGTCAGACCGGTGTTAATGGGGCGGTCTGACCGGCCCATCACCGGCGGTCAGACTGGCCCCGGTTGAGCGGTCTGACCGCCCATTGCCGAGAGGTCTGACCGGCCAGGTTTTTGTGGTGCTGCATGTTTTTGTCTCTTGTTTGCTTCTCCTCTGTTGTTTCTCTTCCCGTTGTCTCTTTTGGCTCGTGCATTTTCCAGTAAAGCCCATGAAGCGACTTCATAGCTCCGTATAGCTATCAAAGGAGTTTTCATCGTGGGTACTTGTGGGGAACAAATTTGTTTTAAAGTCGACATTCACCTCCCCTCTGTCGCCAACTTCGATGCAACATAATGATAAACATGGTCGTATATGTGTGGTGTTAGTAAGAGCAAAAGCCCGATTTGACACTGTTGCGTACGGTATTTACAAAACAAGTTGTATGTAGGATGTATTTTTAAAAATATCACTTCTGTCGTTCAGTGGACGGGTAGTAGCGCCAGCGAGGCGACGGGTGGCGGGGCTGCCGGTGGCAGGCCCCTGTCGCCCGGTGCGGGGACGGCAGGCAGGCCTGCCATCCGGTGAGGGGTACCTGCCCTAATTTTTTTGCGTTTAGTATTTGTTTGAATTTTTAAATATACCAAAGGAGTTAAAAAATTACGAAAATTTATATACAACCTCCTGACTCAATGTACTTCGCAGTGTAATTTTTGAGTAATTTTATATGTTGTGAATGTTGCTCAAAAATTTATACAATTTTGATATTTGTACGAGTTTTTACATATAGAAAAAGAGCTCCACAAATTATAAATTTTAATGTGAATCCTCCCGACACAGACGTAGTTATTGTGTAATTGTTTAAAAATTTTATATGGTTCAAATTTATGACGTTTATTCAGGTTAATTTAATTACGAATTTAACGATACTCAAACATTTTTTGAAGTGGCTGACCTCTGTACTTCGCGTATGTGTCGGCCAATCATGCTATATTTTCTTTTCTGCTATGTGGTTCACACAATTGTCACTATGTGTGTCGTGCCCCCCTTGCGGACTCTCTCGTTTGCACTAATGTCGTTATGTCCGTGTTGTCCCCCTTACCCGCTCCCTCATTTGCACATTTGTCAGTGTTACCATGCCGTCTCCCTTACCTGAAGTGTTGCTTGTGATGGGTCCTCCATGTACGAGATGAACGCACCGGGTTTACTTTTCGCTCGGCCATAAATACGAGCATCTCACAGTTCGTTGTTGCTGATCGCAGAAACTCATTGTCGCGGTCATCGCTCAATTGGGAGTGCATAGCTCATTACTTTGAGAAGCCAGTGCATAGCTTAAATTTGGCAGTGCTGATTGCTTTTCTCGAAAGGCAGGTAATTTTGTATCGTATACTTTCGACGTTATTCTCGTAATCCTAGTGAATTAGTGTTATTTAGTTAATCATGATTAATGTAGTTTGTATTACGAAATAAGTAGGTCGTAATAATTTAGACATAGTTTTTACTATTTTTGTGTACGTATGATACCCATAATTTGTTATTGAATGGAAATATGTAATTAAGTAATCATAATTACTATAGTGGTAATTAGTTAGGGGTAAGTAATGAGTTAATGGTAAGTAATTAAGTGGTAAGGACGACGGTAATGAATGGCTGTCATTTTTTCCTGACGAGTAATCAAATTATCGGTAATTATTGAAGTATTCGTATGTAGTTACACGCATGTAATCACTGACTTATAGTATGTTGCTGTCATTATCAATCTTCGCACTAATATTTCGTCTATCCCATTTGTTGCAAGGTACTCTTAAAATTAAGAGTATGTAGCTAATTATTTAGAGAAGGCAGTTCATAACTCATTAAGGATGCGGTTGTGCTACTTGTTTCTCCCGAAAGACAAATAATTTTTTATAGCATGCTTTTGACATTATTCCCGTAGTCCTAGTCATAATTACTGTTATTTAGTTAGTCATAATTAATGTAATTTGTATTATAAAGTAAGTTTTACTGTCATTATTAATATTCGCACTAATATTTGGTATGTCCTATGTATTGGAAGGTATGGCTTTACCGGAGTTTCTTGAACACTTGTACGATGAGAAACACCGTTGCCACTCATGGATGACAGGTGACGCGGCTGGCCCTTCGCCCTTCAAGCTGCGGAGGAGGGATCCGTGGGCGCTGGACGAGTTCTACGTCCCAACCCTACGGGCCACGAGCTTGTTGCCCTTTGCGAGGCTGGTTTCCACCGGACACGAGTTCACCATCAACGGCAGCCTGCTCGCGGCACTAGTGGACAGGTGGAGGCCTGAGACGCACGCATTCCATTTTCGGTGTGGTGAGATGACGGTCACACGTTAGATCCAACCATTTTGGTTTGACCACACTGGTTTTCGATCACACAAATCTCGACCACGTTGGTTTCGATCACACAAATCTTAACCACATCGGTTTCGACCACGTTGGTTTCTACCACTTCGATCTTCGACCATGTCGATTTTCGATCACACAGGTCATCGACCATGTCGATCTTCGACCACGTTGGTTCGACTACGTCAGCTTCGACCATGCTAGTTCCTGACCACATTGATCTTCGACCACATAGGTTTTCGACCACAGGTCCTCCAATCACCAACAAATGTGGTAGTTCCGTGATTACGACACTGGTAGTTCTGACTAGCGATAGTATCGCAGAATACACTGCGGTAGTTCCGATTTCCCTGAGAAGTGTATATACTTCAATAGATTTTGCGAAATACATTTGCAAACTACAGTATCATGCACACAAGGATTATCTATGATTCCCAACAAGTTACAAAACACATTTGCACACTTTTAGAATCATGGTAAAAGAATTATATATATAAGTTTCAACTATTTACAAATATAAGCGTCATACTATAAAGAATAAAAATATGGACTTCAAACACTTGCAAAACATATTTGCAATGTATATTTTCATGTTACAAGGATTCAACACATGAGCCACAACTATTTACACAACACATTTGTAAATACAAGTCTCGTACCAAAGAGAGCTAGAGCAAGTAAGGTTGAGCTATCAACACATGATGAGACTCAAGTTACTAGACATGGCCCATCTTAATAGTATGGCAACCTATACTTGCAATCCGGTCTTCCAACCAAACATCAAGACTGGTAAAAGACTAGGAACACATTCTTAGCTCTAACTAGTCATACCTTTGCCTTACGCATCCTCTTGAAGATTGATGACTCACATCTACATTTCAAGTCTGGGTCATCGTCTTTACATGTATCAACATATGATGCATCCTTTACTTGACCTCCATCAACACATGATGGATCTTCACTTGACTTGATCATCAACACATGATCATCTTCTCTTGGACATGTATCAACTCATGATGCATCCTTCACTTGACTTAATGATCTTCAACACGTGAAATCATCTCATGTCTTCCTCATTTGTGGAATCTAACATATTCATCCAACTCATGAAAAATATTAGTAAACAAAATAATTATCATTAATTATCAAACTTTATCATTAACTCATAATGGAGGGACTAGATTCTATAGTCTTCTCTTTTTGGTAATTCAGGACAATCTCAACAAATAATGAGATAAAAATTGAATTGTGAGTATACAACATGTACACAATAATTGTATACTCTAGAATAAGTTTTCAAATCAAAACTTACTTATCCGGTTGTCATTAATTATCTAACCATCAATACATAATAGAGAAACTAGATGACAACCCAATTATGAACATATGTGAACTACACAAACTATATATACTAAAGGGATATATTTCAAAGTAAAGATCCTTAATATATGGACATGGAATATGGATCAATACTAATGAAGCTATAAACATAGAGTGAACTCCCCTAAATGTGTGCATACAAGAATGTATTGTGAAAACATATGCACATATTCAAGTTTGACTTATTTGGTGAAATTCATTCTATATTTCAGATCTGAGCAATGCAATAAGATAAGCATATGATATTGAATGCATACATCTTATGTTTTTTCACATTTTCATCCAAATGAGACTAAGCAATATCATAATCAATAAATATATTAGTCTCACTATTGTATTTGTCATTATCACCAAAACCAACCTAATAGAGTTTGAACTTACAGTTGTGTACCACTCCCTATTAGCATCTGGGAGACTCATATCGTCATCGATGGACTCGACGTCACCTCCACGTTGAAATTGAAGGCTGCAAGATGGAACGATGTTAGTCATATTAAATATTTCAGATGTACAATGCAAATCTCGTACCTTCCAGATGTGCATCGAAGATGAATGATAGGGAGCGATAGTCTGTGTAGGTGGTGTGGAGGTCAAAAGTGATGCATCTCGATGACGGACCTACGACGGGAGAATGCAATGATGTTAGTGGAACATAAGGCCTAACAGGAAAACAAAACATAGGTTTGTACATAAGTTACCTTCTCGTCGATACGACCTGCGAATGATCGACAACTAGTACTACGATGTCTGGCAGACTCAGTAGATTGCGATGGCCAGCCGGACTCGCTAGGTCATAATGGCCTGGCAGGTGTGCGTGGTGCCCCCACCGAGTGCCCGATGTGCACAACGTGCTCCGACGAACAACCACAGCTCAGGTTGTCTACTATTTTTTGGCCTACTTTAGGGTGTACTTCAAAGTATTCTATAGGGCTGGTGGTGTGTCCGGGCTGCTGATGGCGGTCTCGGACGTGCTTGCGATGCTCTGCGCTCTATCTAACTGAAGTAATATACGAAACAGGTTTAGTAACGACCAATACGAATTTCGTAAATGAAACGATCAGAAATTTCAACATGTCTTACGCTGTCATGACGCCACGAAGCGCTGTGGTGATTGATCGAGTGTTGTAGACTGTCGTCATGCATGACCTGCTCGAGGCGATCTGGTGGAGGAACGGTGAGTCTGCCACGCGGCTGGGGTACATACCACTGTAGGTACTCATTGTACTTGCTAATACTACTGTTAACCAGCTGCGAAGAATTGCGAGACTCAGAGAGCGACCGTGAGAAAATTTGTGAAAGAGAGACTATGGGAGCAACAGTGGGAGAGTGCATAATTTATAGCGCGAGTGAGAGCGCGCTCGAGCTAACGAAGCACTGATAATAGCGGGAATGAACTACGCGTGGAAAGATAGACACGATGCAAGTGACACTTTCAGTGGTCTATATTCTGCACGAGTGCTCAATTTTCATATGAGTCAAATACCTATGGCCCACTCCATTCATTCGCATGTGGACTAAACAAAGCAAACAAAACCCATCCCTGCCGCATGGTTCCAAATCCTGGCGCCCAGTGGCAGGGCTCCAGGTGATTAGCAGGGATATTTGTATTATTATATGCACGTAAAATTTCATAATTTTTAGAGCTCGTTTGCTACATGTAACAACTCCTACAAATATCATAATCGTACGAATTTTTGAGCAACATTCACAGTGGATAAAATTGTCAAAAAAATATACAATCAAGTATGTTATGTCAGGAGATTGCACATAAAATTTTGTAATTTTTTTAGCTCATTTGCTATATTTAAAATTTTAAATAAATAGTATACAAAAAATTAAAGCAAATAATTTAGCCAGCTTAATTACCTTGTACCCGGTAGTGGGGCGACAGGGCACCTGGTGCTTGGTGGCGGGACAGCAGGTGATACGCGTTAGCCTTATAACGTCTCCGTATAGCATCGAATAGTAAAAAAATACTATTTTTGCTAATACGATATATATATATATAGCTATTTTTTGTGTGTATATATATAGCTATTTTTATAATTACAATTACAAACATTCGCTATATATATGCCAAAAAGTCGCCGAGAGCGGGCGAGAGGATAGGGTGTCAGGGTTTCGTTCCTGAATTCAAGCATCGCTTCGCTCAGATGATCCCAGCTGCCACCTCAACCAGATCCACGTAAACATAAAAACTATATACAGCATACATACAAGTATGCGCGCATGACAGGCAGGCCAACAAAACAAAAACATACTCCTGTTTTGTTTTTTTAGAGGAAAATAGAGCTTTATTAATTATCACTCAAGATCAGGGTTACAGTAGAGTACATTCTTGAGCAACCAGCTATACAACATACTCCTGTTTAATACTAAGCAAGGGTTCAAAATTCCAGATTCTGTGTACAGCATATATGATATAAAACCAACATAGCTACAGACAGGCCACACAAGGCCATCATTCTGACAGACTCCTTGTTTGCATATTTACACTGAACAAAAATCATCGCATCAGCCGATTCTTTTTTATGTCTTGATAATATGCAACTGCTATTACTGCTCAAAAATAACATACTCTGAAGCTAGCACTAGTTAGCTAAGCTCTCAGCTAAACATATGTAAATTCTAGCAATCAAGTAACATACAGCATACAGTCGCGAGCTACAAGTCATTCTGTTGCCTCTCCATCTGTATCGATCGGAATATACGCGCTGCTGATTCTGATGCTGTGCGCGCAGTGTGCGGAACAACCCTAATGACGTGGCCCGTGCTCTCCTTGCTGCCGGAGGAGGGTTGGGGTTGGCCGTTTCCATCTGAAGATGCAGGAAAGAGCGGCGCAGGACCCCTTCCTTCGCCTTGCTGCCTGTCAAAGGGACTGCTAGCACTGCTGCCTTGCAGCTCGCTGTCTCTTGATGCATGGAATCTCCAAATTCCAGCTGACGGCGCTTCACTCCTCAAGTTAGACATGTTACACGAGCTTCGTGAATGCTGTTCTATGTGTCCATTAGGCTTTGATGCAGCAACATGGCTCACTTGTTCAACTGCAGAGGCTGAAGCCACAGGGTTCATCACTGGCATGCTAAAAGGTGGGAAGTACATCGGAGGCATGGGTGGAGGGCCAGGAACAGCCATATGTTGTGCCTGATGAGGCATAGGAATGCCGTATGCCGAATTCATGAAGTCTGCAGCTGTAGATGGGAGATTCGGAGGAGTGCAGCTTGCATAAAATGGGGCCAAGAAGCTTCCTGCTGGAGGGCAAGGCCCTGTATAAGGTTTGTAGACAAGTCCTTCAGACGGAGACATAACCGGAACAAGCCACTGATTTTGAGGTGGAGGAATGCACCGATTGTTCTGCTTGTTGTCAGGAGCAGCAGGCATAGTAGGAGGATTACTGCTAATGGCACCGTCTGTTGCAGCTTTATTGTTATGTTGGACTCCAACTACATCTTGAGATGGTGGAGGCTGGTTTCCTTCGGTGTTATCTTTTGAGTACTCTGCCTGCTGCAAGGTTGGCTGTACATCATCCTTATTTATAGCCGATGGAAGCTGCTTTTCCACATTTCCTTCAGCCACCTTCTTCTTTCTTGTCACCAAGGCATTGCCAAGGCAGGGATCTCCTTCAATAAGTATGTGTGGAGATGCTGCAATCAACTTCTGCACCTACTTGCAAGTCAATACACGTTATGGTTATATCAACATTCCAACACAAAATTCCAGCCATAAGCTAACCTGCTTGTAAGTAAGAATCAGAAGAAAATTAGTTTATTTTCTGGAGACTCACTCTGATCAATCTATGCAGCTCGAATACTTGGACAGAAAAAACCCTCTGCTGACTGTATAGAGTTCAAAGAAAAGCAAGTGTAAAACAACAAGCAAAGGAAATTATACAGTGATTAAGAAAATAATGTTCCAATCATCAACCTAACAAAAAGGAAAAGAGCCATTCTGGGTCTGTTCTTTTGGGATGCGGCTTATGACTTTTGGCTCTTCACGAGAGAGGGTACGGAGAGAGAGAGACTCGCGTGCGATTTTGGTCGATATAAATAAAGTCGCTACAGTGCCTACTATAATTGACTTGTAGACCCTACCTTGAAAAGATATTCCATTTGAAAACTAGTTAATGTAAAAATGTGGCTTTAAGAAGCCAAAAAGAAGAGGCCTATTATGTGACTATGTGACATTACATAAAGTAGGTGGGTTGGTGTCATGTTTTCTTCGCTACTGTTTTGAAATGGATTGGTGTCATGTTTTCTTCGCTACTGTTTTGAAATGGAACAGCATGTAGAAATGGGAAAACATAATCTGTAAGGCTTTGTGAATTGTTACCGGAGCACCAAGCTTGAAAACATTTAACATTTTGTGACATAGCAGCAGTTGCAGAACCCGACAAGAAGACAGAGACATAAATTCACTTCAAACTATTTGGCCTAGTCAACAAAAACACAAACTGGTACAGGGATCACCAACATATCTGTGTTGAACAACAGTATGTGCTCACAGACCTTCCAAGAACACTAAGACAGAAAGAACAAGAACTCAAGTGGTGGGTCCTTACTTGACAATAGCTCTTCTTGCTTTCCAGAAATGCTTTGGACCAATAGCACCGACAACATCATCTGAAGAAATCTCCAATCCAGGCAGAGATTCCACGGAGGAATCAGACAAATCATCCTTTTGCTCCACATCGTGATGTCCTGTTGACCTTTTCCTCTTCTCACCAGTTGTCTCTCTTAGGCCTTGTTCCAATAGATTAGAAGCACCATTGTATTCGATATTAGTAGAGGATGGTCCATTTCCAGCTTTTGGAGGGTTCGGGGACTCGACAGCATTTCCCCTCCTGCTTCTCTCCTGATACCCCTCGGTTCGAGAACGTTGCTTATCGGAAACATTTAGACAGCTCAGCCTGCCCCTATATGAAGATACTTTAGCATCTGTTTTCGCCGGCTTCTCTCTAGATATTTGAAATGACGAACTTCTTTCTTCAACTTCCAAGTTTGCCATTGTTTTTGCTGGTTCTTTGTCCTTAGTACTTGGAGAATCCCTTGATCTCGTGTCTGAAACATTCCTTCCTTCCAAGTGTCTCTTGTCAGTATTGGAACATTTCACAGATGATTTGGACAATGTAGGGCCACTCTTATATGGACTTGTAGTAGGGAAATGTGTGAACTTCTCTTGGATTCTTTCTTTCTCTTGAGCGGAATGAGGACGCATTCCAGAACAGAAGACAGAAGGAACCGTAAAATCATCATCGTTAGTCAACTTTTTCCCAAAAGAATTCTTGATTTTGTTCTCTCTATGTTGTGAACTACACTCAGCAGTTGACCCTGCAACATAGGTATCCTTGCTCTTAAGCTGGGTGAGTTGCCTCCCAGATTCTACCCTTGCAGCATTGCCAGCCCGCCCATTCGAGTTGGTATGGATATGTTCGGACGAACGCACCGGTTCATTTGAAGGCATGCAAAATGATGGGAAGAGAGGTCTGTCATTCCCACCAACCTACATGCAATGGTTCAGTTCAGTACTTCAAAAGATCTAATAGAAGATTATGAATGAAATATCAACTTTGCCAAGTCATATCCAATGAGAACCTCCTCCATGCAAGAACCTTAAATTATCCAATAAATTCTTCAGGCCAAAAAGAAAAAGTTTTGTAATACTGTATTAGGCAAGGGGGCATCCTAGAAAACTATCCATGCAAGCACCTTAAATTATCCAAGAAAATTCTTCAGGCCAAAAAGAAAAAGGTTTGTAATACCGTAATAGGCAAGGGGCATCCTACCACCATCTCAGCACGCATAGAGATACAAGGAGAGAGATGGTCACCTATGTCTTATTATCTATTTATTGATCAATATTTCTGACAAATTTAACTTGTACTCATAATGTAGCACCCTAACAAAAAAAAACCTAACCAACCTTTCTCTCTCCTATCCCTAACATAACAACCTTTAACTTGTACTCGGGGCGGCGCAGTGCACAAGAAGTGCAACGGAGGCACGGTGCAGAAAAAGCGCGGCGGCCTTAAAAACTCGGGGTGGCGGCTCAAAGAGAAGCAGCGGCATCATAAAGACTTCTACGATCTGCAGCGGCTCAAGGAAAAGAGCAGCGGCTGCTGCCATGCAAAAGAAAAATTCCTATACTTTTATGACTGACAATAAATTTGTGGACTCGCATGGCTTGGACGAACTAAAAAAAAAACTACGGACTTAGAATGGACGCAGTGGAAGACTCATGAGAAAAATGACTAGAAGACTGACTCAAAAGAACACATATTAGAGAGATCCTAGCAGCAACATATCCTCTCCCTCCCTCTCGAACGCAGATGATCCTGTCGAAGCCATCAACCACGTAAGGATAAAGCGCTTAACGATCATCTTTCGCAACAGATGTCATCTTGTTCCAGAAACAATGGCAGATAATGGCCGGATTCCTTTAGATTATAGCTTATGACTTTATTCTTTTTAATTTTTTAATGATTTTTAACTTTTAATTTTTTTCTCTCATTAATCATTATTTATTAAATTAATAAGACGTAGCTAAAAATCATAAGCTACCGCCCAAAAAAACATGTCTGGCAGCGGTTGATGGTACAGTATATACTATAATTAACAAGTAGACCTTATCTTAAAAAGATATTTTGTTTAAAAACTAGTTACTATAGAAAAATTAAAAAATAGCTTTTAGAAATTGAAGAGAACAAGGCCTGACTGTTTTGACTGTGCTCCATGCCAGGAAAGCTTCTCAGATCCGTTGCCTCCATATTTGCTCAAAGATAGCACCCACGCTCGGTATTACTTTCACGGTATCACCCTCTTTTTAGGCGCTTAACGATCATCTTTCGCAACAGATGTCATCTTGTTCCAGAAACGATGGCAGATAATGGCCGGATTCCTTTAGATTATAGCTTATGACTTTATTCTTTTTAATTTTTTAATGATTTTTAACTTTTAATTTTTTTCTCTCATTAATCATTATTTATTAAATTAATAAGACGTAGCTAAAAATCATAAGCTACCGCCCAAAAAAACATGTCTGGCAGCGGTTGATGGTTTTTTCTCCCCACTCTCTCACCCTCTCCCCCACTCTTCCGTCTCCCAAAACACTCTTCCCACCCGTCCCCCTCTCGCTCTTCACGCCCGCGCGAGACGCGGGAGGCGGTGCGGGGGCCTGAGGGCGCGCGGCGAAGCGGAGCCGGGAGCAGAGGCCGGCGCGGGCACAGGCGCAGGCGAGCGAGTGCTGAATCCGGCGACGGCGTCGCACAAGAGAGGCGGCGACGCGGGTGCGGAGGCCGGGAGGCGGCAGCTTGGAGAAGGCGGCCGGATCCGGCGGAGGACAAGCCAATGAGATCGGCCGGATCCGGAAGAGGAGCGTAGACGCCGGATTCGGGCAGGACGGCGGCGTCCCGTCGTCGAAGAAGCCCGCGGAGGAGTGGCTGCCAGCGGGGAAGAGCGTGGCGCCGCCGGCCGAGACGGGCCAGAGACGGCGGGATCCAGTGTGGAGGAGGCCGGATTGGGCGGTGCGGCTCCAGATCCGGTCGTCACTGCTCGAGCCGCCGCCGGCTGACGTCGTCGGATCCAGGAGAGGTGGCGGCGGGTGGGTAGAGGCGCAATAACCGGAGAGCCGAAGTGGCTGGATCGGACTCGGGGCAGCCCGAAGATGACGTCGAGGCGACCAGATCCAGAAGAGACGAGCGGCGACGGCGGTCCATGAGATCCGGGCGTACAGCAGCAGCCAGCGCGGGCGGGGCGGCCGCCGACAAAGATCCGAGGAGGCGGCGGCGGTGGCAACGGCCGGCGAACAGCATGAGCACGGCGGCCGGGAGAGGTGGCCGCCCAACAAGATGGCCGCCCCCGGGAGAGAAGATCGATCCTCCCAGCGGCAGCGGCAACGGCGGAAGTAGATCGAGGTTAGGGTTTCAACATAAGCTCTGATACCATGTTATGAATATTATGTGTGTATTGATGAAGCCCAAAGGGCAATATATATAGAGAGTACAAGAGGGTATATGGAAAGAATACAAGTCATATAAGGAAACAAATAAGAGTCCTATTCTATCTCTAATACCTTATCTCTAATACCCTTAACACACCACACATACACATCCGCATGAAAATTGGCATGAATTCGACAGCCTGGAGCTCGGGCTCCTCACCTGGCTGGCCGACGTGGAAGGCACGGCGGTGCTGGCCCCGCCGGCGCGGTGCGGCTGCCAGGGTGCGGCTGCCGTTGTGGCGGCGGATGCGAAGCTGAAGCGGTGTGAGGGCACGCTGAACTGCTCGTAGAGCGCCATCTTGTTCCTGGGCGGCGCGCGGGGGCCGCCCTTGACGGTGTCGTTGACATGGAGCCTGGGGAAGACAGGCCCCATCACCTTCTCCTCATCCTTCCCCGCCGCGCCTCCCCTCCTCATCCTCCTTCCACACCACAACACACTCTCCCCCCTACCACTCCACCACCACCACGACGCCCATCTTTAGAGCGGGAAAGCAAAGATCCACCAATCCCGACCTCCAAATCCCAAACAAGAGAGAGCGAGAAAGAAAGGGCCGAGCTTTGCGGGGGAAATCCGATCTTTGCACGAAAAGCGGGGCCAAGACCGGACCGCAGAAGCTCTGGTCGGCTCGGCGAAAGCGGGATTTGGATTGGAACCGAGGCGAAGAGAATTCGGGGAGAAATATCTGCTGCAGTTGGGGTGGGGAAAGCAAGGGGTGGGGAAAGCAAGGGAGAGAGGAGGTGCAGGCGGGCAGATCTTGGGGGATCCTCATCCGAAGCTCAGGATTCGCAGATTAATCCCTTTTCTTTTACTAACTTAACTCTTTAAGCTCTACCTATAATAGTTAGTTACTAAATTAGGATATTGCTTCCTCATTTCTTATACCATAGTAGTATTATAATATTAGCGTTTGATTATTTGTCTCATCTATTTGTTCAAATATGAAGTATATATATAAAGATGTCATGAACTTAGGACGCACCAAAATGAGCTGAACGGGACGAAAAAGTGACGTCGCTAGGCTAAAGTCGGGTCGGGGGACGTGTTGCATAATGCGGCTGGTAATGGAAAAAAAAAGGTTCACTCGTTTGCGCTGGGGCCCGCATAAACTTTTCTAGCTTGCTTCGTCGGTAATAGGATATCGGAGGGCCCTGATAAGACCACGTCGGATGGAAAGCATCTCCTCCCCTGTCGTTGGGAGTGGGCCCTACAGTGTTGCCCTGACGCACCAGCCACTGAAGGTGTGTTCTTTCTGCTAAAATTGATAGGTTTTAGTTGTAAATTGTGGCTTTTAAGTTATTTGTATAAGAGATTATAAAGTAACAGAGACTCATATACTATTTTTGTCGATATAAATGAAGTTAGTATAGTATGTACTATAATTAACTAGTAGATCCTATCTTAAAAAGATACTTTGTTTAAAAACTAGTTACTATAGAAAAACTAAAAAAATAGCTTTTAGAAGTTGAAGAGAACAGACCTGACTGTTTTGACTGTGCTCCATGCCAGGAAAGCTTCTCAGATCCGTTGCTTCCATATTTGCTCAAAGATAGCACCCACGCTCGGTATTACTTTCACGGTATCACCCTCATTTTAGGCGCTTAACGATCATCTTTCGCAACAGATGTCATCTTGTTCCGGAAACGATGGCAGATAATGGCCGGATTCCTTTAGATCATAGCTTATGACTTTATTCTTTTTAATTTTTTAATGGTTTTTAACTTTTAATTTTTTTCCTCTTATTAATCATTATTTATTAGATTAATAAGACGTAGCTAAAAATTATAAGCTACTGCCCAAAAAAACATGTCTGGCACCGGTTGATGGTTTTTGGCTCTAGTGTGATACTTGTACGAATGAATTACATACCAATATGCTGATAAGCCGTTTCAATAAAAGATTTAGAAACCACCTTATTTATTTGTTTGAAGAAAATTATAAGTTATAGGTTAAAAAAAACTACACCGTTGTTAGTAGCTTGGTAGTGGTGGCCTCGTTGGTTCAGATCGGACACCCAAGCTTTGCTGATTTCGAATGGGAAAGACCCGACACGGAGGCGAGTCGAAAAAGTACCCATTATTTTCTCGTCTTTTGCCAACCTCTATTGTACGTTTCTACTACCTACGTACGAATTGCAACCAGAGCAGAGAAGAGAGGGTTGCGGAGTACTAATACAGTAATACTGGCTATATAGTTCGGTTTGACGGTGGCAGACACCGGAAAGACTAGAGATAGATTTTTTTGGATCATAATTTAACTTTCTATAATAACTAATTTTTCAATAGAATGTTTTTTTGAAAGTGAGGTTTATAAGTTGACTAACTGAATGCCCGTGCGTTGCTATGGATTTTTAAAATTTATCATACTACATATTTTAAAACTCACAATGGTAAAAATTTCTAGAATATGCATACAAACACGTTATTAAAGTTTTTAAAGTCGAAAACCATTGATCACACCTCGTGGTCATAAGTCAGAAAATATCGACCACACCTCGTGGTCATAGGTCGGGAGCCCTCGAGCACACCTCGTCATCATAAGTCGGAAGCCGTCGACCATTGCACGTGATCGTAGGTCAGGAGCGATCAACCATCACTGGTGGTCATAAGTTGGCAGCGATCGACGATTGATCGTGGTCCTAAATCGGGAGCCTTCGACAATGGCTCATGGTCGTACATCGGAAGCCGACGACCATTGTTCGTGGTCGTAAGTCAGAAGCCATCGAGAATACCTCGTGATCGTAAGTCGGAACACATTGACCAACGCTCGTAGTCGTAAGTCGAAAGACATCGACCACACCTCGTGGTCGTAAGTCGAAACACATCGACCAGTGCTCATAGTCGTAAATTAGAAGCCGTCGATCACATCTCGTGGTTGTAAGTTAGAAACTGTTGACCATCGGCGTGATCGTAGGTCGGGAGCGGTTGACTATCACTGGTAGTCGTACGTTGGCAGGCCTCCGGTGTGCTTGTGCCCTGTCGCCCGATTGGTGATACCATCTTGTTCGGCCCCGACTTCGACCACGGCTTGGACTTCGACCACGACCCTTCGACTTCGATTACGGCCCTTTGACTTCGACCGCGGACCGACTTCATCCACGATCCTTCAACTTTGACCAATGCCCCTTCAATCACTGTCCCCTTCGACCACGGTTTGGACTTTGACCATGACCCTTCAACTTCGACCACGGCCTAACTTCAACCACAGCCGTTTGATTTTGACCGCGGACTGACTTCGTCCACAGCCCTTCGACTTCGACTACTGCCCCCTTTGACCACGGCTCTTCGACTTCGACCACACCTTCGACTTCGACCACGGATCTTTGACTTCAGCCACGGCTCCCTTCAACCACGGCTTCGACTTCGACCATGGCCTCTCAACTTTAGCCACGAGCCCACGACCCCTCGACCACGGCCCCATTCGACCATGGCACCGACTTCAACGACCAGCTTGTGAGACCAAAATCGCTACACAGTGCGACAAAATTCGAGCGAAGAGCAGAAGGAGGTAGAGAGGCTCATCAGGTGAGTGACTGCTGGGTGACGGTGGTGAGGGAGAGCCCCGTGGGCGGGCGTAGTAAGAGGAAGCCACCGCCATCGCCGAGTGCTATTCTCTTTGATCCACCGGCCGCGATCGCCGAGCACCATTCTCTTCGATCGACCGGCCACTGTCGTCGAGCGTCGTGCCACTGGTTGGAGGGGCGATGGGAGATGGAATTGGTGGCGGCGCCCTAGGGAAAGTTGGGGGGACTACGACCAGATGCTGCCGTGTGGGAAAGAAATTGGTGGCGGCGCCAAGGAGGAGGAGGCGCAACACAAGGGTTCAGGGGAGAAGAAGGCGGCAGTTGCGGGAGGTGGAGGTGGGGAGGCGGTGGCGAGCGGATGGGAGAGGAGGCGCGAGCAAATACGTTGGGGAGGCGACGACGAGGGGAAGCGACGCTGCTGGGGGAAGTTGGGGACTGCGACCAGACGCTGCCGTACGGGGAAGGAATTGGTGGCGGCGCTGAGGAGGAGGAGGTGCGGCACGAGGGTTCGGGGGAGAGAAGGAGGCGGCAGTTGCGGGAAGCGGAGGATGCGGGGGAAGAGAAGAGGAGGAGCGTGGCCCACGCGTCGGCGTGACCTTTTCTACGATGAGCGAAAGAACTACCTACATACGATTTGGATGGCTGATCTTTGATTGCACGGCTGAGAAGAGAGGAGGGAGAACGGACCGACGACCACCAACTCATATTTTTATAATAGTAAAGATTGTGGTAGACACTATCCTGACTTCATTTATATCGACTAAAATCACACGTGAATATCTCTCTTTCCGTACTCTCTCTCACGAACAGTCAGAATTCAAAATTTTAAGCCAAAATATAAGCAACAGTCCAAAAAAACACATCCTAGTTCCCATGAACCAATTCAGAAAAGAAGAGAAACTACCTGACTATGGCCGTTCATTCTGGCTTTTTAGCGGCTTCTAGCTTCTGCCTATTGGCTTTTGGTTGAAATTGCATTATAGTGGCTTTTAGTTTTTTCTAAGGTATTCAATTAAAGAAAAATATGAATAAATTGAAAACACGGTTATATCTTTACGAATAATGCAAACGAAAAAGGAAAAAACAACAAGAAGAAGGAACGCCCAAAAAGCAAAAAACAAAAACCGAAATTAAGAATCCAACAAGTTCATTTCGGCTTCTAACTTCTGTAAGCTAGAAGCAGAATGAATGGGGTGTGTGTATAGGAAAATGATTCCATACTCCTGGGAGTACGTACTCCTACTTCTTATATACCAATTAAGTGATGTTGTTATACATATTTATGCTTTTAAGTATATTTTAATAATGATTATAAGATATTCTAAAGTGGATTTCACGAAATTTTTTTATCAAAATCTACTTTTTATAGCATAATTTGTGTATATACTCCTTTTATGTATGGAAAAGATGTATATAGTAAAAATAAATGACTTCGATGAAAATTTTTCATTCAAATCGCATTAGAGTATCTTAGAATTAGTATTTAAGTATACCGAAAGTGATAAATATATATAATATATTTATTTAAATTATATATTAAAGTAGAAGTATATACTCCCGGGTATGGAAAAAGCTTGCTATAGGTGTATGTTTGTATGTATGCTCAGTTCAGGTTGCTTGTGTTTTTGCATTAGCAGAAGACGAGGAGGAAGAGTCAAAGATGTCGGGGGAGTAAGAAGGCTCCAAAAGAAATTGAAGGGGGAGTAAGGCCCCGTTTGGCACAGTTCAGCTTCACTAGTGAAGCTGTTTTTTTGTTTCAGCTTCACGAGCAGCTTCACCGGTGAAGCTAAAGCTGTTTTGGAAAGCTGTTTGGCAAAACAGCTTCACCAACAGCTTTATGCATGGCTGAGAGAGGGCAATTGTCCAAGATGCCCCTGTCTACCTGACTTGTTCTAACATTTGGAGTTGTATGTTTGTATATGGTCATATGAATTAAAAAATAATATATTTGAATGAGTATAAATTAAAAAATAAAAAATTTAAAAAATTTAAAAAAATTAAAATCAGTGCGAACGGTAGAGAAGTGCAAACGGGAGGAGAGGAAACAGGCGTGGGGACCCAGTGGCAAAGTGCTGTAATTTCTGTCAACTACAAGGGCAGTGGGTTCCTAGAACTGCGAGCCTGAGGGAGAGAGCTGTGAAAAGCTACTATTTTCAGTTTCACCCCACCCCATTCCCTTGTGAGAGCATGATTTAAGGAGCTTCATCCATGAAGCTGTTTGCAAAAAGGGTATTTGGCAAAAAATAGGTCACAACAGCTCATGAAGCTGTTGGTGAAGCTGTACCAAACAGGACCTAAGAAGGCTCTGCAGCAGCAAGCAAATCAGAATGATCACGTGGACGTGGGTGCAGCAAAATTAAGGTGTGTATGGACAGTGAGCCATCCACGTACTACTATATTACTGACCTTGGTTGTCAAGTGCACAACACGAAGAAGATAGGGAATCCCAGAACAAGCTTTCATTCGCATCCATGGTATTATCATGGCAAATATTAATCTACTGGTAGTCCAATGAATAGATAGATATCTTTGTATATCTATAAGCATCGATTTGTGGACGAGCAAGCTCGATGATAAAGACGAGGAGATGCTTGCCAAAGTAACTTGTGCTGCAGTGCAGTGCTAAGCTTTCCAGAAAGAAATAAGTAGATACTCTTGTGTTGACACAACAGCAAGTTGCCTTCACGAAGGCTAGGGCTGGATTAGATGAGCAGACAAATGAAAGATCATGGCGTGTATGCACGAGTGAGTAACACTAGTTGCGAACTTGCGATGGATGGAGTTAGGCACCACATGGAGCGGCAATCAAGTGGGGTTTTCTCCTCTCTTTTTTTCTATTCTATTTTCGGAAATAGCCTTCGCAGAAAACTAATTCTAGAAATAAACCATTTTTAGTGTCATTCATTCTGACACTAAGGTTGTATATATCAGCGCCATAATCGTAGGTGTTCACATATGATGCCACATTAGCGCATAGGTCCTAGTAGATGCCATATCAACACATCTCAGCGCTAGTTAGTATGGCGCTGAGATGTATAACCTCGGCGTCAGCTCTGTCAGCATTGAGGCAAGAGTCATTATCCATAAGCAGTACTGCGTAGTACTTATTCATGGTAGGTGAAGTGGCACATGCACTTACATTAGTCCCAGCAATACTAGGGTTGTGCAAAAAAACCGAACCGAAAAAACTGTACCAAAAAAACCAAACTGAATCGGTCAACTTGGTTTGACTGGTTTTCGGTATTCGGTTCGGTAGCTAGAAAAGGGGTATTTGAATGATTCGGTTTTTTCGGTAAAAACCGAGGAAAAACCGAAAATCCCAAAAAAACTAAAAAGCGCACAGCACCTCTCCGGTCTCGGCGGCCCACCAGCAGTCCAGCACCACGCACCGACGGCCCGGCCCAATGCACGCGCGCGGCAGAGTGCAGACTACAGACGGCATCTAACCTAACCCTAGCGGCGACGCCCCTCGCCAGATCCACTTCGGCGCTTCCTCTCAACCCGAGCTCCTCGTCGCCTCGTCGGTCGGCTCGCCGCTCGTCAGATCCGCTGCCGGTGCTCCCCCCGGCCCCCCCAAGTGCTCCGCGCCTCCGCCTCCTTCGCCCTTCGGTGCTCGGCTGACGGCTGCCCCGCCTCCTTCAGTGCTCCGGTGCTCCGCGCCTCCGCGGCTCCGCCTCCCTCTCCCAAGACGCCGGCGCGGCGGCGCCAAGCCCCCGCGGCCCCACGTGGAGCTCTCCCTCTCCCAAGACGGCGATGCCACTGCTATTCTGACTCCACTCCAATCCGCCGGTATATGAACCAATACGCCACACCCACACTCTTGATTATTGCGGTATACCATCTGTATTGAATCAAAACTACTTTGTGAGTCCTGAGAATTGGATATGGTAGTTTGCCATTACTATAGATGACCAACAGCTTGCATTTTTCCCATGAAATCGCCTATTACCAATTTCCTGGCATGTGTTGTGTTCTGGGTGAAAGATCCACTATAGATTGTTACTGTGAAACTGTATACTTATGGCCCTAAGCTCTTGTCAAGACTCAAGAGGATCAATCAAATCTTATTTCTTTAAATTGGTGTTATTAATTCGTTTATTAATTCGATTGTAAGCACATCTGGCCTTTGTTGTTCTGAATTAATAAAGAGCATGTTTTGTTTGATGTAAATTATGGACTTGAACCCCACGTTGCTATATGCTTTCTCGTTTTTAGCAAGGGATAACTTAACGTGATTCAGGTTTGCCTGCTATTCACTGCTGTGGTTCATCAGACATTATATTCTGTACATTTTTCACCTTTGTATCTTGCAAGAATATAAACAACTGACCTAATAGTTAGAGCAAAAAGTAATTGTACAAAATGGCCTGGTATTTTTTACTAAGACCTTTTTTATATTTTTGTCTTGCATAGTGGCATACTTATGTGTGTGCTGTCACTGCTGTGTGCTGTGAATTTCTGAATGTAGAATGGAGTATTGCCGTATTGGAGTCTTGGAGTTGGAGATGATATTATTTAACGTTTAGCAATTCACGCAAACTTTGGTAAAATTGGTATTAACCGATACCGTACCGAAATAAAATGGTATTTACCGATCCCATACCGTATTCTGGAAAATACCGTATTTACCGAAATACTAAAATCGTATTTACCGATTAAACCGTATTTACCGAACCGTATAAACCGAAAAAACCGAACAAACAGTCCTAAGCAATACATTGTGATAATTAGTGAATGAAGCTGAGAGTTAGATGGTGTGGCGCGGAGCATCACTTGTTGGAGTACCTGCCAGGGTAAAGTAAATTCACACATAACCTAGATCTAGTACTACTGTACTATCCATTTATATATCAATGGTTTGTGCAGCCAAACACACAGGATGTTACTTTGGTCACAGTATAGGGTCTGTTTGGTTGCCTGTATGGGGGTACCTCGCACCAGCGTATGCAGGGAGATGGCGTTTGGTTGCCTGTATGGGGGGAGAGCCTGCACGAGTGGATGCAAAAAATCAACTGGAGCCAGGCTAAGGAGAAACGTGGCTGAGGAGCTTCCCTCCTCAGCCTAGCCACGCTCATGCAGCTGCATGAGCATATGCAGGCAACCAAACAGCCCCATAGCAATTAAGCTCCACAAAGTACACCTCTGGTGCACAAAATGGTCGAGAGGTGCTTCCGCACACTAATTAAAAGGCCTATTTGAAACACACCAAGCATGCAACAATATTCAAAGGAATTTTACAAGAAACGATAGATGTAATTCCTATGAGGACACCGTGATTTTTTTTTCGTTGTAAACTAAGCCTAAATGAGGTAGCTGATCTTCATAGTTTCCCACCATGGGACTTATTTGGTGTTGCGAGAGCATATTTGCATGCATATGTGCAGCTGTTGATGACCCGTATTTTTACCACGTGGTAAAAACACTACCCAATGGATTATTATTCACTTTAGCAGATAGAATATTGCTCTAACGGATAATAAGATCATTAAAGTGATAGAACAATAATTAGAGATAGTACATCATATTACATCCAAGTAGCCATACGGACCTAAATTTCGGTACAATCATTCTAGCTAAATTATTACAACATAAGAAATATAGTCTAGTCCGGATCTAATTGTATAGGATATGCCGAATATAAATACAATACATTGATATTACAGATACCTTGGGGCTGAGAACGTGTTACTCCTACCCGTCCCAAGTCTCGTATAAGGGGTCAACTTCATACGACTCGGTTTCAACAATCTTCCTCTCATTCGAGGTAGGGCTCATCTGCGTAGGCCTCATTCACCCCAAGTTTGGATTCCAACTAGCTATCCTCTAATAAAAGGAAATATTAGCAAGGGTGAATACGATGTACTCAGCAAAGCTTATATTGCAAATATGCATTGTATGCTCATCATCTACCTTTCTTGAAACATCTCATTCTCATACTCATTCTTATTCGCAAACCATATAGAAAATAGATGTTTTTAGGTTGTGAAAGTTTTGGATTATTAACTTTAGAAAACTACTAAACATTTGTATAAATAACTAAAATCTTGGTTTCCGTAGCCTTCAATTCATAAGATAGACATGAATTCATGATTTATATAGCATTGCACAAGCTTATATCATTTTACCCATAGTCACTTCTATTCTTGTAGCGAATGGATCTTCGCATTTCCTTAGTGCGATGCTTAAATCAGAATACGGAATTTTTACAGTTATGTCAATTGCAAAAATTACTTATCACCGAAAGAGGGTCTGTTCTTTTTTGCTGCGGTTTATGGCTTTTGGGCTGTTTGTACGAGAGATTACAGAGTAACAGAAACTCACGTGCGGTTTTTGTCAATATAAATGGAGTTAGTAAAGTATGTACTACAATTAACTAGTAGGCCCTATCTTGAAAAAAATACTTCATTTAAAAGCTAGTTACTATAGAAAAACCGATAAGCAACTCTTAAAAGCTGAAAAAAAACAGGACCTAGTTTTGCTTGGACAAGAGCTGAAGGGCGGGTGGGTTTGTCGAGCCTTGAAAGAAAAAACAAAGAAGGAATAGATCCAGATCAGCTTGGCTTGGCAAGTAGGAAAGGGAAGGGAGAGTGGAGCTTGGTTTGGCGCGGCATTATATCGTGCGAGCGAAGCGGCGCGCCCACCGTGCCATGCTTCCATGAGCTATCGCCCATCATGCATCATAAAAGGGAAGAAACGGTAGAGAACAGGGGCGGACCCACAGAGTATACCGGGTGGGGCCCAGCCGAACCCCGCACGTCCCTTGCCCAGTTGCCCCCCGCAGCAATGACCACGCCATCACGATGAGCCCGAGCGCCGGCAAGGGCGTCACCACCAGCAGCGTCGGCGTCGTCCTCAAGTCCTGCGGCCTCCGCGTCACGTCCATCAAGATCGGTCCGCGCCCTTCCCCTGTCCCTGCGCGGCTCCCCCCTTACGTTTCTTGGGCTAGACGCGGCGGCGCGATTCGCGCCGGGTTTCGTCCCGGCTGGCCCTCTGCGTGCGCCCCTAGGAATCCGGTGCCTACCTGCGTCCAGCTAGCGCGCTTCTCCCTTTGCGTCTCGAGCATGGGCGCTCGGTGTGTGTCCCTAAAAACCTACAAAACCTTGCGGCGTTGGGATTTTAAGTGGGTTGGAATTGTTTTGCTGCACCGTGGTCAATCTTTTCTGCTTCCAAGTGCCTTTTTTGTGATTGGCATTTGAGAGGGTTCTGCATAAAGATGGGCTGCCTTTCTGGATTTTTTTTTGGGGTGCAAAATGGATTAAAACCAGAGAGTTCTTTCTTTGGGTGATTTTGCAATGATTGTGGTTCCCATGTGCAGAGTTTAGCGAGTTTGGTGTTGCCTCAGCTTTGATCTGTCACTGGTCTTACTATTGCCCTTTTCCTGGTTTTGTAGATCCATACCTGAACACAGATGCTGGGACGATGTCTCCCTTTGAGCATGGTGAGGTGTTTGTGCTTGACGATGGTGGAGAGGTACGGTCTCTTTGATGCTTGAACGTAAATCGTAATTTGTGCAAGTTTTTAACTTAATATTTGAATTTAAGACTTATCGTATTATTTAGTGCTTGTATATCGAATTATGGTGCAAATTTTATAATTATTTACCGAATTGCATATAAAAATTTTGATGCGGCATACCCTTTGGTAAAATCCTGGGTCCGCCACTGATAGAGAAGGAGGTGGGGTTGGCGATCTTGCTGTTTCCCGCCAACAGCAAGATTGGTAGTGTGATGTTATGATCGAGCCTACAAGAATGTAGGACGGAGCTTCCCTGTCCCCAAATTCCCTGTCCCCTCCCTGTTCCTTCAATCTGAGGCGTTCACATGTGATCCAATGGCTACATTTTTATATTTTCATTATTTGCCTATTTTCATCTCAAATTTAAAAATAAAAATATGTTAATCCATAATAAATAATAAAAAGACAGAAAAAATAATTTTCATCTCAAATTTAAAAATAAAAATATGTTAATCCATAATAAAAAAAATAAAAAATACCGAAAAATAAATTTTATTTACAGAAAAAATGAAAATTATTTTTTTCTGTCTTTTTATTATTTATTATGGATTAACATATTTTTATTTTTAAATTTGAGATGACAATAGGCAAATAGTGAAAATATAAAAATGTAGCCATTGGATCACATGTGAACACCTCAGATTGAAGGAACAGGGAGGGGACAGGGAAGCTCCGTTCAAGAATGTATGTAGAGCATAATGCGGTGAATTTTAAAATAATGCAATTGGTAATAATCTTCTAATAATGAATGAATGCCATTGTACATATTTTAATGAATGCAATTGGTAATAATCTTCTAATAATGAATGAATGCCAACGCACATATTTTAGGCAGAATATATCGCGCGTTTATCTTGAGGTGGCGCCATTTTATATGCCTATGCACATATTGTATGAGGAACGTCTTTCCTCTAGGTTTGGAGGTGCGTGCATGCTGCGTTAGCCATGGCATGACCAACCGTCTGGCCTGGTCATCGGCAGAAGAGCAGTAATTAAGCTAGAGAGTTGGGAAAGAAGAAAACGACTGAGTTGAGTGGTCGTTCGTTCCAATGGAAGTTTTCGTAGGTGTGGACTCAGTTACATGCAGCTATATATATATATATATATGTCTTATCTTGTTGGAGGAGGATTAATATGCAAAAAAAAAAATATATATATATATGTAAATATGCCTTTTGACTTGAGCTGCACGTGCCTTGAGATTTGCCTCCGGGAAGACCGAAAGAGGCTGCGCGCTGCTGTTTCAGTGGTTTCAGTGTTTCGTTCACATTCCGAGTTTGTGGTGGTCAAACATCTCTGTCATGGTCAAACCTCAGCTCTCAAACACACACACTTGCTACGTAAGGACAGAATGCAACACGGTCAAGCATGACAACGCCCGGGAGGAGAAGGAAAGGATAGCTCCGATCCATCACAGAATCGGTAAGAGATCAACAGGCTCGTCGTGACTGACTACGACAAAGCATGACGTTGTTGGCTTTTACTGATTCAAAACATAAGGGGGATTGCACTGCATGAAGCGTCCAACACACGTACGTACGGAGAGAATACGATCGAGTTCTTCGGCCTGAAACGGCTCTCTCTCTCTCTCTCTCTCTCTGTTCATAAAAAGAAGGAGAATTCATTCAGGCTGCACATATCGCTAGCTCTTTACATTCGTGCATGTAGCTAGGTTCATGCACTTGGGTAGTTGGGTTTGGGGGTCAAAGAACAGCACCAGCAAGCTAAAGAATCAATGCTGCTATGCTAGCATATCAAATGACCAAACCAAACGATGGAAAAAAGAATCTTCCTAGGACAAAATTGTCATGCCTCAGTCTCTCTGGTGTAAGTTTTTTTCCCCTTCTGGTGTAGCCCATCTTCTGATCTTGAGATCACTTGCCCTTGTGCTTGGGGAGCGTGAGGTGCACCGTCGGCGTCCGGATGCCGAGGCACTGCTGCTTCAGCGGCCGAACGCTGGGGCTCGGCATCAGGCCCATGTACTGCACCGGCGGCGACAGCCTGACACGAGGGCTCGGCCGGGGCGACGGGATCGGCACCTTGCTCGCCGGCGCCACCTTCGGTGACAGGTTCACCTGCTCGAGCGCCCTGCTCTGGAGCTCGACCGGGTAGTCCCGGACGCAGCCGATGCGCGCGCCGGCGCCGGTCGTCCATTTCAGCGACGGCCGGCTGCCCAGCTCAGTTTCTGCGAGGGTGTTTGCATCCTCCCCGTGGGCTGCTGCCTGCGTGGGCATCTCGGCTTCAGCTTCTTGTGATGGCTCGTCCGTGGTCTTCTTCAACGACGGGTACACGTCGTCGTCGACGGAACATCTCTGAAGATTCAAGACAGTATTTATCAGACCAACACCCAAGAAATCTTCAGGTAATGCCTTTGCTGTATACGAGGCTACACGATGTAATGTGGCCGTGTAATAAAACAGTAAGCTTACCTTGACGTTGGTCAGATCAACATTGTTCTCCTCGAGGAAGCTGATGAACTCGTTGAAGTTGTCTTCGGTCGGAAGGTAGTGGCCGCTGTATGGCCAGATGGCCTGGAACAAGAACCGATCGTTCAAGGCTATTGCAAAACTGAAACACGGGCGGTTACATGTTCAGATTACTGTTTATGATTGCAATGTATGTACCTTGAGAACACCATCTTTGGTAACCAGCCTTCCAGCCATTGAAGTAGCTCCACCAGCTAGGAAACTTGAATGCTGAAATTGACCCTTCTTCTTCTGCTCGTCAGAGATCGAACAAACAAACAAACTTTACGAATGACCCGTCATATATGAGTGACTACCATAGGGTCATACTCACATATAGATGGAAAAAGAAGATCAGCGTGAGGCACTGAAAATACCTGGCCCACGTACAGTGACCTGGTTGTGCTCAACACAAATATCCATTTGGAGTCCTCGGTGGTGTTCACAAGAACGCCACTTTGCCTATACATTAACCTCCCGTCTTCCACGATGACTTCGTAAGCAGCCCTCTCGTTCTGTAATGGAACGAAAGCAAAACTAACGCCTTTAGGTAAATTCTACAGCCCGGTTCTTCAGAGAGGAAAAAAAGAAAGAAGTTCAAGAGGAGGGCCACGTACCATTCCGAGGTACATTACCAATTGCGAGTGAAGCTTGCTTCTCGGACAGTTTGGGTGATGTATCTCCTTTCCGGCTCCAATATCCAACCTGACAACATCAGAAAGCAAAGGATTCTCAGGGAAAACTAAAAGATACTTGTAGCGCACGGCCACAGAAACAAGAAAAAAAGGGACAAAATAGTAGCGCAGGTGTTTCTAGGTACATACCAGTAGAAGAAGGGCTCTGTGCTGGAACTCTGGAACCAGATATCGTAGTAGAGATGCAAGTTGTGGCCATAGCGATGGCGCGGATCGATCTGTAAGAGCAACAAGACCAAACACAGCGGCGGACAGATTAGAACCTACCAAGAAAGAACGGGTAATTAAAACAATACTAGGTTGCTGTTGTAAGCAGCAATTAATTGAGGCTTACTGCTTCGAGCCAATGTCGGAGTGCTAGTTTCTGGGCCTTGTCGTCCTTGGACAAGCCCTTGCCGACCTTGGCGATCCTCTTGCCGGCCCTGACCCAGCGAGACGCCGCCGTCTCCTGCTTCTCCTGGCGGAAGAAAGAGATGGACTTGCGGTCGAGGGAGGCCGAGTCGTAGAGCTTCCACCAGAGCTCCTCGACGACGACGGCGCAGTCCGCCAGGCTCCGGCGAGTGCGGTGGCCCTTGAAGACCTTCTGCACCTTGGTGGCCGCCTCGTCGAGCTCGCGGCGAGGCCTCGGGGAGCCGAACGTCTCGGCGGGAGGGGGAGGAGCATCGGGCCTGCGTCTTGGAGATGCATAGGCGATGCTGGTAGCAGCGGCCATGCTCCTGCAGGTGGGGCTGAGGAGCGCGATCCTTCCCGGCCTAGGGCCGTTGATGCGGCGGATGGGCGACGCCGGTGCGGCGTTCTTCGGACCATGGTTGCCGGCGGCGGCGGTGCAGGCCGCGTCTGCCTCCCAGGTCTTGAAGCTCAGGACTGTCCTCTCGAGACTGCTCGCTGTTGCGATCTTGTTGGAGGAGTTGGTCCTGAGCATCTTGGGCGACCTCATCATCGGTGTGGCGATGGCGGCATTCCTGTCGATCCCCGGCGGCGAGCTCAGAGTCATCGCTCGATCTCACTTTGTCGTGGTCGCGCCGCGTGCCAAATAAGGGATCGTGGAATGTTGAATCTGACCACTGCCCTGGCTGCCAACAAGAGGGCAAAAAGGCTCAGGTCAGGAACCCAAGAACACAACTTTTCCTCGGAAGCAGACCAAAAACTGCAGGAGGAGGAGGAAGAAGGAGGAGGAGGTGTACTTGATTGGTTGTCGGTACGTGCCTCCTGGTACCTGATCGATTGAGGTGGAGGACGAAAAGTGCGTATATATATATATAGCTAGATCGATCGGTAGGCCTGCCACTGTCGCAGCAGCGTGGTTTTCTTCTCACTTTAGTACGGTACGGCGATTAATTTCTCTCAGTTTGTCATGCCATGTCAGTCAAACACGCACGTCACCCAGCCATGTCCATGTCCAAGAGCAGCGCAGCAGAACTGCAGAAGAGCCCCGACGCGTTCAGAAACTACAACGCACAGTGAGCCGAGCCCATGCCAGAATTCAGAGAATACATCCGCGTCGGTGAATAACTAGCTAGCTAAGTCGTGCTAGCTATCATGTGAACCGAAATAATTCTTCAGAACTAGAATCCGTCACGCAGAAATCCGACGCACAGTGAACGGAATTCAGAGAGTCCATCCGCGTCAGCAAATAGTTCTTCAGAACTAGAGTTGGCAGATGCATCACGCAGTGCAGCCTGTGTGTAAAGTTAGACTAGTTCTTGTGCCCCCGCCTGCTAACCTGTCCCTCTCAGCTTGGCTGCTAGCCGCCCACGTACGAATTTATTGATTTCTGTCGTCCTTGTCAGCGGATACCCAAGCAGCAGCCACCCAGACTCTTCTGTTTCTGGATCGGATTGTTGCAGGTTGATCCATTCTTTTTTTTAAACAAAAAAAAAATTCAATTCACATCTTGACTTTGTTTTATATATATATATATATATATATATATATATATATATATATATATATATATATTTGCATCTTGACTTATGCATTTTATTAGTCCTCGCAGAGTATTGTACAAGTAACATATATTAGTATATATTACCTGCATTTAAGATTCAACGCATGCATCTTGCCCAGCTAAAGCCAAAACATGCAGTACAATGGGCACTGGGAAACCTTAATCTACATAATTCAGAGCTAGAGACTGATAATACAGGTTTCCAATAAAAACTAAATTAGTAGAATGCATTTTTATCGTACTGCATTGTTGCATCCAGCACGCACGATCTGGACTGCACATTATTGCACCGTACAGATTCAATCAAACAATCAATGCTGTGTCTATAGACTGAGCTCTTTTCTATTTATACCTTGTGGTTTATGCCTTATGGTACAGTAACTAACTTTTAAATGATGCGTTTTTTTAATGCGATGTCAATGGGAAGATTGTAGTAAAAAGTGTACTGAGTTCAACTGTAATAGACAAAATCGCATGAACATATTTTCCGCTGCGTACTGCCTCTCGCGAACAGTCATAATTGAAAATTTTAAGTCATAAGGCATAGCTCAAAAGAATCTATCTTATATATCCAAATCAAACATGCATAAATGTCGTGAGGCTGGAGCCTTGCGACCACACAAATCAATGAATTAATGCACTGATGCAATACACACACGCACTATAGTCAGGAAGCCTCTTTTCTACTCTCAGGTGTAATTATACCTTATATTATATCTCATAACGTATAGAGTATCTCGCGTAACAAAGGGTATGTATGTGTTGGATTAATTGGGATTGGCCCATTTTAATTTAGCAATTAATCAAATGAAATTCCTAGGCCCACAACTAATGCTAGGTAGAATTTTGTTTAGTCCCATATGGAGAATTGAATGGGAGTTACACCACTTTAAAAGGTGGAATGTGGTAACCCCCTTGTGGAATTGGAGAGAGCCATTACACGCGCGCGCTCGCTCGCTCGCTCGCCTCGCCACGCCACGCCGCGCCGCGCCGCGTCGCGTCGCGCCGTGCCGTGCCGTGCGGTGCGTGTGCGTGTGCGTGTGCGTGCGTACGTACGTACGCGCGCAGGCGTGTCGGGTGCGGGCGCGTTTTTCTTTATCTATTCGAAAAACGAAACGCACTGATGGCTGCCAGTAACGGTGCACGATTATGGCTGTGGGTAATGGTTGCTGTTACTAGTGAATAATGGCTGCAGTTACCAGTCTCTTCGTTTTTGCTGTTTCAAAAGAGGGCTCTCCTCTCCATTCCAATGGGATACGAAAGAACAGAACTATCTCTCTGTTTTCGCTGCTCTCTGTAATCTCCGGTCCAGAACCTTGCGCGCACAAGTTTCTGGGCGAGTAGGCCTCCGGAACTTCGTCCGTTTGTGTACCTGCACGGGTAGGCGGGCGATCAAGTTTTTGGGGAGCGCATCAGCGCGACTACTCAATCTGCGACGTCTTCTTCCTGGTGGTGAATCGTTCGCGGGACTGCACTGCGAACATCTTCCTGCACCAAGCTTCTTCCTGCATCACGCCTTGATCGACTACATCGAATAGGCCATCATGACGACTGATGGTAACGGCGCCTCCGGTGTCTCCGGCACTGGCCCCGCCCGAGGGTATAATCCGAAACCTTTTCTGGTGTATTTGTTTCTGTGCGCTATGAATATGTTAATAGATATTTCTGTTAGCTTATTCGTTAGCGAATATAAATACGTCGATGATAGATCACTCATGCTTGTTTATGTCATGTTTTATATGCTGAATTTCTGGATTAAAATATGCCGAAAATTGACTAGATTTCCAACAATCCAAAAACTTGATAGGTCTTTTTCGGTAGTTGGCTTTGCTGCGTCGCTTAAGCCACACCCTCCGTTTGATGGTTCAAATTTTAAGAGATGGCGTGCACGCGCGATCCTGTGGTTTACTGCCATGGAATGTTTTCATGTTGCACAAGGAAAGCCCGCTGAGCCTCTGTCTGATGAGGATGAACGCAAGTTCAATGTAGCGGATAACTTTTTCCGAGGTGCGCTTGTCAACATTCTGGCGGATAACATTGTGGATGTGTACATGCATTTGCCTACGGGAAAAGATATGTGGAATGCACTTGAGGCCAAGTTCGGAGTTTCTGATGCTGGCAGTGAGCTGTATGTCATGGAGCAGTTCTATGACTACAAGATGGTCGATGACCGTTCTGTAGTAGAGCAAGCTCATGAGATTCAGGCGCTGGCAAAGGAGCTTGAGAACAATAAGTGCGAGTTACCGGACAAGTTTGTGGCTGGCGGTATTATCGCTAAGTTACCACCCTCTTGGTCGGATTTTGCTACTTCTCTAAAGCACAAGAGGCAGGAGTTCAGTGTTACTGATCTCATTGGCACTCTTGGTGTTGAAGAGAAGGCGAGGGCAAAAGATACTCGTGGCAAGAAAGTTGCTGCTGAGGGAGGTTCTAGCGCCAATTTGGTGCAGAAGAAGAATCCTCAGGCTTTCCACAACAAAAAGAAAAATAAGCCTTTTGTCAAGCCCAAGGCTACCACTGAGTTTAAGAAGAAAGGCAAAGGAAAGGGCAGCTGCTTTGTGTGTGGTGATTCTGGCCATTGGGCTAAGGATTGTCCAGATCGCAAGGATAAGCAGAAGAAGTCTGCCAACATGGTTATTAGTGATGCTGGAGGAACATCGGGGTACGGTAATTATTTACCTACAGTTCTTTCTGTTTGTCAATCACCTGAGTGGTGGGTTGACACTGGTGCTAATATTCATGTTTGTGCTGATATTTCCTTGTTTTCATCTTATCAGGTCGGTCGAGGTTGCTCCTTGTTGATGGGGAACGGATCGCATGCAGCTGTTCATGGTGTTGGTACGGTCGATCTGAAGTTTACTTCGGGAAAGACTGTGCAGTTGAAGAACGTGCAGCATGTCCCCTCCATAAAGAAGAATCTCGTTAGCGGATCTCTACTATGTAGAGATGGTTTTAGGCTTGCTTTTGAGTCCAATAAATGTGTCGTGTCTAAGTATGGAACATTTGTTGGTAAAGGCTATGAGAGCGGAGGTTTGTTCCGTTTTTCTTTGATGGATTCCTGTAATAAAATTGTGAACCATGTGTGTAATGATGATGATGAGTCTAATGTTTGGCATTCACGACTTTGTCATGTTAATTTTGGGTGTATGACGCGCTTAGCTAATATGAGTTTAATCCCGAAATTCACTTTGGTCAAAGGTTCTAAGTGCCATGCGTGTGTTCAATCGAAACAACCTCGCAAGCCTCACAAGGCAGCAAAAGAGGCGAGGAATTTGGCACCGTTAGAACTCATTCATTCTGATTTATGCGAGATGAATGGCGTGTTGACTAGAGGTGGAAAGAAATATTTCATGACACTTATAGATGATTGCACTAGATTTTGCTACGTGTACTTATTGAAAACAAAAGATGAAGCATTGAATTACTTTAAGATCTATAAAGCTGAGGTAGAAAACCAACTTGAAAGGAAAATCAAGCGGGTAAGGTCTGATCGTGGAGGAGAGTATTTTTCAAATGAGTTTACTGTATTCTGCGAGGAACATGGAATTATTCATGAGAGGACGCCTCCCTATTCTCCTGAATCAAACGGGATTGCCGAAAGAAAGAACCGCACTCTAACTGATTTGGTTAACGCCATGTTAGACACTGCGGGACTTTCTAAGGAATGGTGGGGTGAGGCTATATTGACCGCATGTCATGTCCTGAATAGAGTTCCTACAAAGAACAAAGAAGTAACACCATTCGAGGAATGGGAAAAGAAGAAGTTGACTCTCTCATACCTGCGCACCTGGGGATGTTTGGCCAAAGTTAACGTGCCAATTATCAAGAAGCGCAAACTTGGACCAAAAACCGTAGATTGTGTATTCCTTGGTTATGCTATACACAGCGTGGGTTATAGGTTCTTAATTATAAAATCTGGAGTGCCTGACGTGCGTATTGGTACAATCATAGAGTCCAGAGATGCTACATTTTTTGAGAATGAATTTCCTATGAATAATGATGTACCTAGCTCATCTAGTCAAGAACCTATAATTTCCCTTGATTCCTTTGTGCCGATAGAACATGTTGAGGAAACGCCTATGGAAAATCCTGAAGAGGATAACAATGAAGTTACTCGAAAGAGTAAGAGACAGAGGATTGCAAAGTCTTTTGGTGATGATTTCATTGTATATCTCGTGGATGACACTCCAAGAACCATGGAAGAGGCATATTCTTCTCCTGACGCTGACTATTGGAAGGAAGCAGTACGGAGTGAGATGGACTCTATTATGTCTAATGGAACTTGGGAGGTCGTTGACCGTCCTTATGGGTGTAAACCTGTAGGATGTAAATGGATTTTCAAGAAAAAGCTTAGGCCTGATGGTACAATTGAAAAGTACAAGGCAAGACTTGTGGCCAAGGGTTATACCCAGAAAGAAGGCGAGGACTTCTTTGATACTTATTCACCTGTTGCCCGACTGACCACAATTCGAGTACTACTTGCCCTGGCTGCCTCTCATGGTCTTCTCGTTCATCAAATGGACGTTAAGACAGCTTTCCTAAATGGAGAGTTGGAGGAGGAGATTTATATGGATCAGCCAGACGGGTTTGTGGTACAAGGTCAAGAAGGAAAGGTGTGCAAGTTGTTAAAGTCTTTGTATGGCCTAAAGCAAGCACCTAAGCAATGGCATGAGAAGTTCGACAAAACTTTGACATCTGCTGGCTTTGTTGTGAATGAAGCTGACAAATGTGTGTACTATCGCTATGGTGGGGGAGAAGGAGTGATCTTGTGCTTGTATGTTGATGACATACTGATTTTTGGGACCAACCTCAATGTGATTGAGGAGGTCAAGGACTTTCTGTCCAAGAATTTTGAGATGAAAGATTTGGGAGTGGCTGATGTGATTCTTAACATTAAGCTACTGAGAGAAGGTGATGGTGGGGTTACACTCGTGCAATCCCACTATGTGGATAAGGTCTTGAGTCGCTTTGGTTATAGTGACTGCAAACCTGCTTCTACTCCTTATGATCCTAGTGTGTTATTGAGGAAAAACCGAAGAATAACAAGGGATCAATTGAGATACTCCCAGATCATTGGCTCATTGATGTATTTAGCTAGTGCTACGAGGCCTGACATCTCGTTTGCTGTGAGCAAGCTAAGCCGGTTTGTTTCAAATCCGGGAGATGATCATTGGCGTGCTCTTGAGAGAGTGATGCGCTATCTAAAGGCAACTGTGAGCTATGGTATTCACTATGCTGGGTACCCAAAGGTACTGGAGGGATATAGTGATTCAAACTGGATCTCTGATGCTGATGAGATAAAAGCCACGAGTGGATATGTGTTCACACTTGGAGGTGGTGCTGTTTCCTGGAAGTCTTGCAAGCAGACCATCTTAACGAGGTCAACAATGGAAGCAGAACTCACAGCGTTAGATACCGCCACTGTTGAGGCTGAGTGGCTTCGTGAACTCCTTATGGATCTGCCGGTGGTTGAAAAGCCGATACCGGCTATCCTGATGAACTGTGATAATCAGACTGTAATTATCAAGGTGAACAGTTCTAAGGACAACATGAAGTCATCTAGGCATGTTAAGAGGCGGTTGAAGTCTGTCAGAAAGCTGAAAAACTCCGGAGTTATAACACTGGACTATGTCCAGACAGCTAAGAATCTGGCAGACCAATTTACAAAGGGTTTATCACGTAATGTGATAGATAGTGCATCGAGTGAGATGGGCCTGAGACCCACATGAGTCATACCACAGTGGTAACCTGTTCTATGTGATCGGAGATCCCGTGAAGTAGGATGGTGAAACAATCTGTTGGTTGACTGGGAGGAGAGACCTTTACAGGGCTCATTTCTTCAATGATGCGCTTCTCTCCTATTCTGTATGGCAGGTTGGTTTTTACCTTAATGTGATTCAAGTGGCTTTTTAAAGCAGAGATGTCGGCCTACAGGACATCTTAGAAAGAACACACCTATATGAGTTCGACTGCTGGTCACAGTCTATGAGATTTGGGTGATCTCTAGATACTCATGAATAGGCTTGGAGTATGACTTATACGCTCCAACCAGAGGGGATGTTTTAGGCAGCCTAGTACTAGTAAAGGAATTGGGTAAAGCTTGTTCGCACAAAACTGTCAATTCAAGGCATAGTCCATTGTTCAGTTGTGGATGAGTGTAACTCCTTTCCTAGGTGGATGTTCAACTTAACAGTCTCCATCGAAACACTGGTATATCAAACAACAGCAGAACTGAGAGCATTTCTCGTGTGCCTTGAAATTTGGTGGGGATTGTTGGATTAATTGGGATTGGCCCATTTTAATTTAGCAATTAATCAAATGAAATTCCTAGGCCCACAACTAATGCTAGGTAGAATTTTGTTTAGTCCCATATGGAGAATTGAATGGGAGTTACACCACTTTAAAAGGTGGAATGTGGTAACCCCCTTGTGGAATTGGAGAGAGCCATTACACGCGCGCGCTCGCTCGCTCGCTCGCCTCGCCACGCCACGCCGCGCCGCGCCGCGTCGCGTCGCGCCGTGCCGTGCCGTGCCGTGCGGTGCGTGTGCGTGTGCGTGTGCGTGCGTACGTACGCGCGCAGGCGTGTCGGGTGCGGGCGCGTTTTTCTTTATCTATTCGAAAAACGAAACGCACTGATGGCTGCCAGTAACGGTGCACGATTATGGCTGTGGGTAATGGTTGCTGTTACTAGTGAATAATGGCTGCAGTTACCAGTCTCTTCGTTTTTGCTGTTTCAAAAGAGGGCTCTCCTCTCCATTCCAATGGGATACGAAAGAACAGAACTATCTCTCTGTTTTCGCTGCTCTCTGTAATCTCCGGTCCAGAACCTTGCGCGCACAAGTTTCTGGGCGAGTAGGCCTCCGGAACTTCGTCCGTTTGTGTACCTGCACGGGTAGGCGGGCGATCAAGTTTTTGGGGAGCGCATCAGCGCGACTACTCAATCTGCGACGTCTTCTTCCTGGTGGTGAATCGTTCGCGGGACTGCACTGCGAACATCTTCCTGCACCAAGCTTCTTCCTGCATCACGCCTTGATCGACTACATCGAATAGGCCATCATGACGACTGATGGTAACGGCGCCTCCGGTGTCTCCGGCACTGGCCCCGCCCGAGGGTATAATCCGAAACCTTTTCTGGTGTATTTGTTTCTGTGCGCTATGAATATGTTAATAGATATTTCTGTTAGCTTATTCGTTAGCGAATATAAATACGTCGATGATAGATCACTCATGCTTGTTTATGTCATGTTTTATATGCTGAATTTCTGGATTAAAATATGCCGAAAATTGACTAGATTTCCAACAGTATGTGTAGTATACGAGTATTTAAGACCATGTAAGTGGTATGACAAATTTTTCAGAGGTTGTTTGTTCTTTTTTTATGTACTCTTTTTTATGTGCATATATGAAGGCATTTATAAAATACACTAAAAATATGGACTACCTTGCAATTTTTTTCGTGTTGTTCACATTAGAGTATTTTATAATTAGTATATGAGTACATCCAAAGTAATAAAGGAGTATTTCAAAATTGTTTAGATGATATATTAGAAGTATATATATATATGTGTGTAGAACATCGCACCAACGTTGATGTATATATCTACACCTGATGGCAATTTATAAAACGAGAATTAAGCTCTTAATACTAGCAAAATCGGTTTGACTTTCTGGTCAACTCCGGATTTAAAGCCCTTCTTTAGAACGGAAAGGTACGTGTGTGATTACATTTCGAGTCAAAAAAAAAAGTATTTCGATGGCATGGCGGCGAAATATATTTTTTAACTCGGAATTTAGTCCATGCTCCATCTGGTCGTACGTGGAATCGTTCAGCGCAGAAGTTATGGGAGATGGACGAGTACCTAGCCTAGCGTTGTCACCCGAGGACTATCCAAGTTTACATATATCGCATAATGCTCCATTTCATTATTGTTTTTTTTTGGACTCGAAAAGGAGCTAAACTTATACTACAGCTTATGTTCGTCAGGAACTTTCTGGGAACCCTAGTATTAGTATGCAGGACGTACACAGTGCAGCAATTTGCATTACCCATTAATTTACAATTGGCTACTCGATTGACGGCTACGAATTTACCTGGAGATTTCTGCTACGACAAACACGTACGCACGTAAAGGCTGCTTGGATTTTTTTTAAAAAATAAAACTTGTTAATTGACTTGGTTGAATCTGTCCGTGGTATACGGTATAAACCATGCATAAATAATTAAGGGTGTTGATAAAAATTATCCAGATGTTTTCTTTCTAATTATCATCTGGATTTGACATACACACACTAGTGCCCGTGCATTACTATGAAACATCTTATGTACGTATTTCTTTATCAATTGAAACATCATAGCACATACAGTGATATTTGCATTAATAAGAAACCATTTTATGCCAAACAGTAATAAAAGGATTTTAAAACATTGCAATTGTTTCACGGACATATTGAATTCAGTGATAGGGAGATATGACAAGCACACTTAACATAGATAACTTGCATTAGCCATAGATTCGAAGGTTCATGGAACTGCAAGCCACTCCTCCACCTAGATGCGGTGCAGCCTCTGTAGCAGCTAGCCGGCTTCCTCCATTGTAGGTGAGATATAGAGATATGAGAGAGGATTGGTGAAGAATGATGAGAGAGAGCAGAGGTAGGCTATGGCGGCGTTGGTAGGAGTGGCGGATCCAGGAAATTTTTTTGGAGGGGCTGAAGTACCTTCAGCTCGACCTCAGCCCCTGCTGCATTATACATCCATGCTAAAAATTTAGGGGGGCTCCAAGGGTCCGGTAGCGGTAGGTGGGGCTCGAGCCCCCCCCCCCCCCCCCCCGCCCCACCGCTGGATCCGCTCCTGGTTGGTAGAGAAGAGAGGAGTAGGGCGAGAAGCAAAGGGGAGAAGAGAGGAGTGAGGCTAAATACTCACAGGTGGCAGCTTAGGGATTTTAGGGCAACACTGGAAATTTTACAGATAAGCTCTCCAAGTCATGGGGAAATTCAGAAAAGTCATCAATTGTGTTGTTTTCTTTCGTTATACCCCTCGGAGCTTCGTTTTCGACGCGACCAAGTCCTATGAAACCGTCTAGGCGTGTAAAGTGTAACAAGCGGTCCAAGATATACCTTTTTTTTTTACAGCAAAAGTATCAGACCCTTGCTTGAAAGCCTAGAGGGTTGATCAGCTTTCTAGTACACCAGGAAAATAAATACAAATTTAATAAAGGAACATATACATTAGTTAAATGAATGATATGGATATCATTTCGGTAGAAAAATAATTTTTAGAGATGTAGGATACGAATTTGGTCAAAGCCTTAATTCATACTAGTGAAAAGACTCTTAATTATTAGCAAGCGTGCAAAAAAAATATATATGGCAAGACCATGTGCTCAACCATAAATGGGTCATTCCTTCCAGATCATCCAGACAACTAGAATAACAAGGGCATATATGATATATTCCTTTTCGCTTGGAGTTGGGCGCCAAAGCCCTGGCCACTGACCACTTAGGGCCTGTTTGGAACAGAGGAATTTCACAGGAATTTTGCAGGAATTTTGTAGGAAACAGTTCAATTCCCGCAGGAATCGGGAAAAATTCCCGCATTCCAAACAGGGCCTTATCCTGTAGTGTCTGCTCGGTGAACATGTATATATGATGTGTAGATTGACAGCCAAGTGAAGGTCCGGTGCCAAAGTTGTTTAACCACTAAGCAAAAGGATAAGAAGGTGATCGATCGTCTCAGCATCTTGATCGTAGAAAATGCAAGCTGAAGGAGCGGCAATGTTATGCTTCGTAAGCCTCTCGCAAAAGTCCAGATTCATCGCTTTAGAGCCAACCAAGTGAACATCTTGGCTTTTAGGGGGGCAGCAGAGCACATTTCCATAGCTTGTTGGCACAAGGGAGTAGAGTACAGTACTGGACCTGGTTAAGAGCTGAGCATAAAGTGAGGACATCCCGAATGGCTTGTGAGATAAAAGGCCCTTGTAAGTTGGACATCCATTGTCGGATCATGGTTCGTTTGAGAGAGCAGAGGGCCAAGAACCTGTTTAAGTAAAATTCTGAACTCCCGCTTAGACGTGGACAAAGCTCTCTTTTCCTACGCTCACTCGAACCTTGCAATTAGCTCTTCAGCCACTCGAGTTTGTATGGTGATGTTGCCAAATCGGGCTTGGCTTCATTTCTGAAGAGCTTTTGCAGTCACAGGGAAAAGATTGTCCAGACGATGGAAAGGTGAGGTTGAAGGAATGTGACTTATCCAGCTTATCTGCACAGCCTCTGGAAAGTCTGAGTAGTGAGAAGCAAAGGCGCATGATCGGAGCACGTTGTTGCCAAAGCAGAGAGGAAGCTCCCACACGTACGTTTCTGAGGCTGGAAGGTAGGAGAAGTCTTTAAATTGCGAACCAAGCATAGAGACGACGAGTGATGTTGGCCATCTTGGTCTCCTGAAGCCATCAGTCGTTCCATATGCTTAATACGCGGTACATTTTGGACAATGTGATGACTCTCTTCATTGTTCCCGTATTGACATTGGTGTTATCCACCAGAAATAGCATCGTAAATTGAAGGGTCACTAGTTTGCTTTCTGCATTGAGATTTATAACCAATATCTATCTGCAAGGGCGACGCTGTTTCAGCCTCCCATTTTCGCATTGTTGGATCATGCGATGCGAGTCTTTTATTTGCAAAGAACAGGTTGCTGGCACCTTGTGATATCAACAGTGGCTGGTAGTAGTTTCCAACCTTTTGTTTCCAAAGATATGAGGTGAGAGTTTTACAAGGTGGCAGATGCGTTGTTGTTGCTGTAGTAGTAGTTGTTGGATCAGAACAGGAACCGATCAAAGGTGTACTTTTCTAACTCGAAACATCAGGGCTGTTACGTTCATCTATCTGAGATGTAGCTGTAGGCTTGTGTCCGTAAATGAGCTGTGTCAAAGCAACTGATTTTTGCAGGCACGCTGGCTCATCAGTTGGAAGCGCAGCAGCACAGCAGTAGGGCTTAGCAGGTGGATTAAATAAAACCCATGAGCACCCATCGTCGGAAAGGTATTGGATTTTCTTCCCCCACCGTCCGTTCACCGGGAAGCGCCTGCCTATGGAGCTGTTCTTTTTAGCTGAAGCTTACGGTTTTTAGCTACGACTTGTGGTTTTTTTGGGCTGTTCGTGCGCGAGATTACAGAATAACAGAAATTCACATATGGTTTTTACCAACATAAATAAAATCGACATAGTACACATTACAATTAACTAGTAAACTCTATCTTCAAAAGATACTCTGTTTAATAACTAGTTACCGTAAAAAACCAAAAATAGTTTTTGGAAACTTAAAAAGCAGATCCTATTCCTATGTAACAAGACCGCAGTCATTGGGTTCCGCCCGACCCGACCCGACCCGACCCAGTGGTCTGTCGTCTCGTCTCCGCCCGCGCGGTTCGGCTCAACCGCAACCCGGCGACCCTACCCGCCCGCCCGCCCGCGAGGGCTTCCTCCGCCTCCTCCTTCCCCGCGATCCCCTTCTCCCCTCGCCGCCGCGCTCCGCTCCGGTGGGCGCTCCCCGCCGCGACTCTCGGTTAGTCTTTCCCCTTGTCTCTCTCCCTCTCGAGATTTGTTATGCTGTCTGGATAAGATTGGGCTCGGCTTGGATCGCTGCGCGTACGGCTCGCGAGGTCTGCCTCCCGCTCGCTCGCGGTTTGAATCGTGGGGTTGCCCTCTGCCTCTGTTCTGCAGCGGGTGATTTGCTTCCTAGATTTGAAATCGATTTCGAAATTTGGGTTCCACCCACGCTTTCTGTTATTACAATTTGAATGCCTGTGTGCACTACAAGATCTCAGGAGCCAAGTTGTTTCAGACCAATCCTTCCTGCCCCGTGCGTGCGTGTCGGCTCCACGTTGCTCTCATTCTATGCCATTTTTTCCTTCTTCTTTGGCCGTGTTTCTGGGATCTGTTTGCTTCCGGATTTTTCATCTCTTCTCCGTTTGATTCTATCAGCGAGGACCACGGAGCTGTAGCGATCTTAATTTGTTTCTCGTTATATTTTTGCGGAGCAGGTGCCACATCCACATGCGGAGTAATTTATCTACACACTGCTAACTGCAAGCCTAGTATACCCTTTCCGAGTATACTTCCTCGGATGAAAGGTCTGGCAGTCTGCATCATTTATGGCGCAGAGTTCATCCCGTCTTCACCGCCTCCTCACATTACTAGACAGTATCCTTACAACTTCTTTTTCTCAGAGAATTTTGTTTGCTCGCGATTTTGCTATGGTTCATAGCAAGTTTACCGGCCACTATGGTTAGAGTTTACAGATGAGTACTTGCTGTGTTAACTTCTAGTCTGCACCGATTCTCTGAAAAATTGAACAAAACTACACCTTTGTTTGTTAAATTTTGAAGTTGGCTGTGTTAAACTGTACTGATTCACCACCTGTGTCCAGTGGCCAAAACGATGCTAAGCATCCAATCATTTGGTATCCCTGTTGGCTTATCTATTTTGCTAAGTTTCCTTTAACACAGCCTAGCTGGTTCGACACCAGCGACAAGGTTCGCGGCTGCACGTCAAATCGGAGAAATTGCCAAGTCCCATCCCCAGGAGCTAAATGCTTTGTTAAAAAGGGTATATAGGCAATGCCACCGCTTGTAATTTTTGAGACTTGCAAACTTGGAACCCGGAAGTGTTTGTTTAATATGCTGTGGTGTGTAAGCGTAAGATATGATGTATGGATGTGCAGGAATGCCTAACTTTTAGTTGCCTCAATGCATGCTTGTTCGATAGGACTGATGCATCCTACATTTTTCTGTTATGCTGCATCTTCATTGATGTATAAGTTGATAGATCAAATAGCAATTTTTGAGGGCTATATGGATTCACGTTTTGTCTGTTTGAAATATTGATTATTTTTTAAGAACGATTAGGCACTCATCTATGTCACCGGCTGTTTTCTTCCTCTCGTTCTTCTTGATATGCGATGTCCTCTCATGTATTGAGTGATAGGTGTTTATTCAAGGATAAATAATGACTCCCACCCTTCTCATCTATGATATCAACATGTTGTACATAGTCTACTGGAGAGTCAGTCTTCTTTCTTTTTGTATGCGTTCTGCACATGATGGTTGGCTGAAATTTATGATCTTATGTGCCAACTTTAGGTTTCTCAATACCTTTGTAGTAAGAATTGGGACACAAGGGTTGCAGCAGCCCACGCGATTGGTGCCATAGCAGAGAATGTAAAACACACATCGTTGCAAGATTTGTTTGCATCCGTGGAAGCAGAAAAACATGCTTCTGGGTTGTCTGATGGAACTGGTGATGTTGGGTCAGGATTGCCACGTGCTGATACTACTCCAACATCTGAGCTTGCTTTTGGAAGGTTTTGCTGGAATATAATTTGAATATTTCCCAATGTTTAGTAGACTTCCCCTTTCTTCTTGCTCCCCTCACTGAAAATGAACAAACTAATGCTGTTTTATTTTTTTGCTACAGCTTTGATATAAAAAGGGTATTTGAGTTTGGTTCTCCTTTATTGGCATCAGGTGGACAGGTGTATTCTTTGTACCATTATTGTTGCCTCTCAATATTTAATGAATACAACTAAAATAATTTTGGGTTTCTTTAGGGTCACAGCTATTCTAAAATTTGATTCAATTTTCCTTTTTGGGTGGGTCATGCATCCCTCAAGATTTTGAATGCACCGCTGACTACTTGATTGTTTTTCTTTTTTCTTGTTATAACTCGTTAAGTGAAAGAAATTGACATTGGATGCTTAAATAGATTATTGCCAGCATTTCATATTAGGATGTACAGGTTGCTTACTTCACTGTTAATTTTAAGGAATGAATTTTGAGTGGACAATGGATAAATGTGGCAACATAATCTGCAGCACCCCATAATAATCATATGCTTAAATTTCTCCTGGAGTTACACACAAAAGAATCTCAAGTTTCCTGACTTGAGATAGAATTAAATAATATTTTTTTCGTAAGAGTGAAGCTGACAATTCCATTTCAATTTTGATATGTTTCTTGTTTTTCTGTTACTGCATCATGTGAAATTGCTAACATAATTTGTTCTTTTTTATTGCTAGGAATACGATATTGCAAATGACAACGGCAAGAATCCAGCCGAACGTTTAGCTCGCCAAAAGCAAAATCTTCGGCGTCGTTTAGGTTAGATACCTTTTTCTTACTTTGGTGACGCAAAATTTATTTTCAAGATTTCGAGCATGTTTTACCTTATGGTTGGTCAGAGTCCCCATCTATAAATTGTATCCTGATCTGTAGCTTTGAGGATAAACTAGGTTTTTGGCAATTGATTGTGATCTGAATTTCTGCCAATCAGTTTGAGCTCATATCTTGGGGATTGCTAAAAGCCTAGTAGCTGATGTTTTAACCAAGTATCTTGCACCACGTACGTCCAGTGGATTTGCTGAGATTGGGATGTGGGGTTAGGGTTTAAAATGATAAAGAGATATTAGTTTGAATATATGGTACTAGATGACTAGTTGCTCCTATATCTCTTTTTGCTCAGTTATGTGATTCAAAGTATGCACTGTTCTCATATAGGGTGTCAATTTGCTGGATCCATCATGTTCACTTTACTATGATTGTATCTGTATTATGTATATAGTCTTTGCATTATTGCATTATTTCCATTTCTGTTTTGGAATGCTTTCATATTTTTTTTTGGTTCTGTTCGAGTGCAGGTCTGGATGTATGCGAGCAGTTTATGGATTTCAATGATGTTATCAAAGATGAGGATCTTCTTGCCCAAAAAATTTTTTGGGGTGCAAATGTGCAGAACAGTGGTTTTTATTCGTTCAATACTGGTCAGAATATTCAGCACTTGGTTGCGAACATGGTTCCTAGGTATCCCAAACATTCTAATTTTCGTTCTAGGCGATTAAGTGCCAGGGAGCTCAATATGCTGAAGCGGAAAGCAAAGAGTAATGCAAAAGATCATACAAAAGCTGTACTTGAGGATGATGAGGTTGTGCTAAAAAATTCTGCATCGTCCAATGGTGCTTCTTCTGACCAAGTTGGCGCACATAATGTATGATCAATCAATCATACCTTTTTTTTTCCAAGATCTTACTAATCTCCTGTAATTGTTTGCTTATATTGGAGTTACTTCCATGATATGGTTAACTTTTTACTTATATTGGATTCCTGAAATAAGCTGAAGCCTCAGCGAAGCTGTTTTCTGCTCAGCTTTTCAATATTTGAAAGCATAATAGTTGTAGAAGCTGCAAAACTTTCTGTTTCCCATCGTTCAATTGCTAGCACAGACTAGCATGTCTACAAATGTGGTAGCATGCAAGTGGCCAAGTGTATGCACTTGCGAGTTTGTTGACTTGTTAGTGCTGTTGTTTTGTTTGTTAATTCACATGTTATTTGTGCTAGAGCACTCTCTGTTGGGGTGGATTTGTCTTCGATCTGTGATGATTTAATCATTTCTTTTCCCTTATTTCAGGATGCATTTGATGCAGTTGCAGATGAAGACTACATGGAGTACAGTGAGAATGGGAGATGGCCTTTTCAACAATTTGTGGATCAACTTATTCATGATATGTTTGACCCTAGTAAGTTAATTACCCAAGTCCCTAATTTGTCTCGTTTTGTCTTGCTTATACAACCTTTTAGCTGGGTGTTGCATTGTAGTTTGGGAAGTTCGCCATGGCACCATTATGGCTTTGAGGGAAATTTTGACACATCAAGGTGCTTGTGCTGGAGTATATCTCCCAGATCTTAGCTTACCTTTTGCTGATCTGGATGATAAAACCAATTTGGATTCCCTGAAAAGGCCACATGGTATTGATCGTAACGAAGACATTGATGTGGAACAGCTTGAACCAGTTTTGAAGAGACATAAGAAAGAGGAGCCAAATCCTTGTGAGATTATGGACATTAACTTGGATAAGGAGCTCGTTAATGGTGATTATTCTCAAACAGAGGCAGATCTGAGTAATGTGCCCACTGTATCAGGTGGTGAACCTAATTTAGCTCATGTGAAGGTTGAATCTGAGTTCCGAGTTGATGGTTCAACTGATTCCTCTAAGGTGGATACATCCTGTACATCACTCCACAAAACACTCAATCCCGTATCAAATCCGAGTTCTGTTACACATATTCCTGAAAATTTAAAATATATGAAACTGATGAAATTGGCCAAGTACTCATGGACAAAGAATTGGGAATTTCTTCAAGATTGTGCAATTCGCTTCCTTTGTGTACTTTCACTGGACCGGTATGTATTTCTTGACTTCCAGACACACGCATGTATATTTTCTTCACTTGGTTATTAGTCTTATTTCTGTCTGCCTTAATCTGCTCGTAGCTTTGGTGATTATGTATCTGATCAAGTGGTCGCCCCTGTTCGTGAAACCTGTGCTCAAGCTCTTGGTGCTGTTCTGAAGTACATGCATCCCTCTTTAGTATGTCATACCCTGAATATCTTGCTGCAAATGCAGGTGCGTGTTGCAGCAATTATTTATCTCATGATTATCTACTTTCAAAACAATACATTCATTTTTGTCATCATCATCTCTCTCCCTCTCTACTTTCTTTGTTCTTTCAGCGCAGGCAAGAGTGGGAAGTTCGTCATGGTAGCCTCCTTGGAATTAAATACTTAGTCGCTGTTCGTAAGGTAATTGCTAATCAAGAAACTGATGTCCTAATATGATAATTTGATTTTTCTTGTTCTAGTCTCTTGTGCATACATGCCTTGTTAACCATGATAACTATTGTCAGAGTGCCAGTAGTAGTCAGGCTTGTTACCAAGCCAGGCTTTGCTGCTCATTGATCTACATTAGGGGAACTTCAGAGGAATGTTGTTTTTCTTCTGTTTTATACTGTTAATGGCTCGTTAGTTAATTCTGATGTATGAATTTGATGTCCAATTTGTGTACAAAATTGCTAATATTGTTTTCTGCATCATCAGGAAATGCTTAAAGATTTGTTTCACTATGTCCTTCATGCTTGTAAGGCTGGTCTGGAGGATCCGGATGATGATGTTCGAGCTGTGGCTGCAGAGGCCCTGATCCCGGCTGCTGCTTCTTTAGTTAGACTAAATGATCAGATGTTGCATTCGATCGTGATGTTGCTTTGGGATATATTGCTTGACCTTGATGATCTAAGCCCATCTACAAGCAGGTATTGCATCAATCTTGTTTTCCTCATGTGGCAAACAGAGGTTCGTATAAAGATAAGCACATGCCAAATATTGGGCCTGTTTTTTTTGGCTGAAGCTTATGGCTTTTGGCTGCGGCTTGTGGCTTTTGAGCTGTTCGTGCGAGAGATTACAGAGTAACAGAAACTCACGTGCGATTTTTGCCGATATAAATGAAGTTGGTACAGTATGTACTACAATTAATTAGTAGACCCTATCTTGAAAAAAGATACTCCGTTTATAAGCTAGTTACTATAGAAAAGCCGAAAAACAGCTTTTACAGCTGAAAAAAATAGGGCCATTACTTGACCAATTTGCTGTTGGGAGAAAAAGTGTGAAGTCTTGTGTATTCCATGGGCCAAGAGCACATACAAGTATCATGTACGATTGCAAATAAACCTCTACATTATATACATATAACGCCCCCCCTAAACTCATAGTGGATCAACAACATTGAGTTTGGAGAGGTAAAAGATATGCTATATGCTAGTCTGTGACTTGGTGAATAAATCGGCTAACTGAAGCTCCGAAGACACATACTGAAAATCAACAACTTTGTCTTGCACCTGCGATCTCATGTATGAAGCATCGACTTCAATGTGCTTGGTAAGCTCATGCTTCACGGGATCTCGAGCAATGCTGATCGTACCAGTACTATCTGATAAGAGAAGAGTCGGTTCAGAAACGGTAACACCGAAATCCTTAAGTAGCCATCGAAGCCACGTGATCTCAACTGTCAACGACGCCATGGCTCTCAACTTAGCCTCAGCGCTCGAGTGGGGAATGACAGCCTGCTTCTTGGTCTTCCAGGCAATCAAGGATGAACCAAGGAAAACACAATAAACATAAAGAGAGCGGTGATCAGAATGATCGCTAGCGTAGGTCGCATCAGAGTACGCTTAAAGCTGCAAAGAACTAAAACGGGGAAAGAAAAGAGTGATGGTCTCGCAAAGATATCGCAGAACACGAAGGTGGCTGTAGTGGAGCTGAGTAGGAGTAGAGATAAACTGACTGTGGAAGTGAACTAGGTGAGAGATGTCCGGGCGAGTGATCCTAAGGTAGACAAGGCTCCCGACTAGATGGCGGTAGCGAGTGGGATCCTCGAGAGGCTCACCATCGGTAGGCCGAAAGTGAATACCAAGCTCCATAGGAGTATTGATAATGTTGATTAGTAAGACAAGCGCAAGTAAGGATATCCTGAATGTAATGCTCTTGGGAGAGATAGTAGCTCTTGTACGTAGAAGTGATCTCAATCCTAAGAAAATAATGAAGATGACCCAAATCGGACATCAGGAATTGCGCACTGAGACGCTCCTTCACAAAGGCAATGTACTGAGTCATCACCAATAATGATCATATCATCGACATATAGAAGGAGCGTCTGACTCCGAGAGGTGTGTACAAAGAGGGCGGGGTCGTGATCATAGGTGGAGAAGCCGGTGGCAGTGACAACAGAGGAGAAGCGGGTGAACCAAGCACGATGGGCTTGTTTTAGCCCATAAAGAGAGCAACGAAGGCAACATACCATACCATCAAGGACAGAATACCCATGGGGCGGCTGCATATAGACCTCACACAACTCACTATTGAGAAATGCATTCTTGACGTCCAACTAAGAGATGGGTCACTATTGAATAGAGGCCACAGCAAGGAGAGTGAACGGTGGTCATGTGAGCGATAGGAGCAAAGGTTTCATCGTAGTCACGACCATGCTCTTGCTGAAAACCACGTACCACAAGACGAGCCTTGTAGCGCTCAAGGGAACCATCCGAGCGGGTCTTGATCTTGTACATCCACTTGCACGTGATGGGAGTGACCCGCGCAGGTAGGGGCACAAGATCCCAAGTGTACATACACTCCAAAGCAGCAATCTCGTTAGACATCACGAGCTACCACTCAGGGTGAGCAGCAGCCTCACGGTAGGTCATAGCCCCAGAAGAGGCAGTGGTTGCAAAACCGTAGCGCTTGGGCGGCCTAACAGTGTGACGATCACAAAGATTGTATCTGGGAGAAGAAGGCGGAGCGGGACCCAGCAAGGATGGCGAAGAAGAGTTAGGAATAGGGCCCAGCAAGGACGGATGCTCAACTGGAGGAGTAGAATGAGGACGACGAGAGTAGTGCAGGGGTAAGGTGGAATCTCAACGAGAGTGTGAAATTCCGATGGAGGTGAAAGTGGAGCTGAAGGAGAGGGAGACGAAGGCGGAGGATGAAGCGAAACAGGAGCGAAAGGCAGAGAGTCAGGAAAAGTCAGAAAGGAGAGCGACTCAACCAGAGAATCGGACTTGATTGTGGGGGAACAAGGGTAGTAAGGTTAGGACTCGTCAAAAGTGATGTCTCGAGAGATCCTGATCCTGCGAGCAACAGAGTCGTAGCAGTGATAACCCTTATGCTCAAGACTATAGCCAAGGAAAACACACTCAACTGACTGAGCAGTCTGTTTGGTGCACTCACGAGGTGGAAGAAGGACGAAACATATATCCAAAACTGCGAAGGTGACTGTACTATGGGGCTCGACCATAGAGACGCTCGTCAGGAGTAGAACCCTAAAGGGCAGTGGAAAGCTGCATGTTGATGAGAAAAGCAGTGTCGAAACAACCTCAGCGCAGAAGTGAGGGGAACAGAAGAGGCAAGCATGAGAGCACGAGCGATTTCAAATAAGTGACGATGCTTACGCTCAGAGACCGTTCTGAGCATGAGCACCAGGGCAAGAATACTGGGGAAGAGTACCCTGCTCAGCGAGAAAGCAACATATAGATACTAGTAGAGTCAGCCCGAAACACATGAATTGCCAAATCGAACTAAGTGTGAACCATAGTGGCGAACATCTGGTAAATAGAAATAACTTGACTACGAGAGGACATGAAGTAGATCCAAGTATGGCGAGAATAGTCATCAATAAATATCACATAATATTGATGACCCCCCTTTCGAAATGAAGGGAGATGTGCCTCAAACATTAGAGTGTACAAGATCAAAAGGATGAGTAGAAATAGAATCACTAGAGGGGTAGGGGAGCTGCAGCTGCTTGCCAAGCTTGTTACCCATAGAATGTAAAGATGTATCCCCACAAACAGACCCAAGAACATCACGACGCAGAGATGACCGAGACAATGGTGCCACCGAGCGAAGGAGGTAGTAGAGGACGCTGCCAGGGTAGATATAGTGGTAGGGGTTAACTGGCTGGTGGAGACAGTGGAATGCGGATGGAGCCAGTTGAGCTCCCAAAGGCGCTGTGAATCACGGCGCCGAGGGCCAGTACCAAGCAGAGCCCCTGTGCGGCAGTCCTAAACAGAACAATAGTCAGACTCAAGAACAATATGACAGTCATGATCAGTGATCTGACCAACCGACATAAGCTGCATAGCTGCAGAACATGAGACTGCAGGAACATAAAAAGAGGAAGTGGAAAAGGTGCCTTGACCTGCAACAGGAAGAGGTACCATCTGCAGTTTGAACAGTGGAAGAGAATTGCGGGATGCAACGAGGTGAGGTGGGTAGAATATGGTGTCATGTGAAAGGAAGTACTAGAGTCCAAGATCCACGGAGATAGAATACCTGACGATGGAGGAAGCGGAGGTAGAGGTGTGGAAGACTACTGAGAAGCAAGAGTCAGACGAGCCGATCCCGAGGAGTCTGAGGATGATCTGACACCGAGGCACTGCAGGAGTGAAAGAAGCTGCTGTGCGGCATCACCGAAGGAGTCTTGGCGAGAGGCGCTAGCTTCTGAGTGGGAGGAACCGCCAGAGCCCTCCGGGGGACGTCCACCCCGCCAACGCTGGTCCCTTTGCTTGTAGCAGTCCTGATACCTGTGGCCGTCGTGCTGGTAGTAGGTGCAGTGGAGACTCGTAGTAGAAGCAACAGCTATTGGTGCGCTAGGAGCTGGAGGACAGATCACAGCCGGTGCTGAAGAAACAAGCGAAGTGGCAGGTGCTGAAGCAGACAAGACAACTTGTAGCTGAACCGCGCCACGGTGACGAGCCTCCTCAGCACACACAGCCGTGAGTGCCTCCACTAAGCTCGGACGCGGGTGGCGAGTCAAGCGCGCACAATCTCGAACTCAGGTCGGAGACACATTAGGAACTCATAGACAGTGAGTCTCCTGGTGAGCACAAAGCCGCACACAACAAGGGCAGGTCCGGCAGACATCCGGCCCCAGAGAGTCAAGCTGATGCCATACCACAGGCATCTGCTGGTAGAAGTCATTGACGATGGCATCAAGCTGCTGAAGAGAGTGCGCATGGTGCACAACAGAGAGATACATAGCATTACTCGTCGACTGGTAGTGAGCTCGGAGACACTCCCACATAAGCTGTGTCGGCGGCAGCTCCGCCACATCCATGGAGATGGTCACGGTCATGTTACTCACCATGATGGCGGTAGCACGAGCCTCATCCTCTTGCCATCGCTCGTAGGCGTGTAGCTCAGACTGGTAGAGCTATAGGGCCTCCTCCAGTGTAGCAATAGCTTCCTGAGCCGCTTGATCTGCATCAGTAGGTAGAGCGAGCGGAACGGGCGGCTTCGGCCAAGGCAGACAAGGGTGCTTGCCAGTAAGATGACCCCATAGACGCTGGTTGTTGAGGAGAATCCTCAGGTTAATAGCCCACTCCTAGAAGTTTACCCTGTCAAAACAAACCGAGGGGAGTGGGATGGCGAAGGAGCCACCGGCGGTAGCCATCTGGAGCAAATTAGGCCGAAAAAACCAAGACAGCCGACGTCAGGAGCTGGCCAAGGGCGACAGAGCGGTAGCGTCGGGACGGTGGTTTCAGTCGATGCTGTGGAGGCCTGGGGCGGCGGCGGCGGCCGGGAGGCAGTGGCGGCGGCTAGGAGGCCTATGGTCGAGCCGGACAGCTTCGGCCAGGAGGCGGGGCTAGAGGGGCCGGAGAAGGCTGCCGGAGGCTCTGGGGAGCAGGGTTGAAAAAACCGGCGGTTACCGGCCGGTAACCGCCGGTAACCGGATATACCGGTCGCAACCGGGATTTAAAATACCGGCCGGAAATTTTTGAATTGAAGATTTGAATTTTTGACTTGCTAATGCAGTGGGTATATTAGTTTGGGTATTGTTTTTGATATATTAGGTTGATTAGCTATTGTTGGAAGTAAAAAAAGGGTGAATTATTGTGATAGGCAGTTAGTAGTGGTGTTGGCAAACATGTTGGGTCCATTGTGCTGGAAAGGGCATTGGATACTTGTCTTTGAGAGTGTTTTGCAGCACTTTAGCACTAAAGAAAGGGCAGCAACAGTTGGCACATTAGATTGGGAGAAGAAATCAGCATCCTGGGGAGAAGGGACTAGCTGTAGCACGCGAGAGAGAAGTCAAGTAGTTGCAGCAAAATGGTAGAGGAGAAGAGGAGATATGGCAATTTACAAGGTTTTGTTATATGTCGAAACATCTCAATTACTTTTGGTCTCATAGTTACAACAAAATATTTCAATTTAGGGCAACAAAAGTGAAGCTTTTGGGGTAGTTTCATGTAGTTTGATGGAGCTTTTTTACAATGGATTAGTTTGATGTAGTGGAGCTCCAATTTAGGGCAACAAAATACTTCAATTTAGGGTTGAGAAATTGGATCCAAATATTTAGCCCAACCCTCCTCATTCCACCGGTTTTACCGGTTTTTTCACCGGTAAAACCGGTTCCCGCCCGGTAACCGGACCGGTTACCGGTCCGCTCCCGCCCCGCAAAAAAAATGCATTTGATGAAATTTGACCGGTTGCAAATCCGGTTTTACCGGTTACCGGGCGGTAACCGGCCGGTAACCGGTACCGCCCGGCGGCCGGGATTTGTCCCGGTTCCGGTTTTTTCATCCCTGCTGGGGAGAGGCCGAGCCAGGCTGGAAGCGGTCGGGCGGCATGGTTGCCAAGTAAGGAGGACGGAGGTGGCGACGCAGGTGCGTGCGGCGGCTACAGGAAGCCAAGGAGACGAGGAGGGCGCGCGGGGATGCGGCTGCGGCGTCGGGGCGAACCGAGGCGGCGGCGACATCCAGCGGGATGGAGGCGGGGGGGGGGGGGGAGTAGACGGGCAGCGGCAGCAGGAGAACCCTAGGCGTCTGATCAAGGATCAAAAACTCGGTACCAGCCTAAATCTCGGCGGGGGGCCGGTACCGGTTACCGGAAAAACCAGGAAAAAACTGGCCAAATTTCAAGTATCGAAATTTGAATTTGAAACCAGTAACCGGAAAAACTGGCCGGTTACCGCCCAAAAAAAGGGGAGAAAAACCACTAAAAACCGTCAAAACCGGTTTTTCAATTTTAAAATTGGAAAATCCTAATACATTCATGGCAAAAAACATGAAGTCAAGCACGAGAGGTGCATGCATCTTCCTAATACATTCCATTAGTATTAAACAATGTAAACATTATTATGAAAACTAACTTTTACATTCAAAATTTCAAATTTAAATTAAATAAAAAACCGCCGGTTTTTATTTTACCGGTAGCCACTGGTAGAACCGGTTACCGGCCGGTTACTGCCGGGTTTTTGAACCCTGCGTTTGATACCATGTTGGGAAAAAAATTGTGAAGTCTATGTATTGCATGGGCCAAGAGCCCGTACAAGTATCATGTACAATTGCAAATAACGCCCTACACTATATACATATAACATTTACTTTCGATTGTTCTATCATGCTGCTGTTCTATTACTTTTGAAGTAGACTATATTCATGTCACAGGAAATATTCTTCTCAGCTCATGTCCAAATTTCTTTCTGTTTCAGTGTAATGAATTTGCTAGCAGAGATATATTCACAACCAGAGATGGTTCCAAAGATGCTTGGCACGGCAACCTTAGGAGAAAGTGAAGATTTCGATCTAAACAAAGCAACTCAGATTGCTGAGCAAGAAGACTGGTCGGCTTATAGTGAGAGCCCTTATGTTTTAGCCACATTGACACCCCGATTGTGGCCTTTTATGAGACACAGTATTACGTCAGTCCGGCGTTCAGCTATAAGAACATTGGTAAGAATTGCTAGGAATCTAGGATCCACTTTGGTTCTATTGTGCTGATGTATCAGGCAATACCTGAGTTCTTGAATTGAGTTATAGAAACTAATCATTGCATTCAATTAGAAATCTCTAGTACCAATGTGGTACAGCAGTTTTGAGCCATCTGGTTAATATTTTCTGCAGTTTTGTTTACTAGAAAACCAAACTTTCCTTGGAATTTTTCCCAACCTCAAGTATTGAACACTTCAATTTCATTGCCATTACATGTAATGAATTTTCAGCACAAGCCTGCTTGTCCACTTCTATCATTATGCTTTCCAAATTAACTGTGAAGCTTGAACTCTTTGTAGGAGAGGCTTCTTGAGGTTGGCAACACTAGTTCAGCTGGAACCACTCCATCTAAATTCTGGCCTACATCCATATTAGGTGATGCACTGCAGGTTGTCTTCCAGAATCTACTTTTGGAGTCAAATGATGAGATTCTTCAATCTTCTGAAAGGGCTTGGAAACTTCTGCTTCAGGTTACTGATGTTCTGGACATCTGGACATAACCCAAAAATTTAATAATCACGTCTAGTATAGGATGATATTAACAAACAAAATCGTCTTTATTATTGTAGTGCCCTGAGAAGGACCTTGAGTGTGCTGCTAGGTCATATTTTAGTAATTGGGTGCAACTTGCTACTACTCCATATGGCTCAACATTGGATTCTACTAAAATGTTTCTGCCAATTGCTCTTCCTCGAGGAAGTCGTTCAAGAGCTGCAGCAAAGATCAGATCTGCAAGGCTAGAGCATGAAAATACAAGAATGATATCTTTTGGTTCTACAGGAGAAAATACTTCACATGAAAGGCACTTTGATGTTGCCTCGAGTGTTTCAAAGATAATTGTGGGGACTGATTCTGACAAGTCTGTTACTCATACACGAGTACTTACGGCAATGGCCCTTGGGCTTTTTGCCTCTAAGTTGCCAGTGGGCTCGTGGCAAGTTGTTCTTAGTCCACTAGCAAATGATCTCATGTCTCTCTCAGGAGTCCAGAGACAGGTAAGAAATTGCCCAATTATACTAGTATGTTAATGTGTTCAGCTACTTGCATTAATACTATTGTTTTGTTGGTCCAGGTTAGTTCTATGGTTATTGTTTCTTGGTTTAAAGATCTCAGAAGAAGAGACCCTTCTGCGGTGGGTACATTGCTAGCTTTCTTGTCCTCTGTGAAAGAATGGCTGTTGGACTTACTGGCTTGCTCTGATCCCGCATTTCCCACAAAAGATTCTGTGCTTCCATATACCGAACTTGCAAGAACATATACGAAGATGCGTAATGAAGCCAATAATTTGTTCCACTCAATTGATTCTTGTGCTAGTTTAAAAGATTATGCTCGCAGCTTGAACTTTAATGCTGACATGCTGAGTGTCGATGATGCTGTTAGCTTTGCTTCAAAGCTTTTGTTACCCTCTGAGTCCGATCTTCCTTCAGACAGTGAGAAAATTGTGTCGAATAACATAGAATCAGCAAAACAAGGTCTTTTGTCTACATCAGGCTACTTGAAATGTGTTCAGGTATGTGGTGTTTTCAAATTACTGTGTCTCTGCAGATTTGTGTTACAATGTTAAATTCCTTGTTACATCTTTCTATCTATGATATTTATAATTTTCCTATTTGGTTTATTAGCAATATCTTCACATAAGTTTCCTTGTTTGATGTTACTCTGCAGAATAATTTGCACGTCACAGTTTCTTCTTTAGTGGCTTCTGCTGTAGTCTGGATGTCAGGGTTGCCTAGCAAGTTGAACCCAGTCATTTTACCTTTAATGGCTGCTATAAAAAGAGAACAGGTAAAACATGCACCTTTTCTTGTGCTTATTTTAATATTTTTCTGCCTTAGCATGTAAGCTCAAATGATTCCATGTCATGCAGGAGGAAGTACTTCAAGACAAAGCCGCAGATGCACTTGCTGAGCTCATTTTTAGTTGTGTTGGCCGCAAGCCTGGCCCCAATGACAAGCTAACAAAGAACCTCTGCACCTTGACATGCACTGATGCTAGTGAGACACCTCAAGCTGCAGTTATCAACTCAATACAGGTTATTGAGGACCGAAATTTGCTGTCAATTGGGAAGCGTTTTAGCAGTCACAAATCCAGGGGTCATTTGATTTCTGGTGGTGAAGAAAGATCAAAAATGGAAGGTTTTATAAGCCGGCGTGGATCAGAGTTGGCTTTCAAGCACCTCTGTGAGAAATTTGGATCATCATTATTTGAAAAACTTCCAAAGTTATGGGATTGCCTTACCGAGTTTCTTAAACCTGTTAAGACCGAAGATGCCGTTCTGAAAGATGATCTAAGTATCGCGCAACTAGGCAGATCCTGTGAGGATAAGGACCCACAATCTCTCATAAATAATATCCAGGTTTGTTCATTAGGAATAATTTAAATTCAATGTTTTCTTGGGTGCTTTGCGTAGAACTGCTATGTTGTCTATGCTTAGATCATCATGTCAAACCAATATGCTACATCAATCCATATCTTGCTATCATTTAGTGTAAGCTGCTTTGGTTGCCATTTCAGTCACATGTCCATATTTTTAATGTTGTTGCTGGTCCTCCTTGCAGGTTGTTCGCTCAGTTACACCTCACTTGGCTGTGTCCTTGAGGCCTCAACTTCTAAGTCTCCTTCCCTGTATTCTTGGGTGCATGCGACATCCTCATGTGGCTGTTAGGTTAGCTGGTGCAAGGTGCATCACATCAATGGCAAAATCATTGACTGGTAGTGTGATGGTAGTTGTGATAGAAAATGTCATTCCAATGTTGTCGGATTCATCTTCTGTTTGTGCAAGACAAGGAGCTGGGATGCTTTTGAGCCTTCTTGTTCAGGGTTTGGCTGTGGAGTTGGTTCCTTATGCTCCTTTCCTTGTTGTTCCTCTTCTGAGGTGTATGAGTGACCCTGATGGATCTGTTAGGCAGACTGTCACTCACAGTTTCGCTGCTCTGGTTCCTTTGCTGCCACTAGCAAAGGGTGTTCCGTTACCAAGTGGACTAAGTGAACGCTTATCTAGCAGCACAGAAGATGCACAGTTTCTGGAACAGCTTCTCGACAACTCCCAAATTGATGATTACAAACTCAACATTGATCTTAGTGTTGAATTGCGAAGGTCTGTAACTATCATAAAAGTTCATTCATCAGAATGTGGCTTCATGATGGCTTCTACTTATTTGAAATAGTATATTCAATACACATGCGGATTGCATGCATAGAAAGAATTATTATAATGAATTAAACCTGTAGTTTGCTTCATATGTTGAAATATATTGTGCTGTATATTGCATCTGTGCAATTTTAAATTCTTTGTTTTGATTTTTTTTTATAAAATTTGGTCGGTCGTTGCAGGTACCAGCAAGAAGGAATCAACTGGTTAGCATTTTTGAGACGGTTTAAGTTACATGGAATTTTATGTGATGATATGGGGCTTGGTAAGACGCTCCAGGCGTCTGCTATCGTAGCAAGTGATATTGCTGAGTCACGTGCACGGAATGATGACAAAGATCCAAAATCTTTGATTATCTGCCCTTCTACATTAGTAGCACACTGGGAATATGAAATAAAAAAGTACATAGACAGTTCTATCATGAAGCTTCTTCAGTACATTGGTTCGTCACAAGATAGGATCATGCTCCGTAGTCAATTTGATAAGTTTAACGTAATCATAACATCGTATGATGTTATACGCAAGGATATTGATTTTCTTGGGAATATCTTTTGGAACCATTGTGTTCTGGATGAAGGGCACATAATAAAAAACTCAAGATCTAAAATAACGTCTGCTGTGAAACAGTTGAAAGCACAACACCGTCTTATCTTAAGCGGTACTCCTATTCAGGTAAAACTTTAGCTGCAACTCTTGTTGGTATGCTTTTCTTTTTTACCGTTTCAGTTCTCTTACATTGCTGCTATTATTTTATTGTCTGTGTTCTTTATGGATAATTCCATTACTGAAATTGATGTTATCATTTATTTACATTGACACATTCCATTGAAATTGCAGAATAATGTATTGGAGTTATGGTCTCTATTTGACTTCCTTATGCCTGGGTTTCTTGGGACAGAAAAACAGGTAAGTTGCGCTATGAATTCATACTTCCTTACGGAACTGAATGATAAGAATTTTCTGTTTTTCTTCAAATAAACTATGTATTTTTGTTCAAGAACTGTAGTTTTCAACATTCTTCTTCTCTAGCTTCCTAGTTTGCTAGTTAGTTGAGGAATGGCCATCTGGTTTTAAATGTGGATTTTTGCTGCAGAGATCATATAAACTCTGATCATTTTGAACCTGCATGATATGTGAGGCATTACACTATTTCTTATATACGATGCCTGCAATGTTTATGATTCAATTATGCTATATGTGCTAGGCTGCACTATATAATCAATTATCAAAGTAGTGTGGGATGGATAAACGGAGGCTGGAACACATAAACACTAGATAGAAGGACAACAGTGAGTACTGAGTAGTTTCTTGGGTTAATCCAAGTGAACACTAAGACAATTTGAACCAACTGTAAGCTGATTTGTGCTTTCCTGAAGAAACAAATCTTTACTACTCTCAGCCAAAGCACATGCTCGGATGCTGCCTCTTGGCAGCTACGTTGGTCTATTCTGGTACAAGTATTATATGCTGAAATCTAATCTAACATTGTTTTACACAGTTCCAAGCTACTTATGGAAAACCATTGCTAGCAGCTAAAGATTCGAAATGCTCAGCAAAGGATGCTGAAGCTGGCATTCTTGCAATGGAGGCACTGCACAAGCAGGTTTTTATCTTCTGTGGTAGATCTTAGAAATAATCGTATGTTGTGACCTTTATTGATAAATCAAATCAACCTTGCGATACCAGGTTATGCCATTTCTACTTAGAAGAACAAAAGATGAAGTTTTATCTGATCTTCCAGAGAAGATTATCGTGGATAGATATTGCAATCTCAGTCTATTGCAGCTCAAACTTTATGACAAATTCTCCAGCTCCAATGCCAAAGGAGAGATTTCAACTATAGTAAAAGCAAACGAATCGGAGGAATCTACTTCTCAACCAAAGGCAACTCGTCATGTGTTTCAGGTGCTGCAATTGAACAACCTTTTCTTGTTTATATTTTTGTTTTTACACTATTGTATTCTAATTGAATTTGCTTTTGTAATGCAGGCATTGCAGTACCTATTAAAACTCTGCAGCCATCCTTTGCTTGTAATTGGGGAGAGCCCACCTGACTATCTTGTGGATGTTCTAAAAGAAATAGGTATGGGAACCGGTGACGAGCTTCATGAGCTGCAGCACTCCCCTAAGCTTGTTGCTCTTCAAGAGATACTTCAGGAGTGTGGTATAGGATCGGAAATATCAAGTCCTGATGCTTCCGCAGCTGTTGGGCAACATAGAGTTTTGATTTTTGCTCAACATAAGGTATCGAGTTTGTTTTGTTATTCTGTGCCTTTCTCTTTCTTGCTTTTGTTCTTATTTCATACTTGTCGTGTGCTCAACTCTCTTCTTCAGGCTTTTCTTGACATTATTGAGAAGGACCTGTTTCAATCCCAAATGAGAAGGTGAGTCTTACGATATTTTGTTACTTATATAGTTATATTAGCTGCATCTAGTTATGCATCATTTTAGGTTCAGCAAATGGCATTTGATTTACATAAGTGGCAGCTGATGCAAATTATTTGCAAGAACCTAGCTGTATATTGTGTGTTTCACCTTCTGTTTTACTATTTAAGGAGTGTACTTCGTAGTGTTGCAGTGCTGCTGCCAAACTGTTTATATAATCTGTAAAGTTGAGTTGGTCGTCGGCAATACTAACTGATTATTGAGTATTGACAAACCACACAATTATATTTGGCAGTTTTTTATGTGTGCTTCTGTTTCATCTTTCTTGAGCAACAATTAAATTTGGCAGCATTTTATGTTTACTTACATTTCGCCATGTTCCCTTGTGCCACCAATTAGATTTGCCTGTGCTTGCTAGCCAAATCATCTAATTAGGGAATTTTTTTATGTTGTTTCAGCGTCACATATTTGCGGCTGGATGGCTCTGTTGAACCAGAGAAGAGATTTGAAATTGTCAAAGCATTCAATTCAGATCCAACCATTGATGTGCTCCTATTAACAACTCACGGTAGGTTTATAGAATGCCATATGAACTGGGGTTTTACTCCTTGATATGCTAGCTCTAGCTCTGATTCTTTCTTGTTGCAGTTGGTGGTCTGGGCTTGAATTTGACATCTGCTGACACATTGGTCTTCATGGAACATGATTGGAACCCAATGAAGGATCTTCAGGTTCGCTTTTGCATCATTTTCAGAAGGATTAGCCTTTTATTCGCATTAGATTTTTCCAATGTTATTTGTCTTGAACTCTTGTTGTCCTCTGCTGAACATAATAATATTATTCTGCTCCTGCAGGCAATGGACAGAGCACACCGTCTGGGTCAAAGGAAAGTGGTGAATGTGCACCGTCTCATCATGCGTGGTACCCTGGAAGAGAAGGTAATGAGTCTCCAGCGGTTCAAGGTGTCAGTTGCCAATGCGGTCATCAATGCTGAGAACGCCAGCCTGAAGACCATGAACACTGACCAGCTACTTGATCTGTTCACTTCGACCCCTGCTTCCAGAAAAGTAAACCCTTGGGACAGTTTACTTTTCTTGTAGAGAGAGAAACTCGTGCGAATGATTTGTTTCTGATCCTTTGTCTCTCCCGTATGCAGGCGTCGGTCCTCCCAAGCAGCTCGAGTGGTGAGCAGAGTAAAGATTCCAAGGGGAAATCCGGTGGGAAGGGCCTGAGGTCTATTCTGAATGGGCTGGATGAGCTTTGGGATCAGTCGCAGTATGCAGACGAGTATGATCTGAACCAGTTCCTGGCGAGGCTCAACGGCTGAACATACGATCACCGCTCGTGTACAGTGTAAAGTAAATCGGGGCGTGTGATCTAGGTTCGCAGTTTTTATTGCCAACCTCAGAAATTTTTTTGTTGTTTCATACGGAAGAAAAAGGGTAGATCGCAAGATCAAGAGGGACATGGCTAACTTACAGGTGCTTGAGATGATCTCAAATTTTGGTTTCTTCAGCTTTTGTTAGGAGGGTTAGAAGGGCTGGTCATCAGAGGCTGTAATTTTTTTTTGGAGGAGTTGTATATACTCTCGGCTTATTTATAATCAAAGCTGCAGCTCCTTGTAAGTTGTCCTTTTTTAGTTGTGTTATTTTTAACCCTAACAAGGATTATCAGTAGTGTATCTTTGGCACTTTGCTTGCAGGCGTTCGCTATGGAGGAGTCATATGAGTAATGCTGTGCATGTACATTAGTGTCGCTGCTCGCTTCTGCTGATTTTTACGAGGGGATTGATAAGAAGGATCAGTGAAGACGCTGGCAGGCGTTCCTTGAGTTGTGAGGAAAGTTCGTCCTCTGACGCTGTCACACAGAGGGGGGTCGTTTTTGAGAGGCTTTTGAATTGACATTGGTGTCTCGTCAATATTTTTTTTGTCAATGCCGTGCTGAATGAACAGGGGCTTGCTCGAGAAATGAGAGGACGACCAAGAGGACGAGTCATTTATTATTATACCCATGGTCATGGAGTCGAGCTAGGGGTGCAAATGGGTTGAGTTAATCTTGATCGATTCGGTACCGAATCCAGTCGGTACTGGATTCAGAAAGGGAATTTGGTATCCGGTTGGATTTAGATTCGGTACTAGATAGTTCATGTTAGATCTGGTAACGAAATCAGGAGAGTTGTTATCTGACCGAATAGTATCAGTATTCTGATATCGGATAATTATTCGGTCGGATATCCGGTAAGAACTAAGAATTCACTTTTTTATTTTGTTAGTATTTATTTTTTTTGTCATGTTGATTGGTTGAGGTGTACAGCGTATAGAAAGTAGGGAGAGTGCGAATGTTGCTTCTATTAGATCTCCCGTGGTTCCTGCTAAATCTTCTGAACCAAAAGATGCAAAGGTGTGTAATCCAGGAAAAACAAGTAGATGATCGTGGTGTATTATCTGTTTCTAGTTTAAAACAGGCAGGACCAAAGTGTGAGAATGCGCCAAAGAATACAGCTTCTGATGAACAGATGGCAATGGAGTTGGACGGGATTCATACCGTTCGTGAAGGCCACTGTGTAGTAAAGAGCGAAGCAAGGCAAGGTGACAGTAATAGCAAAGCTACAGAAGTGTCGCCTAATGATGCGAATGGCAATCAGGGATGTGGTGAGATAGCTGCCGCAGGTGCATCTAAGGTCATCTTATTCTAGCACATCTACACACGATGCGAGAGAAACATGTGCTGATGGCGATAAGGTTGGCGAGGATAAAAGTACGGCCCATATCCTTGTAGGTGAACTGGATAACAGCAGCATCGTTGCTGTCTGTGCTTTAGAAGGTGCTACTTTGCACAAAAATGTGGTGGATCCACCTTGTGAAGGCATCGCCAGTATTATTGACAATCATGCATATGGGAACACTAATCTGGTTGCAATTAAGATTGATGGAAAGTCTCGTGTAGACCTGGACATTAGTAGACTCTTTAGCAAGGGTGCTACTGAAAGTGGTCAATTCGAAGGTTTTAGCAGGCCTACTTCTGTGAAGGAAAATTCCAATTTTGTACAACCTGAAGTGTTCATGTGAAAGATGAAATGGAAGTTTGTGACAATGCAATATTTGCACAGAAGGATACAGGCCGCCCGTCTCCTGGCCACAGTATGAACTATGAGGGAGGTCCAGCTTCGGAGAGAATTGACAGCTGTCTTGGGACTTCTTACTCGGCCCATCCTATTGCTGTTTTGCCTAAAAATCATTTGCCTGATTCTATACCTTCATTAAACAATTATGGGTCTAATGTGGAGAGTGAGATTCAAAAATCTGGAGATAAGCGCGAGTAAGGATGTCCTGAATGTAACGCTCCTCGAGAGATTGTAGCCCTCAGGCGTAGAATTGCTATCAATCCCAAGAAAGTAACGAAGAGGACCTAAATCAGATATCAAGAACTGCTCACTGAGGTGCTTCTTCACAAAGGCAATGCACTAAAAGTCATCTCCAGTAATGATCATATCATCCACATATAGAAGAAGGAGCGTCTGACCTCGAGGAGAGATGTAGACAAAGAGGGCAGGGTCGTGATCGCTAACAGAGAAGCCGGCAACAGTGACAACAGAGAAGAAGCAGTCAAACCAAGTACGAGGGGTTTATTTGAGCCCATAGAAAAAGCGCCGAAGGTAACAAACCATACCATCAGTGACAAAATACTCAAGGGGCAGGCGCACTCAGACATCATGAGCTGCACTCAGTGTGAGCAGTAGTCTCACGGTAGGTCATAGACTCAGAAGAGCCAGCAGCTATAAAACCATAACACTCAAGTTGCCTAATAGTGTGGTGATCACGAAGATCGTATTTGGGAGGAGAGCGTGGAGTAGGCTTGGTTGCAGGCTCTTTAATGCCTTCTCTACTGCACATGAACGCATGCGAAGAGAGAGACCAGGGAAGAGTGGGAGCGAGCGAGAAGGAAGAAGAACAGTTCTCGGCACTAACAGGTGGGACTAGGCCCACATGGCAACGACAGCGGAAGGAAAGGAGAGATTAGGTTGCGGGTGCAAGTGAGCGGGCACACAAGTGAGCAAGTCAGTTTGGCTAGACCGCGGCAGGGGAAAAGAAGAGAGGGGCAACCGTCGAAGGCTCTTTTCTTTTCGGCTTCTAAAAGCCGCTTTCTACAGTAAAATACTTTTCTATAGTAACTTTTAAATAGAGTGTTTTTTATGTTGATTATAATACATACTATAGTGAATTCGTTTATATTGATTAAAATTATATATAAGACTCTCTTCTGTGAATAGTGAAAGCCATAAATGACAACTCAAAAAGAACGTGACCCACACAACACAAGCAGGAAGCAGGCAGCGCCAGCACAGCACCTCCCGGTTCCGGTTGCCTCCATCCATCCGCGCACCGTCTTCCCGCGCACCTCATCGGCGGCCATGGCGACGAGGTACTGGATCGTCTCCCTCCCCGTGCAGTCCCCCGGCGCCACCGCCAACTCCCTCTGGGCACGCCTCCAGGACTCCATATCCCGCCACTCCTTCGACACCCCGCTCTACCGCGTAAGCCATCCTCCTCTCGACTCTCTCTCCCCGACCACCTTCTAGAACCTTCCCGGGCTCACTCCCCCTCATCCCCGCGCAGTTCAACGTCCCGGATCTCCGCGTCGGCACGCTCGACTCCCTCCTCGCCCTCAGCGACGACCTCGTCAAGGTTCGCCCTTCCGCTTCGATCCCGATCCCGATCTCCAACTCGTTCGCTGTTACTGTTATGGTTCGATTTGACGCTAATAGAGTATATCCCTATGTGTTTCTGTGCAGTCCAACGTCTTCATTGAGGGGGTCTCGCACAAGATCCGGAGGCAGATCGAGGACCTGGAGCGCGCCGGAGGGGTCGAAAGCGGGGCCCTCACCGTCGACGGCGTCCCAGTAGACACCTACCTCACCAGGTCTGTCCGTGTGGCTGCTAGCCTTCTACTATTCAGCGATTGGATGGTTTGGGTGGCCGTGTGTTTGCTTAAACTGTAGCTTTGCTTTCGATTGTTCGTGTAGGTTTGTGTGGGATGAGGGCAAGTACCCGACAATGTCACCACTCAAGGAGATCGTCGGCAGCATCCAGTCTCAGGTCGCCAAGATCGAGGATGACATGAAGGTGATAATAACTCTGCTTCTGTTTGCTCATCACTTCCCTGGTGTCACCTAATCAGTTGCCGGATTATATAGGGTGTTGTTAAGATTTAGGAATACTAACACTATGCATGGATATTAATTAGCTAGACTCGATGGACACTGTATTTGGTAATTGGTACAGTGTGGGTTAAGAATTAAGGTCACCCTTCGGCGGTGAATTGGGTAGATTTGCAATAAGCAGCCAAGTCTTGACCTTGTCGCCTGAATGTATAAATTTCAAATTAAATGAGCTTGGCACTGTTGGCAAGTGCATTTTGGCGGGTGTAGCTTTTTTTTTGTGTGCGTGTTTGTGTGTGGTGGTGTTTTTTTGTTACCTCTAGCTAGCTATTTGCTCAACTACTTTCATGATTATTTGATCCGTGGATCCTTTATTAGCATTGAGTTGGCACATGATATTCATGCAAATTTAGGAAACCACTAGCATGCAAACTAATGAGTAGGGGTGGGAAACAGTAACAGATAATCCGTTTTATCCGATATTTGTATCCGAGAAAACGCGAATGTGGTAAGCAAAATCCGTATTCGAAAATGTTCGTATTCGTATTCGAGAATATTCGTATCCGTATTTGAGAATATTCGTATTCGAGACTATTCGATTTGTATTCGATCCGTTTCCGGAACCTGGGAAAAACCCGGACGAATTTTGTGATTCGAAATTTGAATTTGGGCGGTTTGAAACTGGTAACCATTCCGGTAACCGGTCAAAAACTAGTGAAAAACCGGCAAAACCGTTAGGAATTTGTTCTATCGAGATTTGTTACAGAAGTTGTAGGAGGATATTCGTATTCGACCAAATTAAGTACATATTTGATTCGAATTCGTATCCGTTATGACATTCGATTCATATTTGTATTCGAAAATATTCGAATTCGTATTTGTATTCATTTTAAAAATATGGATTCGTATTTGAGACTATTCAATCGTATCCGATCCGTTTCCATCTCTACTAATGAGGAATTATTGGTGCGTGATTTTGTCAGGAAGAGGCAAAAATTGTAGTATTTGATAACAAATGTATCTCTGTCTGTGATTTGCCCCCTCCTCTTATTGGTAGTATTGCCTTATGAGGCTCAGTATCAAGTTTATGGGCCTTTATCTCGTTCTTAGTAATACATGAAAATGGTTTCATAAATGTGGTAGTTGGAATATTGAATTTACAACAGCTGAATATGCCTTTTTCCAGGTTCGAGCAGCAGAATATAATAATGTCAGGAGCCAGCTTAGCGCAATCAACAGAAAGCAAAGTGGAAGGTAAATTATGTGGCCATACGTTTCGTGACTAGGCTCTAGAGGAAATGCTTGATACTAATATTATGCGGCAGAGTTCTTGACCTGAAGTCAATTTTTCTTGTTTTATGTTAAAGGAAAAAAATGCAACACAAGGTTGTCATTTCACCTGTTGTTTTTCCTACTCTAATTAGTTTGTTTCCTTTTATGTGACAGCTTAGCAGTTCGTGATCTTTCCAACCTGGTAAAACCAGAGGATGTAGTCACTTCAGAACATCTTGTAACACTTCTTGCTATTGTTCCAAAGTACTCCCAAAAAGACTGGTTGTCAAGCTATGAGTCACTTGACACATTTGTGGTAAGTTCAAAAGTTAACATGAATAGTAACATTGTTAGTAATATAATGTCAATTCAACTATGTGTGTATTGTGCTTCATTTCAGCAATTTGCCTATTTTGCTTGTGTTTTTTTTTTCGTTTAAACCAACCAACAATGTGTAGTTTGGCTTACCACCTCTGGTACTAGTTGGTAGGGGTGCAAACGGGTCGGATTCGGACGGATATTGTTGTTACCATATCCTAACCCATATTTTTTCTCCGGATTTAGTACCAATCGGATTCGGTGCTGGATCGGTCGGGATTAACCCGACCCGTTTGCACCCCTACTTATTTGTAAGGAATGCATGCAGTACAACAAATGGAGTAGGAGGACGTACTGTCAAGAACTTGATGTTACTACTTAATAGCTGATGTGGAAGATTTTATTTTACCATTGCAAAAGAAAATGAAACGTCAAATAGTAGCACTAACCTGAAATCAAACTTGAAGACGTATTGGATTCGGACGGATATTGCTGTTACCATATCCTAACCCATATTTTTTCTCCGGATTCGGTACCAATCGGATTCGGTGCCGGATCGGTCGGGATTAACCCGACCCGTTTGCACCCCTACTAGTTGGTGTGATTGCTATTCCTAATTTCCTATTGTACTCGGTGGATTCTTGATTTTGAGATAATTATTGATTTGAAGGTTCCCAGGTCATCTAAAAAGCTTTATGAGGACAATGAGTATGCTCTCTACACCGTAACATTATTTGCTAAGGTTGTTGACAACTTTAAGGTCCGTGCTCGTGAGAGAGGTTTCCAGGTTAGTTTCTTGTCCTAACCTTATTTTTGTCAAGACCTTTGTTTACATTTTACATCAATTTGGCAAGGTAGCATTAATCCCTAGAGCCTTCAGTATAGCTCCAAATAACCTGGGCAGAATTTTAATATTCTTAGCCTGTCACTGTTGTTCTCTGGTTTTTTTATCATCCATTAACTTCTATTTCATATTGAATTCCAGGTCCGTGATTTTGAGTATAGTCCTGAAGCACAAGAAAGTCAGAAGCAAGAGCTGGAAAAGCTACTGCAAGACCAGGAAGCTATGAGGACTTCTCTTCTGCAATGGTGCTATGCCAGCTACAGCGAGGTACATGTCTTTTGCAGCATATTTAAATGACCCTGTCCGAAATGGCATTTCTTTTTTAAAAAAATCCAGCATGTTAGGTTTCCACTGAGCACCTGTTAGGTTGCATGGCAATTTAAGCTATGGTTCTATGAGAACCATGCTGTCATTGATGTTCGATGTCATTCATTTTTTTCATGTTGCATTACAATTGATAAACTCTATTATCATCAAGGAAACCATAAGGTGACCACCCCAGCCCCCTGGTGCTGAATTCCTCCACGTTTGCAATAGATATTCTTCAAACAAGCCATTCAAATATTTATATTTGATTTCATTGATGTTCTTCATTTTTGCATTAGAATTGATAAAGGGCATGTTCTTTTTTGCTGCGGCTTTTGGCTGCGGCTTATGGCTTTTGGCCTGTTTGTGCGAGAGATTACAGAGTAACAGAAACTCACGTGCGGTTTTTGCCGATATAAATGAAGTCGATACAGTATGTACTACAATTAACTAGTAGACTCTATCTTAAAAAGATACTTCGTTTAAAAGCTAGTTACTGTAGAAAAGCCGAAAAAGCAGATTTTAGAAGCTGAAAAGAACAAGGCCAAAGTTCAGTTTCATTAACAAAGTAAGGTGCCCAAGTGCTGAACTCATCCATTATGAACTCCGCTCCAACTCTTGGTTGTATCCTATTCTAATTTTCGTGTCTGTTTATGCTGTTATCCTCCATAATTTGTTGAATTCTTCTCTGGTCGAAGTGCAAACCTCCACAGTAAGGTTTCGAATTTCTTTCTGGTTATATCATCTCCTTTAGTGGTAATCCGAAAGACTTAATGATGTGACATGATCTGCTGAATCCAAATTACTAATCTGATAGTGCCTGCTCTCAGTTGCCAACCTTACATAGATGCCACTTTGGTAGGTCCATTTTATTTAAATTTCAAATAAGGACATTAGTTGTTATTGTCTCACTGGTACAACCTTGTTATTCAGGGGAAAATCCATATGGTGGTAACTCATTGACCAAATCTTTTGGTCAGATTGGTCTCACTAGTTGTCATAGTCTACCGGCGCCGTACCCAACCCAAACCCTAATCGGGCTCTGCCCAGTTTGTTTAGATACGGCTTAGCCGTTTATATTAGATCAGGATTGCTGTTTGCTTTAGATACGGCTTAGCCGTTTAATTTGAATCGGGATTGCTCAGGAGTCCTTATTGGCCTTAAGCCGGACTCTTTCCCCATATATACTGATGTAATCTGCAACTTGGGGATAACAAGAAATAAGAATTTAGCCTTTTGCCTTACCTCCTTTCTCCCTCGTCTTCCTGCTGGCGACCCAGGGCCAAGGTCGAATTGGCGGGCGTCAGGGCCAAGTGCGCCCGGCGGTATCCCCTCCCTATGCGCTAAGATCAAAGGGCCATAACAACTTGGTATCAGAGCCAGGTTCCGATTCCGGCGAGGAGGCAAATTCGGTCAGCATAGTGCTCAAGGCGATCCAAGAGCAGATGGCCGGGCTCGCAAAACAGAACTCCGAAATCCAATCTACGATGGCAGAATTGCAGCGGCAGAGCATAGCTACCAATGTTAAGATAGCAGCGCTGGAATCTGGGGGCGTTGGAGCCATATCTGCACCAGGAGCTTTGCCGATTCCGCCTGGCGTTATTCCGCCAATCCTCGCCTCGGCGACGGCTTCGCCCGGAGATCCGTTCCCCAGCGGCTTCCGACTCCCAACCAACTCTGCCCTCGCCGCCGCATACGGGATGCTTCAGCAACACTTGCCGCCATCTGCTGCCGCCTCCTCCACACCAACTTCTGAGGGCTTGCCGGTTCCATCAATCGCGCTCTCAGCCACCTCCTCAGGTGACCCTTTCACTTCCGCCTACGCAGCATCAGCGGCGCCGGTGCCATCTTTGGAGGGTTCGGCAGTTCACCCGATGTGGCGACCGCCGCCATCAGTACCACGGTTCTGTTCGCAGCCGTCTCTTCCAGCACACACATCAATGCTTCCTCGTTTCCAAGCAGCGCCAACCTCCTCAGCAAGCGCACCACGATATCACAAACTGGAATTCCCTACCTACGATGGTTCCGATGATCCATTGTCTTGGCTAAACCGTTGCGATCAGTTCTTCCGGGGACAACGCACTGAGGAAGGGGACAAAGTTTGGCTTGCATCTTACCATCTCACGGGAATTGCTCAGCAATGGTATTTTCAATTGGAACGCGACGACGGCCAACCGACATGGGATCACTTCAAGAACCTCTGCCACATGCGATTTGGTCCAACTATCCGGAGCAATCCATTGGGGGAATTGACGCGACTTCTCCACACTGGAACTGTCAGCGATTATCAGGCTAAGTTCCTCGCACTCCTTTGTCGCGCGGATCGCTTGTTACCCATGCAGCAGGTCCAGATTTTTACTGCAGGTCTTCGGGAACCACTCCGGACCGATGTAGAACTACAGCAGCCATCCAATCTTCAAGTGGCCATGAGTCTGGCCCGGGCATATGAACGCTGTGCGCAAACAACCTCAGGCGACTCCACTCCGCACCAGCGGCCAGGGCGCATTTTCCAGCGGCCATCAATACCATCTCCGGTACCAGGACAATCCCAGGGTCAACCTCCGCAAACTACTGCGCCGGGGCCGCGACCATCAAAACCTTTTCGGCGACTTACACCAACTGAGTTGGCTGACCGCCGACCCAAAGGACTTTGCTACAATTGTGATGACAAGTTCCAGCCTGGTCACCGTTGTAAGCAACCCTTTCTCACTTATATTGACATGAATGAGGACGGCGACTCCGGCGATGAGACGGGAGGACTACACGCCCTGGACCTGGACGACACATCTCCAGAGATATCTCTACATGCAGTCACGGGGAAGGCTAATGGAGGCACCATGCAGCTGGCCATTACCATTGGCACGCACAGCTTCGTCGCACTCGTCGATTCCGGGTCTACCCACAACTTTATCAACCATCAAGTTGCCCAAGCCACTGAGTTGCGCCTGCTCGGTTGTCCCGGGCTGCGTGTACAAATAGCCAATGGAGAGCAATTGGACTGTGCGGGAGTCTGTCATCATTTGACACTCTCAGTCCACCAGACACCATTTACAATCACAGCATATGCAATTCCATTGGAGGGATTTGACATTGTTTTGGGGGTGCAGTGGCTGAAAACTTTGGGACCAATCCGTTGGGACTTTGACGATCTGTCAATGATGTTCTGGCTTAATGGCAAACGAATTCAGTGGCACGGACTGCACAAGGATCGGCCAATGCAAGCTTTGGTGCAAACCGGGACTGACCGGCTGCAACCCTTCTTGGAAGAATTCGGAGATCTCTTTGCCGAACCATCAGGATTACCTCCAGCTCGGCCCCAAGATCACCGCATTCATCTGCGCCCGGGGGCAGCTCCCGTATCTGTCAGACCTTACCGGTACCCTCATCACCAAAAGGATGAGTTGGAACGCCAATGCGCCGATATGCTCACGCGTGGCATAATTCGTCGCAGCCACTCCTGCTTCTCCTCGCCAGTACTATTGGTCAAAAAGCAGGATCAGACTTGGCGATTTTGTGTCGACTATCGCGCCCTCAACGACTTAACCATTAAAGATAAATTCCCAATTCCAGTGGTTGATGAGCTCTTGGATGAATTGCGGGGCGCCAGATTTTTTACCAAGCTGGACCTTCGGTCGGGATATCACCAAGTCCGTATGCACTCAGATGATGTCTTTAAAACAGCTTTTCGGACGCATGAAGGTCTCTTTGAGTTCCTGGTTATGCCATTTGGATTGACAAACGCACCGGCCACATTTCAAGCCTTGATGCAAGCTATTCTTCGCCCTTACTTACGCAGTTTCGTTTTGGTCTTCTTCGATGATATTTTGATCTATAGCAAATCTTGGGCAGACCATCTGCAACACATCCGCATGGTCTTTTCTCTCCTGCGTCAACATGAGCTATTTCTCAAACAATCAAAGTGTTCCTTTGGTCTGACGGCAGTGTCCTATTTAGGCCATGTTATTTCAGAAGGCGGGGTGGCTATGGACCCCTCAAAGGTGCAGGCTATTGTTGATTGGCCACAACCGAAAGCAGTCAAAGCACTTCGGGGATTCTTAGGCCTAGCCGGCTATTATCGCAAATTCATCCGCGACTTCGGGAAGATCGCCGCACCCCTCACAAATCTCCTTAAGAAGGAAGCTTTCGGTTGGTCTCCCGCGACTCAGCAAGCCTTTGAAGCTCTCAAAACAGCCTTGTCAACAGCGCCTGTTCTACATATGCCCGATTTCACACAACAGTTCATTGTGGAATGCGATGCTTCCGGGACTGGAATTGGTGCCGTTCTTCACCAAAACTCAGGGCCCATTGCTTTCTTCAGTCGGCCAGTGGTTCCTCGTCACGCCAAACTGCCAGCTTATGAGCGGGAATTAATCGGCTTGGTCCAAGCAGTTCGTCATTGGAGACCATATTTATGGGGGCGCAATTTCCTTATTCGCACCGACCATTATAGCCTCAAGTTCTTACTGGATCAACGACTTTCCACGATTCCACAACATCATTGGGTGAGCAAGCTGTTTGGATATGATTTCACGGTAGAATTTCGGCCGGGCCGCCTTAATACCGTCGCCGACGCTCTGTCTCGACGCGACTATCATCCAACAAGCTTACTGGCTCTCTCGGCACCTGCATTTGCCATCTTTCCAGAATTACGTAATGAGGTTTTAACTTCCCCGGAACTACAGAAGCTGCGGTCTGACATTGAGTCGGGAGTTTTGGGCGCTCCGTGGTCCATCAGGGATGATCTCATTCTGCATGGCGGTCGAGTTTTCGTGCCAGCTGCGTCGCTCGCGGTACAGTCTCTCCTCACGATGGCCCATGCCTCTCACGAAGGAATTCAGAAGACATTGTGTCGCTTGCGCAAGGATTTCCATATCCCAGGGGCTAAACAACTTGTGCAGGAATTTGTCCGCTCTTGTCTTGTATGTCAGCGCAATAAGATTGAGCACCTTCACCCCGCCGGTCTCCTGCAACCCTTAGAAGTCCCGAGTCAGCCCTGGTCTGATATAGCAATGGACTTCATTGAAGGCCTTCCCCGCGTACACGGCAAAACAGTCATTCTGTCTGTCATTGATCGCTTCTCCAAATACGCCCATTTCCTTCCTCTAGCCCATCCATACTTAGCCACCACAGTTGCTCGTGTTTTCTTCAATGACATTGTCCGTCTACATGGGATTCCAGCATCCATTGTTAGTGATCGCGACCCAGTTTTTACAAGCAACTTTTGGCAAGATTTGTTCCGTCTTGCGGGCAGTCGGCTGCACCTTACCTCAGCTTATCACCCTCAATCAGATGGCCAAACTGAGGCAGTTAACAAAGTGATTACCATGTACTTGCGTTGCTTAACGGGCGATCGCCCCCGTCAATGGTTGGAGTGGTTGCCTTGGGCTGAATATTGCTACAACACATCCTTCCATTCATCCTTGCGTGAGACTCCCTTCAAAGTAGTCTACGGCCGCGACCCTCCAACACTGCGCTCCTATGACAAAGGTGCAGCTGCAGTTCAGGCCGTCGAGGCTTCCTTGCTAGACCGTGACAAATTCCTTCAAGACGTTCGTGATCGTCTTCTCCAGGCTCAACAGTATGCAAAAAAGTACTATGACCAACATCATCGTGACATTTCTTTTGCGGTGGACGATTGGGTGTGGTTACGCCTCCTTCATCGGCCGGCAGCCTCACTAGGATTCGCAGTGGGCAGCAAGTTGGGACCTAAATACTTTGGACCTTATAAAGTCATTGAACGCATTGGATCCGTCGCTTACAAATTGGCCTTACCACCATCTGCTAGACTCCATGATGTATTCCATGTCGGATTATTGAAGAGATTCCAGGGGGTTCCACCGTCCGCTCCTCCGCCATTGCCTCCTCTCAATCATGGTCGTGTCATACCAACTCCATTGCGGGTATTGAAGACTGAACGCCGCCAGGGACAGCTGCAAGCCCTGGTTCAGTGGACAGGAGCCCCGGTGGCCGACGCAACTTGGGTTCCATTGGGCCTGTTTCAGGAGACTTATCCAAGCTTCAAGCTCGAGGACGAGCTTCTTCGCGAGGAGGGGAGAGATGTCATAGTCTACCGGCGCCGTACCCAACCCAAACCCTAATCGGGCTCTGCCCAGTTTGTTTAGATACGGCTTAGCCGTTTATATTAGATCAGGATTGCTGTTTGCTTTAGATACGGCTTAGCCGTTTAATTTGAATCGGGATTGCTCAGGAGTCCTTATTGGCCTTAAGCCGGACTCTTTCCCCATATATACTGATGTAATCTGCAACTTGGGGATAACAAGAAATAAGAATTTAGCCTTTTGCCTTACCTCCTTTCTCCCTCGTCTTCCTGCTGGCGACCCAGGGCCAAGGTCGAATTGGCGGGCGTCAGGGCCAAGTGCGCCCGGCGGTATCCCCTCCCTATGCGCTAAGATCAAAGGGCCATAACACTAGTGCAACCTTGTTATTCAGGGGAAATCCATATGGTGGTAACTCATTGAGCAAAGTTTTTAGTCCGATTGGACGCATCGCCTTCTGTTTTTCTAATCCATGATTTTTAATTTAAGCTGCAAATGATGGCTGTTATTCCTTAGATTAAGCTCTGGAGAATATCAACAACTGTTAATTATCATAAAGTCGTAATAGAGCAGCAAAACTTCCGTGCTTCTCTATTCGTGGGAACTCCTATCTCTGCTTAGGGCAGTGCAACTCCTAATTGACGCCATGGAAGAAGTTGTTTACTAAGCTTAGTTAATTGGCTAGAAGCTATATCTATAGATATATACTGCTGGAGCGCATGATTGTTTATAGTTATTTCAGTAAACATGGCGAGAATATTGGGGATTAGTTGTCTGATTGTTTGGTTATTTTGGTTTGCTCGGTTTATTTTGCATTCTTTATCATGAATATCTGTCTTCATGTTTCCGCAATTGTAAATTGCTTCTGCTATACTATGGTATAGGTATTCAGTTCCTGGATGCACTTTTGTGCTGTGCGTGTCTTTGTAGAGAGCATTCTTAGATATGGTCTGCCACCATCATTCCTGGTAATTTCCCTTACTGTTGTATGTTAGTCAATTTTATATTGTCATGCCTGATCTGTAAATATCCCCTTTTTGTTGCATCAGTCTGCTGTTCTAGCACCGTCTACAAAGAGTGAGAAGAAAGTAAGGAGCATCTTAGAGGAGCTTTGTGGCAATGTCCATAGGTATTTCAACGTTTGGGTTACAGTCCATTGCATTGTTAGTCACAGGTTGCACCTGTTTTTCACTAATGCAACGTTTGAATTGCAGTATCTATTGGAAAGCCGAAGACGATGTAGGCATTGCTGGCCTGGGAGGTGAAGCAGAGGCCCACCCTTACGTCTCCTTCACCATAAATTTTGTCTGAGCACAGTATGTTCCTTGCTATCTGTGGTCAGGCGATTTTTTCGAGTAATTATTACTTTTGAGTAATCCAAACCAATGAATGGTTCAGTGTATATTATTTGTGATACGCCAATTATTTCTTGATGTATTGGTTTATACGATCCTGTAGCTTATATCACGGAGATAAACGGATCAATAATGTAGCTTTTGGGAACCTGAAACACTTTCCTGGAACAAGAGGAACTCGCAACTGTTAGCTTTGGGGCAATATTGGGGCCTTGAGAGCACCGTGTAAGCTTTTGTGGATATCATCATGTTGTCGTAACTTTGAGCGACCAGGTTTACGATAAAATCATGTCAAATAATTCAGGCCATCGGTGATCCTGGTTTAGTGCTCCCCACAACACCACACAAATTGGTTGCACGCAGGCATCGGCAGCTAGTTTGGTGATAGTATGGTACCCAATAGCGGTACGGGTCAGCGAGTGTAGTCTTTTTTTTTCAGCGGTTTTTAGCTTCTCTTAGCAATTAATATTTATTAAACTAATAAGCTACAGTTAAAAGTCATAAGTCACAGCCATAAAAAAAACCAGTCCTTTTAGCTCATCCATCCTTTGAAACCACGGCCGGCCGGCCCGGCAGCATCCCTGCACTCCATTAGCTAGGATCGACCAAAGTTGATTTTTATTTTAAATGAGAATCTTGGCAAGGAAGAGGTCCAGTTGGCAAATACTAGTAGGCAGCAGATGAAATAGCTAGGGTGTCTGTCAATACAAAGTAGTAAAGTATTACCAAAACATTGATAAACTTAGCTAGCAAATTACCACTGGAGTAGTTAGCAATTCTAGGACATGAAGTAATGTAGCGTCGCTCGCACAAGACAGGACGAATAACGCCTGCGAGAGGAGAGGCTGCAATAACGCCTTCGCGCCATTTTGGGTTGGATTTGGATTCATTCATGGATCCTCCTGCACTCGTGGCGCCGCTCGCAGTTAGTATTACACCCACCTCTGCCTGGATTGGATTGTCTGGACGCGCTCAGACCCGACCCAATAATAAGAAGCACATGGCGAAATGAAACACGAGTGGCAACCAGATGCCTCCTCGTTAAGAGCAAGAAGAGGTCCATCGCCACCGTACTCACCCGCGAGCTTCCCCTCCTCTAGCTCAACGCCGGCCTGAGGACGGAATCGAATGATCATCACGAGGACAAGGTGGTGTCTCACTCGACTCAGGTGAACGGCAACGACGAGACTAGGAGGCCATCTTCCAAGCGCGCTCGCCACGCTGCCACGGCCGGGGACGTCAATGCCTCGCCCTCGCTGGGCCAGCAGCGCCGCCTCTAGGTCAAGGACCGCTCGCGCGCGTGGTGGGACCAGTGCAGCAGCGCCGACTACTCGGAGGCTGACTTCCGCCGCGCCTTCCGGATGGACCGGGCCACCTTCGACATGGTCTGCGACGCGCTGGGCTCTGCCGTCGCCAAGAAGGACACCATGCTCCGTGCCGCCATTCACGTTCGCTAGCGCGTCACCATCTGCCTCTAGCACCTCGCCACTGGCAAGCCCCTCCGCCTCGTCTGTTGGCCCAGTTGATGTTTACGACCACTCAAAATCGTTTACGACCACGTTGTCCGTGATTTTGACCACTCATTCTTTGTTGTGCATATACTCGTAACTGAGTTACGATCACTCCGATTTACGACTGCGTCTTCCCGATCCGCTCGTACTCATAGCCTTGTTACGATCAGCACGTCCTCGTAATGAGCATGCCTTCCAAGTCGTACTTGTATCGACCACGCCTTCAAGCTCGTTACGACCACGCTCAACTTCAGCCATGAACTCCTCCGCTCGTAAACTTCGAACGCTTCCTGTGCACTCGGTACTCGATACTTCGAGTACGAATACTTCTAATGCGCAGCTCCTCTACTCCTCTTGCCTTCGAGTATGGAGGTGATAACATGAAAACAAGCCAAGAACACAAGTCGATATTCTGGGGCACAAAAGCACTTCGCTTTTCTATATTCTCTCTTTCCCCTCAACTTCCGATCACTCTCTCGTTGGCCTTTTCTTTCCTTCTTGACTTGCTACTTTACAAGCCTACCTCCCTCTATTTATATACTCAGCACATTGACTAAAACACAAAGACATCTAAGACACAGAGACCAACTCATCTCATACAACCACATGGACTCGTACACGTATACGGACTCGACTCGTCTAAGAAACAAAGGAAACAAGATTATTTCCATCAATCACCCCCTTAATCTTGTTTCTCCATTTTAACCATGCCAATCTTCTCTTTTATCTTCTGCTTCTTTCTTTTTACCTGCACTCCCATGCGTCGTTCTGTCCTTGGACGTCATCGCCCTATCGTGTGTGCTTGCTCCATCCTGAGCCTCACACAATCCGATGCTTGCGGTGTCTCGCACCTGGACTGAACTCGTACTCCCTTGCACGCCTGCCTGGGTTAGAGCACCTACTCGACCGCTACCACTATGCGCCCTTCATCATCCACTACTACCGTGTTGGCATCCACGCTTGCACACTCTTCCTCCATAGGCGCCATGAGTCACATCTTCCTTTCAAGCGTGAGACTGCAGCATGCTTGTGGGACCTTTCTCTACCATCTGCAGCGAAAATTTTCCTTGCTCAAAAATTTTCTTTTGCTTTGTCTCCCGCAAGGATGCATCGTCATTTTCCTTCGGTGAGACCTGCTAGTCCCTGTGATGTGTGCCGATACCAATGTTCGCTTCGACCACGCAACCTCCGACCACTCTGTGCTCTAGAAACTTCGATCATTGCGTACTCTGATCCTTCGACCGCACCGCTCGGAGCTTTCGACTGGTAGCACTTGAACGCTTCCGACTGCGCACTCGAACTCGTAGTTCGACCGTACGCTTCTGACTTTGCACTCAAAAGCTTTTGGTTACTCGAAACTCCTCTGGCACTCGTATCTTCTCTAGACGCTTGGGACAGCTTGGGACGCCTCCTGCGCCCTAGATGGTCGAAACCTTCTGAACATCTGAGCACCCCCTGTGCGTCCGACCTGCTCTCCATGCACACCCCCTGTGCATGGAATCTACGGCCTTGACCCGAGCCGCTGGCTTCCGTGTTTGGCACAGTTATCCCTTGGGACTTGCCATGCTGACCACTCTCTCGAGCTTGCTCTTTACTGCCGCCTAGCTCCTCCAAGCTGCTCTTCAGACAAGCTGATTTACAAGTTTTCAAGGAAATCTTGTACAACCGGTGTGGAGATCTTTTCATTTTCATCAACAGATCATTGTTCTTTGCATAGACACGCAAGAACTCATCCTGTAGCAGCACTCTGCATCCTTCTTCTGTCATCTACCCAAGACTAAGTATATTGTTGCACAGTCTTTGTATAAAATAAATTTCAGATACCAACTTCTGATCATTGTTCTTGCATTGCAACAACATCGATCCTTTGCCTTTTATCTCCACCATGGAGCCATCGTCAAACTTAACTTTGCCTGAAATCTTCTCGTTGAGCTCATGGAACATGGAGCAACCTCCAGTCATGTGATTGCAGGCTCCATTATCCATATACTACCAAGCAGTGTGATCAACACTGCCTTCCTTCGTACGTAGTTTAGGAACTATGTTCTTCTTGTTCAACATCACTATGGAACTATGTTCTTCTTGTTCAACATCACCATGCCTGGCGTCTCTTCAACACATAAGGAAAGAAGTAGTGCCGGCTCAACATTCTCCTCAGCACGGGTGAGGTTTACCTCCTCGTCCTTCTTACTTCGGCAGTCCGAAGCATAGTGAACATACTTGTCATAATTGAAACACTTCATGTGGCTGCGACACCCCAACACGTAGTGCCCATATTCATCACATTCAAAGCATTTGATATGTGACTTGTCACGGGATCTTTCACCACTACCTTGTCCGCGGTAGCATCCCCGACCATTCCCGTGACGTCCTTCTTTCTCGATGCTACTAGAGCCCTCCTTCTTTGTCTTCAAGTTCCTCACTTCTCACTTGATTTGTGTAAAGAGCAGCTTCTCTCCTTCATCCTTCGAGTGCCATTGACCCTTGAGTCCTTACTCGAAGGTTCTGAGACAACCGATCGCCTCTGTGAGTGACATTGCCGAACTGTTTGATCGTTCCAATAATCTGGAGGAATCGATCTGGGACCGAACTAAATAGTTTTTTGACAATGTCGCTCTCTTCCAGCTTTGCACCGAGCGAATGGATCTCACCCACCAGTGTGGTCAGTTTCATTGAGTACTCAGTGATTGTCTTCGAGTCTCCCATCTGCAACTTGCTTAGTTGTCGTTTGAGCACTTGAGCATGTGCCTTCCTGGCGCGATCCTCGCCTACTCACATCTCCTTGAGTACGCTCCAGGCCTCTTTCGTCGTCTCCTTCTTGGCGATCGACATCATCACATTATCTAGCACCGCTTGCGAGATGGCCACCATTGTGCCTTGATCCTTGTCACCGTCTTCATCTCCACCTTCAATCGCTGACCATACCCCAAGTGAACACAAGATTATCTTCATCTTGATGGTCCATATGCCATAATTCGTTTCGCTCAACATCGGGTATAGGAACGGGATCAAGACACTTCTTGCCGTCGGCTTGACGACTGTGCCTGTCTTTAATGGATCGATCTCATTGCCTGTGACCTTGACGAGCGCTCCTGACTTCTTCGGATCAACAGGGTTGCCGGCCATCACTTCGTCCCCTTAGGCTCTGATACCAATTGTTGGCTCAGTTGATGTTTATGGCCACTCAAAGTCGTTTACAACTACGTTGTCTGTGGTTTTGACCACTCTTTCTTTGTTGTGCACATACTCGTAACCGAGTTACGACCACTCCGGTTTACGACTGTGTCTTCCCGATCCCTCGTACTCATAGCCTTGTTATGATCAGCATGTCCTCATAATAAGCACGCCTTCCAGGTCGTACTTGTATCGACCATGCCTTTAAGCTCATTACGACCACGCTCAATTTCAACCATGAACACCTCCGCTCGTAAACTTCAAACGCTTCCCGAGTACTCGGTACTCGATATTTGTAGTACGAATACTTCTAATGCGCAGCTCCTCTGCTCCTCTTCCCTTCGAGTATGGAAGTGATAGCATGAAAACAAACCAAGCACACAAGTTGATATTCCGGGGCACAAAAGCACTCCGCTTTTCTGCATTCTCTCTTTCCCCTCAACTTCCGATCACAACCGATTGCTCTCTCGTTGGCCTTTTCTTTTCTTCTCGACTTGCTACTTTACAAGCCTACCCTCCTCTATTGATATACTCAGTACATTAACTAAGACACCTAGACATCTAAGACACAGAGACCAACTTGTCTTATACAACTACATAGACTTGTACACGTATACGGACTCGACTCGTCTAAGAAACAAAGGAAACAAAATTATTTCCAATATCGTCTCCAAGCGCTTCAGCCTCGGCATCTCCACCTGCCACAAGCTCGTCCTCGAGGTTTGCGCCACCATTCGCTCCCTCCTCATGCCCTGCTTCCTCTAATGGCCCGACCAGGCCACCGCCACTGCCTTTAAGGCCTGGTTCGAGGCCACCTCCGGCGTGAGGGTGGGCAACCAAAGGAGGGCAGAGAGGCCATTCCTTCACAGGAGGATAGACCACCATATCAGTTTCTACTCAGAAATGTGACTTTGTTCAGTAGCTCTGCTAGGCTCTACTTCAGCAGCTCTCTCACAACTCAGCAGGTTCTGCCAGTCTAACTCAGACGTCTCCTCCAGGTACCTTTTGTATTCTAGATTTTGGTGCCTCTTTTCACATAACACCGGACTCCACATCACTCACTTTAGTAGGACCTTCTGATTTTTCTATCTCTATTCAGACAGCTGACGGTACTTTCTTGTCTGTCAACTATTAGGGCATTTTTTATCCACTGACTTTTCTGTTCCAACTGTTTCTCATGTTCCCCAGCTTACCATGTAGCTTCTTTCGGTGGGATAGCTCACTAATCTTGGTTGTAGGGTTGTTTGTGACTCTCACACCTGTTTCGTCCAAGATTGGCAGACAGGGACAGTACTTGGGACTGGCCGATGCTGTAGGGATTGTCAGGGTCTCTACATTCTCGACCGTCTCCACCTTCCGTCTACTTCAGTTGCTCCTACCACGTTTGCCTCTACCGCCACTGCCTGCCACCACCTCTAGAGTTTTTGCGCAGTGGTATCACCGTTTTGGACACCTGTGTTGATCTCGTCTTTCTTCATTAGTTCGTCAGGATGTTCTTGGACGTGTTACTATTAACACGTTAATATTTTATCAGGATTGTAAGCTGGGCAAGCAGCTACAACTTCTTTATCATTCTAGTAAGTCCATATCTTCTCGTCCTTTTGATTTAGTTCATTCAGATGTATGGGGATCTGAGCCTATTAACTCAAAAGTCAAACATAAATTCTATATAATTTTCATTGATGATTATTCTCATTTCACTTAGCTTTTCCCTATGTCTAATCATGGTCAGTTTCCTGCGAGCTATCGTAGCTTTGCCACGATGGTTCATACTCAGTTTGAGTCCTATATTCGTACATTTTGTTGTGATTCTAGTGGAGAGTACTGTTCTGGTGCTTTTAAACAATTTCTTTCTGAGCAGGGCACTCTTTACCAGTCTTTTTGTCCTAGTGCCCATGCTCAGAATGGGGTTGCTGAACGCAAGCATTGTCATCTGCTTGAGACTACTCACACTCTTCTCCTTTCCTCTCACGTTCCATCACAATTCTAGGCGAAGGCTATTTCTACGGCTGTATATCTCATCAATATATAGCCTTCCACTGCTCTTAAGGATGTTAGTCCTATAGAGCGTCTTTATTATAGAGCCCTCCAGTACAATCACTTTCGTGTTTTTGGCTGCACCTGTTTTGTCCTGCTACAGCCTTGTCAGCGCACCAAACTGTCGGCCCAAGCAGTTGAGTGTGCGTTTCTTCGGTACAGTTCTGAGCATAAGGGTTATCGCTGCTGTGATCCTTTTGTTCGACGGATTAGGATCTCATGATACATTGTCTCTGATGAATCTCGACCTTTCTTCTATCGAGATTTAACCCCTCATCCTGCTTCCACCATCTAGACGATCTTCTGGTTGTCTCTCTTACTCTTCATCCACTTCTCAGCCTTCCTCTAGACTGTCTCTAGTGGTTCATTTTGTACCTTCACCTCCTGTGTTGCCTTCTACAGCACCGCCTCTTGCTCCTGCAACACCACTGTCTCGTTTCTCTAGAGTGCACTACTCCAAACGTCATCGTTCTTCACTAGACTCGTCTTCTAGTATCTTACCGACACCGACGTCTGATTCCTCTAATGATACTCCTCATTACGCTCTTCGTGACCGGACATCCCTTCGATCTCTTGATTGTCTTAGTTTTACTTTGACCGTTCATGCTCTCTCTTTCATTGAGCCTAGTTCTTATCATTATTTGACAAACTCTTCTTGTGCATCTTCTTGTTTTGCAAACTCTACTTGAAACAGTACGCAAAACCTACATTATTTGACAGCAGGTCCTGCACATAACAGAACCACAATATTCACCACCAAAATTCCATTTCAGCTAACCAAAAAAAAACGAGAGAACTCATCAAACTAGCAGCTGAAATGTTATTGAACCATCCAACCAACAAAACAAATTACAACCACGGGCAACACTTTACTAGGATCCTTCTTATGCGGCCGGCAGCATCAGCATAGCGGAGATAAGTCACTGCAACGGAACTACATGCAACAGTAAAAGAGTTGAAAAGGATATACATGCCATTAAGTTATAGCAAACTCCTAATTATTGATCTAGTGCAATCTCGTCAACTCTTCAACCCTCTTGGACAGCTCTTCAACTGAAACTCCCATCGCCTTGGAAACCTCCTCCATCTTGCTTCTGTTGAGGTCAAGGAAGGACTCAATCAGATCACCATCCAGGAAGTTCCGGGCCTCGGCTGTCTTCTTGTCGTTATGAAATGACCGCCATTGCTCATGGCTGAGGCTTCCAACACCCTTTATGAACTTCACAAGGGTGGACTGGAGCTTCTCAAGAAACACATATTGGTCATGTGGAAGGGAGGCAATAATTCCAATGACCCCATTGATTGTACCAAAGATGACAGTGGGAATCTGGCCTATCTCCGAGTCTGGAAGGCGCATTACAAGTGAACCATGCCGGAATCTATTAACAAACTCTCCAAGATGGTACTCCCCAACAACCTCAAGCCTGCCCCTCTCTTCATCTGTGGCCGCATCACTGTTCTTGCGCACAGTGAAAAGGTTATAGCTATTCTCTGCACCAACATAGATTTCATCATCAAGCATCTCAACTGCAGTCATCCAGTTTGCATTGTAATCCCTAGCAAGCTCTTCTATCGCACTTTCCTCATGCTGCACAAAAGAAAAACAATAGTAATTGACCTGATGAAGAGACTGCCATAGAAATTACTCCCTCCGTCCCACAATATAAGTCCAAGCTCACCATACGCACAGACCAGGAAACAATGAATTTTAAAAAGTTAATGTCATTGGACCACATATACCCCTATTAAAGGGCACACTACAACTACTCAATCGCTTTTTCTGTATTAAAAAAAGAGTATAGAGTGGAAGAATTGCAATAAATACACTTCGATTCTCTCAATAAACTTATATTGTGGGACACTACTTCCCAAAAAGAGACTTATATTGTATGACAGAGGGAGTATAAGATAACATTTGGTGCATGAGATGTAATAAATCAAGTAAACAATTAAGCCTACCTTGTACACAAGCAAGGATATTGATTTCATCAAATCTCCAACCACAATGAAATCACCACGGGTTTGAGTATACAAGGCCAGTATGTGCCCATGATGGCCACACTCAGATTGCAGTTCATGTGAACCATCCTCCCGTTGCGTCCACTTATATAATTGAATCTTCTGGTTGATAGCCGCCAACAATTTTCCATTGAATGCATTCAGCGAATAGACAGCTCCTTTGGTTTCTTTCTCTACGATTAATTGCAACCTGCCATCTTCAACTGCAAATACAAGTATCCGGCCCTACACCAAGATGCATCGGCAAGTAAGAATTATGTGCAGGTGAAATCAATAAAGTTATTATCATTAAGACAAGCTACAAGAGACAGTAGATTGAACAAGTACTAAAAAGAAAGACACGCCGATAAGGAACCATCAAGCACTCAAGACAAATTACCTTTGTCGGTTCATTTTCCTCTGGTAAAACATATGCTGTCCCCACACAGTAATAAACGTTATTATCATCCGAGAATGAGCAGCTAATTATGGAGCAACCACATTCATATTGATCAAGAGGATGTGTAGACAGAAACTCAAAAGTTTGATGATCCAACAGACGAACAAAATGAGTCTCACTTTCCTCCATACTAGTCAGGTTGTACTTGAAACTGCAGAATGCTAATGTTCTGGACTGTTCCTGATGGCAAATGCGCCGTGCTTGTTCATTCAAGGGGATGGTGCGGATATGAAGCTTCTGGATGTCATCAATGGTTCCAATTGAAAGTTCACCTTCTTTAGCAATTGCAAGGCTGTGGTATAAAAAAAGGGTAACTTAAAAGCAAATTTAAGACAATAATATGGTTTCCAAATAACTGCTACCAAGAAACTAATGGAATGAAAACATAATGACCATGTGAGAAGCTCATAGCATCAAGTAGAACGCCACTAACAACAATCATGAGTCAGTTAGCATATTGCAAGACAATAACTATCTGGTCAGCAAGCATTTGTTTTCTAAATATGTATGTTGTGCCATGGGTATGATATCTAAGAAACTAACCTGTTGACTTGAATGTTAATAATAAGATTAGTTAATATGCATTAAGAACAAAAGGAGGTTGCTTGACAACGTCAAAAGAAATACGAATCATATGAGAAAATGGGAAGGGAATTATTAACACTATTGTTGTGCCTATGGGCCAAACAGCAAACGAGGGGCTACGGGAAGTCCATTAGGGGCTACCTGAAGCCTTGCATACACTAGAAGCGGGGGTGAATAATGAATTAGCTGTGTCCTAGTTCTTCCTCCCCTCCAGGATATATATATATATATATATATATATATATATATATATATATATATATATATATATATATATATATATATATATATATATATATATATATATATATATATATATAACCTTAGGGCCGGATTACAAGAATGTCCTGCTATGGCTAATAAGGGGATCTTCATCATATACCCTCCCTTGAATTGGGGATTTCAGGATTTACCCTCCCACCTCAATGACATGTGGGGTCATCATAAGTCACTGACACGTGGGTCAGGAGGGTAAATCCTGAATTTCCATCTATGAGGAGGGTATATGATGAATAAATCCGGCTAATAATGTTAACGGTACAAATATCCTTTTACATGCTTTAATGGGCATGTTGGCCTAGCGGGCCGAATGGACAAAAGTGGGGGCCGCCCCCCTAACAACTATTGTGTTCAGTACAAGAATATGTCAAGGTTTCATCATATGGTAAACAAGGTTGATTCAAATAAAGTGATTCTGCTGATAAAAACACTTTTTTTAAAGAGAGAGAGAGAGAGAGAGAGAGAGAGAGAGAATAATCCCATCAAGGCTATGTACAAATATCTGATGCATATGTAAATTGACCAATGAACATTTCGACCAAATAGATGTACATCTAAAGCATTCAGAACTACATATAGAAGGTACTGAACTCAGACAGAGAGAGAGAGAGAGAGGGAGGGGGGACCTGTCAGGAAAAGCAGCTGTATTGAAAGGACACATATGATTAACTTCTTTCAAATTGACATTGCTATACAGCAGCTTCTTATTGCTGCTGTAGATAACAGTTGGTCTATCTGATGAAGCAAACACATGGGTTGTACCCTTTGATGAGAATGTACGAAGGCTAATTGGTTGGGTACCAAGAGAAACCTTCTTTCTATCGGTTAGTTCACCAGTACTGGCATTCAATAGAAAACTGAACAGGTGACCATCTCCAAGAGCACAAAGCAAATATGAAACCTGCAAAGCAAAGCAAGTACAATTCATTTGAAGTAGATTTATTTTTTCAAGAAAAGTAAGGTCAAGAAGATACCCCTTCCAAGGTGCACAGCAGAACAGATCGAGGAACAATTTCTCCACCTAGATTTTCCTTCCTGATTAATTCAAGATCTGGAAGTGAAAATATTCTAACACTTATATCGGTCCACATCCCAACAGCAGCCAGAGAGCTATACTGTGGATTTTCCCCGATTGGGTTCAGATCAACACAAGAAATCTCATGTTCTAGCTGTACATGTTTCACTTCAACCAGCTTAGCATCCCTAATTTCTAGGTAAACAAGATGGCCACCACCAGTTGCCAAAAGAACCTGCAAGACACATAATGTGTATTTAAAAAATTATAATGGAAACTTGGAAAGCATAGTATCAATACGAATTAAAATTCATTTGTATTTAGGATTATCGAGCACATAGTACATTGGCCTCTTTAAGTCCAGACACAAGAGAGGCTGAAATGACAAACCCAGACATTGTTCTGCAGGTAAAAACATGTGATGCCGCATACTTTTAGCTTAGCTACACAAAGTAGTTAAGGATTCAGAGTTTCAGACTCAAGACACAAGTACAAAATGAAGACAACAACTGAAAGGCATAGATATAGGATCTCCATAGTATTGAAAGTGGACATTTTTTTATTAAAGTGGGGTTGCATGTGCACAGATAATCTTGATAAGTTTCACATTCTTTTCTTGCTTATGTTTCTTGTCTCTAAACTTCTTCTAGGTGTATTTTGGGCAATTTGTAATTGTTAAATGTGCTTGTGTATTGACAAAACAGAAAATTGCCCCAAAGTTGTATTCCGTGACCACACATTTAGTAATCTGATCATCGTTGGCAATAGATCATCTCTTATTAGAAACAGGATGCCAATTGCCCAAAGAAAAAAGGGGGATCCAAACAAAATACCCACCTGACTGGCATTAGCTGATGCAACATTGACTGAAAATCCTTCTGGTGCATTCCATTGATCCACTAGCTCCCGAGAAGTACAACTGACTAACCGAACAGAATTTGCAGTAACCTGTCATTGGAAGTAGCTGATAAAATCTTGATAGTATTTATTAAAATAAAGCTCATAAAGCATAATCATGTAACCAATTAAAATGGTGAATAACAAAATTACAACTTGCCAAAAAAATCTCTCAAATACCCCTAATCATTCCATAATATTTTTTTTCATTAATAACTCAGGATTCTTAAATTTCCAAGTGTTCCACTCAACATCCCTACTCCACCAAATATAGTTATCACTTATCAAAATGCAAGGAAAACAAATGAAATGGTTCGTTAGAAAAGTCACCTGTATAAGCAGATCATTGATGGCATTTTGGCAAAACAAAGTCTGGGTTTGTGCATCAAAGCCTTCTATTTCAGTTTCTTCTAATTCATCTTCCATGTTCATACCCAAGAACCGTGTCTCACTTATAAAGCTCACCACCAAGTACATGTCGTATGGATCATTGAAGGAAGATTTCAATGACCATAATCCCTTGATACCTTGGAGCTCTACTGAAGCCTAATTACACAAGACAATATATACAGTTCAACTTTCTAAAGTATAAAATTGGCCATAATGGACTACTCTTAATACCTGCTCATTAATCCCTATACCATTACGAACCACCCGAAGTGAACCATCTTTAAATGCCCCTGAACAAGTGACCACCTGACCTTGCCCCTGCCTATCAAGGTCAACCACACAGAAGTCCACAATGGGTCCAAGGTTCACATACCGCTCAAGAACTTCAACAAATGAACCACTTGCATCAGCTTGGAGATTCAGCTTTACCAGCTGTCAAGAACAATTAATTGTTTAATGCAAATATAAATTATAAAATAACAAAACAAAGGAGGAATGAAAATTTTCTATTTTCCAGAAAGCGCACACATTTTGTTCCAGAAAGCTAAAAGAAGGATTTTGTTTCATGTGCATGCATGTTTTTGTGTGTGGGTGGAGCAGGGTTCAAAATCCCGGCGGTTACCGGCCGGTAACCGCCGGTTACCGTTTTTACCGATGGAGACCGGTAACGAAAAAACCGGCCAGTATGGATTTTTGATTTTCAAATTTTGGCCGGTTTTTCCGGTTACCGGCCGGTTTTTTCCGGTTACCAACCGGTTACTGGTTTCAAAACATCTCAAAATTCAAATTTTGATTTTCAAATTATGACCGGTTTTTCCGGTAACCGGCCGGTAGGTACCATTACCAGCCGCCGACCGGGATTTTTTCCAGTTCCGGTTTTTGGAACCTTGGGGTGGAGTGCCTTGTTGCTGGTTTCCCTATCTTTTTTAATTGTTAGGGGCAGGAGAGTAGCTTATTTCAAGCAAATGAACATAAGCACAACTACAAGACGCTAATGAAGATGTAGGATTTCTTTATCTAACATGGAGCGGTAAAAAAGAATAACATGTAACTCAAATTGCTACATGACACCAAAATAGACGCAGGTTGTTTTATCTAGCATGAAGTAGGAAGGAAGAGTAGCAGCAGTTTGAAATTTGATCTGCTACTGACCCACCTGTGAATCACCAAATCGAGAACCGACATAGACAACACCATTATCAAGATATGATATTGATGATGCAACTGAAGTCTCTCCCAAGTACTCAATTTTCAAACCAGTAACCCTAAAAAAGCAACCAATACATGAAAATTTGTAAGTAGTAGGTCAAGAGTCTTTTAGTTACAAAATAGTGCACAAGCTGGTACCTTTCTCGTTCGTGGGTAAGGACAAGTAAATGCAAAGTGCCTGTATTATCACCGAGTAAATAACGAGAGCCATCTGGGTCAACCCGTCCATAAGCTCTTATGATGGACTGAGCAAGAAATGAAAGATCAAGGGTAGATAATTAGAGTGTCGACATACCAGCCAGCATGCAGCTGGCACCACATGGAGAATACAATAAGTATAAAGAGAAGTACTACTTGTTTGATTGGTATAGCTTTAAACGTAGCATTAGCATTGCAGTAAACTATTGTCTCCTCGCCAATAATTATGACACCACCAAGTGGAGCCGGTACAGGTATTAACAGACCAGCACCATTGTCTAAATTGTTCTGCGACCAAGGACCCTCAACGAAGTCTTTGTCCTTCAATGCGACTTCGTATGTTTTAACATGCCTTGCATCTTTGTTATCCTGAAATGTAGTATGGAAAATGCAAATCATTAAGATCTGTTACTATTTTACTAAAAGCCAAATTATTCGTAACAGAATCCACAGAAGGTAGGAAACCTAAAGAAAGAAGATTGCGCAGCCATAAAAAGAAGGTAGGTTTAGTTAGTGTTCCAAAAGAAATAATTAAATTATTTACTGTACATCAATGTCATAACTTTAAAAATTAAAATCAGTTCCAAAGTTTTATAGGGATAATGTCAACATCTTACAATAAGTACCAGAACCATGAAGAGTATGTTAGAAATATTCTTTGTTTTTGTAAGAAGACAACTAAGTAATTAAACCACTAGTATTGAACTGTGTTGACTGTTGATGTGTACAGACTAGAATCCCAAGAGCAATATCATATGTAAAAGATACAGAAAGCAAGAAAGCAGTAGATACTGTGTGTAAAATCAAACGGAATTCATAACATATCCGCCAATCTTTAGTCTCAACCCTATGAACATCCAACAGTAACTTATTATATAATGTGTATAAGCACTGCAAGTTGCAAACTAGTAAACTACCTGCACTTAAAAAAGTAAACAAATAAATACCATGGATTAAAGGTGTATAACAACAGGTAATATTTGCACCACTTGAGCATAATGGCAAACCTTATGTATATATATGATGTGCATATTCATCAGTAGACCAGTACATATAAACAAAAGCTACCATTGCAATTGATGTAGTTCAAAACTTTGTCCCACCGTATTTAGACTTTAAAAGTAGCAATACAACCCCAAAAAAAACTGTTAAGTTTGAGCAAACCTGATAGAGGACAACTATAGTAGGTTTAACACAGCCATACAGGAACTTGATGTCCAATACTTGAAGTTCTTCAAGTCTACATAAGAAAAGGATAATTGTAAGACAATATAATCTCAAGACACCTAAACTAATCAGGTCAAATATTTTAATAAAAATCATCATCCTTATTGAAACATTAACCTCTATCATGAACTTCTGACAACAGATGTGATATAAGACTATAACATCTGATGGTTGCTATAGCACAGAAATAAACATTAGAACGACTTTCGAGCCACCATAAGAAATGTTGGGCTTTATCTTGACTGACAAGCATGTAAAGCCACAGTAATAAAATAACCCCAACATTTTTATGCATAAATATAAATATAATAAATCAAAACAAAGCTTGATTTTGTATACATTATGGTTGTCTCTAAGAAAAGCAGAACAAGATTCCATAAGAATTCCACCCATGGACCCACCGACACTAAGCATGCACAGATGCTCCAATAATTATAGTTACAGACTACAATGCCACGTATTTTTCCAGACTATATCACTAAATGAATGTTTCTAGCAGCAAAAGCATTCAGTAATCATCGCCATAATGGTACCTGATATTGAAAGCTTCCTTCAGCTGTCCTTTGTTGTCAAATGGTATAACCTGCCAAGCAAGGGTTCCATTCAAGGAAAGGAAATATGAGCTACATATAAATTTCTCTCCTCAGAGATGAATGCCCAAAATTCATAACAATCTAAGTAGCAGACAGTGAGCTGACCTTAAATAATCCGTCGTAGAGGTGGAGACCAATAAGTCTACAGTCAGGGTCGATTATCCCAATCTACATTACAAGCAAAAGGCCATCCAGTAGTATTATTGCTTTAGCATAAATATAAGAGACAGACATAGAGTATTGCTCTCTCTACTACATACAAAACTATAAAATGAATATTGGGAAATGAAAAGTTCAAATCATATCAAATGAAGAGGAGTTGAAACATGGAAGAGTCGCAGTACCTGTCCATTATCCGTAGGGCGGCCAATGCGATCAGAAACATCTCCCATGGCTCTACATATTACAAATAAATTATGCTTCCATATGAAAATAGGGTAATAATTCTCAAAAGATATGGTAGTGACAATATGCTTTTCTTGTACCAACACATTATGTTGGGCCATGCTTACCAAGGCTCCCAGGTGAGCATAAACAAAGGGAAAAGTAAAGGCAAGGAAAAGAAAAAGGAAGGACCACCCCCCACACCAATGTCTACACCTCTACCTCCCGCTGGCAACAGGGCTGGCGACAGTGGTAGCGAGGGGTGGCTACAGTTAGCTTTCTTTCCCTCTCAATCTGCTTCTCTCCAGGTGCAGTGATGGGCCATGGCAACCTTCCCGGGCCGCCTGGACAGTGACTAGTTGATAACAATGTGTGGGACTTGCGATGCGTAATTTTGCATCACAGTCAACTGGAACCATTTGACTATCTTTAATGGCTCTAAAATACCAATATGCTCACACAGTGCCAACTTCAGTGAAATAAAACCAGAAGAGCAAGTGTCCAAACCTAGTGAGAAGCTCTGATTTTTCTCCATCCCACTGCAGAACACAGAATTTGTATCTTTCCGTAGCAATGAAAAGGAAGTCCTGAGTCTCATTCTAAGGGGGAGAAGCAGATAGGAAATTAATATTACATAAATACTGCACAGAGAAAAATACAACATCTCAAGTCAAGCAACAGAAAATTAACTCACATGAGGCCGGAAGAGCTCAAGCGTTGCAATTCTTCCATATATAGGTACATCAAGCATAGGCTGGTAGAAAAACAAAAATGTTATGTCTTACAGTAGCAGATTATCATGCAAACTAACAGGTAGTCGACAAATACAGAAAAGCACAAGCAGCATGCATGACCCTCAATGTCATAGATCACTAACCCGAAGGCCCTGAGGAGTAAGCAAATGGATCTCGATGCGGGTGCATTTCCTGAAAGTTTGGTACACGGGTGCATTTAGTAAAGGAATTAACAGGTAGGCAACAAAGGAAACACTGCCATCGAGTTGAACTACAACTAGTGAAAGTGCTTCCTAAACGCATATGGCATACTTACATAAATCACTAGGAGGCAAACACAGTGTTACCAAACATAAATACAATTACTCGTCTGGACGCTATCGAATTGCGCATGCAGAGAAGTTAAACACATCTGACTATGAGCCATTTTGTTCTAGCTCAACACCCTTGAGAATTTCAAACTGGAACATAGGGTTTTACTGTGCTAAACTCAGATCCCATATAACTAGGGGGGAATCGGACATGTCTCATCCCGCACTTAAGTAAAGCCGGGACTCGCCAAAAACATTATAGAAATTGCGCATCCCCCAGCATTCTAGCTCGGAGCAAACCCTAGGCTGCCCCTAACTCCAACGTAAAACCCTAGAGGGCGTGGCCACGCGACCAAACCCAACTACGCCGTCGTTTTGAAGCAGCGAGTGGAGCTAATCCCTATAGCGAGAGGGGGAATACGGGGGAGGGAGGGGGGTGATTACGCGACGATGAGGTTGAGCTGCTGGGGGCTGGTGAAGTTGCCGACGCAGGAGTGGCTGACGCTGGTCGGCTTGTGCGCCGTGACGACGTAGTTCCACACGCTCATCTCCGCCGCCGCCGCCGCCGGAGAAGGGTTCTAGGCTGTGGAAGGGAAGGGAAGGGAAGGGCGTGGTGGAGGTGGCGAGAGAGCGAGCAGGGGAGGGGGGCTCTTTTCTAGGCTGGCTACCAGGTGATGATGGAGTGCGGTGCGGGCCCGGAAGCCCAATTTGGCCCTTTTCTGGGCTTTGCTCCTGATCCTGGTGGCCCTTTTCTGCTTATGGGCTTTTATTATGAACAATTAGGGCTATACCATACCGAATTCAACTAGGGCGTATACCAAATTTTCAGGACTTTCAAAGCCAGACAGACCTGTCTCTTCTGTTTTATCTACTTTTTCTTTTGCTAATTGCTTGTCATCGTTCTAGTTATTGATTAGCTGTTGGCGACACTGGTTTCTCAGTAACAGCAATAGCAACGGGCATGATATTGATCGACTTGCTTGCAAAGTGGATCTAGGCGGCGGGCGATGATGGAGCCACGGAGGAAGCTCAACCGGCCATTACCGAAATGAAACTGAGATTAGCGGCAGGCCTTTCTTGATGAGTGTATTTCTTTCTTCTTTTTGTAAGGGAAAGTATGTAGTGTAATACCAACAATGGAGGGGTGTCCTGCTGCTATCCATGCTCTGAATGATTCAAATGAGTCGACTGGAAATGCGAAACCCGTCATTTTGACTCATAGGCGGTTTTGCGGACGAAACCTTGGTCGTGCGTGTGTTGCAAGCATTCGACTTCCACGGAACAATCATAATTCCAAGCAGTGGACAAGTTGGATAAGCCTAGACAGATCGCATTGGACAAAAACTGTTCCCACAGCTGAAAGCTTCTCCATAAGAGGGTCTACCAGTTAGTAGTAGTACATACTATAATAATATTATTTATATCGACCAAAATCACACGTGAGTTTCTGTTACTCCATATTCTCTCTCACGAAAAGACTAAAAGTTATAAACAGCAGCCATAAGGCATAAGTCATACAGCTCTACAGGGAAACAAAAGAAATGATCATGCCCCAAAACAAAGAACTATTGACGGTGTATAGCCAAATCGAATTGCGCTATTAGATAACATAAGAGAGCAGAGTCATCTGAAATCACAAGAGACTGTTTCAACCCTGACAAAATAAGCCAAAGAAATGTGAAGTGTGTCACTTGGAGTTTACTGGCCTAAGCTAGTGGCCTGGTCTTCCCTCGTACCATCTGCCTGTCTTCGCCGTTACAGGTATCTACAACAAGCCAGAGGACATGCTCCTCGATGGAAATGGTTGCAAGCATTGCCACATCTTGATGCAAGCTGCAAGTCATTTTCTAGACAATATAAACCTTTTGCAACTAGCCAGTGGCGGATCCAGAAATTTCAAAATAGGTATTCGAAATTACAAAATATTGTTCAATTAAAAACATAAAGGTCCACAGTAGCGAAAATTAAAATACAATTATTTATTAGAGATAACATCTCAAATAATATAAAGAAATTCTAAAATAATCAAAAATTAACACGACGAAGCTTCATACCTTGGAAATGAGATATAATGTCACAAACACACAAAAAGGAAGCAACTTCTGCAAGGAGTGAAAAATAGGCTCAAAGACTAATGGTTTTAACCATGATGATTGGAATTAGAGATGAACTATTTCCCTGGAACTACTAACCTGAGTCAAAGTTCAAATCAGAATAATTCTATAATAGAGTTGTACAATCACAACGAGATGCTTTAATCAAGTTAAAAGACAATTCTCTTTGTTAGATTTTTGTACTCTCAAGCGGAAGTTCAAAAGTGCTTTTATCGTGAACATACTTTGTTGAACGGTTTCTAATTAAGCAACTTAAGTAGTATGCTAAACAAAATATGGATCAGACAGCTAGACATCAAAGGGGATCAAATCATCCAAGTGTCCAACACATCAAACTACATGACAAACTTGATAACACTTACATATTTTCTAAATAATTGATACATAAGTCATCAAAATATAACTATGCAAAAACTTTAGAATCATTATAGATACCTCACTTCGTTAAGCAAAATACAATTTTACATCTTTATTTAGACACATAATTTCACTTCAAATCAGAGATCGCTAATGGAGCAGAAGGAGACAGAGGGATTATCGGATTAGGGATATGGGGCCATAACGTCATGGGGGTCACTAGGTCGGAGAGGGTGAACCTATGCGGCTGCACCGCATTGGCGAGCGACGATGGCAAGGTGACTTGCGTTGCGAAACGGCCGCTGCAGTGCTCCTTTAAGACAAGAAGCTCCTGCGCCACCAAATGGAGAGATACAGAGAGGAGAGACTTGAGTGAGAGAAAAGACCGAGTGAGACCTAGAGTTTCTACCATGTGTCATGTGAAACACTATAGTGGCCTAGTGGGTCTAGGCTAATGTTTGGCGCCAATTTGGGTTTAGGAATGGGAAATATGCCAAAAGAATCTAACAATTATTTAGGTTGATTGGGTATGAACAAGATAAATTTGGCCTAACTACTAATATACATATATATTATATCTTGTATATAGTAGATTTTTTGACAAAAATTTTGGGTATTCGACTGAATACCCTTGACTTACTCTAGAACCGCCCATGCAACTAGCCTCATCTTGTGTTTTGCGAGTACTCTTTAGGTGTCCTTCTTTACCTTGTACACCCACTTCAGTCCAATCGACTTGGGATTGACTGGCAATGGAACAAGCTGCCAAGTTCCAATTTCTTGGATAGAGGACATCTCCTACTCCATTGCTCTTCTCCACTCTGGCTTTCCTTTTGCTTCTTCGAAGTTCGCTAGCTCCTGCTTTTCGAGCAAGCAAAACTCGGAGCCTTCTAGCTCGATCAAAGATATGGCATCATAGAGGTTTTTGATGTCACGATCTTATCGAGGTACTTCAGATGAGCTCACATCGAGCTCCAGTCTGCGTGGAGCACCAGGTGAGACCGGCGCTCTCACCGTCGCTACTGGAGTGCACGGTGTAGTCGAGCCGGGCAAGCCAATTTCCATGTTCATACCTCTCGTGGTTGTACTTGGAGATTATGCAATGTGGTCGTGTCCTCTGACTTCATTCTCCATGGTCGTAGCGTCAGAAGTTACCATGTTGTCGTTAGGATCTATGACCACATTGTGAACGGATCCTCCGACTTCGCCCACAGTGGTCAGCACGTCGGTTACATAGTCATTAAGACCTACATCAGTGTTAGAAGGATAGTGCACCATAAAGATGTTTTCCATGGGTCGTACCTCTATCGAGGATCTCTACTCCACTCACACTTCCTCTCCTCCTCGAAAACGGCATCACGAGTCACCGCAACTCATCGGATCAAACATCCGATAGCCTTTCGTCTTCGAATTATACCCAATGAACATCATTGGCTTGCTTTGATCGGCCAGCGTGGAGAGGTGAGGTGTGGTTGTCTTTACATGTGCGACACATCCGAAAGTGCGGAGATAAACCACACTTGGCTTGCGGTCGTAATAGGCTTCACAAGGAGTTTTGCCGATGATGCTTTTTGTTGGTGGTCGATTTAAGAGATAAACAGCAGTCGAGACCACTGCCCCCAAAAAATCTCCTAGGATGCCCATACTCTTCAACAGACTCCTCGCCAACCACCGTCTGATTCCTCCTTTCGACTACTCCATTCTATTAGGGCGAGTAAGGCGCTGTCAGATAACACCTAATTCCCAGCAGCTCGCAGTAATCGTTGAACTCGTTCAAAGTGAACTCACAGCCACGATCAATGCGTAGAGCTTTTATCTTTTGATGTTGCCCACGCTGACGGTGAGCTTGCCCACCCTGTCCACTTGCACCCTGAAATCTGAAACCTTTTGTTTGTTGGAATCAACACAAACCAACAACACGCAGTCATGCATGTGACATATGTGCATATGCAACCGTACATGGTGCTAGCTAGATTGGATTATATTGTGTGTCGATGTCTTGATGGGGCTGTGAATGGTGAGACGAGAGCTAAGCGCATCAGCACCGTATATATATATAGATAGATGCGATCAATGATGCCAAGCTGTTTTCTTCTTAAGGCGGGTGGGGGTGGGTGTGAAAGAAACTTTGGATGGAATTCATCCGTCTCTGATGTGCGTCAGTGCATGTACGTACGTAACGTACGTGTAAGACCTTTGTGCGTGAGCTTAGCTGTGACCTGGGGCTGGGAGGGAGGCGAAAGAGAAAGGAAACAACGATACATAGACGACACCTGACCTGAAGAATGCTTCCTCCGATACATTATATTATATTGTCTCCGTCGCAAGTAAACCCATTACATTTCTGCATAGGTAGAGCCAGGTCAGGTAGCGTATCACTATCATGCAGTGCTGCAGCTGCTCGGCTTGATCGATTCCAAGCTGTACGCCCGCCTGGGCTGGCCACTTTCTTTAATTTTTGGCTGTGTTCTATAGTTTCTCTCTCTTCTTTTTTTTTTTTTTGCTATGGTTTTGTTTTTTAGGACTATAGCAGACAATAAAAACGTCAATGGTGTATACGATTCTAACCTCAAAAAGTCGTTTATAAAACCCACTTTACAAAAATATTTAATTTATTTTGATTTTAACAAAAATTCTAACAAAGCATGACCAATATCTTGTGAGGTAGCGAGGTGTGGGTCCACCCATGAGGCTTATCAGAAAATATCACCGTGTGGTGGGGGTTGTTCGCATGGGCCCAAAAAGCAAAGTCAACAAAGCAGAAAGGAATACCAAGACCCACGGTCAAGATTTGCTGCTTCTAATCTTATCCGCCAACGAAAGCAACCCGAACCAAACCAACACGTATTATCCGATGATTTAACCGTAAGAGTTTATCACATATTTCAACTATCCGAGAGAATTTATCTCAAGTTGACTGTTATGAGAGTCAATCAGTTCTAAATGACTGGACGTTGTACTAGGTCCAATAAATAGATCTAATAGTATAAAGAAATATATCAATATATATCTACCTTTTATAATTATTAAGGGTTCTACCCTACTTATGTATATAAACCTCGAGAGGGGTATAAAGAGATCAGATCCACTTATTTTATACACAATCTCTCTCTCTCGTGCTCGTGCCGTTAGCTCTCTCTAGCTCTACCTCTTTCTATGGAGAAAGGGGAACCTTGTACCCACTGTTATGCTCATACTACAACAGTTGGCGCCGACTGTGGAGACCGCGTAAAAAGTTGCGCAAGGTAAGACATTAGAAAGCAACGACAACCAAGCAAAAGAAAAGTACGATGGCAGCGATAGTCGAGTCCAGCACGCGGCGACCGACGGTCAAAGGCCTGACACCCCATGGCAACTACGCCCTAGCACCGCGGGCGGCGAGAAATCAGCATCGACGCGAGGAGCTAGCTCCAATGCCGATATTGGCACGACCATCGCTGAAACTGCCCACGCCAGCAAGACAGTCGACCACGATGCCCACGCCGGCACGACCGTCAACCTCGACGCGCCATCATCACGACACCAAAGAGTCAGCCTCTATGCACGATGCCATATCTGGAGATTCTTGTTGCCATCATCACAACACCAGGGAGTCACGACCACATGTCGTCTGACCGCTTCGGGGCTAAGACTTCATCGACAATCAGCCGACCACCTCGTGGTCGAGAACTTCGTCGATGCTTCATTCGACCACCTCACGGTCATACACTGTCCGACGACCTCCCGATCATAGACGCTTATCCGACGACCTCGCGGTCATAGATGCTCATTCGACCACGTCGTGGTCGTACACTCCGTCTGACCACCTCACAGTCATACACTGTCCGACGACCTCCCGATCATAGATGCTTATCCGACCACCTCGCGGTCATAGATGCTCATTCGACCACCTCGTGGTCGTACACTCCGTCTGACCACCTCGCGATCATACACTCCATCTGACCACCTCGTGGTTATACATAAGACTCCGTCTGCCGCCTTTATCGACGCCAAGTTCGAACCGGGGGGGACGAAGCGCACACGTCAAAGCTTCATCTTGTCATAGCCTTCGTCAATGCCAAGTTCGAACGGTGGAGGACGGAGTACGCACCCCAAGACTTCGTCTTGCTACTGCCTTCATCGATGCTAAGTCTGAATGGTGGGATACGAAGCGCATGCTTCAAGACTTTGTTCGATCGTGTCGCAGTCATAGACTTCATCTGACCACCTCGCGGTCGTAAACACCCATTCGACCACCTCATGGTCGTACACAAGACTCCATCCGTTGCCCTTCGTCGATGCCAAGTCCGAATGGTGGAGAACGGAGCGCGCGCGTCAAAACTTTGTCTTGCCGTCGCCTTCGTCGATGCAATCCAACTGCTCCTTTGTCTTGCCACATGTAGCATGACAGATGCCAGGGTCATACGTAAACTGTATTAGATATGGTGTCAATATATAACAATCGACTTTGATTCGGTTTTCTCTTCGCGTGGAACTTGTTTCCCTCCCTATGTATATGTACCTCAGTAGCTCATAAAAAGATAAAGCTCTTCATTGTAATATCTTTTTATTATAATAATTTATCTTCAAACGTCTATGATTTTTTTTCATGTATATCACTCGTCTCTATTTTTCATATATTATTTGTAACAAAATCTCACGTGAATTTCACACGAAACGGTTCAATCGCCTGCCGTATCAGGGGGAAAAATTCTCTTGTTTTAGACTCACGGGGAATGTGACGTTCTTCTGCGTGCTCGGGGTGGGAGAGAGCAGGTTAGGTTTAGAGAGAGAGAGAGAGAGCGCACGCTCTTATCTCCTTGTAGCACACTCACTGGGACGGACCACTCAGTCACTGCTCGTCTTCGTCTTCGTCTTCCTCTTCCTGTCTCCAAGCCCAAAGGTAAAGGTGCTCGCGACAAACACCTTATTATTTTGTTTGGGCAGAGCTTATTATTTTGTAAGATCCTTACAATTGGATTGGAGGAGTCACGCTGAAATTCAGCATCGTTTGTTTGTTCTTAGCTATGGTATGATCTGACCTGCGTACATCCCTCTCACGCCCTCCTTGTTTGCTTCCTGTTCGTCCTCTCCCTGTGCTCTGCCCAACTCTCTTGCCTTGTATTACCTCTTCCTTTTCCAAAGGAGATTTCTTCTTCATTTGATCAAGTGTCTAGAGCAAAGTCTTATTTTGTGCGTGGCTTTCAACTCACCCTACGTCTCTCGCGCAATTTCCCCTTTGTTCTTTCTTCTTGTAATATTGCTTTACCCGCTTTTTTTAAGCCAATTATCCTAGCCTGATTTTACCCTATCCTTCTCCACACACTGTTTCCTTCTTGCTGTCTGCTGCGATAACTCCAAAGTCTAGTTGGCTCCTCAATCTTTATCTACTGCAATTTCCACGGCAAAGAAAGTCGTTGTCAGTGGCTTAATGATCTCGACAAGAACCAATAACGAACGGGTCTAGAAGCCTTCAATTTTCCTGTGTTGATTTTTCTTTGAAAGATAAATTGCCCCCAGGAATCTTTCCCCTAGTTGGAATGTAGCACCATTTCTTCTTCTCCTTAGATAATTACACATCATGGATGCTTGCTACCGAAATTGCTCAACTTTTGTGTGTCAGGAGTAGGGTCATAGGATGACTTGCGGTAAGCCTATGCGCAGTTGCGTATCGAAACATTGAAAAAATTAATTGCATGAAGCACCGTTGCAGTCTTCAGTATCTTGTCAATCCCTAATCTGATCATTTCGTACGCGATTGTCTGCCAGCTTATAAATAGCCTTACACCATTATACGTTACGGAAAGCAATATAATATGTCTGTAGTTAGCTCAACCACTCAAACGGGGATTAGTCAATGCTTAGAATGATATAGACCCTCCCTGATTGGTTCTCCTTTGTGTTAGTCCAACGAGGAGACAGATAACGACGGGATAATTGATAAGGTTCCAGTGCCTAGTTGCCTTTTAAAGTCCAGATACATTCCCTGCCTCGTGAACCATTCCACCCTGTCATTTAGTCCTATCCTGATACCAGTTGAGTATTCTCTCTTGTCCTGCCATTTCAAGTTTGAACTTGGGCAAGTTCTATTGCATTCTTCCATTGTTTACTCTGCTTTAAAAATGTTCTGAAGAATTGGTGCTATACTTGTTTTTGCTCTATATGGTGTGGCTAATCTTGTAAGTTGTAAGTATTGTTAGTTCCCTTGGCTATCCTGTTTTGCTGAGTTTACTGAAAGCTCCTTCTATGTTCATCCTTGTTTGTGGATAAAACCTGAGGTGTGAAGCTTTGTAATGTTTACAAGCCATTTAAATTCTTTTGCCATACAACAAGTGTTTGGTTTCTGAAGAAAATTTCAGCCTAATGGTATTATAATGCACTAAGTAGCAGATAACTGTTTTCTTCAATGCGGAAATGAAAATTCTGCATCAGTGACCTTCAAATTACAGTAAATAGTTAGTTTATGTTCCTATATGTTTGGTGAGGATAATTGTTTGATTTTCTCAGTCATTGTGACCATGATACAACTTCTGAAGCGTGAGTTTAGAAGGTCTGAAGGTGCTTAACTCTGCTTATCTTCAGTTTAGGGATGCTCGTTGGCTGAATGATGTGCTTAAGGAGGAAATTTTAACTGAAGCATTTCTCGTCATATATTAGCTGTTAGTTTTTCTGAAAACCTGACCTAGTGGCAACTATGGATCTCATTGCAGTGGTTATTCACATCATTCTCATTACTTAAGTCTGCTTAATGATATGTGAAATTAAGCATTCAGGTACTACCTGAAGTGATCTGAGGACTGCAGCTATGGGCAACTTGTTCTGCTGTGTTCAAGTTGACCAGTCTACGGTGGCCATCAGAGAACAGTTTGGAAAGTTTGATAGTGTGCTTGAGCCAGGATGCCACTGCATGCCTTGGTTCATTGGGAAGCGTGTAGTTGGCCATCTCACACTCAGGTTGCAGCAACTGGATGTGCGCTGCGAAACTAAGACAAAGGTTCATCCTAAACACTCTAAAGTTAAATAGATGCTTATCTTTTCTTTTTTAAGTCTGGATTTCGTTTTGGTCCCAGCAGAAGTTTTAAAGCCTAACATTACGGGCCTGTTCTTTTCGGCTGCGGCTTTTGGCTTTTGGCTGAAATTTTTAAATTTTGGCTGTTTACGGTACAGATTACGGAGAGACAGATGCTCACTTGCGATTTTGGCTGATACAGATATTGGGCTTTTAACGTGTAGATCGCTTAACTTGTAGACCCCGTCTTGAGAAAATACTCCGTTTGAAAGTTAGGTACTGTAGCAAAAGCCAAAAGCCGCCCGGCTTCTCTCCTGCCGAACAGGCCGTTCTATTGATGATTATCTAGTTTTTTTTTGGGGGGGGGGGGGGATTATAAAGCAACATGAATCACTGTTTCAGGACAGACTGTTTGCTTATTACTTTCTGTAATGAAACTGAACTACACTGAAGGTTAGATAGATACCCTGTTGATGGTTAGTTACTTCCTGCGATTTCCAGATTTCCTACACTTTGACTTGCCATGTGGATACAATTCTGAAATGACTAACACATGAGATGCGAAAAGAACAGTGTATTTGATGTTCCTTATTTAGCAATCCTTATTCCCCTCTAGTTAAGTATCTGAAATGTCACAGTGCCTTTGATATTGTGTGATATATTTTTGTTTTGATTTTCTGAATTATCATGATGTTGCTGACATTTGAATGTCTGCAGGACAATGTGTTTGTCAATGTTGTCGCATCTATTCAGTACCGAGCTCTCGCTGGCAAAGCAAACGATGCATTCTACAAACTGAGCAACACAAGATCCCAGATTCAAGCCTATGTCTTTGATGGTAGGAGTTCTCAGAACAAATGAAAATACATCATATCAGTTGCTTACGATGTCTCTTTCTACGTGTTGTTTCTGTTGCTAGTTTTTGAGTTTATGGATTCACTCATATTCATATCATCGCCGCTACAAACAAATGTAATTTTGTTCTGAATAAACTATTACTCATAGTATGAATTAACTTGGGGCTATGGTTGATATCAACAGTGATCAGGGCAAGTGTCCCAAAGCTCAACCTGGATGACGCTTTCGAGCAGAAGAACGATATAGCAAAGGCCGTGGAGGACGAACTTGAGAAGGCTATGTCGGCTTATGGCTTTGAGATCGTGCAGACACTCATTGTTGACATTGAGCCAGATGAGCATGTCAAACGAGCAATGAATGAGATCAATGCAGGTTATTTACTAGGCTCCAGCATGATCAGAATCTTACACACAAAGACGTATTCTAGCCTCAATGATAAATAGGCACAATCTGATACTTAATCTTTTGCAGCTGCAAGGCTGAGGGTGGCTGCAAACGAGAAGGCAGAGGCTGAGAAGATCGTCCAGATCAAGCGCGCCGAGGGTGAAGCAGAAGCCAAGTACCTGTCTGGTCTCGGTATCGCCCGGCAGCGCCAGGCCATTGTGGATGGTCTGAGGGACAGCGTCCTTGGCTTCTCAGTCAATGTGCCCGGCACCACTGCAAAGGATGTGATGGACATGGTGCTCATCACCCAGTACTTCGACACCATGAAGGAGATCGGCGCGTCGTCCAAGGCCTCGTCGGTGTTCATCCCCCATGGCCCTGGCGCGGTGCGCGACATCGCCACGCAGATCCGTGACGGGCTTCTTCAGGGCCAGTCTGCCGCTCACTAGTAGTTTACTTACTAGCATGGACTTTCCTTTCGGTTACAGCGGGTTTGCTAGCTATGCCTACCGTCAGGTATGATGCGTATCTGTATTGCTTTTCTTCTCTGCTGGACTGCAACGATGTGTGGATTGTGTCGTACTTTGGAATGATTTGTGGGCACAAAAACGTTCACCTTTTGGAAGGGCAGCATGAGTTTGCAGTGTGTTTGTTATGTATGTCGTCTCAACTCAGCTTGCTATCAAGCTTCTGTTTTGCCTGCCCGCCTTATGCCATGTTCAATTCTTGATGCAACTACCTTGGCATTGGACCTCGGCGACTGGCGGCAGGGAGAAGCATGAGGGGGCAGCGCGGAACGGAGGGCCGTACCGTATGAGAGGCTCCTCGTCGGCTGCTGCCCGTTCCGCGCGGAGCTACCCTGCTGCGCCTTCATGCTCTGTGTTAGAATATGATTGAGATCACCACACTCATAGCACCTTTGAGGACCAAAATTTCCTCTCTTTTTTGATCTCACATTCTGCAAAGCTCTTGTGAAGCGTGTAGAAAGAAGTGCCAAATCATCTTCTGGAAGTTGCTCTAACTGTTCATCGGTTAGTGAAGACAAAGAAGACAAAGCATAGCTAGTAGAAGAATTATTACCACTAGTAGAGTGCCCGTGCTAACGCCACGGCGGCATTTGAGGGATGCACATGAAAACAACCAAATAACAATATTTTTCTTGCACGTGCTAACGCTACGGTAAAACACAAAAAGACTATGTTTCTTAAAAATGAAGTAAATAGTGAGATAGATTAAGACTCATGCCAAAAGGGATTCATGATGAGTTATCATATTGTTGAGTCCATATCAATTATGCTTAAAGAGCAACATTGCAAATAAATAACATCACAGCTATTACATTCCATTAATTGGCCAGATGTCAAGACAAGACAGATTTTGTCTAAAAACATTCCATTAATTTACATGTCGCCTTTCATATGGCTTTTGGAGCCATAACAGCAGCAACACCCAGTTGAAGGCAATGCAATGGGACGAGAAAAATCCCTACTTAATAAAATTGCAGTACCAGCAGTAAACTTTTAAGAGATGAGGAACCGTGCTTCATTGGTCCATGCTTCATTCCATCAAGCTCATAAAGTGTTCCTACAAACCAATGGCATTCCTTAAAAAAAAAAGTAGAACTGCCTAATAGATGGAAACAGAGCAATCTATTGAGGACTTACCATTGAGAGCCATGAAACAAATATAATGCTCTACAAGAAAGAGCGCAAACAAGGGCCAAGTATAGAAGTTAGACATGCTCACTGAGAAGAGAAGAGGAAAATACAGATTGACAGAAAATCTTATGCTTGTATTTTTTCCCCTGTATTGTCACTTTCTGAAAAATCAGTAACTATAAGAGATGGATAAATCAAACTGAAAGATAATCCTGTGGTAGTCTGTTAGGAACCCATTGATAACCATATTGGGTACATGCTGTAACAAAGGTAACAATTCCCTCCCCCCAACCACACACACATCAATCTATTACCTGCTGCAAGGCATAGTCAATTATATTTCATACTTTTTCATATCGTAAATATAGCAAAGCACTGAGTATGAAATGTCAAAGGCTCAACATATGAGTGGAGCGGCCAGAGCCTAATTAATTACACCAGTAATACAGGATTTCTTCTTTTGAGATTGCTTGGGCTGAGTTGCAACAACTAAAACTTCTTAAGGGAAATTAAAGGTGCCTAAAGGTTCATCATACTTGGTCAAAGATGGCAGGGAATCCGAGGGGCTAGAACAACGCATTGCCAGCACAAACTAACAAGAAGAGGTCAACCAGTTAGAGGTGTACAGTGTATGCAATAGAGTCTCCATGGTTCATGAGCTCCTAGAAGCTTTCGAGTTCCTTTGATTTTTCATCTTCAGAGTGGCTTTCTTGACCACTGTTGTATAGTTGCAGGCTTGCAGCTGTGTCTGCCCCTTCTCTATTTTGGTTCAGTTTGTGTGTTGCACCAGATAGTTGTATCCTGAACCTTGGGTTTGGATTTCCTTAAGAAAACTGGGGCTGTAGCTTTTCTGGCAAAAGAAAATTGTATTTCCCTATTTTGCCTCATGTTACCGTATGAACAAAATAACCGATTGATTTAGACCTACCTGTTTCACTATTCAGATCCAAAATTTCTTAAAATTATGCCAACAAAAAATCTAGATTTTGAGTACTACACACTGCTAATTGTACAACAATACAGCGTTATACTCAGCAGACATTTCTTGTTTCCGAGATAGAAACCCAGTTCACATAAGCCCAAAAAAATGTACCTCTGTGTCACCAGCACTGGCGGCCAATGAGTGAGCTCTTGCCATGTCATCGTCCTTCTCAAGAAATATGGCACGCTGAAAAGTATGGCATAAGATATTAAGATAACCACAAAAACTGTCAGAATGATCAAGGTAAAGAGGATCAAGTTCAAGTTCAAGTTCATATATTTCCTGTCCTCAAATATCAGGATAGCATAGCTCAACTTACTCTACTATTGATCAGGAACATCACCAGTGATCAGGCATTCTGAACCTGCATATGGGCAATTGTATGGCCTGAACCTGCAGAGGTCCTCATGCTTAAGTTTGTTTTGGTAAGGATGAATCTCAGTACAGCCCAAGCTTTGAAATTTGCATGGGAGCTGAAGTGACTCTGCCACCTTCTCAAGAGCCAAGCATCTGATATTTCCCAGTTCCTGGCGACAATTAGGGCAATGATTCTCTACCCTATGCTTGCAGTTGGAGCAAATTGTGTGACCATTTGGGCACTGCAAGAAGAACAAAATTAATCAGTAGATTATTATCTCTCGCATTCTTATTCACTTCTACATAAATCATAGTCAATAAAAGTTGTTCTAAATACCATGATCTAAAACATCAGGGAATACAATATCTGTACTACTCAATTAATGCAATAAGCTTGCAATTCTTTTGGCTTCAATGAAAGAAAATAAGGGTGGAAAACTCATAACTCATTTCACCTCCATTTCACTTACAGTTACTGGGGCACTCACATGCATGAATATATATCAAGGTGACTGGGTTAATGTATAACAGAATTTACCGAGAATACGAAGCTGTAACCTTTTTCAAGAACCAGCCGCAAGAAATCTAGCCTTTTCCACATCATCTCCAGATACCCAGAAGTCAAGAACCTCTTCTCTTCAGAAAAATCCACACCCTCAGTTCCAAGAGCAAAGCAATAGGGATGAATCTTGACACATTGTTTGTATGCAGTCCAATCAAATGCTATAATGACAAGATGTTTCAAGAGTGAACTTGTTCTAACACCAGAGCGAAAACTATCCATGAAAAGGTTTAACACTGAGCCAGGAGAAGCCCATGCAGCATTAAGTGTAGTCAATATAACTGTATTATCTCCCATTGAAGCCTTCTGCAGGACTCGCTCAAGTTTGAGATCTTCACTGTCCTAGAAGGATCGTCATATTAATTGAAGACCAACGAATAAAACAAGGAAGTTAACTGATCAAGTGGCCATTCAAAAACAAGAATCAGCAGTATAAAAATAAAATAAGATGGATCTTCTGAGAACAATAGGAGGAAACAAATGCACGAAACAGACAGCTAAATCAAACCTAAAAGGTAAAATTGACTGCTAAGATCAATGATAAAAACTTAACGTCATTGCTACTTCTTAAGTTCTCCTACATTCCTATCTGAATAGCCTTGTTCGCCATTTCATTCACCAACATAATTAGCCTTTTGGTATGAGCAATCAACATCCTTTTGTAATCTGCTGGAAAGCCACGGCAAGCAAAACAAAGTGACAATGTGTAAGCTGCAATTCGATGGTGTTTCTAAACTTTCTGGCATGCCCATGTTTGGAACAACATTTCCAATCATTCAAGCAGAAAATAGCACCGCTGTCCAGGAGCAAACATTAATCAACTTCTTTAGCAAAATTCAACAGTTATCTACAAGTCAATAACACCCTGAGAATAGACACTCATCGTGCTTCAGAAACATCTATTTCACTTTGTGAAAGTGACTTCAAAGTCCAAATTCAAAACATAGACTGGAAGGTACCAACTATCACAGGTACTCTCAATGCTCCTTCAAGAAAACGCGTGTTCGTCTGTCCTTTCATGAAAACAAAATAACTGCACTCATCTGCATTTCATGGTGTGTATTTTTTATCATATCTAGAATCACGATCCAACTGGATTGATTTGCTTCATGCCAAGGTAAATTCTCCAAGGCAACACATACATGATACAACACGCACTTAAAAGGATTCGCAGAAAAGTTATAATTATACACTAACAACTCTCAATTAGACTACATCACTACATAGAGGATTGCCAAATCCAAACACATGAATTGATCATATCTGAATCCCAAAACCAACACCTCACTGCAAATTTAGTAAGCCCGTAGTGAAATGGCAAGGCAAAAGTACCAAAATTCCACAAATATTCGTGCATGACTTAGGGTACCGGAACTGTAACACCAAACACTGGGAAACAAATGAACGACATTAATAGAAGAGGGAGGAGGCGGACTGACCAGATCGTCGCCTTTGGCGCCGTCGTCCTCGGATCCGGCGAGCGAGGGCAGCGTGTCCCACCTCCAGGAGTCCTGGAGCGACTCCGAGACGGCAGCACGGTACAGCACGGCGAACGGCAGTGCGACGAGGGTGGCGAGGAAGAACGCCGCAGCGGCTCGCCGGGGAGTACCGTATCCGGGGGTGGGGGCGGGGTGGGAAGGAGGAGGCGAGGGCGGATCGGAGGAGCGGGGGAGGAGTGGCGGAGAGCGTATCCGGGGGTGGGGGGCGGGGTGGGAAGGAGGAGGCGGCAGCGCAGGGTGGGAAGGAGGAGGCGAGGGCGGATCGGAGGAGCATCGTTTTCACCAAATGCCTCATCACCATCGTCATGCACCAGCGAGAAATCCCCCTGGTCCTCATCAAATGCTGTGGCAATTTGGATGGGAACACACCTCCGTGCGGGTCTTGAGGCGATGCATCTGAATTGGGATTTCTGGAAAACGGAGGGGCGGCGGGAGGAAGATGTACAGGAAGAGGTCGGAGGCAACCGCAGCGGCGGCCGGAGAGATCGCCGTAAGCGTAGGCGTGGGCGGTGGAGTAACGGCGACGCGGCGGAGGAGGCGGTGGGAGGCGCAGCCATAGGAGATGGCTCGTCGGCGGGGCGGAGGCCGGCGGGACGGCGGTCGGCGACAACGGGGTCGGGCGGGGCCGACAGCAGCAGCCCACGGCGACGGCCTCGAGCGGCGGCCCGCGCGAGAGCCGGCGACGGCGGCGGAGGAACCCGTTCCTCGAGCGGCGACCTGGGGCGAGGGTGGGGTACTGGGGTAGCCCCTGATGACGGCGCGAGCGACGACAACACTGGCGGCCGGCCTCGGGCGGAGACCTCGAGCGGCGGCGATGCTGGCTGCCTTGGGCGGAAAGACCGGTCGGAGGAGTAGTATATCGCGGCGGAGCAGCGGATGAGGGAGGGGAGGAGGCGAGGGCGGAGGATGGAGGGGAGGAGGCGGCGCGGAGACGGGGGAGAACGGGAGAGAAGTGGGGAGGCGCGGGATTCGCGCGGGGGGCGGGGTGGGCAGCTTACCGTTTCGCGAGGTATGCATGATCCAAATAATATTGACCGTAGGATCTTCAATGAGTAAGAGAAAAAGGTTTGAGAAGAGATCCAGGCTATTCATTTGTATGAAGTTGGATTACTTTGGTACACAAATCTGGGTGGACTTAGATTAGGCATGACTGTGGGGGTGGTTAAGGGGGGGTGGATTTAGCAAAGATAATTTTGGTGAATTATAGAGTAGGGTAGATTAGACTTGCTAGATTGTGAAGCTAAAGTAATTGATTTATTACCATTATTTTTTCTAGCAAAAACATCTAATTCATGAGTTTTCAATTTAGAATAAAGTACATCTAATGTAAATGTACTCATGACAATAGATTCTCTAATGGACGTAACCTTCATCTCCCATATAGACATATCTAATACTCCAAGTAATTGACGTGCATTTTCAGCATCAGTATAAGTAACATTAACAGCACGTAGATGTAACATCCCAATTAGGGAGCTAGTGTAATTTCAAAAATCTTAAATCCTTTAATCGTTTTTCTAGTGCTTCTCAAAAAGATTTTGGCAAAGTTCAAATCTCTCGAGTTGGATTTCTTGCCAAGAGCCCGGTTAATAAAAATCAAAACCATGGGATCAAGAACCAAGTTTGAAAATCAAGCGGAGAAAATCCAAATCTTCTTGGAAGACTTAATTTCAAGTTTGAATCACAATCTGGAGATCCAAAACCAAGGATAGGAATTAAAAAAAAAACAATATAAAATCCTTCCCTCCAACTTGCATATCCAGAAATTCAAATCCTAAGAATTGAAAGAATTATTTCTCTGAAACCTGATGAATTTTAAAGATTAAATTGTAAATCCTAGAAATTGAGTCAAGATTTCAAATTAGAAATCTAATTACCAATCTAAATTTGAAAATTGAGGAACTCAGGAAATCTTAAAAATCTTTCTTGGGCCGGGATTTTTTTTTCTTTTCTCTTTTCCCCGGCCCGTCTCCCTCTTCTTTCTTGGTCCAACCGGCCCGTTCGGCCGCTTCCTTTCCCCTGCACCCGACCGCTCCCATCTTCTTCTCTTTTCCCCCGTTGCCGTCCGCCTCCTCCCTCTGTTCATGGTGCTCGCCGCCCAGGCCGACGGCCCAGCCTGCGTCGCTCGCCCCAGTTCGCGCCGCCCCCGGTTCTCCCCCCCCCCCGTCACCTCTGCACCAGCGCCCCTACCACCGGCCTAGCCCCGCGCCACTCCCCTACGCCATGCCGCTACCCAGGCCGCCGGACGAGCCGCCCATGCCGAAGGACGCGCCGCCATGCCGTGCACTGCTCCCGGGTCTCCGGCAACAGCTCCGCCACAGAACCCCTTTCCGCAGCTATAAGAACCGAGCTCACTTTCCCCCATTCTCCCCCCCCCCGGCCGCTTCTTCCTCAGGAGCTCACCGCCGCCTCCGCCGAGCTCCCTGTGGCCTCCCCGTTGGCAGCACCACCCGGTAAGTCCTGGGCCGTGCCGAGCCTCTCCACGAGTTCGCCTTGTCTCCCTCCTGCCCTCATCCGGCTCGATTGCTGTCCCAGGTGCTGTAGGCCGCCAGTAGCCGTCGTCTTCCCCCAATCCCGGCGCCCGGTCTCCCCGACAAACCGTCGAGCCCCGAATCAATTCACGGCGCCTGGAGCTCCTCCATCAGCCGCGGAAGCCATCCCCAACGCCACCTTGGACCCTCCTCCCCCACGGCGAGCCGTCCACAGGAGCCCTCCAGCGCCGTCGCTTGCGCACGTCGCCGGGCCATCTTGGCGTCCCTCCGGCCACTTCAACCATCCCGGTGAGATACCCGTGCCTCACTCATGCTTACACGTACCTCACCTCCTTCCCCCTCTCCTCCGGCCACCGGCGCCCCTTTCTCCCTCACCGTCGGCCGCCTGGCACCGCGGCCAGCTTGCTGTGGCTCCTCCCACTGGCGCCAGTACCCCCCTGGAGCCTCCTCGACGTTCGGGGGTTCCATTTTGGTGGCCGCCACCGCCTCCCCGACCGCCCTTCGCCGGCGCCACCGCCCCCTTCCCCCTGGCCGTAGCCACCTCCCCTGCTTCGCTGAGACGCCCCCGCTCCTCCCTGTTTTCAGCCGAAGCTGCCCTCTCTCTCAGTCGATCTCTTTGTCTAACATGTGGGCCCAGCTAGTAAGTATCCTCAACCTCTTATGTGCAGGTCCCAGTATTCCTTGGTGAAATGTGAGCTGCAATCAAAATGGGAACAAGAATCTACTGGAGGGATTAAACTAAACGGGTTGCAAAGCTTTTTACTCTTTTGGCTAAATGGTAAATTCATAAGTAAAGGGATATCTATGCATGCATCTTCCAGCAAAGATAAATCGGGAACCATAATACAAATGAGAAATTTACTTATGAGTTCATAATGAAAAAAAATTATAAAACCAAATTGGAAACTTAACATTGGATAATGTATTTATATGTCAATCAATATTTATAAGTTAGTCCTCAAATACAAGATTAATCCAAATAAGCTTATGGCATGAACTATTTTCCTATCACTATGAAATTAACATGAAGTTAATAAAGTAATAATGATAATGATATCACATCATGGCCAAATGACTTAGTTTTGAAACTTGATGAAAGTCTATGACAACTAAGAAGATCAATTCAGCAAGATTGTGTCGCATGAAATATTAACCATGAGTTGCTCATCTCTCTTAGTAGTACTTAAAATAATCTTTGGCAAGCCACATAAAATAGCAAGAGTGGTTGCTCATCTATAAAATCATGCGAGCTGTCTTTCCCAAAAGTGTTTAAGATAATTGTGGTGCAAACCTTAACATTTAATAGTCGAGAATAATTAATAATAAAATAAATAGCTTTATTAAGAAGATCCCTATAAGGTCATAGCATCTCTTTTAGTAAAACATAACAGTTGGCCATTTCTAACAATTTGAGTGATCAATCAGAAATATTAACTTTGCTCATAATAATGATTGGACTGAAATGGCCAACCCCATCATTCAATTAAGTCGTTAACATAATGGTTTGTTAAGCTGGCTACCGCAATCTCAGGTAAATATCGCCTCATGAAATATCAAATTTCATTAAATGATTAAAATTACTCATCTTCTGTAAAGCCCCGCATCCTAAAAATACAAAGTTCTATTCCTCTTTACTATCTTCGCTAACCCCTTTTATTTGTCCGTAAGTCTTGCCTGACTCATGGGACTTCCTTGATAAATGTAAAATTAATAATGAGAAAGTTATCAAATAAATGGTCGAACCTCGTATTGCCCCGATCAGCTATTTTTTGACCTCTACCTTTTCAAAAGGGGGTATATACCTATAGATACTTCTTCATTTTGGTCCCTCCTTGTTCTAAATTTTCCCTCACGGTAAAGCTATTCTGCCACCTCATTCCTTCGCCCAATTCATCTATCGCTGTGCTTGCGGCACACTAACCCGAATCATCCTTCCATTCTCAAATCGTAATAAATGTATAATTTAAGTTAACTTGGGCATTTTAAGTGTTTGGATTTATTTGGTCTTTCTTGTCTTTGCCGCGTATTAGAATTTGAAGACTCAACGAGGCGACGGATTCGAACAGTAAGACTGGGTAAAAGCGATGACCAATAATTTAAAGTCAATGATTGGAGAGGCTTTGATTTAGAGCAATCAAGGCCGTGGTAAAACAAGCAAGGCAAGTCATCACTTTGATCATGTTGATCCTACATTTTATGCAAAATTATGTTTCTTTAAATTATCAAATTGCATGCTTACTTTACTAGGCAAATGTATGTTAAAGCTTAAGGTAGTTACCTGCCTATTTGATGTCTTAAAAACTACTATGCCTTTCCTTGACACTTGAATCACCTGACCATTGTCACCCTAGATGTTAATAATAACCTTACTAGCTATAAGTCATATTAATGCCGTGCTAGTCTTGACAAGTCCAGGGCACTAGTGGCCCTGATCATCAATCTTTAAATATGAAAACTGGTTTTGGGACAGTCACGGGATGTACGTGGCTGATTATTTGTGATAACTTAAGTTATGCTTCTCAAAAACCTTAAAAATCTGCTATACCAGTCTGGGCGGATGGTAAGAGTGGTGGGTGTGGATGTAGCACAAGGATTGTGGTCTGTGGAATGAACCGCCCGGGCAAATTAAGGACTTAATCCTGTGATGACCCCTCCATGTACAACAGTACAACCACAAGCTGGCAAATTGTAGGCTTGGCTGAATAATTTACTAGACTCTCTAGCCATTTCACGGAGAACGGGTGTAGGTGGGTAATAAAAGCCCCGTGGAATGGGACATCGGATATAGGTGACGTCGCCGAGGCTAGCGTATGGTGGAGAGTGCAGTCCGAGTGCGCTAACCTGTGGTGGACATCCCGCACAACCTATGGAAGCAACCCCATAGGGGTGAGATGCTAGAGAGCGAGGTATTGTAAAGGCCTCGTGGTAGTCTCCCGATCTGCATGACTAAGGAATCATGTAGATCCAGCGGGACGATTACTTCTTGTGGGTAAAGATGTACAGACTCTGCAGAGTATACAACTATTCGAATAGCCGTGCCCACGGTCAAGGGCAGACATGGAAATCTTCCTCGAGTTAGTTCTATTTCAAAAACCTTTGTGGGTGGGATAAAAACCTATCAGAGGGAGGTACTCTGATTTTAGACTTTTTCCTGGAGGGACGTACTCCAGCGTGGTTGATAATATGGAAGTGGCATAAGGATCAAAAGCTAGCATAGGTGGTTGGAACCATGTAATTGGTGGATGGAACCGACACCGCTATATTTATTGCACAATTTCGAACTCTTTAAAGCATGTTTCTAAAATGCCAAGTCATAGGAATTTTAATTATGAGTATTGCAAATGTCGCACTAAGCAAATAAAAGAACATCAAGCCTCCTTTGACAACCTTGCATCTATTATTATTGCATCCTGTGTGGTGGCTTGCTGAGTATCATCGTACTCATTCTTGCTTAATTGCTACCATTCAGTTAGAAAGGAAATAAAGTCAAGCCCTACGATGCCTAAAAAGGGTCGACAGAGCTGGAAGACGATGAGGTCATGGACTAGGTCGCGAACCCCAGTTGGCTGCCTGTGGGCAAGTCCCGCGGGTCCCACCTGTGTGAAGTCTCCGCTGCTGCATTTTATCATTTTCGGCCTAATCGGCCCATGAGTAAGTATTACTGTATTATTTACGCTTCCGCATGATATGTTTTCGATATACAGTAATGTATCTGTGAGCACTATCTACTGATCCAGGGAATAGTGCGGTGAATCACAGAGGATCTGGGTTTTGCTAACCCGAGGTCCGACAGAGCTGGTATCAGAGCATATCGACTGTAGGTCGTAACCTTAGTTAGCATGGCCGTTAGCTTTATAACTAGAATTATTTCTTCAAAATCTAACTACAAAATATAAGTAGTAGTACTACTCTTATCCCTCTTAGATGATTCCCTCTCATCTATTTGCTGCCCTGGCCATTTGTAGCTCCAAGGCTCTCTTATCCCGAATTCAAACTAATGCGTGCGTGAGTTCTCTTCTGAAAAATTTCCTTGGGCCAAAATCATAAAACCTATATTGAGTTTTATTTGCAAAAGTTGGTTATCCTTGGAAGGTTAAATTATCAAAATTAATTGCAAAGTTTATTTTGCAGCTCATTTCAACAAACCTAAGCTTCCAAGGAAAATCTTTCCAAAATTAAACTCCCTGCCCATTTATTTAAAAAAAAAATTCGCTTTGATTTCTCAGATATATATGTAAATCTTGGTGGATTCAAGTCAATCGTAAGAAAGAATCAATGGTGTGAATTTCTGGGCGAAAAATAGGCAAATTAATTTGAATGATTGAATTAGCTACATCGGTGAACCAACTTAATGATCAGATTGACTAAATGGATAGACCAGTTTACATGATTGGATTGGTTAAAATGGGTGGACCAAATTAAATGATTAGATTGGCTGTGTAAGTAGACCAATGTAAAGGACGGATTGGTAAACTAATCGGATTGGTTAAATAAATGGAGCGATTAAATTGACTAAATGAGTGGACCAGCTCAAAGAGATTGGATTGGCTAAAATAAGTGGCTCGGTGGAATTTTAGAAAAATAGGGGAGCATAATAACATTTGTTGGTCTGCAGATTTAATAAACAGTATGACTCCCGGTGAATGTTTACCCTGGTGGGATAATGAAATATAGCTTGACTACTGGATGGATTATTGGAAATTCCGAGGAAATTAGGAGAAGTAATAAAAATCCCTGACTTATATATTTGAGTAATAATCTTATTCTCGGTGGACGTTTATGACAATGAAGTCGCTTGAAAGCACATTTGCGGATAGTAAGACTGATCACTCGATAAACAGATTATGAGTATACATCAATAGTGGAAAAGGTTGGATTATAATACAAATGCTACTAGTGGATTGAAATGTTGGAACCATAATACAAGTGGTACTAAAATGTAAAAGATGTGAGTGGTATTGGTGGATTTAAAACATGGAGATATTGAAACCATGATGCAAACAAATACGATTGGATTTAAAGATAAAGATTTTTGGAGTGATGTGTAGGTAAATAGTTGAATGGGATTGTGGAATGATGAACCCAAGACTGGATTTATGACTCATATAGGAAAGTGAGATCCATTTGAGGAATAGGTAACTCTGATTTGGTGAATAAAACCATAGATGATATCTTGGAAGTTATATGCACGGTGGATCAGATAAATGATAACACTCACTGTTTGGAGTGTTAGACAGTAGTCGTGCTGAGACTAATTACTAACGGGAGTTACTTTTAGATTCAATCAAGTATATGCACGATTAACAAGGCCTTGAATTATTGGCCTACAAATAGAAATATTATGGGAATAGAATTAGTCCATTGGATTTGTGATATTGGAGGATGCTAAGATACCTTTGCAAAAAAAAATGTTTTAAACCTCAGTATTTTTGAAAACGGTTTTCTAAAAAGCTCTGCATTCAAAATAACAATAAGAAGCATGAGCTTCGCTGCCAAAACCCTTCTTGGTGCTCTCCTTTCTCTACTTCTGTCTGAAAAAGGAAGTTGGTTTTTCCTATTCTCTCTCCCTTACTTCAAAGGCTTAAGTTCGAAGACGTCAAGGATGCTCGTGAAGATTTGGATGGCTTCGCTTAAGCAAATCTAGTGTTAAGAACACTGTGCCTTCTTGTGTGTGCCTTCGTGCATAGACGTTGCTTGATCAGAAAGATTTTTTTTTATTGGCCTTGTGCACTACCTTCTTGCCCTCGGGCGTTTATTTCGTAGTCACAGGAAAAGCGTGTTTTCAAAAGCTTGGTTTTTCTGTGTGGCTTGTGTACTGCCCCAGCTTCTGGGTGTGCACTCCATAGAATGGGTTAGAATATCTCCTCCCTGTAATCTTTTCCGTACCCCGTGCTAATTCCCCCTCACCTTATTGCTAAAACCTCGACAGGTCTGCAGGCAAGAGGTAGCCGATAGCCAAGACAAGACACTTCAAGTTTTGAGGTGGAAAGAGGCAATATCTTTAAAAAGGACGACAACTAAGAGGCCTTAGCCTGCAAAAAGGATCCAGACTCAAGCCTCTATTCCACAGTAGACTCGCTGATACAGTCATCGTCAAGACATTGTCAATGGCCAAAAAGAAGGCTAGAAGCAAGAAACTAGAACCAACAGTTTCTACTCACCACCGCCACAAGCCAATACTCAGATCCATTCCGCCAAGACCACCAAGAAAGAGTCGTCACATGACAGGCAACCGTACCACTACATCAGGTGGACCCCAAAAGAACACCACTTGCTTTTATTGCGGAGGAAAAGGACATGACATTCGTAGTTGCCCTGAGAAACGGAATGGTAAGGGTGCTTATCCCCTTTTCAGTAACACAGGATGTTGCGTGATCCAATATCCCCAAAGGAAGCTAGAAAGATCAGCCTGGGGAGCTATCACCACCAACCAAGGCCCTCAGAGGAAGCCAGGCCATGGGTTCAACTGCTTCAAATGCAGTGACCCAGGACATTATGTGAGAGACTGCCCTCTACGAAAATCAAACAAGCAAGAAAAGGATGGCGACGCCACCAACCTCAGTCTTGGCAGAGGAAAGTGTAGTAGCTCCAAATGCATTATCCAGGGACCAACAAGACCCAACAAATCCCTACTACCAGGTCTGGGAACTCTGCCAGTTACTGCATGTGCTGAATGTGGCAAGACAGGACATGACGCCCAATCATACCCTCCACTGCGACAGGTTACATGTTTTGCTTGTGGACAAACAGGGCACTACAGCTATAATTGCCCAGCTCCGTACTATCCTTACTGCAAGAAACATCCTCTACCAGAAGGCTGTCTCAAGAACCTAATAGCATGTAGGCGTTGTGGAGAAAAGGGATATGAGAAAAGTCAATGTACTGCAAACTGCCCCAACTACGAAGAAGATCATCAACCTGGAGAATCCTCCATGAGCAGGGTTACCTGTTTTCTCTGTGAAGGACAAGACCATTGCCCCAAGGATTGCTCCATGAGCCTGTTGCTGACCAAGGCTGCTGAGATACAGAGACTGAGCTTTCAAGTCGCCATCAGTCTCGTCATGAATGGAGCTGACAAGAGCAATTAGTACCGGTCACTCTTCATGTTAAGGGGGGTAGCCTGAATAAATAAGAAGTGTCGGAGCACCTTAATATTACGCCCTACTACCACTCCAGCATAAAGAGAAGTTAGCAATCAGCACTGAAGAAACAGCAAACCCCTAAAGCATCAAGCAATGAAATGAAGCCAGCTGCAATCTATCCAGAAGGACAAGGTCTCCAGTGTGGTGTTTTCTCCAAGTGTTGATCCGCTTTGGTTGGGATGTCCTCTCCTTGGATGGCTCCAAGAAAAAGGCGTAGTATCAAGAGTACCCTAGAACCTTTTGCTAGCCAGCTTGTTCCCACCTACTTCTTTCTACTCCACCCGAATCTCGGGGACGAGATTCATGTTAAGGGGGGTAGGATCTGTAACATCCCAATTAGGGAGCTAGTGTAATTTCAAAAATCTTAAATCCTTTAATCGTTTTTCTAGTGCTTCTCAAAAAGATTTTGGCAAAGTTCAAATCTCTCGAGTTGGATTTCTTGCCAAGAGCCCGGTTAATAAAAATCAAAACCATGGGATCAAGAACCAAGTTTGAAAATCAAGCGGAGAACATCCAAATCTTCTTGGAAGACTTAATTTCAAGTTTGAATCACAATCTGGAGATCCAAAACCAAGGATAGGAATTTAAAAAAAAAACAATATAAAATCCTTCCCTCCAACTTGCATATCCAGAAATTCAAATCCTAAGAATTGAAAGAATTATTTCTCTGAAACCTGATGAATTTTAAAGATTAAATTGTAAATCCTAGAAATTGAGTCAAGATTTCAAATTAGAAATCTAATTACCAATCTAAATTTGAAAATTGAGGAACTCAGGAAATCTTAAAAATCTTTCTTGGGCCGGGATTTTTTTTTCTTTTCTCTTTTCCCCGGCCCGTCTCCCTCTTCTTTCTTGGTCCAACCGGCCCGTTCGGCCGCTTCCTTTCCCCTGCACCCGACCGCTCCCATCTTCTTCTCTTTTCCCCCGTTGCCGTCCGCCTCCTCCCTCTGTTCATGGTGCTCGCCGCCCAGGCCGACGGCCCAGCCTGCGTCGCTCGCCCCAGTTCGCGCCGCCCCCGGTTCTCCCCCCCCCCCCCCGTCACCTCTGCACCAGCGCCCCTACCACCGGCCTAGCCCCGCGCCACTCCCCTACGCCATGCCGCTACCCAGGCCGCCGGACGAGCCGCCCATGCCGAAGGACGCGCCGCCATGCCGTGCACTGCTCCCGGGTCTCCGGCAACAGCTCCGCCACAGAACCCCTTTCCGCAGCTATAAGAACCGAGCTCGCTTTCCCCCATTCTCCCCCCCCCCCGGCCGCTTCTTCCTCAGGAGCTCACCGCCGCCTCCGCCGAGCTCCCTGTGGCCTCCCCGTTGGCAGCACCACCCGGTAAGTCCTGGGCCGTGCCGAGCCTCTCCACGAGTTCGCCTTGTCTCCCTCCTGCCCTCATCCGGCTCGATTGCTGTCCCAGGTGCTGTAGGCCGCCAGTAGCCGTCGTCTTCCCCCAATCCCGGCGCCCGGTCTCCCCGACAAACCGTCGAGCCCCGAATCAATTCACGGCGCCTGGAGCTCCTCCATCAGCCGCGGAAGCCATCCCCAACGCCACCTTGGACCCTCCTCCCCCACGGCGAGCCGTCCACAGGAGCCCTCCAGCGCCGTCGCTTGCGCACGTCGCCGGGCCATCTTGGCGTCCCTCCGGCCACTTCAACCATCCCGGTGAGATACCCGTGCCTCACTCATGCTTACACGTACCTCACCTCCTTCCCCCTCTCCTCCGGCCACCGGCGCCCCTTTCTCCCTCACCGTCGGCCGCCTGGCACCGCGGCCAGCTTGCTGTGGCTCCTCCCACTGGCGCCAGTACCCCCCTGGAGCCTCCTCGACGTTCGGGGGTTCCATTTTGGTGGCCGCCACCGCCTCCCCGACCGCCCTTCGCCGGCGCCACCGCCCCCTTCCCCCTGGCCGTAGCCACCTCCCCTGCTTCGCTGAGACGCCCCCGCTCCTCCCTGTTTTCAGCCGAAGCTGCCCTCTCTCTCAGTCGATCTCTTTGTCTAACATGTGGGCCCAGCTAGTAAGTATCCTCAACCTCTTATGTGCAGGTCCCAGTATTCCTTGGTGAAATGTGAGCTGCAATCAAAATGGGAACAAGAATCTACTGGAGGGATTAAACTAAACGGGTTGCAAAGCTTTTTACTCTTTTGGCTAAATGGTAAATTCATAAGTAAAGGGATATCTATGCATGCATCTTCCAGCAAAGATAAATCGGGAACCATAATACAAATGAGAAATTTACTTATGAGTTCATAATGAAAAAAAATTATAAAACCAAATTGGAAACTTAACATTGGATAATGTATTTATATGTCAATCAATATTTATAAGTTAGTCCTCAAATACAAGATTAATCCAAATAAGCTTATGGCATGAACTATTTTCCTATCACTATGAAATTAACATGAAGTTAATAAAGTAATAATGATAATGATATCACATCATGGCCAAATGACTTAGTTTTGAAACTTGATGAAAGTCTATGACAACTAAGAAGATCAATTCAGCAAGATTGTGTCGCATGAAATATTAACCATGAGTTGCTCATCTCTCTTAGTAGTACTTAAAATAATCTTTGGCAAGCCACATAAAATAGCAAGAGTGGTTGCTCATCTATAAAATCATGCGAGCTGTCTTTCCCAAAAGTGTTTAAGATAATTGTGGTGCAAACCTTAACATTTAATAGTCGAGAATAATTAATAATAAAATAAATAGCTTTATTAAGAAGATCCCTATAAGGTCATAGCATCTCTTTTAGTAAAACATAACAGTTGGCCATTTCTAACAATTTGAGTGATCAATCAGAAATATTAACTTTGCTCATAATAATGATTGGACTGAAATGGCCAACCCCATCATTCAATTAAGTCGTTAACATAATGGTTTGTTAAGCTGGCTACCGCAATCTCAGGTAAATATCGCCTCATGAAATATCAAATTTCATTAAATGATTAAAATTACTCATCTTCTGTAAAGCCCCGCATCCTAAAAATACAAAGTTCTATTCCTCTTTACTATCTTCGCTAACCCCTTTTATTTGTCCGTAAGTCTTGCCTGACTCATGGGACTTCCTTGATAAATGTAAAATTAATAATGAGAAAGTTATCAAATAAATGGTCGAACCTCGTATTGCCCCGATCAGCTATTTTTTGACCTCTACCTTTTCAAAAGGGGGTATATACCTATAGATACTTCTTCATTTTGGTCCCTCCTTGTTCTAAATTTTCCCTCACGGTAAAGCTATTCTGCCACCTCATTCCTTCGCCCAATTCATCTATCGCTGTGCTTGCGGCACACTAACCCGAATCATCCTTCCATTCTCAAATCGTAATAAATGTATAATTTAAGTTAACTTGGGCATTTTAAGTGTTTGGATTTATTTGGTCTTTCTTGTCTTTGCCGCGTATTAGAATTTGAAGACTCAACGAGGCGACGGATTCGAACAGTAAGACTGGGTAAAAGCGATGACCAATAATTTAAAGTCAATGATTGGAGAGGCTTTGATTTAGAGCAATCAAGGCCGTGGTAAAACAAGCAAGGCAAGTCATCACTTTGATCATGTTGATCCTACATTTTATGCAAAATTATGTTTCTTTAAATTATCAAATTGCATGCTTACTTTACTAGGCAAATGTATGTTAAAGCTTAAGGTAGTTACCTGCCTATTTGATGTCTTAAAAACTACTATGCCTTTCCTTGACACTTGAATCACCTGACCATTGTCACCCTAGATGTTAATAATAACCTTACTAGCTATAAGTCATATTAATGCCGTGCTAGTCTTGACAAGTCCAGGGCACTAGTGGCCCTGATCATCAATCTTTAAATATGAAAACTGGTTTTGGGACAGTCACGGGATGTACGTGGCTGATTATTTGTGATAACTTAAGTTATGCTTCTCAAAAACCTTAAAAATCTGCTATACCAGTCTGGGCGGATGGTAAGAGTGGTGGGTGTGGATGTAGCACAAGGATTGTGGTCTGTGGAATGAACCGCCCGGGCAAATTAAGGACTTAATCCTGTGATGACCCCTCCATGTACAACAGTACAACCACAAGCTGGCAAATTGTAGGCTTGGCTGAATAATTTACTAGACTCTCTAGCCATTTCACGGAGAACGGGTGTAGGTGGGTAATAAAAGCCCCGTGGAATGGGACATCGGATATAGGTGACGTCGCCGAGGCTAGCGTATGGTGGAGAGTGCAGTCCGAGTGCGCTAACCTGTGGTGGACATCCCGCACAACCTATGGAAGCAACCCCATAGGGGTGAGATGCTAGAGAGCGAGGTATTGTAAAGGCCTCGTGGTAGTCTCCCGATCTGCATGACTAAGGAATCATGTAGATCCAGCGGGACGATTACTTCTTGTGGGTAAAGATGTACAGACTCTGCAGAGTATACAACTATTCGAATAGCCGTGCCCACGGTCAAGGGCAGACATGGAAATCTTCCTCGAGTTAGTTCTATTTCAAAAACCTTTGTGGGTGGGATAAAAACCTATCAGAGGGAGGTACTCTGATTTTAGACTTTTTCCTGGAGGGACGTACTCCAGCGTGGTTGATAATATGGAAGTGGCATAAGGATCAAAAGCTAGCATAGGTGGTTGGAACCATGTAATTGGTGGATGGAACCGACACCGCTATATTTATTGCACAATTTCGAACTCTTTAAAGCATGTTTCTAAAATGCCAAGTCATAGGAATTTTAATTATGAGTATTGCAAATGTCGCACTAAGCAAATAAAAGAACATCAAGCCTCCTTTGACAACCTTGCATCTATTATTATTGCATCCTGTGTGGTGGCTTGCTGAGTATCATCGTACTCATTCTTGCTTAATTGCTACCATTCAGTTAGAAAGGAAATAAAGTCAAGCCCTACGATGCCTAAAAAGGGTCGACAGAGCTGGAAGACGATGAGGTCATGGACTAGGTCGCGAACCCCAGTTGGCTGCCTGTGGGCAAGTCCCGCGGGTCCCACCTGTGTGAAGTCTCCGCTGCTGCATTTTATCATTTTCGGCCTAATCGGCCCATGAGTAAGTATTACTGTATTATTTACGCTTCCGCATGATATGTTTTCGATATACAGTAATGTATCTGTGAGCACTATCTACTGATCCAGGGAATAGTGCGGTGAATCACAGAGGATCTGGGTTTTGCTAACCCGAGGTCCGACAGTAGATTACTAAGAATTTTGTTAAAGCGGGCAAAGAGATCATCTATTGATTCATCAGGTTTCATCTCAAAACGCATGTAATCTTTTTTATACATATCTTGACGTACCTCTTTAATAGTAGATGAACCCTCATGATAATCACAGAGTGTTTTCCATACCTCATATGCGGATTTAAGATGCACAACACGATCAAAGTCACTCCTTCCTAGTCCTTGAATTATCAGATTCCTTGCCTTGCTATTTGACTCCACTTCTGCTATATTCGCTGGTGACACAGCATCATTCTCCGGCACTTGATAAGGTTTGTAGACCATCTCCCATATTGAAAATCCTTGAGCTTGAATATATGCCTCCATCTTTGCTTTCCAATACTGAAAATCAACACCATTGAAAACACAAGGTTTTGTGGAATACCTATCCGTCGACATGTTTTCTAATCACCGGTTAAGATCAATTAGAAAAATAAACCTGGCTCTGATACCACTTGTAGGATCGATTCACACTAAGATAGGCAATCAGAGGGGGGTGAATGATTGCGGAAGCTAAAAATAAATTTTAAGACTCTCCTCTAAACACAAAACCTATTTAAGCGTTGTTTAAAAATTCTGGACAGAATAATGTACTCTCACTAAAACTGATCCCGATAAAAACCGTAACTCCGATTGACCTCAAATTTTGACAGAAAAAACTAGATAAAAATATTAAACTAATCCAACTGGAATTACGTCAAACGGAGATCTAGAACTCGAGATATAAAATAAACAAGATCAATGATGCAGATAGTGACGAGAATTGATTAAGCCCTAATTAAGCAAAAAAAAAACAAAATCCCTAAGTATAACAACAAAACTCAATTATCCTTACCTAATCACCTGACACTAATTATTTTTTTCTCTCACCTCAATGCATAACATCACTGCATGCAAAAGGTCACGGCATATGCAAAATCCATCAGCCCATGCAATCACCAATTATCATCTCATCTCACGTACAAGCAAGTAGGCCCGCTTTTTTTGTTTTTCCTATTCACTCGATCACGACACGGCGCCGCACGTAGACTCTCAAGTGATGAGAATTTTTTAGCACAAATGGCGATCAACAAAAAGAATGCATGCCCGTATTACGACCTTCAACTCAAGGCAAAAAAACTTACTCGCATGCAGACACAGAACAAAAGAAAAGGTTACCTTCACGTGAAGAACAGGCATGTAGTCAATAGATCAACTCACGGTAGCCCTCATGCATGCGTGATAAAACATATGTCGCTTAGAAGTCTCAGCCACCAAAAGACTCGTTTTTTCCCGATCAAAAACGACGCACGCCGCCGCCTTTTTTTCTCGATCGCATTCGGCCGCCGATTACAATTTCTATCTCTAGCTCACGGCTTCTCGGTACTCCTCTTGCCATGCCACCGCATGCATATATATACACACACAGCCCAACTCCAACTAGGCCTTAAAATCCTAATCCAACTCCAACTAGGACTTAGAATCCTAATCCAACTCCAACTAGGACTTAGAACCCTAATCCAACTCCAACTAGGACTTAGAACCCTAATCCAACTCCAACTAGGACTTAGAATCCTAATCCAACTAGGACTTCGAATCCTAATCCAACTCCAACTAGGACTTCGAATCCTAATCCAATTCCAACTAGGCCTGGGCCTTTTTACCTCAACTAGACTTTTGGCCCACTAATTTTCAAGGGACCCGAAACCCTTCCTAACACAGGTTTTTCACACTCACGACTTTTCTAACACGTCACGTGTCGAAGCCTCCAGGACCGCACCTCCCGTAGCTTCTCCACGTACCATCCACCTTCGATCTCCATGCGCCCCAAGCATGAGCCCGATCATCTCGTGACCTCCTTGACCGTCCGAACCTCAGATCTCGCCATCCTAGTTCCGGTCCACCTCGTCACCGACCATGATCGCCTCCATGCTCAATCTGCACATGCAAAGACCAAAGAACATTCTTCCGGCACAAGTTCGTCTCAACTTGGCCAACATCAGTCCGCACACACGCAACACAACTTGCATAACACCGCTAAACGAAATCACCAATTATGCATCATAACAAATTAACCATTGTCAATTATTCATCACCAAAATATCCTAAATCTAGCCACATGGTCTAACACAAACCAATAGCAACTTTTGTTGATGCATGAAAATGCAACCAACAATATGGTATATTATTATGTACTGGTCGTAACATGTGCAAATATTCATTCAGCATGGCAGATTGAATGGAGGCCAACCAAAAGCTTGAGATTCAAAACAGATGGATCACTTCAAGCCTATGCCTGCCTATAATCATTTCTCTGACCACCTAATAGAGCAATAAACTGGACAGCTAGTCGGTGCACAACCTACAGCAGCACATGGGCACCTTAAATATTTGTAATCACAGAACACAAAGATGGCGTGGCCCGCATGATAGCATCGAGATAAATGTGGCGCTTGCTTAAAGAAACGTACAATGCACAGGTCTGACTGACATATTTGTATACAAGCTGCATCTTTCTCGTCGAATTACTACAATTTACAGCCAACGACCATCTCTAAGTTTGCAGAACAAACAATCTGCCTAGATGTCAAAGGAAACAAAGTAGAAACAGAATATGTAACTTTGTTGGTTTAGTACCGTGGTGATTGCAACGTAGCTTTAAATATAGCCAGAGTAGATAAATTTAGAACAATAGTTTTGCAAATTAGTAAACTATTTTGAACCCAAATTCAACACTTGTTCGGTAGGGTGAAATCAACAGCTTGCCAACTCCCAAATTACAAAATTAACAAAAAAACAATGATCAGCTCACCTGTCATCACATCCTCAGGAGCTGCATATCCATATATGTTCCCATGACTCGTGTGGACACATGGGTCTATCACCCTCGGGACCATCTTTAGCAAGTCCAAAATCAGAGAGTTTCGCATTAAAGTCCTAGATGGAGCAATATGTTTAACAAAAGTACAAACACAAGGATCTGAACAAACAAGTAATGGTGATCGGTTCGGCTGAAAAGCTCATGGCTTATGGCTGAAAACACTGTAGCTGGCTGAAAAAAAGCACTGTAGCTGACAGAGACTTATTTAGCATAATTAAATTTAAAAAAATTAAAAATATAAAAAATATGTTAGCCCATTACGTATAATACAAACAAATACGGGAAAAAAAGAACCGGCAAAAAAGCTCAACAAAAAGCCAAAAGTTCAGAAAAAGACGAAACTTATGAATAGTGAAAAATAAGTCAGAAGCCGAAGTCGAGTTGATCAGGGCCAGTATACTGTGTTCCAAAAGATACATACTGCATCAAGCAGAACATTGGATGTTTTGAAATGCCGATAGATAACAGGCCTCTCAGTTTCTTCACGAAGAAAGGCAAGGCCCTTCGCTGCACCGAGTGCAATTTTCAGTCTGATAGACCATGGAAGTGGGACCAATCCTATTTAATACAGAATTATTAAACAAAACAATGAGTTAATCTAACATTCAACAGTGAAGCTAACACCAATCTAAAATAAATTTCAATTGGTTCAAGCTTAACACAGAAGCAGCATTTCAAATGTAGTCAGAAGGGAGGAAATGACTACCAGGTATTAAGTCACAACCAACAAACAGCATGATCCAATGCATGAATGCTAGGGTCAGTTTTTCCTCTCTCTCTCTCTCTCTCTCTCTCTCTCTAAAAAAAAGTGCGCAGGGACACCATCTGGACATTCAAGACCACAAACAGGCTTATGTACTCATGGAAATATGTAGCCTAGCACCACAAACATCTCTTTTAAAGTTCGCAGACTATGAGAGCTGGGAAATAACTGTAAAGCCTATTACAAGCCCCCACCCCCGAGGTCTGCAAAAATCTCATGAAGCAAGCTACTTTGATCATAGATATACGTCGCTTTGGACATTGGAACGGTCTACAATATATAATTTTTCATGAAAAATCTACCAGTATCATTTTCAAATGACAAATCTAGATACTTCATATGTTAGGGGTCAATGTAACGCCCCCGTTTCCAGGGGAGCGTACGGACACGGCACCCCGCAACTATTCACGCATGAACAGTTATGGAGTGTCGCGCAAGAGTATTCCATTGCATGCTTACAACAAAAGTCCAGCATATATTTCACATAAGGATTAACATCCAGGATTTTAAACAGCGGGGCGTACAAGCCCAAAGTATATTTACATTACAGAAGCTCCAAGATCTGCTTGAGCGCGGCCAAGACCTAAAGCCACGGGTCCTCGTCGAAGAAGCGATCCTCAGGGGCGTCCTTGACGGGGAAACCTTCACCTTCGTCTTGATCCTCTAAAGAGGAGATTAAGCAAGCCGTGAGCCAAACAACCGGCTTAGCAAGCCCCAAAGGGACTCTAACTTACTACATGCACGGATTAACAAAGGAAGGGAGTATATTTGGTTTATTAACTTTGAGTGGATGCAGTTTTATTTGCAAATATTTTAATAAAACGGACCCAAAACTACTCCTTAAAATCTCAGGGGTTTTTCATGAAAATTTAATTAACCAACTAATCAAGTTAAAGCATGTACAAAACTACTTAAGCTTCGCTGATGGAATCACCCAAGTGACACAGCTCCATTAACCAGGAGCACGGCGTATTCGAATACCATTTATTTTGACTCTGCAGAGTTTGCTCAGCTTTACCCACACGATTTCTTAACTTCCGCGTCCGGGTTAAGAAAGCCAGGTCGTTTCACTGCTCAACTCTTTATATAGGCTCTACCCGGTAGAATCCACTCGGGTCTGGCACATGAAAACGAACGTCCGCTTCGCGTGAACTCTACCGTTGTTAGTCACCCGTAGCACGGCCTGCCTAACCTTGTTACTTAATCACCTACTTCTCAACACCTGTAGAGTTTCAATCGAGTTGAGCAGCTACTAAACCAGTGTTGACAAGTCAACTCCTGTGGTTGAGCGGTCACCATGTCATTTGCTCAGCGTAAGGATCTGGTCCTTATATTTTTCCTCCAGAGTCCGCAACCCCGGTTAGGTTCGCGACCTTACAACCTAGGGTAAGAGGTGGGCGAAGACCGTCTCGCGGCTCCTTCCCCAACCCTTACCCTATTCTGCACGTCGACAAACTCCGCCCTAGGGCACGGTGTCCCATACCACCCTGCCCTAGAGTCGGGTTTTCCAGATTCTATTGGCCCGCAGCCACAGCCTTATTAGTGTAAAGACTTTGTATGATAATGATAACCTACAATTATCTAGATTAACAGATAATTATTTCTAGGGTTACAAAGACATGGCTACAAGTTTAACATGGCATTTGTCGGTGGTAGGTTTAACTACATATCATGTCATTCTAAACATTTTATTTTACTTTGAACTAACATTTCAGAACTAGCTTAATGCAAATAACATAATAACATAATTATATATCATGGGTTGCAACATGATCAAAGGATTTGGGACTTGCCGATAATCTGGACGATCTCGGCTAGCTCGAACGTAGAAGCACCTGGATCCTGAGACTGCACTTGAACTTCCGGGATCTCCGAAACTAGCGCAAACACATAAAATAACATAAGTCCGGCTTGAGTCTAATCAAGCGAGGAAAAATAATCTATTAAAAGGAGTAAAAATGCATAAATCCTCAAATGGGGAATTTTTGGAATTTTTCTGGAATGAATTTGGGGAAGTGGAGGTCAAAAATGGGTTCAGGGCATTATTTGGAGCAAAGTGGTGAAATTTGGGATTTTTTGGGGATTTTCTGTGATTTTCTAGGAATTATTTGAGCTTTTCTGGAATTTTAGAAATTGGGAAATTGCTGAAACATTGATGTGAATAGTGAAAGGCCGGCCCGATTACTGTGCGGCCCAGAACTATGCGGATTCGGGCGGCCGGTGCGGCCCACGCGCGGCGCGGCTTGGCAGGCCTAGGCACGGCCCAACTGCGCGCGTCCACCCGATTGGGATGGCGAACACGCGGCCCGCGGGGACGGCGGGGATGTGGGGCGAACCGAGGGACTAGATGAAGCAGGCGGAGATCGAACGGTGGTGGCGAGGGGTAGGCAGGCGAAGCGGTGAGGGGATCGGACGGATGGGCGAACGGATGTTTATGAGGATCGGACGGTAGGGTGTGGTTCTCATCCGTCGGTCATGCGAGACGACAACGGCTGGGACGGAGGGCCGGGATGTAGCCACATCACGGGGGAGGGGCTTCTTCAACCTCCCGCCGTGCGCACTCGACCGAGGGGCAGAGGCGCAAGGCCTCCGCTTCTCTGGCGACAGTGGCGGTCCCCGGTGGGAAGGAGGGGCACTGGGGGTAGAACCAGGTATGATCGTCCCATTGTAAAGCTCCAGGGGGGTGTGGGGGTCACTGGCGGTGGCCGGCGGTGAAAGGGCGGAATTCGGTCCCACGGCGACGCAAGGGTACACCGGAGATGCTCGAGCCAAAAATGGGGGTGGTTTGGCGATCTGGGGTGCAAGAGGCTTACAGTGGCGGTGACGGCTTCGGCTAGGAGGTGCTCAAGAGGGCTAGCCACGGAGAGACCCTTCGGCCGGCGGTGAGAGACGGCGCCGATGTTCCACGGGCAACCACCTGGCCAAAGGAGTTTACCAACAGGGTTAGCAACCAGAGAGGAAGCTATGGGGAAAAGGAATTGAAGTATGACGAAGGGAGGAGGGTGATCGGCTCCCAGGGGTCGCCGGCTCACAGGGCGGCAATGGTGGAGCTACGGGCGGCGGGGCTCCGATTGGCTGCTCGTGGAGGTTCTCTGGGGTGGCAGGAAGAGGTTGAGAGTGGTGGGGAGGCTCGGGAAGCAAAAGAGTGTGCGGGAGAGGGAAGGGAGTTTTATACCTCGGCGGAGAGGAGGGGAAATCGTGGGGGAGAAGGAAGCGGGTGCAACGCCGAGGTCAACAGAGGGGTGGGGCGAGCTGGTGGCGCGTCACCTCTGCGAGATGGGCATGACAGGGCACTGCCAGGTGTTAATGCGAGCGACGGGAGCAGGTGTGCGGCGGCATGGGCACTGGCACGGCGTGCGGAAGGAGGGGGAAGGGGAGAGGGGCTGGCATGCGGGACCCGAACGGCAGGAGGCGAAGACCGGGTCAAAGGCGGTTGGGGGAAAACTGGCGAGGTGCAACGCGCGGCTCGGGGGCGGTGCGGCGAGGTGCAACGCGCGGCTCGGGCGCCCGCGCGGGGAAGAGGCGGCAAGGAGAGGGGCGCCAGCGGGGAGGGGGCGGAGGGAGGCGCCGAAGAGAGGGGAAAGCGGGAAGGGAGCGGGCGCCAACGGGAGAGGGGAGCAGGGAAGGCGCCGCGGAAGGGGAAAAACGGGAGGGGAGGCGGCGCTAGAGGGAGGGGGAGGCGGTAGCGCCCAAAAGGGAAGGCGGAAAACCGGGGCACTTTCCAAAAAGGGAAAGTCTCCGAAATCACTCAAAAATCCAGCAAAAATAAGAAAATTTTTGGTTGAACTTTTTGGGGACTTTTCAGTCAAAAACAAAATAAATTTTTGACTGCACACACGCCACGGTGACATGTATGACTATGTGTATATCTATCAGCACCGAATAAAGGATACTCAAATAGCTCCTACAAGAGAGGAAAGCCTGAGACTGGTAGCAACATATGTTAAAATTAAAATTGAAGAAAGTCTATGCTTACTCCTAAAGAGATGGTGCTCTAAACTTCCACGCGACATAAACTCATATACTAACTGTCTCTGGTTATCTTCAATACAGTATCCAATCAATTTCACCAGATGTGGATGTTGTAGGTTTCCGAGAAAATTGACTTGAGCCTGAGAGAAAAATGAAACCACTTTACTCAACAATTACACATGAAAATGCAACTGAATGACATTTCATATATTGATATATTAAAGGACAGCCAAAAACATACCACCCATTCTTTATGCCCTTGCAGCCCATCACGGTTGAGTGTCTTAACACCCATCTCCTCCGAAGCGAAATGCTGGTTCTAGAAGCAATGGCAATACAACATGCGGGACTCGTGATTAGAGGCAGGAGAACTAGAAGAAGGTGCATTTCATGATGGATATCGAAGCTTGAAGTTTCAAGCATGACAAGGCGGAGGTGATGTTCAGACGGAGGATGACCTGACACACTGATTGCATCGTCTATGGTAGAGGAGACGAGCTAGGGTGTTCATCTATTGCTACCGATGTCGTCGAGCTAGGGTTGTCGCCGTCTGTTTCGACTTTCGAGGATCTTACTACTAGGAAAGTTTTTTTTTTGGGGGGGTAGAGTTTTATGGTTCTTTCTGCAACATAGCCAAAGCATCAGTTACTACTCCATCTGCCGGCCATTTCAAAAATCTGACGGACAGAAATGAGCACGCACACTAGGTCTTTGTGAGGCGGTGGACCACTTACTAGTATGTTTATATCACAGGCCCCTTTCTTTTGTTGCTTGCTGTGGCGGATGAACCTTTTTACTTGCTAGCTAAGCAAATTTGGATCCCAAGAAAAACAAAAAAAAAAAAGGTCTGTGATTTACTCCATACAGATGCATACTAGAATAATTGTTGGGGCTTGATTGATCTAACCAAAAAGCATGGCAAGGAACAATTACTGGCTTTAATGGCAGTGCAACGGACCATACTAGGATTTGATTGAGCAAATTTTTGTGGAAAGATTTGCTTCAATAAATAGATTTTGCGCTGCTATCAATTCGCTGGGCCTCGTCGTATTTCGAAACTTTTGTCGAAAGATGAAGCAGGTCCAACTTGCTGGTCTCCTACTGGCAGTTGCTTCGTTTTTCTTCCCGCTATTTGCAGAGCAGAGCCCAGGTTACTGCTTAGAAACCAACTTGCAGACCAGACCAACAGCTCCCCTTTTTTCTCCGTTAAATAGCTGGGCCAGTTTGCACCCTTCGAACTGGCAGTTTGGCATCGTCTTTTGGTCTTAAACAAGAGTTACGCAGCTAGCTAGTTTCAGGCCGCCTTGTCATCAGGCAGGCACATGGTCACTCAATCATGCAATCCCAAGCTGGAATTCGTTAGAAACCGTTGCACGGGCGCAAGTACTACATGCACATGAGGCGCAGCACAACAAGGGCAATACATGCACAAGAATCCAACGCGAGCAAACAGCATGGAGACGCACGCACCACCTAGATTGAATATACTATGCACCACTTACTATATTTCTTCCAGGATCAAAACAAGATCTGCAGCACTGGACTGGACTGCTTGCTAACCATGTTGTGCCACCAAAACAAGCATCAATAGTACCGCCAGCACATGAGATCAACACTCACTAGCGTGCCCATTACCCTTTGGTTAGAAGAATAAATATCAGCTACTTCGGTATCCCAGACACCGACTGGTTAGAATCCTAACATATGCAGGCAGGCTGGAAGATCCATCAGGATGAAGCGATCCCGGACTCCAGCTCAGGGACCAGGCTACTTTGCTTCTGATTCTGGTCCTCCTCCCAAACCAAGCCAATGTTATACTCGGGGGCATAGTCCTGCAACAGATACATAGATACAGGGGCTCAGGGAATCAAGTGGATGTCATATACAATAATTGAAATATAGAATAACACCTTCCATTGGTTTGCCAAAAAAAAATAAAGTTGTCGAAAACACACTTATTCGGTACTAATTCTGTAGGGAAACTAGGGATAGGTACAGAGTTGGAAGTTAACCTCCAGTTTCATAACTAGCTCCTTGGCTGTCGGAGCTGAAATGATAATGTGCCTCGCCTCCTCGGTAATGAAGCCTTCATTAACAGCCAAGTCGATGAACGATAGTAGAGGATCATAGAATCCATCAACATTCAAAAGACCAACCTGGTCACATTTTCAAGCAATTACACATAAGCTACCAGGAATCAGTAGTAATGACAAAAACGTAGCGCCTGATTCAACAATAATGCTGATTATTGAATGATCCAGAATCGTATCTGATATCATCTCACAAATAAATATCAATTTCGTGGGGCCCTCAGATTCAATAGTAGTGACAGATGAAGGGTAGAAGAAGAGAAACGTTGAATTGACCGTTCTTATCCTTCGGACCACATCATTTTCTTGTGCATGACACATCATGCAATTTAAAGATCCTCCAACCATCATTCCATTAGCTGTATGAGAATATTCATAAAGTGTGAAGCATATCTTATGAGAGCCACATATAAAAGATGAGAATGCAGATCGCATGGCCTTCAATTCCAACAATATTCTGATGTAGTGATGTAGATAACTGCTTGATTAAATTATCCCTTCAATAATTTGTTGCTGTGAGGGTGAAATTTGTAGTCACATGTGAACAAGGCAAGATGATAGCATCTGATCACAACAGGCCTAACGACATTATAATAAACAAAACAACGCCTCCATGCCTACTAAAATAAAGTGGGTTGACAAAACATGCAGACAAGCACGTGATCTTTATATTATTGGGAATGGATAAAAATTGTGCGAGAAGCACCAGGAACAAATGCAAGTTGGTTCATACCGGCTTCTTATGGATTCCTAGTTGCGCCCAAGTGATGACTTCAAGCAATTCCTCCAAGGTTCCATAGCCACCTATCAGTTTAATTGAATGATTAGAAACTACAACACAAAAATGATTTAATTCTGACATGTTTCGTGTGTAGAAAAAAAATGGACTAGGCTATTATACCCGGTAAAGCAATAAAAGCGTCAGCAAACCGAGCCATTTCGGCCTTCCTCTCGTGCATGCCAGAAACAGCTCTAACTTCCCCCACAGGATCTCCAGTTACCTACAGAAGCATGAACTAGTGATATTAACAACCCAACAATATACCGCAGCTGCATCCTCAGATATCAGTCCAAGACCACAACTACAAAATGGATATGTTTCTTCTCAACATACACAAGTGGGAAATGCTACTCCATACAAGAAACGACCAACATCTGCTTAACAAGGTATGGGCTATATTTTTCAAATTTCACAAGATAATTGCAAATTCCACATATAGTTAATAGTTATATAGCAACTGTCTAAAGAGGAAGCGAGAAGGACACTCTTAAAAGGATGTACTAGACTTGAGAGAGTGGTGATGGAGTTGTTTAGCAAGCTTGGGTGGAATGCCACTCTTAGATTGAAGGATTAAGTCCTTTTGGCATTTGTGGCGTGTTATTTTGTTTTAAGGAGGCTTTGTATCACCGTTTGGAGGGTTGAAGACGGTTTGTTTCTGTTTTTGGTACTGTTTGGTTGTAGTCATTCGAATGGAATGATCAAGGCCGGAATATGGTTGTATTCCGTTTTCTAAAAAATATACGTCATAACACAGGCACATTGCAGTAACTCGTTTCAAAACAAGGCAAATCACAATCATACGATGGATGCATCATCATTGTGAATAATATCCTTATATATGAACTATCTTGCACATCCAAATACCCAATTCCAATCCGGACTGGAGCACATGCGTTGTGAATTGGGGTATCATGCAATAGCACCAAAATGCAAATTACAGCCTTTGACTCACCTCTCTGGGCATCAGTGATTTTGGAATGATCCTGCCAAAAAGAAGGGGAACAAAAAGGCACATTAATTTCAGGCTAAAGCGGTCAAAACAAGTACTACTACTAGAGCAACAAGCCTGGAGACAGCTTTACAGAGGCAGGCCTTTCAAGAACTAGACTAGATAACCACTGCGCAATAATTTAAACTAGGGCGCAGCACTAGCCCCCAGCTTGCAGCTGGGAACCCTCCTCATGGCCATTGCAGGCATGGAAACAACTAGCCTTTCGAAAAGAAGACCGAAAAGGAGCTTCCATTTCTGTGAAACGGAATGGCATAGAGGCAAGGCTTGCAACCCCACCCATCCTCCAACGGGCAATGGAGCCCAAACCCCAACAGCAGCCTGCCCAAAGCTGCCATTACAGTACGATTTTGGTGCAGGGAGCTGCTGGAAGGAAAGCGCCCAGAGCAAGAACACCATAAAAACACCAAGCAAACAGCAAGTGTAGGGAGACCACCAGGTGGATAGAAATGGATGGTGTGGAGGGGAATAGCGAGAGAGATGGATACTAACCCAATCACATGGCGCCCTCCAGCATGAACTGCATGGGAGACCAGGCCCATGAGGCCAATGGAGCCACCTCCATACACCAGGTCTATGCCCCTTTCCACCTGCAAGGCCGGACAAAACAAAACACCCTCAGAAAACTCCAGTCTATTCACATCATGAGGTAGGATTGAATTTTGATGCATGCAAGAGGCAAATGTGTTTGTGCATTTGGGCAAGCAAGTGAGGTCACAGGGTCATGCATGATGCCAACAAGGGGAAAGGAAACGGCACCGCCTCCTTTTCGGCCTCGTGATGATGGAGGAGCAATTCGGGCAGGGGGTATGCTATGCTATGCTATGCTAGCTCGATGATTCATCATGTCCTCTTCTCTCACTCTAACCATATACAAGTATGATGATCATGCAACAAGGCTGCACACCGTGATCACCACCGAAGAACACGGATACAGCCTCTCTCATCAACCCTCCCATCCCATGCCGTCCTAACAAACTCGAACAGCCTCCACATCCCAAAACAAGGTGGTTGAAACTAATTGAATCAATTAAAAGGAGTCCCTTTTTTCGTAGCAAAATAACCTAAAACCTCCAAAAGAGGAAGATGGCACGGGAAAAAAAAGGCATTAGTTACCAGCTCCTTGCCGAGCTCGACGGCGGCGTCCTGGTAACTGGCCTTCTTCCCCTTGGCGCTGCCGCAGTAGACGCAGATCCGGCGGAACCGGGACCGCCGCTCCGCCCCGCCCTCAGCGGGTCCTTCTCCACCGCCGCTGCTCGACTCCGCCGGCGCCTCCGCCTCCACTACTGGTACCTCCTCGGCCGCCGCAGCCCCGGTCGTGAACGCCGCAGCCGGCGATGGAGCCGCCTCCATTGTGATCGCCGCCGTCGGCGTCATGGCGATAGGACGAGCACCGGTAGCAGCGGCGACCGTGCGTCGGGTGGGTGAGCTATAGGTGGGCGGGTGGAGTTTGCGATGGGTGGGCGGTGGGCGAGAGGGAGAGACTGGAATCGAGCCGGGGAGGAGGCGGAGGAGAGGGATGGGAGCGCGGCAGGAGCAAGAACGCGAGAGAGCGCGCGCGCCCTCCATTTTATAGGCGTGCCGCGTGCGTGGGTCCGTGCGCTACTTTTGCCTAGGGTTAACTTGGCGCTCTCTCCAAATAGTAGCGCCTAAAAGACCTTATGCCTGTACATCGTTAAATTCTAGGCAAAGGAAACATTATGCCTAATTTGTTCCTCTTAACAAACCTTTACATAACTTACTCTTCCGTTACAGAACATCGTTTTGAATTACCTACGGCCAGTCTTTCTAAACTTTAACTATTGATATGTTTTAATGTTTATATTAAATATATGAAAATCGTATATACATATTTGTCTCAAACAATACTTCCATACAAGTATAAATTTATTAGGTTTTATAAATCCATCACACTAAACATTAATGGTTAAAGTTGTATTTTAAAGATCATAATGATGTCCAGAACAACATTCTTTTATGACAACGGAGCAAAAAAGTATATCCTGTGAATTGAGCAAACATATCAATTCTGTTCTGACACCGGTCGGTATGTTCCATCCAGACCTACAAAAAGGCACAAAAGAGGTTGCATCCCGTACCGACCAGAATTCCGGTCAAATTTTTGCATAACGCTGACTTCGATATCGGCCAAAATACGACGCTTCCATCCATCGTCCAAAAGCCCAAGCCGTGGCCTTTGCACACACTCCCCCCCCCCATTTCACATCCGTTTTGTCTCTCTTCTTGCTCCCGTTCGCTGTCACCCTTGGTCTTGCTGGTCCCTGCGCCCTCCCCAGCCACCGTTGACTGCCTAACGCTCTTCTCCACCAGATCTACCTCCTCGGCTCTCCATTAGGCTCTGATTGGCCCATGGTGCTCCCCCTTCCAGTTGCCTCTTGTGCTTGGTACTTCAGCCGCCATCGCTTCCTCCGACTCTTGGCCTCCTTACGTACAGTTTTTCTTCGGTCGCCGCCACTTCCTCTAGCTCCCTGCCTCCTCGGCTCTCACATTTGGTTTTTCCTCTGGCCACCGCCAGATCTGGATTTCGCCATCGTGTGGTCCGGCTACCCCGGCCACCATTCCTACCTGGCTAGTTTGGCTATCGGCTAGTTCACTGGGCTCGATGACTTGCATGATCCCCGTGCGTGCATCGTGCATCGTGTTGCGAACAAAATTCTCCAGTACAACCAAAATGCATGGTTTGCTGCCACTTGTTTGCCCCCTTGTTCTTTTTCCACCTTAATTTCCTAAGAGCAAGGCTAATAATACAGCCTTCAGCTGGCTGTATGGACACTTACAGCCCACTTATCAGCCTATTCATATAGTAGTTTACAGCCAGCTGAAGGTTGTATGACCCACCCTTTTCTCTCACAAAGTTTCTTGGTTCTTGTGTTTCAGCTGGCTGTAAACTTACAGCCCACCTCTCTTCTCTCTCCTCCTCTCTCTCCTCCACCTCAGCATACAGCCTACTAACAGCCTCTTATTATACTTGCTCTAATGCTCAATGGTACTCCTGTACGCCTATGTTTACTGCAACCAGCACATAACACGTGTGTTGGGAGGGGTATATAGGGGGAAAACCACTTTAGCTATGGCTTATGGCTTATTTCACTGTAGCTGGCTGAAATTATACTGTAGCTGAATGTGGCTTATTTGGTATAATTAAATGTAAAAAATTTTAAAAATAGAAAAAATGGGTTAGCTCATCACGTGTAATGCAAACGAATACGGGGAAAAAAGAACCGGTAAAAAAACTCAAAAAATCCAGAAAAAATCAGAAAAAGATGAAATTTAGGAATAGTGAAAAATAAGCAAGAAGTTAGAAGCCGAAGCCGAAACGATCGGAGCAGCATTGAGAACTTAAAAACTTTAATGTGGGCGCCATTTTATCAATTATTGTAAGAAGTATTTGATTCTATTGCAACGTGTAATGCACTCTTTGTAGCAATTAACAAAAGGGATACAACAAAGGCAAGTTTGTTATGACATTTTTAAAATTATATATTACAACAGAACCAAACACTAATGATCCATAAAAACGCTGAAACACAGCCGTGTAGTAGTAACCTCGTTGTCCAACAGGATATGCCGTACGCTCAACTTTCCGTGGACCATGGCCAAGGGAACGTCAGCCATTACGAATCAAGCCAAGAAACGAGCACACCACGTCAAAAAAAAACAAGCAAAAACACGAGGGCCATGGGTGAGCAGCATGTGGCCATTATACAAATCATACGCGCTGATATGAATATGATAGACAGGTTTGGTCCTGGCGTTACGATGATTAATAGTGCTACTAGTTGTTTAATAATGCTTGCTTAGTACGGGGTCAGACGGTCGTCGGCCGGTATAACTCCGGCATCCCCTTTTTCTAATCGCTTGCTTCTCCATCCCAAACAGAAAGATTGCTGCCTGCTGCTTGCTATTCTTTTAAAATTCTTAATGTTTGGTTGCTCCTCCCTGCCCAATGCAACTGCTTCCTGTTGCTGTGCACTCCAGTAGCGCATTTAGGTATCGCTTCCGTGACTGAAATAAATTAGTTTATGATTAAATTATACTGTAACTAATGATGATTTATTTGGTATAACTACATTTTTAAAAAATAAAATAGAAAAATATGTTATGTTAGACCATCACGAACAATGCAAACGAATACGAGAAAAAAATAACCCGCAAAAAAATTAAAAAAGCTAAAAAGATAGAAAAAAGACGAAATTTAATAATAACGAAAAATAAACCAAAAGGCAGAAACTCAAACCGAAATAAGCGGGGTTTAGTTCAATTTGCTTTTCTTAGATCATAAGTACAATAAGTATGTACTCACATACACACGCACACATATATCTTCACACTCACACACCTATGTGGGTGCATCTAATGCACATGTTTTAGGCGAGACGAAGATCGAAGAGTCTCCAAAACACAAACACGTGTTTTGACCACTGAATACACCTACATATAAGTGCGCCCTCCCCAGTTTAATGCATGTCCGTTGGGACAGAGCTTAACTAAGTAGATGATTCGTGATACTATGATCTAAACTATAAAAACAAAATAATATGAGTTTAGAACTAGTTGTCTTATTTATTTAATATCAGTTGCAACGCATGGGCACTCCACTAGTGAACGATAGTAATCCAACAAACCATGCATGCATGATTTCGTCAAATATTCAGATCAGTTACTAAGTTAACTGTGCTCATTTCGGCTTATATAAGCCAGTTTATGCTTTTGGCTTCTAACTTTTTAATTTCGTTCTTTTCTGATTATTTAGCTTTTTTGTACTTTTTTGTCTTTTTTCGTATTCTTTTGTATTATTTATGATGGGTTATTCTTTTGCTACATAGCCAAGGATTTAATAGCAGTAGCAGATGACGTTACTGATGTAGTACAGAAAATTTTGGACGACGTTACTGATGTAGTACAGAAAAATTTGAGAAAGTTTTGTGATGCCATCATGTGGCCGGCTACCGTGTTCCCATCGATGTACCATCACGTTGGCATTTGACTAACAAGGAGTCAGAAAAATCACTTCAAGTCCTACTCACCTAGTAAGCAAAAACACACGGCAGGAGTAGGAAGGCACGTTCGTCTTGTAATGCATGACAGCAGCAAGTATCTACAGCAACCTTGGTTTAATTTAAACCGCACGAGCTCACGTGGATCGATCACCATCTTAATTATAATTGAACAGAGATCAATATCCGGCTGTTGAGAGCTTCACACAGAACACAAACCTAATTAGGGTTGGATTCTGCCATGAGGCAGGTTAGGTGCTTGCTATTACTTCGCTTAATTCAAATCACGTGAAGGTTGTAAATTATTATTTTTTACCTTGCGCTAATTCGTAGCTAGGACATCAAAACCCTATATTTCCTATTGAAAATACAGAAATTTCACAAGAAACAATTCAATCCTCAAAACATTCAATGATTCAGTCGTCCGAGCATTTAATCCAATCAATTTATTGTATCCTTGCATCTAGAATGTTCCATGCAAACATAATTAGAGGATCCCTAAAAAAATACTACTTAGGTCATATACAATGAGCTTACATCAGTTGTTGTTTTTTTGCTGATGTGGATAAAAGAGAGTAAAGAGAGAGAAATCGATTGTCTACGAATTAGTAGCCGGCTATTGTACAAGAAACAAGGAAAAAACAATAAAAGAGCATGCTATTACATAAGAAACAATGAAAAAGCATTAAAAGACTGCACAATCTATAAAGACAAGCAAAAAGACAACCCACTATACAACTTATCTATTGATGATATGGATAGATGTTATAGACAATAGCTGTCTAGGCTAAATTAATTCAAGGTTGCATGATTCCTCAAACTTGTTGGCTTCACATATATAATTCTGTGTTGAAATGTCCGGCCCTGATTCATTTTCTGATCTGTGAGAAAAAGACACAGCTGAGAAGTAGCACACTCCAAGGTCCAAACTTGGAAGATTCAGCAACGCTGCATCATCATACCACATGGCAAGATTTCTTGCGAGCTCCAAATACCTCGGTCGGCAAAATAATAGCAATCGTAATCGCCGCAAAATGCAAATCGTGTTAGAATACTACTACTACTACTTCAAGTCCTTAATATTATCAACAAACACGTTGATTAGAGTAGCATCATTAATCTCTACAATTTCAAAATATGAGTTAGTGGTCGTCGGTCTATTCTCCCTCTTCTCTTCTCAGCAGTCTGACCAAAGATCAGTTGTCCAGATTCGCATATAGGTAGTTCTTCCGCTCTTCGTAGAAAAGGTCGGGCCGACGCATAGGTTGCGCTCCTCCTCTTCTCTTCCTCCCGCATCATTCGTCTCCCGCAACCACCCCACCTCCTGCAATCGCCGCCTCCTTCTCTCCCCCAAACCCTCGTGCTGCACCTCCCCCTCCTCCTCAGTGTCACCACTAATTCCTTCCCAACGCGGCAACGTCTGGTCGCAGCCCCCCAACTTCCCCCAGCAGCGTCGCATCCCCCCGTCGCTGCCTCCCCCAACGCATTCGCCCGCCGTCTCCTCTCCCCATCTGCCCATCGCCGCCTCCACCCCGCAACCACCGCAACCATGAGGTGTGATTGACGGTTTCTGACTTGCTTGACGGATTTAAAAACTTTTAGAACATGTTTATATGTATATTCTAAAAATTTTACCACTCATGAGTTTTAAAATATGTAATATGATAAATCTTAAAAATCAGTAGAGCAACGTACAGCTAAGGTGGTGATCATTTGAGCTTTTTTTGGTGGCTTATGGTTGAAAAGCAGTGTAGTTGGCTGAAAAAACACTGTAGCTGACAGAGACTTATTTAGCATAATTAAATTAAAAAAGTTAAACAATATAAAAAACACATAATACAAACACATAGGGAAAAAAGAACCGGCAAAAAAGCTCAACAAAAAGCCAAAAGTTCAGAAAAGATGAAATTTATAAATAGTGAAAAATAAATCGGAAGTCAGAAGCTTAAGTCATTTTGATAAGTTTAGGCATAAACATATCAAAAATATAAAGGCTCGGCTGCGGACGAGTGCTCGTGTGGTTGGTTACTTCACATGGGAGGGAGAGGGAGGGACAGGAGGACGTGTCTCAAGTGAAGTCTGTTTCACACCGGAGAATAGATGGGACGTGTCCACGTCACGGTCGGAGATGTGTCTGCCGGCCGGCCGGGGGAGCAGACAGACGTACGCGAGGCGACTACTCCGGCCGGGAGGAGCGGCGCACGCGTACGGGTCGGACGTCAAGGCAGATCGGTCGGAGAGGCACGCGCGGTGGTCGCGCAACCTAGCTTTCTTAGGGCGTCCGCAATGGTAATAGCTAGTACTAGCTATATAGTCAGCTGACGTGGAGGTGAGAGACAAAAATAAAGACTATTTTATACTGTTGGACCCACATGCTCCTCTCTCATGTTCTTGGACTACGTGAAATAGATCAGCTATTTGCTCGTCGCTAGTGACTATTCTCTCTCCTACTTTTTCCTTGCCACATCAGATCTAGCTAACTAAATAGCCAGTTGTTGGAGACGCCCTTACGTTTACCACAGCGAAGCGACCGGGGTGGTCGGAGCCGCCGGCTGAATGAGCGAGCAGCACACTTCCCTCCCTCCTCCTCCTCCTCCTCCTGCGGTCAACTTCGGACCTCCACTAATCGGCACAAGGAATTACATAAACAAAACTCCTCTAATAGAGAGGAGTAAAAGACCACAGGGCAAAAGCCTATGCTGAACAATGACGTGTGAATAAATGTAAGTATCCTTGATACGACTGCACCCCTCATAAAAGGTGACAAATTTTCAACCATTTCACTAACCTAACCACAAACTTGCACGGTATGAATCTCTCTTCTGTTATATATTTCCTCATCTGTGGTTAGGTTAAGCCTCGATCCCTTGCTGCCTCAATGACCTTTTCTGTAAGCCTTATTTCAAAAGATGCAATTTGATTTAGATATATTTCATTCTTTTCCAATCCGATTGTTAAAGAGAGAGAGAGAGAGACATCAACGATGTGTTGGCCCGTAATCAGAGGATTTAACCTAAGGGTGCTATGTTTATATCAAACATGCGGCATATGGTAGTAGTAGTAAAGCCGGGATGAAAATAGAGAGGGTTTAATGGGCCAAAGCTTCCTTAGCTGTCCGCGTCGACACCGTAGATCGACACACGTACGGTCAACGCCGCCATGGCCTACACTACCACTGTCAGCCTCGCACACAAGCTTATGGTTTGTACCTGCCGACGGTGACAGATGCATGACAAAATTTTATCCGAGAAAAGCCTAGATATGGCTAATTCATCACAAAGGAAGTTGATTTATGCATCAAATGGCAAAGTTCACAATCACAAATAGTTTTATAATAAAATCAATGCTGAAATTAGATAGACAAAGGAAACAAATTCATTCAATCAATTTGACTCACTGTCAGTTTCTTAGTCAGATAGTCCCTCCATTTCGATATTCATCCTCAAATAATCAATTTTAGTATATGGAGATGTCATTTCGCAATGAAAATTGACAAACAAAATTTCATAATAGCATTCTCTTAAATTAGCATATAACTCTTTCACATTCTCTCTCACAAATGTAACATGGTATATGAGATTGAAATTAGAGCTACAAGGACTAGCTAGAGAGGTGAGGGGTTACCGACGCCGTAAGGTAGACTCGAGCCCACTAAAGCCCAGCCGGTGGCTACACCGCTATATGATAGAGTGACTTATTGTAAACTAATAATGTAGGACTATACGCCGGAAACACACATGTATTATTGTAGTTGCTGTGACATTACCTTAAGTGAAACTAAGACCCTATTCGAAAATTCACGTGGGAATTAAATTGTTCGTGTAATATTCTTATAAAAAAGTAGTACCCTTATTTTTTTACTTAACTTCTTAAAATCTATACTGTCAAACTTTTTAAATTTTGACCATACTATCTACATTGACTATATAAAAATTATATCTTTAGATTTATCGTTAAAAACATTTTTATAATTTTATTAGTATATTTTAGTATAAATTTAACAGTGATGAAACTCGCATCCCGAGGCCCGTTACAAAGTTAAAAAAGGTCAAGTAAAAGAAGATGCAAGAGAGTAGTGTGTAATTACAGCGTCGGAAAGGCGGAAGAAGGAAAAGTTGAGTTGGCAGCTGATGATATCCATAGCTTGGCACGTGCGATGGAAGCATACTATTACTAGGAGTAGCAGCAGGGTGCTGGTGGGGCGGTCTTGTCGCATTGAAGAATTGGGAGAGGAGAGGAGGGCACGCAGTAGCTGGCTGGCTCGCTCGCCATTTTCCAAGAAGAGGAGGCGCTTGAGAGAGGGCATGCATGCAAGATCAAACAGCAGTGCAGTGCAGTGCAGTGGTAATCATTCCATCCGCTTCGGGAAGGCAAGCAGGCACCGTCGGTTATTGCCGGCCGACGTACCGCGCGTGCCTAGCTTCTTCTTGCTCCATGCTTGGGTGCCCAGGCAATGCAGGCAGGCATGGCATTGGGGATTTGATTTGACCTGACAGCCAGGTAGCCTTCGCCGAAGTGGAAATGGAATGATTTCCTGACTTGACTACTCCTGTACCCCACCCCACTCCGACTCCAACAGTAGCACTACGTCTGCTAGTCTCAGTCAAGTCCCAGTGCCGGCCGGCCGGCCGCCCCCTAGAGTCCAACTTCACTGCACGCCGGATGCTGCCACCGGACGAGCGGTACTATGTGTATCCGTGACCGTGATCAATGTCCTGCCAGATCATGGAGACACCAGTACAATCAAATGTCCCTAGCTTAGCCATGCTGCTCATGACACAAAAAAACAAGCTCAAGTACTGGAGAAACCGAATTCTTCTTGTCTTGCTCTGTGTGAGAGGACGACGGAATGGAGGCAGGCAGGCGACGTCCGATCGATCGGGGAGTGGGTGCACGGCGAGGGCATACGTACCATGGATATCTGTGCAGTGCCGGTTTCTTCAGAGTTGCCGGGAATAACCGTTCGGTGTTCTCGATCGCGATGGCAGGCCATCCCGTCCCATAAAAATCACGGTATGTTCCAACAGAAGCGCTCCGACGTTCAATACCTTTATAAAAATATGAGATGATGGTCATTGATCTATTCTCCTTTCTCTTTTCTTAACCATCGGATTAAAAATCAGCTATTCAGATTCGTATGTAGATAGTTCTTCCACTCTTCGTAGAAAAGATTAGACCGACGCGTGGGCCACACTCCTCCTTCTCTCTCCCTCCGCATCCTCCGTCTCCTGCAACCACTCTACCTCCCGCAACTGCCGCCCTTTCTCTCTTCCGAACCCTCGTGCCGTGTCTCCTCCTCAGCTCGTAAAGAAAATGAGCTCGTTAGAAAACCAAACTCAGCTCAACTCGTTAAAAAAAAGTTGAATTCGGCTTGTTAGACTCCTTGTCAATAAACATCCATGCAGTCCATATTACAAAACATCCATGCAGATCACAGGTCCTTTCAGGAAAAACAATGGCATATGTCCCTTTAGGAAAACCAATGGAGGGTTTCTGGGCCAACCAACACCTTTAACGCGAGCTCACTGGACGACTACCATATCTTTAGCCAACAAGTACAGAAGTGCCAGTGCAAAAAAACTATATGAATGACTGGTATGCAAAGGTCATAGCTAGTGATCTGGAAAAGAGAATACCTGGACAGCTACAAAGGATACACAGTATGATTGAGTTTCCAATGCCCAAGTTCATGTGCAAAAACAGAAGCTATCTCATCCTCGTTACTACACTGAAACCAACAAAAGGATACAGGTTGATTTCATGTGTGCTCTCCAAAATTGCAACGAAACAAAATAACTCAACTCGGTAAAAAAAAAAGGTTGATCTGTAGCACAAAACCTGCTGAAACCATACATGTAAGTCTGAAAGAGAATTGACAGTTGAAATCATAGCAGAAAACTATAGATTGCTAGTTAGCAATGAACCCAACCTTGAAGGTAGAGCAATTAGCATACATTACTGTGGCTTGACCTGGTAGACCCATCCACCACAGTAAGTTTCTCAAAGCAAACTTGAGGGAAGCTGCTAAATTCTCTATCTTCTCCCTAGGTGGTTATTAGTTACAATAGGATTTTTTCAATGACAAATTAATGATGTCCATCATCATATACACAACGCCAAAATGACAATCAATTTTGTCCATCATCATATGATATTCCTATAACATGTCATTTCAAGAACTTAACAACCAGATGGACCAAACCATGCATGCAAAATGCTAGTCAACATTTCATTCAATTGATAAGACTAACATTAATCCTTGAGATTAGAGGATACATACCGGTGTTGGTGCCGGACCCGCTGGTTGGCCAGGGCAAGGCATCTTTCTAGTGGACACCGGCGTTGATGCAGGGGGTGAAACAATCAGAGGTAGACCATTGTATGTACTTGTCGTATGTTTGAACGTCATACGAACGCTACTCCACTACGACATCCAACATCGTCCTGTCCGTCCATGCTGTCGTCCAATCCTTCTGCAGCGCCTGCCATTCCAAAGCATGCCGACCTACCCTCGATTGCCTGCATTTCAGGAATCAGTGATGTTACAAAAGAAGACATACGAAGTGTGAACATTACTCATATGGAGTTTGACTCACAAGTGTATGGCTCACGGCAGAAACCCGCCACCCAGAGGGGGCACGACCTGGTACAAACCGAAATGTCATATTACGCGCTGCGGTGCATAAGCCTCCATCATATATGAGAACACCAGATGGTAGGTCGTCGCCCATAACTCGGTGTCCTAGAGGCATTGCACGGACAACCCGTGTGGCGCTACACTCATCACGGACTCTGGAGTCCATGGAGCCCAGACAATGTCGTTGTCATGCAACAACTCGAACTTGTTGTGATAGAACAAGTAGCACCTCGCCAGTATGCCCTTGGTGCAGCATAAACGAGCACCAGTCCACTGCAAGCCTATAGTGAGCCCGTCTATCTAGTCAGCAAACTCGGTGAATGGGTGTACTGGCCTCTAGAAGCCCAGACGTCCGACAAGGAAGTGCCCCCAACTCCATAGCTGTAGAAGCACGTAGCAGATGGCCAGGTTGGGGGTAGCACCGATGCCACGCTAGCAAGCGTCACACAACTCCTGATATGTGGCGTATAGGACAGCTGATCTCCAGATGTACTGAGGCGTCACTGCAACCTCCGTGTCAGCCAAAGACTCGATGATGCGGATGAGGTCGAAGTTGCAAATATCGCCGTGTGTGGATGGAAACATGCTCCAACCAAAAAGCTGAAGAAGGTACGTGACGAGGTGCATCCTGACCTCGTCCGATGCATCTTGAGGGCACTGGCCGAAATGCCCCAGTCTAGTATGCGGGAGGCACCATGAGTACCCTCTAGGACAGTTAGGCCGAACCAATATGCTAGCATGTCCCTCTAGTCCACCGATGGAGGGGCTGGAAGAAGTGCCTCACCCCGGAGAGGGAGACCAGTCAAGAACGAGATGTCCGCAGAGTGACCGTCATCTCACCCCACCGAAAGTGGAAAGTGTGCATCTTGGACCTCCACCTGTCCACAAGTGTCGAGAGTAGGCTGCCGTCTAGGGTGAACTAGCGTTCAATGGAGACTAGCCTCGCTGTAACGCCCTAGGGTCCAAACCGGCTCAGACCTAACCACATTTTGGATAGGCCACGCACACGTAGCAACCCGCTTGCACTTTCATCCTCGCTTCGCGCAAAACGGTTAACCGGGGGTGCTACCATTGGAACTCCTAGGCTTATATGTAAGGGATACTCAAGTTAAGCTAGCAAGGTGGGACTAGCACAGAAATTCATGTGCATACACACATGGGCCAACATGGGCCGGGGTGTCACACTCGCAAAGGGCAACAGGCCCGTGGCCCGTAAGATTTGGACGTAGCGATCGTTCAGCTCCCAAGGATCCCTCCCTCCCCGTAGCTTGAAGGGCGGACGGCCATCCGCGTCACCCTGTGATCCACAACTGGCACTAGTGGTTCTCATCGTAGAACTTTTCAAAAAGTTCCTGTAAAGACATACCTTGCAATAAATAGGATAGACGAAATATTAGTACGAAAATTGATAATGACAATAAAATACTACACATTAAAATTTACGACAAAATAAACAGTACACACATATATGTATATTATATATACATACATATAATGGCAGTACAATACTATATATATATATATGTATATATATGTATATATATATATGTATGTATGTATGTATGTATTACATAGGAATTACCTGCTAATATGACTGCTTATCAACTGTGAAGAATTGTGAGACTGCGAGAGTGACTATGAGAGAGCTTGCAATTTATAGCGCGAGCGGAAGCACAACGCGCTACCGAAGCGTCGATACTGATGGGAGTGAACTGCGCACGGGAGATAGACGGGACACAACTTCCCTTTCGGCGGTCTGCTCCCTTGTTGCGTATGCACAAGCGCTAATTTTTTAGAGCAGCCAAATGGCCTTCGGCTAACTGCATTTTTTGCATGCTTACTAAAGTATCTTAAAAACACCCGCACCATGCGGCAGAGAATTTGATGCTACTAATTATTTTTCTAATCAAGCAATTAAACTAATTAATTGTAATAGCTAATTACCTGCCGCCCTAAGGCCGAGCGGCAGGTTCTTGACCTCATGGTGGCTGGGTGGCAGGCCCCTGCCGCATGGCCACAGTGCTTCTTAGGCCAGGTGCCAGCTTCTGGGCGTCGTTGCCCAGTTATCGGGCAGCAAAATGATATTTTTGCTCTTATCGTGCGCACATTAATATTTTTATAAAAACGGTCTCCAAATAGTTGTAAGTATATAAAAAAAACTCCAGATATGGATGACACGGTACTACTTCAATTGTAACAGTTATTACACGGACTGACATCTGTAAATTTGATGTCGGACGGTTTACACGGGCTGTTCTCTGTTAATTTGACTAGGTGTGCTAGTAAAGAATTTGGACTTCTGTTGGCATTGCAAAATGTCAAAGTGAGAAGCATAACTAATGAAAACTTCGCTCTTACCTATTTTTCCGCCATTTCTATCCCCCTCTTAGGCCTTGGCTGTCTCGCGCTTCCGAGCTCGGCTCTGCTTCTCTCCTCTTCGCTCTTCCCTTCTCGGGGCGACCAGGGTTCGTTCGATCGCGCGCTCGCTTCGACCACCGCCGACTCCCTCAATCGGAATGCATTCCATTTTGCTCCCAGGTTTTATCCGGCCGCCCGCACACTCTTACCCTGAATTTTTAGAGCTTCTTATGTGAGATTTTGTTAGCCATTTCTTGATGGGATCCATGTTATGTATGTCTCTGTTCGGCCTTTTGGGCGCTGGGGTTGGTCCATGCGTGCGCTGTTTTAGCTTAAATTTAAGTGCTTAGCTGTTCTTGGCTGATAGATCTGTGTACAAGACTGTTTCTCTCCATCTATCTCTTTAGAGCACCACTACATCTTCTTGGTCATGATGTGGGCTTCAAGTGTGGAGTTAGGTTTGGATATGAGTAAAAGCTGGGATTTTTAGGATGTTTGTGGGATTCGGGTGCGGTCGCTGTAGACTTGTGTTAACATGCTAGTGCTAAGATGAGGTGCAATTTTAGGCATTTTGAGTTCGTTGTGACCTGATGTTTTGAGTCGGTTCAGGTAGACAGGTAACTGTAGATGCAAGTGCGATTGGTGGGGAACCAAATATTAACTGCCGGTAGCAACCAATAATTGCACTTTTTAATTTGAAAAAGTGTGTGTTGATCACCACTGTATCAGTCTATCAGACAGAGATGTGACCGAAAGGATTGGTCCCTTAATTGCGTACTTGGCGACATCAGCTAACTAACACGCCGCCGATCAACCTGACTGGAATGGTGCCCTGCTCACCTTTCCTAGCTACTAGAAGTCCATTAGTTTTTTTTTTAGATAATGGAAAATAATTTCCGGCCTCTGCAAGCGCACACAGCCAAGTTCTTACAAGGTGATCAGCTAATTGCTGTTAACAAATAAGGAAACGAGAATACAAGTTTATCAAAGAGAATAAAAGCAAAGTCTATTATTGCTCCTCCATCCGCTCTTGGCGAAAAAGTCCAATGTGACAACTTCCAGTGCTCGGCTCGCCAGTCAAATGGTCTCCTTTGCATCCTCACGCTGCAACAATGCCCAGAACCGCAGCCAAAACGTTCCCCTGAAGGTAGCCTGCATAAAAGAAATATAACGTTTCTTTTCAAAAATAACATCATTCCGTGTACACCAGATAGCCCACAGAAGAGCGGCGACACCCACTAAGATCAGCTTTCGAGCACTATTCCCAACTCCAGTTAACCAATTCCGCAGCATATGATGTATGGACCTAGGAGGAGTTAACCCAGTAGCTATGTGCAATATACGCCAGATATTCTTAGCATGTTGGCAGTCAAAGAAAAGGTGATTAATTGTTTCATTGCAATTGCAGAAGCAACACTTTTGATTCCCATGCCAATTCCTCTTAGCTAAGTTATCCTTTGTTAAAATCACCCCTCTTTGAAGATACCAAAGGAAGATTTTTATCTTCAAAGGGAGTTTCAGCTTCCAAATGATAGTATGCACAAAAGGATTGCCCTGGTTCATAAGATGATTGTACATAGATCGCACTGAAAAAAATACCATTTCTATGTAAATCCCAGGAGAATAAGTCCTTCCTATTGGTAAGCTGAAAATTAGCAATTTGAGCTACTAGATTAAGCCAAGCGGTCAATTTATCTCCCACTAAAGCTCTTCGAAAAGAAACATTCAATGGCACCTGGTTCATAACATGTGCCACTGTGACCTGGGGGTAATGGACTAACCTATACAGGCTAGGAAATTGATCTTTAAGGGACTTAGAACCCACCCAATTATCCTCCCAAAATCTAGTTTGTGAACCATCTCCTATCATGAAGGTACCACACCCTAGAAAATCTCCCCTAACCTTTAAAAGACCTTTCCAAAAATGAGAATCACCAGGTTTGATTTGTACCTGTGATAAACATTTCGATCTCAAATATTTATTTTTAATTAAGGTCTGCCAGGTTCCTTCTGCATTAAGAAGTTTAAATAACCATTTACTAAGAAGACATTTATTTTTAATCAAGAGATCTGTTATTCCTAGACCACCTTGATCTTTGGGGCGACAAATAATATCCCACTTGGCAAGGCGATATTTATGATTCTCATGATTACCTTGCCAAAAGAATTTTGATCGATAGAAATCAAGTTTCTTTAGAACACCTTTTGGTACTTCAAAGAAGGACATCATAAACAAAGGTAGGCTACTAAGGACCGAATTAAGTAAAACAAGTCGGCCCCCATAGGACATATGTTTTGCCTTCCAAGTACTTAATTTACATCTAAATCTTTCTTCGATTACACCCCAGTCTGCATTGCAGAGTTTGCGATGGTGCATCGGAATGCCTAAGTACCGGAATGGATATGATCCTAATTTGCAACCAAAAAGCAGAGTATATTCCTGCTCATAATGCTTTGCCTCTCCATAGCAGAAAATCTCACTTTTGTGGAAATTAATTTTTAGCCCAGATAGTTGTTCAAAAACACTGAGCAGCAATTTCATATTCTTAGCTTGCTCCAAATCATGGTCTATAAAAAGGATTGTGTCATCAGCATATTGCAAGATGGACAATCCATCATCCACCAGGTGAGGTATGATTCCTCGAATTTGACCATCCTCTTTTGCCCTCTTAATCAAAATTGAAAGCATATCTGCCACGATGTTAAACAGAATGGGTGACATAGGATCTCCTTGCCTAAGACCTTTTTTCGTTTGGAAATAGTGCCCAATGTCATCATTAATCTTGATGCCCACACTACCTCCAGTTACAAACTTTTCCACCCAATTGCACCATTGCTGGCAGAATCCCTTCATTCGCAAAGTTTGTTGTAGAAAGGACCATTTGACTTTATCATAAGCCTTTTCAAAGTCAATTTTAATTATGACACCATTTAGTTTTTTGGTGTGTAACTCATGTATGGTTTCATGCAAAATCACCACACCCTCCATGATATTTCGGCCAGGCATGAAAGCCGTTTGAGTAGGTTGTACTACCTTACTAGCCACTCCCATTAGTCGATTTGTGGCGACCTTTGTGAAAATTTTGAAGCTCACATTGAGTAAACAAATAGGTCTATATTGTTGAATTTTTGTTGCCTCTTTAATTTTTGGAAGTAGGGTAATCACTCCAAAATTGAGGCTGAATAAAGGAAGGCGATCTGCAAAGAAGTCATTGAATAGCGCCAAAAGATCATCTTTTATAATTTCCCAAAAGACTTGATAAAATTCTGATGGGAAGCCATCAGGGCCAGGAGATTTATTGTGTTCCATTTGGAACACCGCCTCTTTTACTTCTTTATCCGTAAAAGGAGCGATTAGAATGGCATTTTCCTCCTCGGTGACCTGTGAGATATCTTGTATTTGATTCTCCAGTAGGCTAAAATTGTTATCAACCGAAGGACCAAACAACTCTTTATAATATTTAGTAATATAAGCTTTTAATTCAGCATCACCCTCTATTATCCCGTCCTCTTGTTCTAGCTTGAAAATGCGTTGTTTTCTATGTTTACCATTAGCAACCAGATGGAAATACTGGGTATTATTATCACCCTCCAAAAGATCCTTAGTTTTTGCTCTCTCATACCATTTAATTTCTTCTTCCCTCAACAAACTGACTAATCGTTCGTTGAGGTAGTGTTTGAAATTTAATTCTTGGTGAGAGAGATTGGCTATTTCTGCCTTTTTATCCAAAGCATCAATCATAGTGATTAATTTATTCTTCTCTTTTTTATTGTGGCCAGCTATATTTTTGGCACAGCCTCTCAAAAATTGTCTAAGGGATCTTATTTTATTTTGCCATCTCTCTATAGCTGTGGCACCATTACTTTCTGATTGCCACATATTAGCAACCAGATCATAGAAACCCTCTCTTAATAACCATCCTCGTTCAAATTTGAACAAAGGACATTGCCTATTATGAGAAGAAGCACCTGTATTCAATAACAAAGGTGTATGATCAGAAGTAGTTCTGTCCTTGGCCATTACTGTTGTGAGCGGGAATTTTTGTTCCCAATCTGTACTAACCAAAATCCTATCTAATTTCTCAAAAGTCGGATTATACCCGCTACTCGCCCAAGTATACTTGCGACCCGACATTTCTAGTTCTCTAAGTTGAAGAGTCTGAATGACCATATTAAATAAATTTGGCCATCTGACATCAAAATTATCTTTGTTTTTATCCTCAGGACAACGCATAATATTGAAATCTCCACCAATGATATAAGGTAGCGATTCTTTACCACAAATCTGGGCCATCTCAGTTAGAAACCTTTCCTTATATTGATGTTGTGCCGGTCCATAAACTGCAATCAACGACCATTTGAAACCATCACTCTTATTTCTAAGAGTGAACTTAACATAGAATTCCCCTTCATCAATATTACCAATGTCATATACCATCATGTCGATACCGAGGAGAATTCCCCCGGATCGCCCATGTGGTGCCATGCAATGCCAAATATATTCCTTGCCACCACATAGTTTTTTTAGGATCCCATCTGGGAATTGATCCCTACCCGTTTCCATAAGAGCAATAAAATCAATTTGCTCCTTTTTTACAATATCTTCCAAATATCTAATTTTAGCCAAGTCCCCAAGACCTCTGCTATTCCAGAAGATCCCTTTCATTTGAGACTCAATTTGGAAGGTGTAGTAGGTTTTTTAGGTGTTAATCCCACCTTGTTTTTCTTTCCTGAATTATATTTCTTCCTACGAGGAATAGCATTAAGCTCACAACATATGTGATCATATCCCTCTTCATGCATGTTCTCATCAAAATCCTCACATACATCATTGAGTTGTGCATCTTGAATATCTTCTTCCTCATCCAAATTTAGCTTAGGAGAGGAAGACTGATTATTAGGTATTTCTCCCTTAGCCAACACCCTAAGCCTATCTATTTCTATGTTTTTAATAGAGGTAATAGATGAAGAAATAACATTATTATCTCTACCCATAGAAACTCCTAGGTTGGCAATTCTAGATGAAATGACAGAGTCAGAAAAGGATGAAAAGGATAAACACATACCAGGCTGCATAGAATTTTTTTTGGCCACCAGATTCATCGCCTTCTCCATCATTTTATCATCTCCTTTGCTAGCTACCCGCTTACTGGACCTTGTATTCACTTCATTTCCTTTGGCTAATGCTATTTTCAGATCTTCAAGGCAAACATTGGTCAAAGCCTCGAGTGCATTAACCATCGCCAGGCTAGACAAATTGGCACGAATTCCATATGCCTTGGCTAGCATTTGTGACTGACGGCGAGACAGTGTGTGCAGTAAAGGTTTATCCTGCTCACCAATGCTTGCTGTAGGAATTTTTGGTTCAGCACCCACAATATTTTGTTCTAAAGACCCAATTGGCAGAATGTCATTCTTGTTTGCTTCCAAAGAAATGACCTTCTGACGCAGCTGCAATGTGTCCACCAAATCATCACTATCAGACTGATGTTTCGCCAGCTGAAACAAAGCTGGTTCAGATTCTAGTGCAACTTCCTTAATCAAATTAGGATTAACCTCATTTAGTGAGCCTGGTAGATCATTACCCATCAGTGACTCACATTCCAAGCCCACCATCGGCTCAGACGCCAAACCAAACAGTGCCTCACCTTTACCAATTGAATCCCCAGCAACCATGAGACTTTTCTGAAAATCAGCATCCGGTAAGTCCAACCCATTAAGCAGAGAGCTGTGAGTATATGTCATCTGGGGCACAGAATCCTCCAAAGGTTCAGACATCACCATGACACTAGTTTCCTCCAGGAGCCTATCCACTGCTGAATCAATAGCTTTGTCAATAATTTCAAGTTCTTGTGCAGTAGGTGCTCCCTCTTTTTGGAGCTGGTTGGAAGTATTTGGCAGACCTGAGGTATTGAAATTAGTAGAAGTAGAACCACTATCATTTTGCTTACCCTTTTCAGCATCCTCCATCTCCTGATCTTTGTCAATATTTGATTCCTTTGGGTTCAGATCATCATCCTCATCAAGCTCATCCAGATCCTCATTGTTATCAGTGACCACTTGCTCCACTTTGAAGAAAATTTCATAAAGACAGTCATCAACAACAATATCTGCATCATCCGGAATACTATGAACATCCAGAACTGCTACCAAAAGCCTAACCACTCCTGTCTTCTTCATTGATCGCATGTCCACCCGTTGGGTAGCACCAAGAATAGACCCCACTGCCCAAAGTGGAAGGAATGATCTGATTTCATAAGGAACGCCATACACATTAACCCACACATTCTGCAACCTCTGCTTTGGCTTTATCTCATTATTCCATTCTTCGAAAAGCATCACGCCCTCATTGTTGTCTGTGCGAAGGCGTTTCATGCTAATCATTCTCTGCAGCTCCACCTGACACGGGAATGGAACAATGTATGTATTGTCACCATGCTCTCGTACCACCCAGTCCCATTTCACTGGAATTGCCCGAGCAAGTTCCTTCTTGACTAAATCAGCCTGAACATTACCCTCAACAATTGTGATTAGAGCAGTTGCAGAGACTCTTCTAGGGGCCTTCGCTGCTGATGTATATGGAATATAGAAGAATCCTAACCCCTCTCCCGCAAGACCACAGAAGGTAGCAGTTGGTTTTGGACCATGCAGCAATGGGCATTGAGATGTGAAATGCTCTTCTTCACAAATCTCACAACACAGCACAAATTTCTTCTTCTTCTTAGACACAGGTTCATTAACGAATTGTGTACCTTTTTGTTTCATGGCATGAGTTTGAGAATTGTCTCCTCTTTCTTTGCTTGCAGCCAGAGTCACGTTGCCAGTCTGATGAGCCTTGTGACCGCCTTCCCCCTGTCCCGAAGCATCCCGGCCATGAGGCCTGTCAATGGCATTGTCGCCGTAGCCGCGTCCGCTTTGTACGCGAACACGACCGCGCCCACGGCCATATGGTCTCGGTGGTCGTCCCCCGCCCCGTGTGAACTGCAGCTGGCCACTATAGTTGCGGCTCTGACGCTGATCACCATCACCAGCTCCACCGGGACCTCCCATCGCCGCACTGCCGGCCATGACCACCTCTGCGTACGTGCGACAATCACGCGTGTTAGGTTTTCGCGTTAGGCGTCGCTGCAGAGAAGCCAATCCGGGATATCGACGTGACCAAGCCAAAGTTGTTTGGCCCACTGTGTTGCTCGGCCCAGGTGGTATGCTCGGCCCAGGTGGTAGCCCAACAGGAGAGAGATTCGAAATTTGAATTTGTCGGTGATCCAGATCTGTGCAACACTCCTGTGACTGAGACCTTGCCGGAGATGACGAACTTCGCAAATCCTGTGCTTCAATCAGCTTAGGCACAAGAATGTCCCCTAATGATCTCAACTGGGAACATCTAGGCTTCGGCAACGGGCCCTTCCAGCCATGCTTCCCGTTCCAAGGCCAGAAACCTTTGCTATGGTTTTGGACCTTGGACATCCTCGTTGCCCTTGGTTGATACGGTGTACATCCCTCTCGATCGCCGATCACCATAGGGAGAAGCCTGGAGCGAGGACTTGTTATTCCGCGACGATCGGAGATCTGGAGAAAATTTCTTGCTCTGCTTGTCTGAGGCATTTCACCAAACACATTGCGCGCAAGCTGAGCACCATCCCAGGCATCCTCCTCGCCTCCCGATTCTGGTCTGGTACCTTCCATTGTCGGGGCGATGGAGACCACGGCGTCGATCAGCCTGGGGAAGCTCATCCTCACCGGGGATATTCGCCGGCGGTATTCCGGGCCTGCCCGCCGCCGCTGAAGGGGCTGGCGCCGGTGGCCGCGGCAATTCCGGCCCGCGCCGCCCCTGCGCGCTCCGCCGCGCGGCCCCTACGAAGAGGCGCTCGGCGTTACCCAATCTACGAAGAGGCGCTTGCGAAAGAGCCTTAGTTGTATGGAACTAATGTATATCGATTGCAAGTTCAATGCGTGGTTAACCTGATGTGTGTTATGTTCATTTTGCAGATTGCTAAAGTAGAAGCTGAACGTACACTACTTTAGTACATACTATTTTGGCGGTTAGTTTTTTTGGATCAAATTGGCTGCAAGATTTTAGCTCATGGTGGCTGGATGAGCAGCTGAAATGCTACTGGCTGTGGAGGGAGGAGGGTTTTTCTCGTCATCTGCATCAGGGTATAGCCATGGCCTTGCTCTCTTGCTGCTTGGACGGAAAGGTGAAGAGAAGCCTGTCAAGGTATCACCATGGAATCATTATCAACTAGTCGATCGAGATTCTGAGCATGAAAGCCAGGTGGCTTCAAGGAAAAACGATGTTCCTGGTAAATGTGCTTCCTTTATCTGCTTTGGCTGCACACCTGCTAGGCTTGAGGGGCATGTCCTCCAAAATTGAGTTCAAGTAACACGCCTGGGGTCTCATCAGAACAATCATCCAGTTCAACAAACAGGAAAGCAACAACTGATGGTTCCATCCATGGAGGTGGGAGAAAAGGTTGTCTTAAGAGCAAATTGAAAAGGGACTCTTCTGAGCATTCCATCGTAAGTGATGGTGAGGACCCGCGTGAGTCACTGGAAGAGGTGCAAACCTTGAAAGCTGGTATAGAACGGACAAAAGTTCAGTGGACTGACACATGCGGTAAGGAACTTTTCGAGATAAGAGAATTTGAAACAAGGTATTGTTTCTAGTTTGTACAAATACTGTCGATAGTCAGTAGATAAAATTTCTTGCTGTCACTATAGTCATCAAAAGATGCCAGCTTTAACTCATCAAAGAAGCTCCCAGACAATCTCGAGTATTCCAGCTTTAGTGTTAACACCATATATTTCTTGTGATCCTGTCTTTGGTTAAATGTTCTGTTTCTTACTAATGTGAATAATGTATTCCTTATGAAACTGGGAATGTTTATATTCACTGGGAATGAATGGGAATGTGCTGCCATCGTCGTTCTGATTTGATCTTATTTATTCACATGTTGGATTTGCTCCAAGTTCTTACATTGATAGTTTCAAGCTTTGACTCACGACTCACTACACATCGAATGTATACTGCTTGCACAGTTATTTCTTTTGGATATAGTGCCATCTGATTGTTGAATTTATGTTTCAATAGCGATGAAGGTTTGTCAGACGATGAACTGGAAAACGTGCGTTTCAGGAAATGCGAGTGTGTGATTCAGTAACTTCCATCTCTGCACAGCGGCCTCAACTGAGACGGTGCTTCATGGGACTTCGAAGCTCTCCGGTTGGTGTGATAGACACAAGATGCAAGCGCTGCTAGCTTCCCGCTGATCAAGCTGATAGTTGAGTCGAGGGGGAGTCTAGGGAAATATGCTATTATTTTGTACTTTGCAAGATCATCATCAACAGTTTGCTGGTTCTCATGTTCAGCTAGTCCACATGATATTCAGGGTTACAAGTTTGTCATGGTCGACCACTTGTACTCTTTGTTGAGTTGTTCCCTACCTTTGTTTTTTTCTTGGTTGCCCTGCAGCTGTGCATTGTACCATATGTAACTGCCCATTTTTGCTATGCCTCGCGGATGTTGTTGTACTGTGGATGAAATATGTTGTTACCTTTTCTTGAGAGGATGAAAGATCGATGTTACTTAACAGATTGCAATGGCCGGGGGCCGAACCACGGGTGGGATGAACGCTGCCGTCCATCGTTATTCATGGGTTGCTTTCAGAAAAAGATGGGCCGGCGCTGCGTCCATGAAGCCCCATATAAACGGCCCAGACCCTTGATTGTGAACCGACCGTGATCTAATTTATACTAATGTAAAAAGCACTAGTTTGGTTAAATCATTTGTCACCTAACCATGTTAATACCCTTCTCTCCTGATGATTAGATAAAAATAATCCAATGGCTAACATTACAAGTTGGTCCTGCTATCTGAATATCTACACCGTTTGTTTAGTTCATCCACGTCCGCGATTGCAAGTTGGTTCTGCCAATCCCACTACCTCGCGCATTCGCCTGCTTGGGCACCAATGCCTCATGCCGTGCTCCCCCCCGGCAATCACGCGTTTCTATAAGATTATTTTCAACGGGGCCGCCCCAATGCTCCTCCGCTCCTGCGACGCCCCCTGCTTTGCCGCTTCGCCCTACCCCCATGCTCCACTGCTTCGCGCCGCTTCGCCCCGCACCGCCGCTCCACCCCTCTGCTCCCACTCTGCCTTCGCGTCGCCGCTCCTCCCTGTTCGCTCCCGCCCGGCCCCCTGCTCCACCACTCCATCCCCCCTCCACCCCCTGCCGCCACCCTTCGCTCCCGCACTGCCCCCTGCTTTGCCGCATCGTCGCACTCCGCGCTCCGCCCCACTTGGCTCCCGCTACACTGCTCTGCCACACTCCGCCCCCTCCAGTTCGTACCCTGCGCCCCCACCGCCCTACTCGGCTCTCAACCATGACTTCTAGACTATGGCACTTCGATTGCAACTCCGACCACGGCACTTCGACCGCTTCTCTGACCACAGCACTTCGACCGTTTCTCCAACTATGGCTTCTCAACCACGGCACTTTGACCGTTTCTCCGGTAGTACCGCTTACGCAGAGTCGGTACTATTGGTTTTTGAGCACAGGGCGAAAGGCTGATTGGGATAAAAAGGTTTATATGGATGAATTGTATTAGAGTTCTGAGTAGATTAAAAAGGTTTATATGGATGACATCAATGAATAAAAAGTTACTCACAATTCTACCACCACCTCTAACTCTAGAATCAAGCTGAAGTGTTGTAGTGCGTTCGATTGTTGAGCAGCTTCTCGGCAAGCAGCCTCCGGTAGGCCTCCTAGCTTGGACGGGGACGCCGCCATCTTCTGTGCGTTCTCCTTGTCCTTCCCGGGCTCCGTGAGCAGGTAGTACGCCATGTCCATGTCCATGTCCATCGCCGACCTGTCCGGGACCGGGATGAACCTGTCGCCCTGCAGCACGCACAGGAGAGCCAACCACAAGAGTCGGCCAAGCATTTTGTCGAACAGCCTATGCGCGTACACAAAACGCTGCGACCAAAACTCACGTAGCACTTGGCCTCACCTGACTCCCCGTAACTGGTGTCCGCCCCCTGATTACACGTGTTGTGGCTTCGTGCATGGGATTGTATGCATGTTTGCTCCTTCCGTCCTTCACGTGTCTATGGCGGCTGCATGAAATGAGATCATGAGAGCTTTTGACGTGTAATTAGATGGAGGTGATTAAAGGATTAGTTAAATAATTAGAAGGTAGTAGATTTTGAAAGAGAACATTGCTACAGATTTTGTAATCTGTTGAATAATCCAGCACATTTACCGTGATCAAAAGTCGTAACTCATGGTTGAAGTCATAGAGTATCGTCGCAATCTTAGATTTACTGTATCAGACGTAGATTTACTGTAGCAGTTATGGAGTTACTGTGTAGTCGTAGAGCTACTAGTCATAAGTCATAGTCGTAGCGGCTGTGATCAAAGAGTTGTTACAACAGTCGAAAGTGCTGACGCGTGCTCAGTCCACACGAGAGCACGTTCTCCGCTTTGTTAGCGTCGTTCGCGTCATGGGTTAGGTCCGTGGAATCGTACAGGTAGTGGCACGTAATAAGGGTGTCTTAACCACTAGAGTTAGACTATGATTTTCTTTAAATAGCAGTCTAATATAACAAAAAACACTGCTAGATTTCTAGTAGCACATAAACTTTTGTGTTCATACTCTGTTCTCCTAACTTCATGTATATTTGAGTCTGAGCTCAGATGTGTTAATCGACCGAAGTTGATTGCCATCGACGAGTAGTTCGTGTCACACCGATGATCAGTTCGTCAGCGTCACGATCAAACCTTGCTGTATCAAATTAGCCCATGCAGGATAATCTAAGGGGGAAAAAGACTTCTTTGACCTCAGCAAAGCTGGATGATTGAAAACATGCATGTCTAGGTCAATTTTGAGGGTAAAATTATGTCAAGGTCTCGCTCATTTCAACTTGAGTTTTTAACTTCTGGCTTATTTTTATTATTTTTAAATTTTATTATTTTTCTGATTTTTAGCTTTTTTGACGATTCTTTTTTCCGTATTTATTTACGTTGTCCGTAATGGACTAACCTCTGTATAACTAAATAATTGCATTGTATGGTAGGTAGCACAGACACGTTAGATTGGTCCCTTTGTTAATTTGGCAGCCATGACTGGTATGATGGCAACCCGAAGGCTGGCCGGCACTACTTTAATGTACGAAAAGTTAAGTTTTGGAGGCATTCGATGGATGGATAAGACAACTTGGCAACTTGTGGGAGGAGACAGATAGACTTGTTGCGTGTTCTGTCCAATATTCAATTTTTGTGGCTATGAAATGACTCTCATCTGAACACAACTAGTTAGCAAAAAAACATACTCCATAGTTAGGAAAAAACATACTCCATTGAGCAGACATCAGTGATATGCATATCTTGTTTGTATATAGAATGTGTGAATTCTTTTAGACTAATAGTTTATAGTTTAAAATTTTAAATTTTAATTGTTCGTGAGAGATATTACACAGAGAGATATAGTCATATATGATTTTGACTGGTATAGCTGAACTCAGTATACTTTTTACTATAATTTTTCTATTGATCTTATTTTAAAAAATATATTATTTAAAAACTAATTATTGTAGATGGTATAAATATATGTCAACATCTTTTTAAAAAATCCAGCGCTCCAAAACTTGAATACCCCTTGTTTCAACTTTTAAAAGTTAATGATCACTTTCTCAGTTAGTTAATTAGTCATATGTACTTTTCAAATCTATTTCGTACAGAAAACAATGTGATGTATGCACGATCTGGCGAAAAGTCAGTGGACCAGAATCACCTCCCATAATTACATTGTCTAGTGGTACATATAAATCCCAATTACAGAGGACCCCAGCAGCTAATTATGCAGTAGGCAACTCCAAATCAATCGGCAGTTGCAGTAGTACTATTTGTTACTAGGTGATAAGAAATGAGCACTGCTTTAATACTTTTCTCTCTAATAGAAATAATACTAATATTAAAATAAATAAAAAGATAAGTAACACATATCCACTATTTATTATATTTTAAAAATTATATAAATCACTGTTGAAACAAAATCAACGAAGCACCTCTCAATAGGATTTCATGTAGATGGAGTACAACACTTTCCAATGGAACGGAATCTCTCTATTTTGCACCGGAGATGCTCCTAGATGCCCACTTTTTAGGGGAAAATTTATTTATTTGCCACCCTTACGACTCGGGTGGCAACAGATTTACCACCCGGGCCCATTGTCAGTGACTCAGGTGACCCCACATGTAAGTGACAGAGTCTCGATGTCAATATTAAGAGTGGCAAAAAATTGAATCTCCCGTACTTATTTTTATGTATCTTCTGTACGTCAAGTGATGTGAGAAAATTTGTTGTGACTTCACTTAAAAACAAGATAACATATAGGCGAATTGCCACATCTAAATATGTGGGGAATGCTGATTGCTGTTACTTCGATATATCAGCGATTAGTCTCTTCGTGTTCTTCTAATTACACCCCACTGTCCAATGCCCCGTGTAGGAGTACAAAAGAAGCGAATAATTTTTGTCCGACCGATTATCCGAATATTTATGAAACGAATATGGAACGGAGAAATAAGTATCAAGTATTGTCCGTGTTCGACTTTAACTTAGAAAAAAAATATGAAATAGGATATAAAATGAGCGATATCTGTCTGCCGCTTTTTGTATGTTAGCTTTATGTCTCTTATATTATTATTATTATATTTGGATGACGGAACTGAATTACTACTATATTATTATCTGTGCCAACCAAATGAATTGACGATGGAGATGGCTGGCCCTCTAAACACGTCCAGGCTGACGATATTCTCGAAACCTCTTACATAAATAAGAATACACAGCCTTTTGCTGGCGCGCATCTAGCCATACAGAGGCAGCACGCGCCCTCGATCCAACACACACACACACACGCATATACATACATAGGATCGATCGGAGTAGGCTTCAGCCTTGAGCTTTACGCGGGCACGAGTTGAGCTGAGGCGAATAAGCTGCATGCTAGTGCTTGCTGCTAAAGGTAGCAACTAGCAAGCATGCGGTGGTACGCGAATGCGAGGGAGGTCGGGTGCGGCGACGGCGAGAGAACGTCGACCGTGGTGCTCGCCCACGGCTACGGGGTGAACCAGGCGTCATGGCACATGCTCCTGCCCTCCCTCTCCCACGCTAACAAGGTATCTCTCTCTATATATATATATGCATGTACCGATGTACGTACGTATTTACCACTGATTGCACACTGTGTTGTGGTACTACGATTAGCTAAAACCGACGTATACTCGTCCCGGCCAGGTGCTCCTGTTCGACTGGGACTTCACCGGCGGCGGCGCTCAGGAGGAGGAGGAGGAACGGCGGTGCACGTTTGGCAAGTTCGCGGACGACCTGATCGCGCTCATGGACGAGAGGGGGGCGAGGGGCGCGGTGTTCGTGGGGCATTCCATGTCCGCCATGGTCGGCTGTATCGCGTCCGTCCGGCGACCCGACCTCTTCGCCCACCTCCTCCTCCTCTGCGCGTCCCCGAGGTGATCCAATTATCCAAAGGCTTACTCACTTGAATTACCTAGCTCCCTGCATGCATCAATGCAGTCCATGGCGCGCGCGCGAAGCAGGCGCAGCGCGTTGGCAAAAAGGACTACGCATAGGACGCTGAAATGGGCATCAAGCCTCTCTGCCTTTAGATTGCTTTTAGATACGTGCTAATACAATAGTATGGAAAGGGAGTCATTAACATAGATGGAAAGTCTTAATCATGGATGGAAAATCTCACTCATAAATGGAAAGTCTCACTCATAGAGTCTGGGCACCATGGTGCCCCTGTTATTTATACTTACTATATATATATATATATATATATATATATATATATATATATATATATATATATATATATATATATATATATATATATATATATATATATATATATATATATGGCACGCGCGCATCACGGCCGGCCGCCAACTTGCCATGTGCATGCTTGCATACTCCATGCATATTTTTAGGATTTTCTTATTTGCAGTAATTAATCCCTCGCTAGCCCCTGTTAAATGTTTAACAATTCCCTCATTCCTTTTCCACTTCTTCGAGATCCTAGCTAGCCTTTTGATTAGTCCAGCGGGTCGGGCCATGCCGTGCACAAGCACGATGGGCCTCAGGCTGCAGTGGCATGGCATGGCGAACTTGGCCGACGAGGCCAGGTAAGGCACGATGGCACGCCGGGCCGCTGTCGGGATGTGCCAGCATGGGCACGGCATACAACACTTGTGTTAGAGCTAGACATATATCTTATCCACCGTCAATGCCACGCTTGTCAGCCACTACCACCGTGGTTGCTCGCCTCAGGCCTTTAGACACCGTCGCTGCCACGCTTGTCTGCCACCGTTGACGCGCTACTGCCCACCTTGGCTGTTGCCATCGTGCGCTTGTCCGCCTCCACCCGGATCAGCTGCCGCTGTGTGCCCGGCCATTGCTACCAAGGCATGGAGCTAGAGAGAGGAGCCGACTTGACTCAACTTATTTTTGCAATAATTGCATACTACAATTACCTACGTTTGGCCATATACAATATTGATCCTCTTGGTCATGTGCTTTCAGCACTTCGCCCTACCACCGGTGGACGGGGGGGGGGGGGGGTTGATGATGATCCTCCGATCCCATCATGTGACAATGGGGGAAAGAAGTTCTTGAAGGTGGCATCCTCATAGCCCTCCATACCATCCATATGATGGTCATCCATGTCATAGTCTCTCATGCCCAGGGAGAGTTGGTGAGCATCGATGTGAGCATCGTCCTGCCTGGGAAGAGGACTAGGGAGAGTGCGAGGGCATGCTTGTTTTTGCCTTGGCTCCACTGTTGTCCTCGTCTTCTTGCTAAACATATCAAGAGAGAGATAGAATGGAGAGGGTAGAGAATAGAGAGCTTGGTGAGTTACTGGTGTTGAATTGTGCAAATATGAGATGAGCGGTGGGTTTTATAAGCATGGATGAAGAGGGTCATGGCTCTTTGACTCCTTGCTTGCTCTTTGCCTCCTCCATGACCGTTGCCTCATGAGCTCTCAAGCTTTTTTTGTCCGTTTCTCATAGCACTCACCGTTTGTTGCTATGGGCAGAGCCAACGCAAAGTCATTCATCGTTGCCCTCACCGTCAGTTGGCTAGGCCATCCACCCGGTTATCTCCCTCTCACTCTCTCGGTCTCCCTCTCAGTCTCACTCTCTCACTCTCCCTCTTTGGCTCTCCCTCTCTCCCTCTTCAGTTCTCCTCGACGTGGTGATGCCTAGGCCTACTTGGATCCGCACCTCCCTCATCTCCTGCAGGCGATAGCCTAGGCCCAGATCTAAGCCGATGATGATCATGATGATGGGGTTGGCATGGTTTCCCTCCCCTCCCCTCGATAGTGATGTTGGGGGCGGCACAGCGCGGTGACAGCGTTGATGACCTCTATCTACCTCCCCTCTCCTTGATAGTGATGAGGGTGGCAACATCCCTCCCTTGCTCCCCTCCCCTCTCCTCGTCCCTGCCAGCGGCGGCTTTGGCTCAAATCAGAATCGGAGACAACCATGATGATGGGGGCGTCACAATTCCCCTCCCCTCTCCTCAACGGTGACGAAGGTAGTGGCACGATGACGATGACCACGGCAAGGTGCCTCTGTGACCCTCCCCTGCTCCCCTCCCCTTGCCGCGGCCACCGACGCCGAGTCGCCGACACTGTCGCGTGTTGTTGTCATGCTTGCGTGCCACTGTGCTGCGCTAGGCTTTTTTGGACCGTGCTGGCCCAAGCGTGGTCCAATGCAGCGTGTCGTGCTGTGCTGTCCGATGTGCTTGATTCCCAGGCTCGGCCAGGTCCGGACATTCGTGCTATGCTAGCTCGGTCTGTACTATTTCGTATCGTGCCGTGGTATAGGCCAGGGCGTACTGGCCAGGCCTCGGCCCGGGCCAACTCCCAGGAGTACTTTGATGCTATTGCCAACTTGTGAGCAGTCAACGTCTGTCCACCTCAGCGTACAAATCCACCATGCAGCAGCGGTCCGCGCACTACTGTATCGACCGAGGGGCCTCTAGAAATTAAGCAGCAGCCTTCATTGACATTTTTGTTTCATTTTCTAGCCTTCCTTCCCCATTTTCTACAGGAAACAGAAAACAGAGCTACGGAAACTGTATCTCCATCGATCTATCGTGCCAAAACAGAAACAGAGCCTTCGTTCACATAATTGTAGTCGATTGAGACATCGCAACAGAAGCAACCCCGGCCGGCCTTGTGAAAAATACGTAGTAGTGCTTCATTTGCACGCAGGATATTTTCGTCCGCCTCACATTAGTCATCATGCTGCCTTGCACAGCTGAAGCATGTCCAGTTACAGGAACAAAAAAAACCTAACAGCAACTGAATGAATGCAGAAATTACAGGACTACTGTTCTAAGAGCTAAACAGTTTGTCAATAAGTCACACTCTTCTTCCACCATATTAAGCAGATCGATCGCGATGAATAGATGTGATTAGAAGACCATTTCCACAGCAGCCTGTCCTCCTCTTCTTTCACCGTATTAACAGCTTCAACTTGAACACCATAAAGGTGAAGCTGCGTGTCTTTGCCTTGTGCTAACCCTACACGAAAATGTGACCATCTGATTAAAAATTTGACAGTTTCGATACATAATTGACACCTGCGTCGTGCATGCGTCCGTGCATACAGGTACATCGACTCGGAGGAGGAGGGCTACGTCGGCGGGTTCGAGGAGGCGGCCATCCACGGCATGCTGCAAGCCATGGAGTCGGACTTCCACGGGTGGGTGAAGGGCTTCGTCCCCAACGCCGCCGGCGACGCGGCATCGGTGGAACCCGCCCTCGAGGAGAGCTTCCACGCGATGGACCCGGGCGTCGCGCTCGAGCTGGCCAAGATGATCTTCCTCGGGGACCAGCGGGAGGTCCTCGACGGCGTGTCCGCGCCGTGCACGATCGTCCAGGCGAGCGAGGACTTCGCAGCGCCGCCGAGCGTGGCGGAGTACATGCAGCGAAGGATGAAGCGCACCGCCGCGGCCTTGGAGATCATCGACTCCGTGGGGCACTTCCCCCAGCTCGCCGCGCCGCAGCAGCTGCTTGACATAGTCAACGGCGTGCTGCGCCTGCACGAGGAGGAGGAGGAGCATGACGGGGAGGAAACAGAGGTGGTGGAGCACGCCGCCGGCGACGTGGAGGTCAAGGGTGACATTGATGTCACGACGAAGCAACGTAGGTAAAAGATGCTGCGCGCGCGTGCCGATGAATTCATATGTACGTACTTCTTTCGTCGCATGGACGCGTGTTTTATGCGTTTTCGTGTGACTATGCGTGCTTTGCGAAAATTAGATGGCCAGAAACTCATGTATGCAGTGTTTTCTTATTAGATCGTGAAGCCCATGTTTAGTATCTGGGCTGTTTCTTTTTGGCACCTGCATTTGTCATAGTTCGTGACTTATTTGAGAGGTAATTTGGTTATACTATAATCTGTATAGTGCATGATGTATCACACATATCACTTGTTTGTTTACGTCGATCGACGTTGTGAAATCTGTGTCATATAAAATTACTGTCATGCACAAGTGAAGTTACTATCAACGGACAGTAACTCTATATGTGTTTGGCAGTAACTTCACTCACACATGGCAAAAACTTTTCGTACGAATTATTTGCTATTGACATGCATATTTCTCTCTTCTTTTAATGCATATATGTTGGCAGTAATTTTATGAATTACGGATGATAACTATAAGTAACTTCATGAATTACAAATGATAACTTAATCACTACTATAAAATAAGCTATACTAGACGTCTCGTCACAACCGGTTCAAGGGGAATTGTCTGTGCTGTAATTATCACAAACGGTTTTACAGCATGACTGTGCATCGTCTGTGATACCCTTATAATTGTTAAAATTGACCGTTATGTCTTTATTTTAATCAAATTAACTCTTTTTAAATGTTTGTGAGCAGGCATGAACTGAACTTTTAGGTTGTTGCGGTATGTACAACGGCCCTGTTTCTAAGAATAGGATGGTTACACAAAACAGCACAGTACACATTCTTTGTTTCTATTTGCTAAAGAGACGAATCTATCTATCCTCCTCAAATCATGTTTGTGGCCTTAATTATGATTTGCAAAGCAAGAATGCTAGTTTGCTTAATCCTTGAGCTTCGTCGGCACAAATCGAAGCGCCGATTTCGCCTAGCTTGTTCGCCTGTGGCTCCGACTCGAAGAAGGCCAGCGTCGCATGCAGGCGTGTTCGATTGGTACGTACGTGCTGCACCGGTGCGAGGATATATGGATTCATGCTATCGTTGCAGGTGGCCGTCTGATGGATAATGGCGATCGATGGAGTATTACACTATCATCAGTACGTTGTAAATTGTAATGCAGGCAACACCATAAGAACCTCTCACCGTGTTCAGAGCCCAGACAGCTAAATAAAATAATTAATCAACAGCTTCCATCATTGACGACGCATATACAGAACATGCACGTATACATTACTTACACAAAACACTCAAGTCTGAACTGTCTGCAGATGATATGCTCAGTCAGTAGTGCCTCTTCTCTTTCTCGCTTTCGCTTTCCCCTTTTATTTATACCCTATATATATCTATGGGAACGGGGTAACCAATCTTACTTACTACTGCTTTTGCTTGTATAATTCATCGAGATGACGGTCCATGATTTCCGATACAGACTGCAGGAACGAAGCCTCTTCGTTTCCTCCATCTTCAGCTTCACGGACGCTTTCTTCGATCCTAGACTCCTTCGTCAGAGTCTCCCTGCACAAGATGCTTCCGATGTCGAACGCGGTGAGGCCTCTCTCGACGCTCTTCTTCAACAGCATGGTAGTGACGCGCAGGGTGCGAGCACACTTGCCAGATATCCCCCAGCCATGGAACTTGAGAATGGCAATGTCTTCCTCGCAATCCAAGGATCTTATGTACTCCACAGTCTCGTCGTCGAAAGGCTCGCGAGACTGAGGCCAGTAGAGCCACTCGAACGTGCAATCCTCAAACTGCAGATATAATCACGAACGAAACGACCATGTCAAGTCAAAATAAAATCACTTGGTTGCTGATGATGAGCATATATATCAAGCTGAAAAACTGTCAGACTTGGTCGCTGATGATGAGCATAGATATCAAGCCGAAAAACTGTCAGACTCACGCTCTCAGGAAGACAGTATCCATGATCAATTGGAACCAGCGACATGCCGCATCCTTCCTCTTTGCAGATCAAGATGTTACCAGCATGCCTATCTGCATTGGCCAGCCGTATGTCCAGGACACAGATCTTGTGAACCTCCTGAACCGGGAAGGCACGAGGGCCCATGTCCTCGCAGCTTCCACAGTTTTTCACGAACGCCTGCAAGGATCCGAGCTTGAACACTGGTTGGTTCCCTTCAGGTTGCCTGAAACTTGTGTGCAAGCACCGGACAAGCGCGGTCGGGGGAACACCGGCAAAGCCGGTGGTGCCATGGCCTGTGAATGACCGGCGGCCACCGGAAGGATGGTCAAGCATGTAGGCAGCAACCTCTCTAAAGGCCCCTTCACCGACGCGCGTCCCCTTCTTGAGCCCCTCGCCGGTGGATGAAGCAGGGAGGCCGCGAGGGTTGTTCGCCGCCATGGGCTCCTCGTCCACCGGCTTGAAGACAGCAATGTGTTCCTGGCCCGACGCGTCCTGCATGAAATAGGCTCCCCCCGTGCCCTCGGACGACATGATCGGGGTGTTCCCCTTCTCCAACCCTTCGAACACGGCGCCCATCAAGTTCTGAATCACTGAAGGCAACGCAGCCTTCGGGTTGACAATGACAGGCTCGATCCCAAAGTCTCTTTGCATTGGCTGCAGCTCCGGCAAGTGGTCTGTATCGCCGGCATTGCGGGCGACGATGGACACCTCCAAGTCCCGCTCCACGGGCTTCGCCCTGGCCTTAGCCGACCGCTGCACCAGCAGGTGGATCACCGCGCCGTCGCTCCTGCAGACGTTGTGGATCAGGTGGCGGTTGTCGAGCACGTCGCCCTCCAGCACAAGCTTCTGGTCGTCCGGGTGGGCGGGGTCCAGCCGATTCTTGGCGATCTGCCGCTTGACGTAGCCGACGGTGCGGCCGGGCTCAACGTGGAACCTGAACTTCTTGCCGTGCGCGGTCTCAACGGTGATCAGCCGGAGGTCTGAGATCCGTATGACGAGGTGGAGGACGTTGCCGTCGGCGACGCCGTAGTCCCCAATGCGGCAGTCGTTCCGGGCGAGCTCCCGGCCGTCGAAGACGAGCTTCTGCTTCCTGACGACAAAGCCCTTGGACGTCTGGATCCGGAGCTTGACGGAGGCGATGGAGTCGGACGCCATGACCCGCATCGGCATCACCGAGAGGCCCGGCGCGGTGAGGTAGATCATGATGGACTCCGCGGCGCAGTGTGGCGGCCGGAGGCCATCCGAGCGGAGCGGGAGGAGCTCCTGCTCGTCCCTCGCCGCCGCGCAAAGGGTGGCCCAGGCCGACGACATGGCCTCGGACGATCTCCTCTCAGACGTGCGAGGGGAACCTGACACGCTACAACTCGGTACGAAAGGCCGCCCGTGTTCTGAACAAACTGCGACGGCTCGAGACGCAAAGGAGCGTAGCAGGCGCATGAGCATGGATTAGGCACCGAATCAGAATCGAAAGGCGCCTCCTTCACCAAATGCCCTAGAAACCGAAACGCAACTGCTGAAATTTGCCAAGGCCAAGGGATCCCATCACACACGGCTCAAAACTACGACAAAGAAGCTACAGTTTCCTGTACCTTCCCTTCTTTTTTCTTTTTTTGGATTTTTGTTCCCTGGAGCAGAGATACGCAGCAGCTCCTTCAGGCAGAGCTCCCCTCCTCCGCATGCACCAGACGCAAATGCAGAAAAATCAAGGAAATCGACACTGACGGATGGAGCGGCTCCTAAACGGATCTAGGAAAGGGCAGCGAATTAAGATGGGGGGCCTCTGGATCTTGGCTCGTCGGACCGCGGGGAGACGGCGGCGGAGCGCAAGAAGAAGCGAGGGGGTGGATCCCTACCACGCAGGCAGAACCGAGGTGGGCGGCAGGCGCCGGAGCGGCTTAAATTGGTGGCAACCCTAACTTGGCAAACCTTTTCGAGCATGCTTGGCCGAGCTTAAAGGATCATATAAGAGCAACTCCAGCAGTACTACTCAAAACAGGGCCCCTACTTTTCATTTGAGGGCTCCCCCTACTTTTGAGGGCCCAATTTTTTTGCTTCTACTCCAACAGCACCCCTCAAATCTAAGCCCTCAAATCTATTCCACCACACACTGACACATGAGACCCACTCCTGACAAATCCATTCGGGCGACGGCGGGTAGGGCGGTGGCCGGAACAGGGGAGCAAAGGCGCCGGCGATTCGGGCGGTGGGAGTCCGATTCCTCGGCATGGGAGTATCTACGGGCGCTACTGACTTCACCTGGGGCGTCAGCCGAGGTCGGGATGGAGCAGGGCGGGCTGGCGGCGAGAGCCGGTCCGGCGGTGAGAAGGAGGACGGCGGCGGCTTGCTGGGGAGGGCGGCGGGGTCCGGCGAGGTGGTGAGGGTGTTCACGGGGTCCGGGCGATGCTCCACGTGCAGTGAATCGGCCCGAGACTCGGTGGTTCGCCGACGGGGATCCGACGCTGGCGTCGGTGGAGAAGGAGCTCGCCGACGCGCGGGAAGGGAGGCGGGGGCGTCGGCGAGGGAGGCAGGCGGGCGGAGGCGTCGGCGAGGGAGGCGACGGGCGGAGGCGTCGGCAAGGGAGGTGGGCGGGCGGGGAAGCGGAGGAAGCGGGCGGGGAAGCGGAGGAGGCGGGCGGGGAGGCGTCGGCGAGGGAGGTGACGGGCGGAGGCGGAGGCGTCGGCGAGGGAGGCGGGCGGGCGGGGAAGCGGAGGAGGCGGGCGGGGAGGGAGGCGCGCGGGAAGGGAGGCGGGCGGGGAGGGAGGCGCGCGGGGAGGGAGGCGGCGGGGAAAGAGGCAGGCGGGGAGGGAGGCAATGGGGAAAGAGGCAGGCGGGGAGGGAGGCGCTCGGGAGGGGAAAAAAGAGGCGCGTCTCCAACAGAAATTTGAGGGCTTGGTCCAGAGCCCCTAGGAATGAGGGGTGAAGGGGGGATTTGAGGGGCTCCTCAAATTTGAGGGCTCTAGTAGGGGCCCTGCTGGACCTCTATTTTTGCCTCAAGCCCTCAAATATGAGATTTGAGGGCTCAAGTAGGGACCCTGCTGGAGTTGCTCTAACGTAAGCAGAGAGAGATGGATGATTTTCTTCACTTCTTAAAATCTTTATGTAGTCGATGAAGAACTCGATCGCTCGAACGAACATTTGATGCTCAATTTTGCTCGTAGTCGTACGCGTCGCCCAAACAGCAATCACCAGAAATCACTAACCAGATTGATTTAAGATATTCTTCATTGCTTAATTTCCATAGATTTACAAAGTGCGCTCACAAGCACCCCTAAAAACCCTAGCACAAAAGGCTACCTCCAAAAATCGCAACTAAAATTCTTAGCATCTACCTGCTTTTATATGCTAAAACTCTAAACTGTGTTCGACTCAAATATGAACGCAGAATCTTACATCTATCTCAAATCAAGAGACATGAAATCTTTCCTAACACAGGTTTTACCCAAACACTTAACTTTCTCAGTTATGGATTCCATCCACAACTCCTAACTCATCACGTGATGATGCCTCTAGGACACATCTCCCATAGCCTCATCAATTTCCGTGTCGAAGTCTTCAGGACCACACCGCCTGTAGCTTCTCTATGCATCACCAACTTTGATCTCTACATGCTCCAACGTTAGCCCGACCACCTTGTATGGCATCCTCAGCAATCACCAGAAATTACGAACTAGATTGATTCAAGATATTCTTCATTGTTGAATTTCCATAGATTTACAAAGTGCCCTAACAAGCACCCCTAAAAACCCTAGCACAAAAGGCTACATCCAAAAATCGCAACTAAAACTCTTAGCATCTACCTGCTTTTATATGCTAAAGCTCTAAATCGTGTTCAACTCAAATACGAACACAAAATCTTACATAATCAAGGAATCCAAAACCCGTCCTAACGCGGGTTTTATCCAAACACTCAACCTTCTCGTTATGGATTCCATCCACAACTTCTAACTCATCACGTGATGATGCCTCCAGGACACACCCCCGTAGCCTCATCAATTTCCGTGTCTAAGCCTCCAGGACCACACCCCCTGTATCTTCTCTACACATCACCACCTTTGATCTCCACATACTCCAACATTAGCACGACCACCTTGCGTGGCATCCTCAATCGTCTAAACCTTAGATCTCCCCATCGGAGTCCTAGTCCTCCTCGTCACCTACCGTGATCGTCTCCACGCTCACCCTAAATATGCAAAGACCAAATAAAGTTTTTCCGGTATAAGTTCTTCACAACATGACCGTTAATAGTGCATACACTCGAAACACCACTTTAACCATCTACCAATATCACATAGGTCGTCCACGACCACAAATCCCATCGTTATCTAGAAAATAGGCTTAGATAGCTCATTACGAACACTAGCTCAACGAGTACTTAAAAACAACAAGTACTCGGGGACAACAAGTACTCGGGAATTACCATCGCTCCGCTCAAAACACTTAAGAAAAACAAGCATCGCTACCGATCACATATGCATCGAGTACCGAGTACCGATCGCTACGACTACCGATCACATACCACAAGTCTCTGACAACCGATCGCAACACTTACGACCACGAAAACCATGAGTATCCAGTATGAAGTCCTTCCGAAAACCGAGTACCAAGCACTACTCACAATTACCGTTCACCGAGTACCGACCTCATCCACCAATCACCGACAACCATGCACCACCCAGTCATACTACTGGCTTAACACGAGTACTCAAAAATAACAAGGATAAAGCACTTGTATCAACCAAGAAGTCTATGATTAACGATCATGAAGCCAACGGCAACCAATCGCAAAGTCTTCAACTACCGATCGTGTGGTCTACGACAACCGGCCGAAAAAGCGAAGACAACGACAGTAGACCCCGAAGTCTACGACTATGACAACAATCCTCGAAATTTATGACCATCGATCACAAAGTCTACGACTATTGAGTATCGACCAATTACTGTAGCTACGATCATGGAAAGCACAGTAGCTGTACTACGACTATGAAAAGCATTGTAGCTACGACCATGTAAAAAATATTGTACCTACAATTAACTTCAGCGGTCATTCTATTGTGGTCAAAGTCGAAGGTGGTCGAAGCCAGATGTGGTCGATGTCGAACGTGATCGAAGACTGGCATAGTCGAGATACCGTGGTCGAAGTCTATAGTGATCGATTTAGCATGCTCGTAGAGCCGTTCGGACCTCCGATGGTACTCAGAACACCGTTCGATCCTCTTGGACCACTTGAACACTGTTCGATCCTAGACGATGAAAAAATGATCGTTCTATCTTTTGGACTGGTCCGGACAGTCGCAACTAGATGATCCACTCGATCGTAAATCAACGGTCGAAAAACAAGTAACTCTTCGGACTACTCCAATCGCGTGAGCTGGTAATCGGACTGGTCTGAATGTTCCGATGTTGATCGGACTGGCCAGAAAGTTCCGACGCTGATCGGACCGTCAAAATGACTTAGATGAAGATCGGATGGTCTGAATGTCTTCACTTATCGGAATGGTTCGATCAGCTTCTTCTTCGTAACTCAAAACCACTCATAGCAAAAATATTTGACTGCGATCTATCGAAACTTTTGCAAACGTAAATTTCAAATCAATCCAAATATCAATTATTCATCATCACTTTTAATCACGATTATATATGGTCTAAAAGAGCTGATCGACGTGCGATCGCGCCAAAATTCGGGTCCTTTTGGTTTGTCGCGCCATGGTTTTTAACAGGCAATGAAGTCTAGTTTTCAGGTGGAACGAGCAATCGCGCGCGAGAGTCCGTAGTCGTTGTGCACGGTCGCAAGCTTCCAACGCTGCTTGTTGAGGGGATGCCAACGCATGGAACGCTACCCTTTCCACGGTTTAGGCACGGTCTCGTTTCTTATTTTTTTTGTGTAGTCGTTGGTTTGCCGAGCGGCACGGTGTGTATTTGTGTCGTTGCACGTAGGATCGGTTTGGTAATAAGAAAAAATGATGCCTTTAAATTTTTTAGTATTCATCAATCCTTTACACCAATAGCTAAGAGCTATAAATATCAGAATAGAAAGTCAACACCAAATCTAGCAAAACAAGAAACCAAAAATTCCAAGACTTTCAGTGCTCAGGCTGTCAAATCAGCTACTTGGGGCAATCTAACCGGTGCTTGGTAGTCGGACTACCTACTAGGTGCTTGTTAAACCGGTCTCATGTGATATGACCGAAGTGAGTATGGTATGACTGCTCCCCTGTCCCAGAACTAAGAATTTTAGGCCGAGTCGATGCAATTCCAAAAATCTAAGTCCAAAATATATGAATCTTTGTACACACCCTGCCTAACGTCTTATGGACATATTTTAACGAAGGATTGTAAGAATTCATGTCAAAATTCAGACATTTTTCAAGAACCAATAAGATTGCACTAAAATCGGGCAAAAATCGAAAATGAGAAATATGATTTGCCCGTAGGTGGAGGATGATCAAGATGACTCTAAATGTATTTTCACATATCACATCAAATAAAACACACCAAGAGAATTGAGACAAAAACAACTGGATCATAAAAACTCTCGGAGAGGTTAAATCCAAGCAAATCCAGACAACTTCATAAAATTGCCAAATATGATGTTTAGATAGATGTAGATTGATTTGCATAATACATCTCCATCACTTAATTGTCATTGGCATACAGCAAAATCAAGAAGGAGAGAGAGAGGATCAAATCAATAAATCAAGAGCAAATCAATCAAAATAAGAGATATCCATGATAGATGTATAAAGTTTATATGCTGCTATTTGATAATGAATGTTTTATAGCCGCTCCACCTGAAGGACAAGAGAGTACACCACAACACTCACACTTCTCAAAATCTAATCCTAGAACGATTAGCTTCTATGAGTAAAGTTATGATGGTTAAGCAGCAACTTTCCATCCCAACTAGTTAAATAGACAAGGCAACCAATTCCATCTAACTCTAATGGATAGTATGTACTTAGCATAAATGAGAAAACTCGTTAATCCTACACAACATGGTTTTACTCACACACACTACACTTACGCATGTTTTTCAAAGCACATAAATCCGAATTGCTAAGTCCTTAGTATTTGATCCATTTTAATCTTCGCAACTTATTCTTAACCTAAAGCTCTTTCCCAAGAGCCACTCAAAAGCCATGGTTCTTCTGATATTTTGGTCAACTTACCAAAATATTCTTTTTCGACCCGGTATTCATATCCCCTTGTGTGCAATCATCATGCTTGCTATGTGTATATGTACCACTAGCTTACCACGTGTCGGCAAGTCTGCCTCATTCCAGATCCACTGGACCATGTCCTGTCGCTTGAACTTTCCTTCAACATTTACCGCATTTCTCATGCCATGCTTTAGCTAAGTTATTTCACCTCGTATTCTTAATTATTCTGGACCTTAGCTCCTCTATGAGCATAGTCTCGATTCTCGCCATTGACCATAGTTAACTCTAAATCTCCTTGCACATCCAAAAATAAAGAAACCGTTTTCAGGCATAAGTTCTTCACAACTTAATACACGTTAGCTGAAACATCATCATGCAACACATATACACTAACCTAGGTCGAACCAAATCAAACCACAACCAAAATTCCCAAAATCTCAAATTTCACCGGAAGGAACCTCTCCTGCCAATCAGACCGCTGCCTCCGCTGGTGGCGGTCGGTCACACTGCTGGAGGTGGCCGGTCAGACTGTCAGAACTACAATCAGTTAAGTAAAACTGAACAACTGTAAAATTTAAATATTCACTTTTCTATAAAGGCAATCCCTTATCTTTTCACGTGGTCCTTCGCTACGCCGCCGACCCGTTGCCGAGTTGGGCATTGCATGATTTGCACCGTTGAGTCCTATCTATGGAGACCGCAACAATTTACGAGTATCTGCATAGAAATGTAGGCCGCAGTTGCGGATAACCATCGTCATACCTCGACATGAAATTGAAATGAAAATACACGCCGGCCCATTCGTTGGATCCCTCTCTGTCGTCAAATTGGAAGGCTTCTCGTCCAGGTGCCACATCATTCGGCCCAATATCACCAACATGGTGAATTGTCGTGTGTGGTTGGATTGGAGTTGGACACAGGACAGTGCCGACCATGGTAATGTCCGGCTTGGTCATTGCAATGTTGTGTAAACTAATTGCTAGTACATGATCCGCAAAGCATTCCGATGATTCGGTGCAATCATTTTCATCTGATTGACGAATCGATCTGTGGGTTTCTTATGCAGAGTTAGTAGCAATTCATCTGCACTTTTCCTCTCCCTGTAGAAACGGAAACGTACCTAGTAGGCGTAGATGGGTCGGGGGGCATGGCTCGCACCCTTACGTCGAATTGAAGTCGCAACAGTAGAGAGAGGCTACAACGCCATCTCGTATGCTTCACCGTTCACTGACCACGGCGTGCTGCTACCGCTGTCCCTGGTTGGCCAACTCTCCCCCCACTGCCCCACTGCTATGGTGTCGCCGTGCAGGCCTGGACCCCTCCTCCTGCTACTACCTCTCGCCGCCACCTTCTCCAAACCCATGCAGATGAGGTACCAACCAACCACTTCTCGCCACCCCACTCTCCCCCGACCCTACCACACAACAGCTCTTGAACACTAGCCTTGCTGCCATTGTGGCGTTGTCGACGACACCGTTCGTAACAACTTCCACCCTCCACTTCCGCATCACCCAACTCGCTTGCGCACTGGCTGGCGTGGCAGGGGGCTAGCGACAGCTGTCTCGGCGAATGGGACTCGGCGACGTGGCGGGTTCGCGGCGCCCGTGCTGTCCGGATTAGCGTAGGGGAGCGCACAGCTAGGGGTGGGCACGCCGCCCACTGCCCGCTCATGGTGCTTGACACCGACAGAGATTTTGTCTAGCTGCAGTCCACACCCTACCGCCGTTGCTACGCGCAGGCTAGCTGTGGGGGTGTTTCGACCACTTGAAACTTCGATCTCAGTAGTCGTAACCCGTTTATGACTGCTCAGCTCTTGATATAAGATGTGGAACACAACACCAGGATTACATATACCAGGTTACCCGTGAACACACACTACACAGGAAAGAGACATGGACAGAAAATTTTCCGATGCGAACTCAACTTGTGTCGCTTTTCCTCTTCTTTCCTCTTCTCTCTTATTCGACTTGCTCTGCTTATTTGGCTTACATGGTATATATAGACACACTCGGGCCTCACAACAAGCCACTCACCCACTACACGACTCTGACGATGACTTCCTGCCCATACCAAGCAGTTCACCTAACCACACCACTTAGCCGCCTGCCCATGTCGCTCAACTCAGTCGCTAGCCAACTGCTACAGCGACCAGCCGCACATGTCTGCTACAGTGACCTGCCGCACATGTCTTCGGCCGCACACGAAAGCTACAATGACCGATGCTTTGACCACAACTTGTTTTTGACCTCGTCTCGAGCACCGACGATCACTGTAGCTACGACCATGCACACTGTAGACCATGGTGCCACGACCATGCACACTGACCATGGTGCTACGACTACGACCGTGATTGCTATGACTATGACCATGACCATGACTGCTATGACTACGACCATGATCGCTACGACCACGGCCACGACCGCTACGATTACGATTATGACCTCTACGACCACGGCTACTACTGGTCGTAACGACCATACATAAATTAGTCATTTTCAACCACACACCAACTGTGGTCGCTCAGACCACAAGCAGACTGCGATCACTTTGACCACAAGCAGACTGCGATCGCTCTGACCATAAGCAGACTGCGGTTGCTCTGACCACACACAGATTACGATCGCTCCGACCACACACACCGGTCGTAACGACTTAACACACACTGGTCGTAACGACCACACAAACTGGTAATGACCACACAGACTGATAATAATTAACGGTAATATAATTATTTTTATTATCTTTTTATTTATGAGGCAAAAAAAATACGTTTTATAAAAATAGATAAGGAAGTACTCACCAGAGTATTTTATTTGTAGAAGTTGACCCCTAAATCATTCAACCTCACACCGATCTTTCGTTTTCTTGGATCACAAGGTGGTGACAGTGACACTGGTCCAAAAGCCAAACAATCTTTGTACTTCCGTCTGTCGGCAAGCCATGGATCAGCTCTCCCACACGATAGATTGCGCTTGTACGGTCCAACATTTTACTACCTCAGATGATAAAAAGAGGAGAACACCAAAAGCACAAGATCTCAACTACAAATTTGACAGGTAAGAGAAACCAAGCGTCCAAGTCAAGAAACAAGTGGTTAGAGGGCCCTCAAGTCCACTAATATAATAAAGCCACCGATTTGTGTCCCGTGAAAAAGATAAATCAAAGCTTTATTCCTTCCCATTAGGAGTTTGGAGTTTGGAAAGCAGGCAATGACCTGTGGCCTCTGGGCATGCAAGCAGAAGAGAAGAGAAGAGAAGAGAAGAGAAGCCAACCTTGTTCGTCACAAGCCATGATAGATAGCATATTGGTCGTAATCATACCGTTAGACGAGAAGAAATCCTAACAACAATCCATTAATCATTTAATCTAGTCCACTGAAACTCAGTGACTCAAGGAGTTGTCGCTGTCCGATTAAACTATGAAACGAAACGAAACAAAATTAGAGATGCCTGCTTCATTCTGTTTCTACGTAAGGCCCCCCTTTTCAGCTTTTATATAAACGAGATCTATAAGTTGATTATAGTATACACTAGCGATTTCATTTATATCGACCAAAACCGTGCGCGAATTTCAGTTAAAAGTTATAAGTCGCGGCCCAAAACTATAAGACAAAGCTAAAAAGAATAGGCCTTGTGGGATTCAAAGGTTTCGACACAAAGATTGCAGATAAGATTAGACAGGCTCTGTGCTGCAATCTATGGGTGGGTTTTTTCGATTGTGGCCGATAATTTATGGTTGTAGTTAATGACTTAATGGCTTTTGGTCCTAACGCAACCGCTGATGTGAACAAACTAAATGTCAATAAGTCGATAAGCCGCTTCGAAAATACTGTCTCAATAAACCGTTTTGAAAAGACGACAGAGAAATTATTTTGTTTGTTTATTTGGTAAAAATCATAAGCTGGTCAGCCGTAGTGTAGAAGAGGAGAACATGGCATCTCCAGTAATCTGAAGCAGTAACGTCCAAACCAAGCTGTTGCTGTAAAAAAACGGGAGCACTGCATGCACTCGTTAAGTGTGATCATGTGACCCCTTAATTACATGGAGTCAAAGTACACTTGTTAACCCACCACATGCACACGTCACTTGTATGTGTGTTATTTTGCGGATCCTAATAGTGCAGGAGAGGTCTTCAAAGATCCTACTTGTTTTTTCAGATTTTCCAATTGTATGTCGTATGAGATTTAGGTTCTTTTAAACTAATGATTTATGGTTTATAATTTAAATATTTAAATTCTGATTGTTCATAAAAGATAATAGTACAGAAAAATAGTTATATACTATTTTAACCGATATTGCTGGACTCAGTACATTTTTTTATTTTTATTAAGCTAAATATAAAAAATATAATTTAAAAACTAATTACTATAGATTAATCTATATAGTATGAGAGTCAGCTGACTTTAGCCAAAACTAACCGACCCGTGGAATAGCACTGGAAACTTGTTACGATCAAGGGAGGTTTTTTATAGCACAAGACTAGGATGGGCTGATGGGCAGGGCCCAGAGCAGCTAGCCGTTGTGTCTGTAAGGGCGTTCCCGTCCTGCACGTGGGCCCAGACGGCGGGGGGCCCGCGTGCAGTGCAAGCCAGCGAGACGACTGTGTCCGTTTGACCTCACGTGACGTCATGACCTCCTCTGCTGTTGCGTGCACACCGCTACCCAACACGGGAATTGCGTCCTATCGATGGCGTGTGGGCCACCGTCCCTTTCGTCCATGGCTCGGCTTGTGTTGCAAGCTGTGTCAGTGCTTGAGCTGTGCTCTGCTGCTCAAGCCTTCTTTTTCCCTCTGCGTGCGCATTCCTCCTCCTCAGCAAATCCAATGTGGCTCCGTGCACCCAGCGCCTTGCAACCGTATACCCCACCTTGGGGTGCTATTTTTTTTTATTGAAGGATAATCCCTTGTTACATTGACTTACAAATAAAAGATAAATATATAATATTGTCCTGCACAACATGTGCAATCTCTAGGAAATACATGCTGCACATATGTATTGAAAATTGACCAAAATAGAGTCTCGGATGCAGTATCTAAAACCACACTAGTTGCCATCGTCGTCAATGAGTTTGAGTGCCTTGATGCCGAACAACCTGCCATTGATAGATGTTGAGGTCGACGGAATCCTTCGTTGATGCACCAGTGGGGTAACTAGAGTTAATGATAACAATATACAATAAATTTAAGTAAAAGGGATTTGTTAGACAAAGCATACTTTGCTCTCCCTGATTTCTTTCATAAGACCTCGTCTCTTATTTGCCTTTCTTTTCTTTCTAAATATTTTCCAATGTAATTCTGGCAAATACTTGGAATATGTTGGTCTCAGCATGTTGTTTAATTCATTCACACAAACATTTATTAGGCTATGATATATTCACCATACTCTTTTGCATGGTATCATAAATAAATAAGAGTTCTTGCCTAAAATGTATAACACATATTTCTAAATCCTTGTATGATTTAATCTTGGCTTTTGCGAACCTTTGTACGAGAATACTTGATTAAGTTGTCAAACCAGAACAAAACGCTAACTTGACTTCTACTGGTACAAATAATAAAATAATTGTATAATCTTATAATAATCTCATTATATTTGCATGGTGTACATCATGCCAATATCCCTTCTCGCTCAGAAGCCACATATCCTGCACAAAGCTCATCAGGGTGCCCCTAGCAAATAGGTTGGCCAGCACGAGCCATCCCCATTCCTTTTACAGCTGTTTTGTTCCATTTCCTCGCACCATTTATTTTCTTCTCTCCCTACTCAGTAGTGACCTAACTTTAATGCTGCTTGCTTTCCCTTCCGCTGTTGCCCCCTTCTCTCCCCTCCCAATCCATCCCCTACGTTGCCGACCTCCCCCTGGAGCCAGCCAGCCTCCCATGGCCGTATCCTCCCCGTCCACACTGACGCAGCGAAGGAACTGAGCCAGAAAGCCAAGCGCTGGAGCTGGAGGAAGAGGAGGAATCAGCAAGTGGGGGTAGTACCATTAGTACTACTCCAAGATCCCGAGAGGTGACCACGAAGGGCTTCTCACCAACCAGGGACGCCGCCTCAAGAGGTTGCAATGACACCGTTCTCTCTCCTCTTTCCCCAAATATTTTTTCCCTCCTCTTTTGTTTGGTTGGCATTGGAGCAGAGTGCCATCTTTGGTGTTGCCTCTGCTTGGAAGCAACTCTAGGTGGCATGGTGTGAGCTATTCTTGGGTCCATTTTTGATCCAATGTGGTTGCTCTATCCCTTCAAGATTGATTAGATTGGATTCCTTTCTGGGGTAGTGAGGACAGCAGCTTGAAAATTAGATCGAATCTTTTCAAGGAAGGCCAGAGTGGAAAGATTACATTTTTTGCGGTACATTTCTTGTATTTGATAGGATTATTTTGTTTTCCTCCACGAAGGTGCCATTTTTTTTCTCCTCTTTCGTTCTTGTCCCTTTGTTCCTGATGTGTGTGTTCTTGATCTGGCTGTACACTTCCAGGAGTTAATAGATGTGTTGTTTGGCGTTAGTAGTGTTCGCCTTGGGAGGGGCAGGTAGTCGAAAAACAATTCGTCATTAATGCTTTGCTTGCTTTGCTCATTCAATCCACTTCACATGGACCTTGCACCTCACGTTCTTCCCATTTCCTTTCGATGTTTCTGATGAATAATGATTGCTTTGTGCGTTATAGGCCAGCTTATTATTGCTGTACTTTTCTTGTGCTAATTCAGATATGTATGGTTCAATGTAGATGCAACTTTCCTCCCACAATCCCATGTTCTGATCTTTCTGATCTTGCTTTGAGCCTATCTTTCTTGCCTTCTTCAGTGAAGAGCTACATTGGTGATGATATGACATCTAACGGAATGAATGCTAAGCTAACGTTTCATTACTGATGCTGGTGTGTAGGTTGCTGACATATAAAGATGTCAACAGGTGAAACCCTACGTGCAGAGCTATCATCCAGAACGCCACCTTTTGGTCTGAGGCTGTGGATTGTGATTGGCATCAGTATTTGGGTGGTAATTTTGTTTATACTAGGATTCATGTGCTTCTGGTCTGTATATCAGAGGAAACCGAAGAAGTCTTTTGATAAGATCCCAGTATCTCAAATCCCGGATGTCTCCAAGGAGATTGCAGTAGATGAAGTGCGGGAGCATGCTGTTGTTGAAAACTTTCGTGTGCAAGAAAGCCATGCACTGGCAGTGCAGGACAACCATTATGAGAAAGACTCAAGGAAAATGCTGGCACACTTGGTTAGGAGCAAATCGAGCGATGCTGATAATTTGAGCCAATGCAGCTCAGTGTACCAATGTGATAAGGCTGGTAGTTCATATTCTGGTGATGAAGGCAGCTCGGGCAATGCTAGGAGGCAGTATTCTCAATATGCAACTGTCTCTGCATCCCCTCTGGTTGGTCTCCCGGAGTTTTCACATCTGGGTTGGGGTCACTGGTTTACTCTGAGGGATTTGGAGCATGCAACGAATCGGTTTTCTAAGGAGAATGTCATTGGAGAGGGTGGATATGGGGTAGTTTACCGTGGTCGACTCATAAATGGAACTGATGTTGCAGTAAAAAAGCTTCTTAATAACATGTAAGAAACTCTGTTGATTTTAATCGTAAAGGGCAACTCTTTTCTTTACAGAACTTAAAATAGCATGCTAACCTATTTGTGATGGTTTCAGTATATTGATTGTGTTTTGATATGGCACTGCAGGGGCCAGGCAGAAAAGGAATTCAGGGTTGAAGTTGAGGCTATTGGCCATGTCAGGCATAAGAATCTTGTCCGCCTTCTGGGATACTGTGTTGAGGGAATCCACAGGTGAAGCTATTTTCAATCACTTGCACTGATGGACGGCTAGCTTTTGTTTCTGCTATCACATTTGTTTACTTGTATAGGATGGCCACTGATTTATATCTACTTGCACACTAGCATCACTCAGTGGTTACTTCTTCACAAGAAAATCTTGAGTCTCTACCCTTTCAAAGATTTAATACTTGATTAAAATTCAAGAATGCATGTGCCAAAGTACATTCATTCTACCAATTGAAATCAGCCCTTCTACATATGTTTTGTGCATGATATTTGGGGTCTTATCATTTTTCAATACTTTATCGATCAGATTGTTATCATTATTAAGAAAAATTCTAATGTGGAATGACTTGCAGCCAAATCCTCAATGTAGCATTCTCTCAATTTTTTTTATTTTGCTTTTGTTCACTGCTTCATTTTATGGAAATTATGACTTAGGTCAATCTCTACCGAAGTATTGCTAGTTGCTAGGTTTCATTCACAATTAATAAGCCCATTCAACTCTTTAACTGTTCAACCATCTATTACTCATGAAAGACAGATCAGCTTTAAATACCTGGGCCTTGATGAGTTTTGGGCCAAAAACACAAAAGGAAACTACTGCCCACCTCAGTTGATTGCCCTTGTTCGTGATTGCTACGTTACTTTCTTTTGTCCTGCTTACCAATGCCAACACCGGGCCTTCGATGCTGCTTCTCTTCCTGGTTGCCCTGTGAGGCTGTGACATATCTTTGTATCTGAACAGAATGAGGTTGTGGAAATGTGGTTAACGATACTAAAAACAGAAGTTTGTTTCAAAGTTTGATCAGCCAAAATACTGTACATAGGTGTTAGAAATAAAATTTTGATTTTTCAATTGTTATTTCAGAGACATGTCTGATTAAAGAAATGGATAAAGTTGGTGCGCCCTCTTACAATTTATGATTTTCCATTGAACAAATTATCCATCATATTTATGGTATTGATCTGAGAATTGTTCGTGTGATCAACAGCAATGTCTTTTGTACTCCAGTTCATGATAAATTAAATTAGAGGTTTCTAAGCGAATAGTTGATCTTAATAGTGTTTGGTTATGCTTTCTCCATCTAGGTTCAGCTGTGTTAAACATTTTTATGGTGAATGTATGTCGTGCAAATATATCTGCTTCATATGCATCATATGGTTTTGTATTCTATTTCAGCTTTGGTCCCATCGTTTAATTTATTTTTATCCAGGATGCTTGTGTATGAGTACGTGAATAATGGTAACTTAGAACAGTGGCTTCATGGTGCCATGCGGCAACATGGTGTTCTTACTTGGGAAGCTCGAATGAAAGTCATTCTTGGAATTGCTAAGGCGTAAGAGATTCACCTCTTTGCCCCTTTTATGTGTATATGTTTAGTTGGGTAAGACATTTTCTGTAGCTAACTAAATGATATACAGGCTAGCTTATCTACATGAAGCAATAGAACCAAAAGTTGTGCACCGTGATATCAAATCAAGCAATATCCTAATTGATGAAGAATTCAACGGAAAACTTTCTGATTTCGGATTGGCTAAGCTTTTGGGTGCAGGGAAGAGCCATATCACAACTCGAGTTATGGGAACCTTCGGGTATGTTTTTTTTTCCTTTTGGAGTACTTGGCTTTGTATGTTTTTTTTTTCTTTTGGAGTACTTGGCTTTAGTTACATGAAATGTGTGGTATTCATATACAGTAGGAGAGTTTGTATGCTGAGAACTTTATTCTCCATGTATTAGAGCAGATAGCTTTATGGGAGCTTGACCTGCAAACAAGCATTTACCATTTATTTTGCCATCATTTCAGGTATGTGGCCCCTGAATATGCCAACACAGGTCTGTTAAACGAGAAGAGTGATGTCTACAGTTTTGGTGTGCTGCTACTGGAAGCAGTGACTGGGAGGGATCCAGTTGATTATGGTCGGCCTGCTAATGAGGTGAGCATATATTCAACTATCTCAGGTGTAACATGCATGCTACAGCAGTCCATACTAGTGGCCATTTGTTACGTAACAAATTAACATCTACTAGGGGAGACAATTTGTTTCAGGTGTATGGGCATCTTGCAATTATGTCTTGTAGCCCTTGTGTTACTTTCGCAAGTTTTTCTATTTGTGCGTAGCTATAACTTGTCAGCTGCTAATGTTAATGAACACATGGATGCCTTGCAGGTGCATCTAGTGGAGTGGCTCAAAATGATGGTTGGCACGAGAAGAGCTGAGGAGGTAGTGGACCCTGACATGGAGGTAAAACCAACCACTCGGGCTCTTAAGCGTGCTCTTCTAGTGGCACTGAGGTGTGTCGACCCAGATGCTGAGAAGAGACCCCCTATGGGTCATGTTGTTCGGATGCTCGAGGCAGAAGATGTCCCGTCGCGGGAGGTGGTATTCCTTCTCCTTTGCTACCCTAACATCATCATGTTATATCCTGGCTATAAACCTGAAGATTCTGTTGTAATCTCGTGAAGGACCGGAGGAGCCGAAGGGGCCACAACGGCAATGCAGACGGAGACACTGAGTCCAAGGCAAGCTCAAGCGAGTTTGAGATAAGTGGCAGTAGAAGGGACTGAGGACCATCTGCAAGATTTCAGTCCTAAGAACTTTGACTTGAGACGGCGAGTGGTGGAGTGGGACGGTGGATGGTTGGTAGAGGATAGGAAGGGACATGTTTCTGGAGGGCATTGCATTTTGTATTGTAGGTCTCCTTGGACGTAGCGAGAGAGCAGTGTCTGATCGATCCCCCGAGACTTTTTTTTTAATTTTCCATTCAGTATTATGTTGGTCCAGCAGCTTGTACAGATCTCTCTATCTCTCTCTCTCTCTCTCTCTCGCCTGGTGGTTGGTTAGGAGCTCTTGATTACCAGTACAAATGATCGTCTCTTTACTCTTTTCTGGGTGCCTTGAACCATCAACCTATTACTAGTAGTACTTGCCTTCATCTTGCCAAGATCTATCTACTATATATATATATATATATATATATATATATATATATATATATATATATATATATATATATATATATATATATATATATATATATATATATATATAGAGAGAGAGAGAGAGTATAAATAACAGGGGCACCTAGGTGTCTGGACACCTAGTCTCCTTACCTTTGGATTGCTTTTAGATGCGTGCTAGTGTGATTGAGACTTTCCATCCATGATTAAGACTTTCCTTTCATGATTGATTTAGCATGCCTAATATATTACATACCATTGCTCTAGCACGTATCTAAAAGCAATCTAACGGCAGGGAGCCTAGGTGTCTGGGCACCTAGGTGTCCCATTTCAGCGTCATATATATATATATATATATATATATATATATATATATATATATATATATATATATATATATATATATATATATATAGAGAGAGAGAGAGAGAGAGAGAGAGAGAGAGCCTAGCAAGCTACTCTATGATTCTGAGGTGAACAAGTGCCTGTTGGCATGGCAAGCGAGAGCAGATTGCTTGAATTCGATGGGATGCTGCTCCGACCGCCATAAAATGGATGGGCCGGAAGAAGCCACGGGCTGGGCCGCAGAGCCCATGATTGCACTCGCAAGCCCGGAAGAAATAATCTCCGTATCCTCGCCTAGACCCAAGGAGGAGCCCTCGCCATGGCCGCCGCCGCCGCCCACCCGCTCCGTTCCCTCGCCCTCTCCTCTTCCAGGTCCCGCTCCCTCCTCCATCTCCTCTCCCATGGCCGCCCCCTCTCCTCATCCTCCGCGTCCTACGCCTACCACCCTTCCTCCTCCCCCAACCCTGTCCACCAGCCCCAGCAGCAGTGGGCGCCGCATCGCCAACCTCCTCCCGGCCCGCCTCCCCAGTGGTCCCCGCAGGGACATCCGCCTCCTCCAAGGAACTACCAGCAACAGGCGCCGCCCCCACCGCGCCACGGCTATGGGCCTCCTCCCACTCCGCCTCCGCTGCATCAGGCGCCACCGCCGCCTCAGCCTGTGGCGGGGCCGCCGGAGCTGATTATGCTGTCCCGGGAGGGCCGGGTGAAGGACGCAGTGGAGCTGCTCGCCAAGGGGGCGCGCGCCGACCCGGCCGCCTTCTTCGAGCTCGCCGCCGCCTGCTCCAACACCAAGCTGCTCGACGAGCTCAAGAAGATCCACGACTTCTTCCTCCGCTCGCCCTTCCGCGGCGACCTCCAGGTAAACAACAAGATGCTCGAGATGTACGCCAAGTGCGCCGCCATGACCGACGCCTCCAGGACGTTCAAGCATATGCCCGACCGGAACATGGACTCCTGGCACACAATGATCCACGGCTACTCGGCGAACGGGCTTGGGGATTCTGCGCTGCAGTTGTTCGATGAGATGAACAAGTGTGGGATTGCGCCAACCGGGGACACGTTCGTGCTTGTGCTCAATGCTTGTGCCAACTCAGAGGCCATCGAGGAGGCGTTCCTGTACTTTGATGCCATGTCCAGGGACCATGGCATTGAGCCAGGTCTGGAGCACTATGTTGGGATCATCCAAGTCTTGGGCAAGTCGGGGCATCTCAATGAGGCTGTGGAGTACATTGAGAAGCTGCCATTTGAGCCCACCGCTTTGGTATGGGAGTCACTCTTGAACCTGGCGCGCATGAATGGAGACATTGACCTTGAGGACCGGGCAGAGGAGTTGCTGGTCTCGCTTGATCCATCCAAAGTTAATCCTAAGAAGCTCCCAACCCCACCTCCAAAGAGGCGCCTTGGGATTAACATGCTTGATGGGAGGAACAAGCTGGCAGAGTACAGGCTGCCACCCAAGATTGAAAAGAAGGTGGTGAACGAGCAGCGCTATGTCCCAGACACAAGGTATGTGCTCCATGACATTGATCAGGAGGCGAAGGAGCAGGCGTTGCTGTACCATAGTGAGAGGCTGGCAATTGCCTATGGTTTGATTAGCACCCCGGCAAGGACTCCACTTCGCATCATTAAGAACCTCAGGATATGCGGAGACTGCCACAATGCCATCAAGATCATGTCGAGGATTGTTGGCAGAGAGCTCATCGTGAGGGACAATAAGCGGTTCCACCATTTCAAGGATGGGAAGTGCTCTTGTGGCGATTATTGGTGAACATGGTTCCATCTGGTTTGTGTTTGAACTTATGTTCTCATTAGGAATGCTGTCATCCTATATGAATATGTTGATAGCCATGCTTTTAGCACATAAGCAATATCAAGATATCTGATGGTAGAGTTAGTTCTCTCCCATCCTTAAGTACTTTGAAGCTATTGTATGTTACAAACGCTTAAGGTTATTTCTAGCCGCTAGCACTTTTATGCAAAACTATCACTTCTTGGTGCACAAATTAATACCTATATTCCTACTGTATATTGATTTTATGGTTTTTATGGGATCCGTATGTTAATGGTAGACAATAAATATATGATTGTAAGAGGTTCAATTCTATCTCTCTTTGGGATTAATAAACCGAAATGAATCTTGTATATTTACACATATTTCTTTCCTTGTGTGTGCTCTATTTTGGATTAGTATATGCAATTGGACTAGGTTTTTTATTGCCATCACCATTGCTTTGCCCATCTCACCAGGCCCCACCCAGTCCACTGCATCTACCTTAAGCTGCTTCAGATAAACAATTCCTAGAGATAGTAGGGCAACAAAAACCATCGGTTTTTATATTACTATGGGAAGTATTGTCAGAGGTTTGTACTTGGTACGCAAATGTTTTTTCTTTAAAAATTGTTTTAGGACAAGTTTATGGAACAATAAGAAGTTGGAGCTGATAAATTAGAAGGATTCTTTCATGGAATTAATTGTGTTATTGCTCAAAGGCCCTATTTCTGAAGGGATTCAAGCTTGTCAGGGTAAAATAAGATACTGCTGTTTGTCTAAAAAATTCTTAGCCTTTTTAAGAAAATCGTGGCATACTGCTACTTAGGGCTACATACTCTTGCCGAACTCAGATATGGTAAGGGAGAACCATCCTTTTGACAGAGCAGAACAACGTCGACCAGTGTTGATGTGGTTGAAACATGGTCGTTGGGAAAGACTCCCCGAAAGCCGGAAACCTTAGGCATTCAGGAGAGGTTGGTAGTCAAAAACCTAAAACCATCGATATTTGGATGTGGTCAACAGTCGAAAATCGGAAACCATCGGCAATCAGATGTAGTCGGCGGTCAAAAGGCGTTTGTGGTCGAAAAACCATCGGAAGCTGACTGTGGTCACAAGCCATCAAAGTTGTCTGTGGTTGAAAACCATCATAGTCGAAATCAATCGGAAGTTGTCCATAGTCAAAATCCATCAATGTCAAAATCCATCGGAAGTTGTCCGTGATCGAAATCCATCGAAAGTTGTCCGTGGCCGAAGTCCATCATGGTCAAAACCCATCGGAAGGCGTTCGTGGTCGAAAGGCATCCGAAGTTGTCCATGGTCGAAACCCATCGGAAGGTGTCCGTGGTCAAAAGCCATCGTGGTCAAAATCCATCGGAAGACGTCCTCCGTGGTCAAAAGCCATCGTGGTCAAAATTCATCGGAAGACGTCCTCCGTGGTCAAAAGCCATCGGGTCGGAACCCATTGGAAGGTGAAGCCATCCTCACTAGATTGGAGCGACAGTTGGTGATGTCACATGTTCCTGGGCGACGAGAAGGACTTGCAAGTAGCGCCATCTATCTCGCCTTGTGGAGCTATCATCGGATCAGAGGTACAAGTGGGACAAACCGTTACATGACGGGTCGTTGCAGCCGCGCAACTTGGCCAGGGTGCGCATCGCATGTAAGGGTGGGGGACTTTGTGCCTTAAACACATAGGATCGAAGAGCGGTCAGCAATCTTGACGGCCCCTTCGTTGCGGCCACGGGCTGCTCAAGAGGGAGCTCCAAGGTACTTTAACGATGGTATTACCGACCACAACTGTGGCATTTGGCAATCTTCCCCACACGTCGCTGTCCATTGATATGCAAGATGGCTAAATATCAGAGAAAGAGAAAAGGGGGGAGTTCTTTACCATCCAGAGCATAGCATGTCGTGGCTTCGGCTTGTGCAGATTGTTTCCTTGGGTTCCTCTGGCTTCTCCTTCTGCCTGAGTTCATTAGAGTCCTGATCGTCGGCGTATGTTGGTGCGTGTGCCTTCTCTCCTTGTCTATCTGTTTCCCGTGTGTGCCTCTCTCTCCTTTTATAGGCATGAGTGAAGGTCATAGGCAACGTACGTGGCTCCTACACGGTGTCAATCATGCTATTATTTTGAGAGCAAATCTCTCTGATCGATTACCAATTTCTTACCTTGTAGACCTCTGCTTTCCATATCAATAAGATTTATTGAAAATTACTTTTATCAGATAAAGATATGGTGCAATCACCTTTTCATTGCAAAGACTATACACCTAACAAGGTGAGAGCTCCCCGCTTGAGAGACTGCATTGCTGGTCCTCAGAGGTGGCCAAGGCTACCAGCTGCAGCCTGCCCCCGAACAAAGGCCAGCGTGACACTGACGACTCCGGCGGCGCGGACACTCCGGAGCAAGGCCAACATGCGAGGCTCTCCCATGTAATACGCCTCCGAATATATAGCAGCTCTGGAACCAGAGGACCGCCGCGTGGAGGAGCAGATGAAGACTTGGGCGGCGTGGCCTCTCCTAGATCCGTCCATAGCAATGTTGCCTTGAATCATGGCGCGTGTTGTGTTGGCGGCGATCGAGATGGATGGAAACGGAGCAGGGAGTCCTTGTTGCTTGTCACATCCCAAGACGAACCGAACAAGATATACAGCCCGATCGATTATCAAACAGTTGGGCCGGCCAGACATGTCTGTGCTGCCAGGCCCAGGGAGAAATCGGCCCATAAGTCTCATGCGTGATCTCTTCTAAGGCCCGTTCTTTTTAAGCCGTGGCAGACGATTTTTGCATACGTTTTTCAAAACGGCGAAGATATAGACAGTGTATGTCGTTTTAGACTTAAGAAGTCGTTTGAAGAAGCGGTTTCGAGAAACTGGTTAGAGAAGCAATCTGATTTATTTCGGCTTCTAGAGAAGTCCGAGCAAAAAAAAAAAAAAAGAGGCAAAAATAACTTAGCCTTAATTTCCTTCTTTTTAATGAGGCTGCTAGTAGCAGCAGCAGTTTCCTCAACTGCTTTTTAATCGATGAGCTGCTTGATTGCTGCTACTAGAAGACTGTATGCTAATTTGTCGTGACGGCCGCAGACAAGCGAGCGAGGGTCCTCCTATATCATGCGGCCACTGAGCAGTGAGCAGTGAGCAGTGAGCATGCACTCAGTCTCGACAAATAAGGCTAGCTGCTACAATTAAGAAACCCAAGGGGTACGTGTTGCTGCATGCTGGCCACAAGACTCTCCGCTGTCTACGGCCCCCCATGATCAAGCTCTTACTGCTGCTAAATCTTTCAAACCACTTTAATTTTGGGCCGCCTCCTAGCAGACACCACTTCCTACTGTTCTATGTTCAAAGCTAAGATCGATGCATGTCACCCTACAGTTGCATCCACTAGTCCCATGCATGTTCGATCAGAAAGCCTTTTGTCATTTCTGTGGCAACTAATTTTGACTCCCAATCATTGCACTTGTTTTCACCTTAGCTAGGAAGCTAGCAGCTAGCTGCGATTGCAGCATCACAATCGACATGAGTTGTTTTTCTGGCTTTTCCTTGGCTAATGTTGGCAAATGGCAATCATATCGCATTAGCGCTAGCTCCATCGATCCGGCCTATATAATTCCGTACTTCTAACAGTATTTATTCTCACTTATTATATATTTAAATAATATACATACATACACTATTCTACCGCACCATTACAGAGAATTTACTATACTTTTCTGAGTGCAGACGGGTGACTAAGTATAGAATCTAATGGTGCTTATTTTTTTAGGCATCTAATATGAACTTTTACCAAATGGCATGATACACTTTATTGACATCATCGTCTTTTGTCATCTTGGTTTTCCATATGTCTACTGCTCTACGGCTTCTACAGCAGCATCTTTACCACCTACTCCTTCAGCACCGGTGGCCATGGCGGGTGCCTCCTTTATTGGGCTTCACTATACATGGTGTCAGCGTGATGGCAACACTTACTAGACATGCTATTCTAGGAGGTGGAGCCCACAGAGGTAGTCATCCTCATCGTGGCTCTGCTCAGTCAAGAGGTGCTGGTGCTCCTGCTAGCCAGACACAGCACAATAGTTGGTCTCCCTCCTTCAGCGTCTGGTTGTTAGCCCTACCTTAGGCTCTGCGGGTGGTGCCAGTCCTGCCACTCAGTCTCCCACTTCAGGTATATCATTTCCTTGGATTCTGGGTTCTAATGCTTCCTTCCATATGACATCAGATTCCACTCTGTAAGATCGAGGAGGCCGACTAGAAAGGGGTGAATAGTTGTTTATAAATATTTAAATTGAATTCTATGTAAGATATTTGGCTAAAACCAAGTATATAGTGCGGAAACTTAAATCAATTTGGTTTAGCACAAATAAAACATAAATCAACTATGTTCACCTAAGTTCACCAATAACTTAAGTCTATCTCAAAGGTTTGTAATACTAGAAAGACAAGCAATCAATTTAATTCTTTGAATGCAAATTGCTTGAATGTAAATTGAGCACAAAAAAACAAACCACAATTGACACGGTTTCTTTTTACCGTGGTATTCGAAGACTTGTCGGTCTCCCCTGTTCCACGTTGAGGTTAGCCTGAATGAATTGGACTGGCTCCACGAATTAAGTTGAAACACCTCAATCCACTAGTGGTAGCTCTTTTCTGTTCCGGGTAGGTGAGCTCCAACATTCATAACTTCGCCAAGTCTTCTCACAACCTTCTTTGAGAAGATTACCGCGCACGACGCCTCCAACGCTGTTTACGAGTCGGCAAACTCCAAGAGTAATAATTCAAGCCCCTCGCTTGACTCTCACCACGTGCAACGAATACACAAGCTCAAATAGACCCTAAGTCCAACTCTAGATGCAACACATGCACTCTAGATCACTCTCCTTACTCACAAGGTGCAACCCTTGCCGGTCACTCGCCCCCGCTCTCTCCTGCGTCACCACCGCCTTCGCCGCCCCTTCACGCTACCGCTCACCGCTGATGTGCTGCCGGTGTCCAAATCCAGTCGGATCCAGATGATAGAGGTCCAAAACCTGCCGAATCCAATCATCGACGCTGTCGCCGCCCTCGTTGTCATCTTCTTCAACTTTGTGCAGATCGATTACTGTCGTCGTTGCCCAGACCAGCACCATCGCCCTCGTCGTCGTCATCCTTAACACCAATGACGTGACTTGGGTTACCACGTACTCTCCTTTCCCTTTTTTCGTAGACCACTCCTTTTCCTCAAGCCATCGCCTCCTCTACAGACTACTCTGACACCTGCGAGGCACCCATCCCATCTTCATCATGATATCTGAACCTACTGGATTTGCAGGGCACCCATCCTGTCTGCATCGTGACATCTGAACCTATGGGGCATCCGGCTAAGGTGTTGTACACAAGCTTATCAATTCCGTTCTGGTACCAATTAGAATGGATGAAATGTTCCATTCCGCTAGGCAAACCGGAATGCAATAGCATCGATTCCGTACAGGGCAGCCTGAATTCTAGTCATTCTGGCCATTCCAGTGTGTATCGGCCGGAATTAGAGTTCCGGTCAAGCCGGTACCGGTCTCGATGGGAATTATTACAGTGCTTTCTTCACCTGTTCTGTTGTCCCTACAAGCAACCTGCCCGAGGCAGCCTCTCTCCGTAGAACTGACAGGTAGAAAAATATGCATTTCTTGTGAATGCATGCAGCTAGCCACAATGATCTCCTCGTTACACTCGCGGGTCACTTTTTTTCCTATGCATGCAGCCACAGTACACAAAGAAATCCCATTTACAGGATGCTCTTTCTTTCTCTAAGTTCAAATGAAAGCATATAGACCTATTGTGATGCACAGATTGTAATTCAATTAATTAGATGTAAACAAAGTTCCCATTTACGGATTATATATTTTGAATACATGTAAGGGTATATTTCGATTTTATTTTTATTTATAGTATTCCGAATCGGTAACTAAAGCTTCCCTTCCAATTAGCAAACCGAATGCCCTCTGGAATGAAATTAACAAGTAAGGTTGCCCTAACTGAGTACAGCGCTGGATTGGATGTCCACCACAGGGCGACGAAACCATGCTAGCTATACCTTATCCTTATGTACATGCACCCTAATTTAGAGCTAAGTCTTGCCTTCCATCCATGTATCTAAAGATTTGTTTGTTCACATGCATGTTTCTTTAATTTGTGCTTTCAGAGAAAAAGGTTCCTCAGCTCCTGGATGCATGGACATATATGTAGTCCGGCCATACTGTAGTGCTTGTATCCATCCTCTCCAATGCCTTTTTCCTTTGCATTGTACCATCCTCTCCAAAATATCTTTTTCCTTTTTTCTTTTGCATTATCTATGAAATATAACAGTATTATTCTTTTTTAATTAAATATCTCATGTCATCAGGAAAAGCAGAATTCAACGGCACTAAAGCTGCCAAATGTGTCTCTTTAATTTGAACAGCCAAGCAGAGGAGACTAGTATTATAGCAGTACACTACTGCCTCTGCTCTTCTTTCTGAATCCTGGAGCTGTGACTTTGCGTCGATCTGCTGCAATGGAAATCATGAAATGCAGCAAGCTAGCTTAGCCTGAGCCTGGGTGGCGCAACACAAATGATTAAGGTGCATGAAACTGCTGCTTTGCTCATGAGTTACCTCTGGCTCTGGGTAGTTTGGCCGTGCAGAGAGTGGGGCTGTACTGTACTGTACGTGGCTGTTGCTGTGCAATGGCAATGGCAATGGTGCCCATGCATGCATGCTGGTTGGACCAGGGCACAGTACCGCTACTAGCACGTAGTCCGTGTTTTGGCCCGGACTGCAAGCCATGAACGCCATAATTCGATCCCAGGGACCGTTTGGTGCTTATCAAATGTTAGTTTGCACTCAAGTAACTGATGATTTGTCCAATTGCCGATCCAAGTAGTATTTGCATGTCCCCTTTAGTTGGCTGTGGTGTACGTGGAGCCGACATCACATGCAGGCACAGTATGGCTTTGTAAGGGTACTCCTAAGAGCAAGTATAACAGGAGGCTGTTAGTAGGCTGTATGCTGAGGTGGAGGAGAGAGAAGAGAGGTGGGTTGTAAGTTTACAGCCAGCTGAAACACAAGAACCAAGAAATTTTATGAGAGAAATGGGTGGGTCATACAGCCTTCAGCTGGCTGTAAACTACTATATGAATGGGCTGATAAGTGGGCTGTAAGTGTCCATACAACCAGCTGAAGGCTGTATTATTAGCCTTGCTCTAAGAGCAAGTACAATAGAAGAGGTGACTGCCACCTCTAGGACTAGCCAAATAAGCAAAAAGAGTACATATGGCTCATGTGGAGGTAGCTAATACAATAAGTTGAGTAGAGGTTACCTCTACTAAGAGCAAGTACAATAGTATAGCCAACTAGTGGCTATAACACTTGTCCATTTCATCTATAGCCTTCAAAAAAATAGTTCATACAATAAGGTAGCTATTACAATAACTATTTGACCCCACGTGTAAGAGAGTGAAATGCATATTTTTACGTGCTATAGCTAGCTGTAATTTAGTAGCCAGCTTCCTTCTCTCTCTTCCTTTCTCTCTCTGCCACATAAGATTTTGTTGATATTATATTTACTATAGTCTGCTGACTAAACCTTATTGTACCTGCTCTAAAGCACTCAAACATTTAATATTTTGCTAGAGGCGACCCTAACCCTTATTGTACTTGCTCTAAGAACTAGCATCGCCTCCAAGTCCTCGTATGATGTGCTAGAGGTCACCTCTTGCATGAGGGGCAGCTTGCCTCTCTCTCCTCTTGTCTCTCTCTTCCACATAGGATTGTGTTGACGTGGATTTCGCTAGAGGCGACCTAGTCAGCATCATTGTACTTGCTCTAATGCATTCTACAGCAGTGATGTCCATGACATTAATTAGCTAGTTAAGTAGAATTGATGTTGAGATAGGGAGGGAATTAAAGAAGAGAGAGTGAATCAGTGTTTCATGCAAGACATTACTTGGGCACAAAATCCAACACACAAGAAACAACTAAAACTTACATCGAAAGGAGATTAGTGTCTATCTACAATAATTGTTACATTAGAAAGAGATTACCTCGTGATACCAGATCGAACTCAAGGCAAGAAGTGTGCCATCCTATGATAGCTCGAGTTGAACCTGTAACCCCTAAGTAAACTATTACACATGTAGGAAACAATGACGATATCAGATCTAAGGATCCTACATATACTATGTATAAGATCTACTGATGACACTTAAGAATATAACAATTCCCCCCAGTGTCTCATGTTAGGTCAATCCAACATCATGTTCTTTAACATGTGTCTATATTATTGATTTGATATCTCATATCCGTAATCCATGAAACATGATCATCAAACAATACGTGTGCTGATCCATAAATCAGAATTATCCCATGTAATGATATAAGATCAGAGATAATTTAGAATAACATCAAAATATGAATAAAAAGTTCCATGAACAAGTCATCGCTTAATTTATATTTCTCGTGCACTTGTCCTTTTCCAACGATGACTCTCGGCATCAGTTGTAGCAGCGTGTTTCGCAGCCATTGCTTCAGATTGACTAGTTAGTGTTTGTGTTTCTCCGAATATTGAGTTGCACCAATCAACTAGTTTATACTAGTAGTGTGCCCGTGCTAACGCTACGATAAAATACAAAACAAGATAAAATTTGTAAAAAATAAAACGAACAATCAGATTCATTAAGATTCACGTCTCATATATTGTATAACCAAATATTTTTGTCACATAATGAATGTCACATAACGACTGATCCTTTGAGGAGACGACAACATCATTGGACTCACCCACCGACGACTTTCTCCATCCCCACATTGTTTAAACTTGAGGCTACAAAGAAAACAAACATTTTTGTCACATAAAGAAATATGAAATGTAGTGGGTTCGGTTCAGCCGTCGGATCGATTTATACGGTGCAGATCGAGCCAGCGAAGGAACCGCGGACGGCTATTTTCACAGGAGACCCTTTATTACACAGTATTAGCAAATATACCCCACCCTAGCCTGGCCGTTCGCGATAGAATTCTTAGCGATCTTTCCAGCTTTTCGGCGATATCTCGAAACTATCGGCCAGACTACTTGATCTATCTCTTGTTTCGCAATCTACTACTTTAGCCTTGAAGTGCAATCATATGTGCAGTTTCCAATCTTTCAAGCTAAAATCATAAGCTAAATCATTGGAACTGCACAATTCAAGCAGCTGGCTGGTTTTTCTTTCTCCCTGAATAGGGTGTTTTAAATGACATTGATGTGGAATATGATATACAACCTGAGGTCTCTATGGCAAATCAACATTGCAGAACCTGGGAGATCCAACACATTTTGCACCAACAAGCTAGAATGCCCAAGATGCCAAAAATAAATACCTAAACCTGTAGTTGTGCCACCGCCTACAGCCTTGCTAGTGCTGCCTACACCCCCTCCCTTGATGGCACTGCCGCCTCCGCCTTCATTCCTGCCACAGCATGTCCCTTGATCCCTTTCTTGCACTATTTATATTGATGTTCTTCGTCATTCATCACCGTTTTAAATAATATAACCAAAAGTCATCTACAGTAGTCTAAAAGAACATCCATTAGCTAGAAAACTCCTCTAGCTCACTCAAAAAGAAAAAAAAGAAAAAAAAAGCAGGTTTTGCATTTAGCTGATCTACATGTGCATTTTTGGTAGAAAGAATAGCACGTGTGCTCATATAAGCTGTTGATCTTGCATTTTCCTCAAGTGATGGAAAGATTTCCTGAATGAGTTTGTTTACTGAATATTCGTCGTCTGTATATCCAATTACAATATCATCTGGTAGGCGTACATAATCATCTCCAATCGTCTCTTCGGTGCAGGTTTTGCTTGAAGGATGGCATACATAAATTTAATATATCATTTAGTAACAGCGTATCATGAGACCACCATTTACATTTTTAGTGCAGCTTTTCACCAGTAATAACTGGCTGAGAGCCAGGATAGGTGCAAAAACAGGATAATTCCTCGTCGTTGGTGCTACTCAAGTACTGTGTAGGCAACCAAAACATTCCATGCACTGGTGCTAAAATAGTTTGCACAATTTGAAAACATTCCATTGCATATAACATATACAAGACAAAGGAGCAGCGCCAAAAGGTTACAATTTTAAAATAGCAGCCCCTGGGCCGCGCTGTTGCCGCGGGCGGCGTCCGCATCGTCGAGGAAGAGGTCCTCGGGCATGCAGAACGCGTTGTGCGCGGCGACGATGGCGCCGCCGACGAGCAGCCTAGAAATGATGAGCGACGCGACGGACGTGAAGAAGAAGGCGACGAACGTCGCGACGACGAGCCCCAGCAGCGTCTCGCGGTCAGAGAAGGTGCGGTCGAAGAGAGCCACGGGCTGGTCGGAGGAGCGGAAGAGGTAGAGGAAGCACCAGGCGGCGAGGAGGCTCAGGAGGATGAGGAGAGAGAAAGGGTGGGCCAGGAGAGACGTCGCGAGCGCGAAGGCCACCACGGCGGCGTAGTTCACGCGGGGTGGGGTTCTGGTTCAAATGATGTGTATGATCCGGATGATTTTGGCCTTAGGATCTTCAATGAGTAAGAGAAAAGGTTTGAGGAGAGATCTAGGTCATTCATTTGTATGAAGTTGGATTACTTTGGTACACAAATCTGGGTGGACTTAGATTAGGCATGACTGTGGGGGTGGTTGAGGGGGTGGATTTAGTAAAGAAAATTTTGGTGTATTATAGAGGGGTAGAGATAAAGTTAAGGCTGATAAGAAAAAAAAGAGTAATTCACTTCACACTCTTCCTCACATATAGACTCCCAAAAGTTTAAAATATGAAATAAAAGTGAGTTATAATTATGTTTTTAATTACGTCAGCCGAGTCTTGAGAACTCATGACCTCTGATACCATATTGAGTTGTATACACCAACCAGTTCACCAAAAGCTTAATCTGATGAGGAAAGATTGACAATTCACTTATATTTCAACACCGTAATCAATCAAGGGTTATTGATATATATGATATTGTAGAGTTACTGATTTTCAGATATGTCATTGTAAAGTTTTTTTTAATATATGCTACTGCAGAATGCACATTCTTTAAAATATGCTATTATAAACAATTTAAGACCATAAGGTGATATTCCTTTATTCCTTGCTTCTTGATGCAAATGTTTCGCTTTGCTTCTTGCCGCAATTCAGGAAGTCTACCAAGTTTCATTGGGATTTAAGCCTAGTACTTGTGGCCATGCACACCAATTCCCCTGTTTCTTGTTGTCCCTAGTGAAAGAATCGTCAGTTTCTTGGAATTAAACCAAATGGTGGCTCCTTCCTATAGACCAAAGAGCAAAATTTTACTTCAATCTGTTAGGAATTGAACCATCTCGCTCATTAACTGCTTCACTTCTGTTTGACTAGGAACGCAGAGATCTTGTAGGTTAGTACATCGCCTAATGAAGTAGAGCGGAAAAGACGTCCATGGCGCCGCCGGCCAACGGCAGGAAGCGCAAGTGCCCACCGCCCGGCCTGGGAGACCTCCATGAGAACATGCCTGAGCACGTCCTCGCGCGCCTCCCACCGGCCTGCTGCTTCGGACTTCGCGCCGTCCGCCGCTGGAGCGGCGGCAGGGAGCCGAAGAAGCGAGTGGCGGCCGTGGGAACCCGACCAGAGGGGTTGGGAGGAGGAAGACAGGCAATTTGGTGTAATTTGTCTCGTAACGGTATAAAGGGTCCACTTAGGGCAGTCCCAATGGAAGAAATCATAGCAGTTTCTTCAACATAGGACGCCGCACAAGAAACTACTCCTTCCCAACCCATGGTTTCTATAGCATCATCCATCCAAAGAGTAACTTAAATGCAGCACCAAAAAAAGTTAGATGAACTGTGGCAACTATCTCTGCGATCAATATGTGGCAGAACACATGCTACAGACGCGCACACACGCTACAGGCAAAGAAACAGCATAATTTCTGCAGTCCAATATACTTTTCAGAACCAAATATCATCATACAGGTAGCGCATATATTGATAAAGATAATTGGTTCTGCAGTCCAATAGCATTTTCAGAACCAAATATTATCATACAGGTAGCGCACATATTGATAAAGATAATAGGTAGCAATCCAGAGATAAAGATAATAGGTAGCACACATATAGTTCATACGTAAGGACTAAAGTTCACGATATGCATAGTGAAATAATAAGGTGCCATCATCCATAATCTCTCATGCATGAAGTTCACGTCCATGTACTCCAAAAGGCATCAATTACTCCAAAAGCCATCAGGTCACCTCAAATCTCCAGAATCTGCAAGGAAAAAATAGTAATCAGATGACTTTTTTTTTAAAAAAAACATTACTATTTGCAAACAAACAGGAACATGAAGAACAAAGATGAATAGCATGAGCTACCAGGATGACTTAGCTATATTTGCACACTAAACCAAATTAGATTGAAGATATGTACCTAATTGTTTTGCCTATATGAATTCCCAAACTTTTGCCAAATATGATCAATCAAATCAGATTGAAGTTGTTTGTACGCTTGGCGATCATGTAAGGCTGTATTTCTGTTAAGCACATCTTCCATCTCTGGGTTTTCTCCATGAGAGATTGTGGGTTCTTGAACAATATATGTGCTGCCTTCCTCATTCAAATCAAGTGGAACCTGCTCTATATCCTTCTCATCTTCAATTATCATGTTGTGGAGGATTATACAGGCAAGCATGATATTCTCAAGATCCCCTTGCTCGTACAAACGTGCTGGTCGACGCAAAATACAAAAGCGAGACTGCAAAATGCCAAATGCGCATTCGACATCCTTTCGTGCCCCTTCTTGCATTTGTGCAAACAATTTATGCTTATCTGACTGTGGGTTACGTATGGACTTAACGAAAACAGCCCACTCTGGATATATGCCGTCCGCTAGGTAATAACCAGTATTATATTGCCTTCCATTGACATAGTACTGCACCTTAGGAGCTTCTCCTCTCAAATGCTGGACAAACAAATCTGACTGGTTCAGCACGTTGATATCATTGTTTGATCCAGCAACACCAAAGAAGGCATGCCATATCCAACGATCGTGTGAAGCAACTGCCTCTAGAATAACCGTAGGGACTCCATGATCACCACGGGTATACATCCCCTTCCATGCGTATGGACATCTTTCCCAATGCCAATGCATACAATCAATACTTGCTAGCATGCCAGGGAACCCACGACGCTCCCCAATCTGCATTAGGCGTTCGACATCTTGTACCGTCGGGCGTCGCAAGTACTCAGCCCCAAATACTGAAATCACACCCTCTACAAACAACTTCAAGCACTCTACTACAGTACTCTCCCCAATCTTGATATACTCATCAAGTTGGTCTGCAGGGCTGCCATTTGCCAATTGTCTAATAGCAGCTGTGCACTTTTGAATTGGCGATAACCCAGGGCGTTTTAGAGCATCTAATCGAAAGGTAAAAAATGGGGACCACTCACCTAGAGCCTCAACAATGCGCAGGAAGAGGGGCCTTCTCATTCTAAACCTTCTACGAAAGATAGTAGAATTGTAGAGAGGATTCGGTGAGAAATAGTCGTCCATAAGCCGTTAATTCGCTTCTTCACGAGGCCTTGCTATATATCTCCTTGGACCACTGTTACGTCTCCTCCCTTCTTCTAGAGCTTCAATATCATCCTTCAATTCTGCCACCATTTGATCTTGTAGGTCTTCTAGTAATTCTTGCTCAACCAAAAACTCTTCAAATGTGAATAAGTCCTCTCTGAATCTATGGTGCCATCCTCATCATGAGGTTCAGCATCAGGAGAATGTTCGTGAGACATAAGGAAAAGTTGAGAATAGAAGTGGAGAGGAGGACGTGAGAGCAGTACTGCCCCTGTGTGTGTGTGTATATATAGAGAGAAGTTGGGAAAACAGAGGCAGTGTGTACAGAAATCAGCAGAAGTTGAAGAGAAGTTGGGAAAACAGAGACTGCTGCCTTTTCATATATAGAGAGAAGTTGGGAAAACAGAGACTACTGCCTTTTCATATGCTGGAGTAAAAAGGACTTTATATGTTGGGAACTACACTGGACTTTTCATATGCCAAGGTGGTACATTACATCAATGCCTTTTCATTTGATGGTTCGTATGTATCTCACCCAGCATGTGAGTAGAAGACCCCACACCCATCCTACCCCACGGAACAGCATAGTTCGAGCAACATCAAGGTATGAATAACTAGTCTGCATCAGTAGCATATATCATAATCAGAAAATTATCTTCCAAACCTAAAATTCTAGAAAGGCAAAACAGTATGAAACCAGAACAAATGGGAAGATGTAACAGTGAACCATCTAGTAACATATGCTAAGGAGCAAATGGGAAGATTTCAAGTTGAAGCATATATTTAATAGTGAAATTTCCTTTTGAGGGCTTTTAGTACTCCTGGGCAGAACAGATTGGCCGATGGAAAAAAGCTCCAAAGGTGATACTGGCACTGTGTAGTCTAACATGCATAGGCCCTAACCGATGCCAAATGATTCCATTGGGCAATAAGAATGTAAACATTGCGACATTAAAGGTTTAAAAATGATGCTGCCAGAATTACACATGCAAAAAAACCCTATCTAGATCTTATCATCATTCCTACCCAACAAGCTTCAATATCCTTGTTTAAGTATTCTCAGGTAATGGATAGTTGTAAAAGAGCTGAGATATGCAAGGAACATGACTAGTCAACTCAGACATTTAGTATTGAATAACATGACTATGCAAGGAATATGTACTGAAAACATTGACAGTCGGTGGGAACACCTCTCCAATATGCACAATCAGTAAAAAATGCAATGTTGACACAGAAAATACCTTAATTAGCTTGACCAAATAAGGTCATCCTCATACTCTCCAGTGCTTTCTCCCTCTCAGCCAAAGCTTGTGCACTAAGATTGCTTGTAGGTGCTAACAATAAATCTTTATAGATGTCTAGCATTTTACACTTGGTTTGTTCTTGTGCTGCCTTATGATTAAGCTTGGCTGCTTCAACCTTGCTATTTGCCAAATTTTGCTGCACCTCTGACATCTTCTCACGATCCTTTCTAGCCATTGTGCTTACTTCAATGAACTTGTCTAGCTTCTCACTAATAGCAGAATAAGCATCAGGTGCCTTCCTTTTTCCATTGCGCTCATCCTTTGCTCTTTTATGACCCATAGGACGAATGCTAGGACTCTCTTCCAGATTCACCACTTGTGCTGCCTTAGTACCTGCACCCTTGTCCTTTTCTTTTTCCCCTTCCATTTTTTTGACATATGCAGACCACTTCATATCATATCGAACAACCTTCCATATATGCTTCAACTTGAAATCTTTGTCTCCATGTTCAGAAGCATAGAGCTTCTCAGCAAGCTCCATCAGTTGGTCATCACTCATGCCACTTCTGTATACTTTTGTGGTTCGTACCCAACATCCATGAAACTCAATGACTGGTTTCTTGACACGATCCCAACGGATTTTCATTTGGTTTCGGTTCCTCCTGCGAGATCTCTCTGTGGTTTTGTTGTATTCTTCAGTAACAGCAGTCCAATATTGATCTGACTTCCTGTCATTTCCATCTACAGGGTCCTTTGAGTTATGCAACCAAGCAGAGGCCTGCATTTAGAAAGATAGCAGAATTTCAAATATTAGAACTAGTTAGCCTTCTTCCTATAATCCAAAGTCAAAGTACATAAAGGATGTGGCTTACCAATCTAACGTCTTCATCTTTCGTCCATGGCAGGCGCTTGTCGGTCCTAACATCCTCGGTACTTTCATCCACATCAACATCGATTGTTTCCTTCTCTTCTGCATTTACTTCATGCACAGGGGGGCTTCCACCAGACATAGTTCCTCTAGAACTAGGGCCAATTGGAGAATTTGGCGGCTGGGTTGCCGTACTGCCAACAAAATGGAAATTTTCAGGACAATTATTTCCATTAGGATGGTTTGACTGCATAAGATTGGTAAACCCACGTGGCGGGTACATCCTGAAAAAATTGGCAAATAGATGTCAAACATGTAGGCAGAAGATTGGCAAAGAACTATATATGGAAGACCCATATACCTTCTACTATTCAAAGAACTCTATAAAAAAACAAATACAAGACAATAACAAAAACAAAGTACTGTTTGTTGAATTGGTGTCATTGCTTGGACCAATAATAAAGGATATGTTGTATTACAGAACCATATTATACGTTTCCATAATCTCAGATGCAAAAGTGAGAAGACTGTAAACATTTGACAGAAGACCAACAAGAGTTCTCTGAATTCCACCTTCAAGTAAAGAAACCAAATTATCGATTTCAGTCATACGTCACAACGATTGAAATATACCAGCTAAACTAAGGAATGCGCTGAATTCGTCAATGAAAAGGTTGCAATCTACCGCTAAAATTCTATAAAGCATAAAAGCACAAGCTTTGCCACTAAAAATGAAAGGTGCAAACTTTTTTTTACCAACTGCATCTTATGAGGACGGCATCCTCCCTTTCTGTATAACTCTCACCATTATCCTCAACTTACGATTCTAGAACTAAAGGCAAAACAAAAATTCTAGCGATACTACATGAAGCAACAAGTGCTACTGATCTCTAATCTCTACTCCATTCGTAATCCTTAACATGGGAGTAAAAAGCTTCAAAAAATGCAAGCTTTATCTAACTATGGCATTCTGTTTTTGTCCATATAGCCTCAAGTAGTCATTCCCAAATAATTGATCCGCTATTGCCTATTATCGCCTCAATTTACAAGTTACAGTTCATGTTACAGTTACAGTTCCAAGAACATAATGTCTTCAATTATCATGTTGTGGAGGATTATATCGCCTCAATTGAAGACATCCAATAATAAAGAATATGTTCAATTCCAGAAACACATTACCCTTCACTAGTAGTTGATTCATGGCCGAAGAAGGCCCCAAGAGATGACGTTGTCCACCATGTAGAGGATGCAGAACCAGGTGCCGCAGGAGAACCGGTTCCTCGATCCATTGCTGCCAAGAGATTGGGGAAGGATTGCGCGCGGTGGAGGAGCCAGGCGCCGCAGTCGACTCGGAGGCGGGCGACGCGGTCACCTCGGAGGCGGGCGACGCGGGCACGCGGGGCCGGAGGCGACGCGGGCGGGCGGGGCCGGAGGCGACGCGGCCGCGCAGGGCCGGAGGCGAGGCGGGCGCGCAGGGCCGGATGCGACGCGGGGCCGAGGCCGCCGGTGGCGACGTGGGAGAGCCGAGGCGGGCGCGTGGTGGTGGAGCCGGGCGAGCGGTGGTGGAGCTAGGGTTTCAGCGGATGGGGATATCATGCCCGCGCAGGCAGGAGAAGTAGGAGGAGAAGCGCGGGCGCGCGCGAAGGAGAAGGAAAAGCGCGGGAGGGAGAAGGAAAAGCGCGGGGGCGCGGAGGTATCGACGGCGGCGTACGGGATCCGCGCGCTCGGGGATAGAAACCACCGAAGTCTCCCCATCGCGATTTCAGTCATTTCTTCGAGCATTGGTACTAGCGAGCACGTCGTTCCCTCTTGAAGAAACGATTCCTTCTTTTTTCCTTCTCTCTCTTTGTTAATTACATTGCCACATCATCAAAATGCTGATCTGTCCATGAATTTAATGGGGGATAGAAACCACCATCAATGTCCCATTGGGACTGCCCTTAGGGTCTGGACGACCGATTTCTATCGGACACTTCGAAGCAGCATCCGTTAATAATTTTTGTAACATGTATAATTAATATATACAATAAATTGCATAATAACAATGGAATATTAAGAAAAAAAAATCTTAATGTTGCACTGATTGTTGCTAATTGTTACACATATAAAATCAAAATATTGTAACAAAAAAATACAACACCGAGAAACAAATCCTGCAACAAAATGACCAGATCCGAGCACTTTACCTGTGGTGACGATAGATCTAGCGAACTCTAGGCATGCTGACGACGTGGCTGATGAGCGCAGATGAAGAGGATGCTGGTAGCCAACAGTCCAAAACTAAAAAAAACACAACCAAAATTCCTTTGCATTATTTGTTACGATTTTTTTTCATTTTTCTATTTTTTACGTTTTTTTGCCGCGCTCATTTCAGCTTCAGCTTCTGGCTTATTTTTTACTATTAATAAATTTCATCTTTTTATAAACTTTTAGCTTTTTTGCCGGATCTTTTTCCCGTATTTGTTCGTGTTGTCCGTAATGAGCTAACATATTTTTTCTATTTTTAATTTTTTAAATTTAATTACGCTAAATAAGCTATAGTAAAATTTTAACTGCTACAGTGTAATTTTAGCTATAACATATAGTTTTTCAACCCAACCGAGCCGGGTCTAAGTCGTAAGCTAGTTCAAGCGAAAGACTGCATGCAGCTGCGCTACGGCATTTTGAAGTTCAAACATGAGCTGGATCATGGCACGCTTTGGAGAGAGAGGAGTGAGACGCGAGTATCGAGGCAATAAAGCGCGTGCACGCAATTATTAATGAAACGAAAAGCTCCTTCCTTGTAAAAATTAACCCACCTTGCGTGCCTTGACCTCCGTGCTACGAAAGCGCATCGAATTCAGCGGCCGTCTTCTCTTCTGTCGCATGGAACAGTGGTCGGTGCGTAGAAGAGAAGATCAACACACCGCACTGCACACAAAACCACACCATTGCCGGCCATGCACTGCAGTGCAGGCCGTTCTTCCTCTCTCGCCTGACACCGCTAGATCAACCAGCTCCGAATCCTATCTATCTAGCTAGCTAGCTCTTTTTCATCAGCTACAGTCCAGCCCGGAGCTTCTTGTGCTTGGCACTTGTATGCACTAATTTATTCATTTTCTCCCCTCTGCTATGCTATGCATCACATGACATGTCATGTCGTTTTCTGGTCTCCAACTAGTTTGGTAACTTACGGGCAGTCTGATTTACTATATCTACTCGTGCTCTACTGCTAGTATATCTGTACAATTTAGTTTAGGGCCTGTTTGGGACTGCTCTGCTCCAGTTTTTCCAGCTCTGCTCCACCAACTCCACCATGGAGCAGCTCCACTGTGGAGTTCCTGGAGCAGGTGGTCCTGTTTGGCACGCAGCTAGCTCCAACTCCAGGAATGTGAGGTTTCCCTGAGAAAGGTCCAATGTGCCCCTGAATGATGTTTGGTGTATGTTTTGATGTCTGCGGAGCATATGTAACTGAATTTTGCTCCATCGGGGATTGTCAAAGCACATTTTGCTCCGTTTTAATTAGATCTTTTCTTATGATTATTTGTCTCTGATCTTCATATATTCTATAACTACTGGAGTAAAGAGTTTTGTTTCCGCTCAAAGGAGAAGATTTTGAAAAGTCTCAATTTGAATTTGGACTCCTATTCATCCCCTCTAATTGCCATACTCCATCCTACAAAATGAATCTACGTGCTGTTTCACCAAATTGATCAAATGTACTGGTACCGGTACACCGTCTATCTTCTCTTCAAGATGACAAAAGGTCGAGTACAATATTACACTAGTAGCCAACTAATTAACCAGAATGAACAACATGGAAAGATCGAACGAGAAAACCAAATCAAACAACTTGATTTTTCTAGACACTCTAGTAAATCAACCAACAATGCTCCACCAAGGGAGCAAAAAAAAAGCGTCGATTCTGTACCAAATAATGAATGCGTTGACGAGGCGATCATCTTGTTTCAGGATGTGTTGTGTATGGTTTTGTTTCGGCGGCGAAGGGCGATGCAGCACGGAATTAAGCCCTCCTCTTGGCTCTGGCCAATATTGCCATCCCTGCCTTGGCCGTCCTACTGCTGCCGGAGATGCTCGAGCGCCTGCGCGAACGTCCTGCTTGCCGAGGTAATACTCGGCGACCTTGTCCCAGCCGCTCCGGTGTACGGTCTCGGGGTTCTTGATGACGGGGTGCTCCGGCCCGAGCATCTTCAGCAGCGTGCTCTCCTCCGCGGCGATGCTGTACTCGAGGTACCTCAGCCCCATGTCCGCCACCGGGTCGCCGAAGTCCACCTTCGCCATGTGCTCCAGCTTCCCGTACGGCACCACCTGGATCACCACCGCGTTCGCCGGCAGGAACACCGCGTTCGTCAGCCCGGCTCCGTGCACGCCCAGCAGCACGTCGAACGAGTTCACCGTCCGGGCGAACTCCTCCACGCGGCTCCGGTCCGGGAAAAGAAATCCAATCGGTACGGAGGAGAGGACTTGTGTAATGGCAGTGGTGGGTAATTTTTCACCAACTCCACGAGGAGTTTGGAAACCTTTGTTTGTGGAGTACCCCTTGAGGAGCTCCATAAAAAACGTGGAGTTGGCCTCTAACTCCACCTTTTTCTTGGAGCGGAGTTTTTGGAGTTAGACCTGTTTGGTTAGCGAAGTTGGGAGCAGAGCTGGAAAACTTGGAGCGGAGCAGTCCCAAACAGGCCCTTAGTGTAGAAGAGAGCACAGAAGCCCTGCTCTGTTGCTAATGATCAATGCCGTTTGTCCCTTATGTCTTGAAATAGGGGGCAAAATCAGCTCAAGTTCAAGCCCTAAGCTGGACCAGCTGTTTTTAGATCGATTCTTAGATTAAATCTATTTTTTTAATAATTTTTTTATAAATTTTACATGTACTTTAGTTGAGAGGCATCGGACTACAGTCTAGATAGGCTTAGACCTGATTCCGCCACTGCTTGAAACGATATTTTCCCATCAAGCACGCAACGTATACGCATCAACAGGTATCGTATGTGTACCATGAAAGTATGAAACCTTTTACTCAGTTGCTAGTTGCTCCATCTATGAAACTTTTGTACTTATTTGCTAGCTACTCCATCTGTAAAAGTAAAAGATTCAACTCATGAGTTCCAAACAGACGTGGATACATGTCACTGACCTCCGTCTCCTCAGTTCAGTCATGCTCCTACCTATTGATTGAATGAATGAATGTACGTACGTACATGCAAGAGAAGAGGATAAGGGCCTCTTGCCCGCAGACCTGTTAACAAGATCGACCCTGGGTCTGGGAGTGCCAGCTTAATAATAGGCAGGTACGTGCGTGGCAGCTAAGTGCTCCAGGTGGACCACGACACGTCAGCAACCTCCCTGTCCACCGAGGACGGAGTGCGGGCCACATACAGTACTAACCTGCCATGTGGGCTCACCAGGGCCGTCTGATCACAGAACAGCGCCCTGCACGCAGTCCTGGTCGTCCACTCGTGCTATCTTATAATTTCTTCAGAACAAATAAACGAAATAGTTTCTCAAACCCTTTCTAAATGTTTTATCAGAATAATTTTTAAGTGACTTATTAGTTGCATTTGGTTCGTTCACACAAATACTCGTGCTAGTCAAAAGACATAAACTATAGTAAAAAAAACAGACGTAGCAGCGCTGGCAAAGTTGTAGATAGTTGCGAAGTTGAGGGCAATGGGAAGCTAGTGTCCGAAGGTGATCCGTGGTAATACTGTAATACAGCTCAAAGGTTACTACTTCCTTCTTCACACAATACAAGTCCAACGCATATACTTAGAAAGTATATTATTTAAATAAGATTTAATAGAATTAGATCATAATTGCTGCTATTAGATATATACAGCTGTATTGCTTCCATTAGAGATAAATATAGGCGGCGCTCCTAGCGGCTCATGGTTTCGGTTGTGGACTTTAGGTTGGGTCTTCTAGCTAAAATTACACTGTAGTTAAAAAAAATAAAAAATTGAGAAAAAACCGTTATATCGTAATGGACAATGCAAAGTAATAAAAAATAAAAAAACTAAAATTTATCAATTTTATTAAATATTATTTAAATAATATACTTTGCATTATCGTTGGCACGACGGCTAGAGTTTTAACGGTTTTGCTATTGCACAGTCGATTGAATTTTTTTATCTCTTAGTTATCTGAAGTTGTACTCTCAATCATCTAAAGTTGCAGTGTACTGAATTCTCTCTATCTGAAATTGTATTCTTAGTCATGTAAAATTACAGTACAAAAAAGTAAATGAAAATAAAGGGAAAAACAGAATTGTCTTTTCCCCCCTCTTTAATGGCCGTCTCCACTTCCACGCTAATCGAGGTCAGGGCTGGTGCAATTGAGCCGATACGACTCGCTCGGTGAGGAGCCAGGAGGACAAGGCGGTGGCCGGCGAGGAGCTCGTGGTTGTGTCGCCGCGGCGGCCCTTCGCTCTGAGAGGTGGGTGGGTCTGTTTCGTGTTCGTGTTCGGGCTTTTTTTTTTCGGCATGTTTCGACGGAGAAGGAGGCTTTCGTGTTTCCGGGATGGAATGCGGCGTAAAGTTGGAAGCTGTGGAGAAGCTGGCCGTTCGGTTCTTGGATTATTTGCTAAGCTAATTGGTGGCGGAATCGCCACGGGATCCCCAAAACCCGGAGCGATTACGAGTAATCCAAGCGGCTTTGCTAGATTCGCCGGGGTGGTAGAGAGAGAGAGAGAGAGGCGGAGGACGGGTGGGGGTGGCAGTACGACTCTGGAATCTGACAAGCTCGGAGGGTGGTTGCCCACAATTTCCCCCTTCTTCCCCACGTCGCTATCTCTCGGCTACAGGGGCGGCGAGTACAGACGCGCAGGCAGCCTCGGTGCCCTCCTCGGCAGGCTGCAGCAGCCAGCCACCTAGCCACCCGTAAAGTGGCGATCTCTCTCCCAGTCCGCAGCCGCAGCGACCACTCGCGCGGGCTTGGACTCGGTTCCGGCCCCAGAAAAACATAAAGTTGCCATCTTTTTTTTACCACCATGGATTCTTGCTTGTTTTTTCTCTCGTCCTGTGATTTGGTCTCGGACTGTAGCGTTAAGTGGCGACTGTTAGTACTCCGCTTCGTCTCGGGGCATTAAAGTCCCCAGAGCTACCGGTGGCTGCCCTTCATTGTCTTTCTCTTTCTCTCCCTTAGTTGTTTCGGGTTCAGTTCTTGGGGTGTTTCAATTCTTACTGAAATGTTTTGACAAGGTAGGAGTTCTTGGCGCGGCGCTCTGAGATGGAGGAGGTGGCTGTGGACCGCGGCCAGCAGTTGCAGAGGATGGGGAAGGCTGCGGCGGAGAAGGGCCGGGGAGCGGAGGCGGTGGTGGTGGTGGCCTTGCGCGCCGCGGTGAGGGAGATCCCCAATACGGCCGTCGTGTGGGCGCTGACGCACGTCGTGCAGCACGGCGACACCATCCTGCTCCTCGTCGTCATCCCGCCGCACAACTCCGGTATGGCCTCTGTTTGAGCTCTGCTACACTCCCGTGTCTTTGCCTGTCAAGAACTGTAGTACAATGCCTTGAAATGTACAGACAGGTACCACTGTATCGTTGAGCTCTTTGGGATTATGGTTTGTTTGCACAAATGTGCCTGCATAGCTAAAATTCCAAGAGCTATTAGTTCGTCGATACTATAGCCTTTTTCACCTGACCATGACTTCGCTTTTTGGTCAGTTGACTGATGGCTCAAAATGTTTAATGTGTTCTTTTTTGTTCTTTTTTAGGTTGGAAGTTCTGGGGCTTTCCACTGTTTGCAGGGGATTGCGCGAGTGGCCATAAGGCAGTGTTGAATCAGAAGTCTGATGTCTCTGAGTTGTGCTCTCAAATGATGCTAAAACTTCGTGATGTGTATGATCCGAGCAAGGTTTGGATAGGGAGCTAGCTGCTGCTTTTTTTATTACCGAAACTCTTCACCATTAGCTATTTCTTTAACTTATGTTGCTTTTGTGTAGATAAATGTGAAGGTTAAGGTTGTCTCTGGATCTCCTCCTGGTGCTGTGGCCACTGAATCAAAGCGAGCGCAAGCGAGCTGGGTTGTGCTAGACAAGTAATGTGATGCATAGCTTTCTTCAGTATTGACATAGTCCTGTGTTATTTTAATCCCCCTTTTTGCATAGCTCCTTAACTAGTGGTGTTGATGCCTTTGTTGCTCAGGGAGTTGAAGCATGAGGATAAACGTTGCATGGAAGAACTGCAGTGTAATATTGTTGTTATGAAGCGCTCTAGGCCCAAAGTTCTTCGGCTGAATCTGGTGGGATCTCCTGAAAAGGAGTCAAAAGCACCTCTCCTGCCCCCGACTGAGTCGAGTGCTTCAGTTGGTAAAACTGCGAGTAACATAAAAGAGCAGCGGAGTTCGATTCGAGGGCCGGCGGTGACACCGAATAGCAGCCCGGAGTCAGAAGCACCGTTTGGCAGTACCGACGTTGGAACATCTTCTGTCTCAAGCTCAGACCCTGGCACTTCTCCATTTTGTGCTTCAGAAACAAATAGCTCTTTGAAGAAAGAGGCAACCAAGGATAATTTCCAGCACTCAGATGTCAATATATCTGATTCTGAGAGTGAAACTTCAACTCCTCCAGCGGCCTCATCACTTCAACCTTGGATGGCTGAAATTTTACAGGGACCTGCTTCCTCCAAATTGGTAGGAAACCGTCCTAGAAGAACTCCTACAGCCGATGCTTTGCTTGAGAAGATATCCAAACTGGATCTCTTGGCTGAAATTAGTGCAATCAGAAGCAGGTCTGACTTAAACTTCAGAGGAAATGTGAGAGATGCTGTCTCATTGTCTCGGAGTGCACCTCCCGGACCACCACCTTTGTGTTCAACATGCCAGCATAAGACTCCTGTGTTTGGAAAACCTCCACGATGGTTCAGCTACGCAGAATTGGAACTTGCAACTGGTGGCTTCTCCAAAGCAAATTTCTTGGCTGAAGGTGGGTTTGGGTCTGTCCACAGAGGTGTCCTACCTGATGGCCAAGCAATTGCTGTTAAGCAACACAAACTTGCGAGCTCCCAAGGCGATGTCGAGTTTTGCTCAGAGGTGGAGGTTCTGAGTTGTGCACAGCACCGGAATGTTGTAATGCTGATTGGTTTTTGTGTTGAAGACAAGAGGCGTTTACTAGTTTACGAGTACATTTGCAATGGATCACTGGATTCACATCTTTATGGTAAGCTAGTCTTTTTTCCGAAAAACTCAATGTGACAGCTGATGAGTAGCTTAGGGAACAATGCATTGGTTTCTGCTGCGATAACTCTCCCCTTGATTTCTCATGGCCACATTAGAACAAAAGGGAGTGAAATTTCTTTGAGTATAACCTTTCTAAACTATTTGTTGCACTCTTTTAGGTCATAACAAAGCGACATTGGGGTGGGCTGCCAGACAAAAGATTGCAGTAGGAGCTGCTAGAGGGCTGCGGTACCTCCATGAAGAATGTAGGGTTGGTTGTATAATCCATCGTGATATGAGACCAAACAACATCCTTGTCACACATGATTTTGAACCACTGGTATGGTCATTGATCCTCTATTACAGTATGTAGGACTCATTATTTATGGTAAATATATGAGAGTATGTGCTTGTTGCATTAAAATTTTAGTTTTATAATCGTGTGGAAATGAGGTGGCTATAAAATCTTACTACTTGCCTAGGTTACATTGAAAAATCTTAATAACCATGCATTAAGCTACATGCTAGACAAGTTGTCGTTGATTCGTTGCAATGTTGTTGTTTATGTTTTCAGTATTCATGAAATTCAGTATCATGATCAATCAATCGTTTTATACATGCATGATATTGTAAATTGTGTCAGACTTGTCATTCCCGCTGGCATCATTGCTTGTAAGTCTTGACTGTCATTACATGCTGAGGTTGAAGTTTCTTCATAATGTTGTGACAGGTCGGAGATTTTGGCTTGGCTAGATGGCAACCTGATGGAGACATGGGTGTTGAAACAAGAGTCATTGGCACATTTGGGTAAGTGCTCAGATACACAGTTTCCCATCCTTGGTCAGGTGTAACTTCTGGAATCTGGCAAATCTGAGCCTCTTTTTGACTATGCGCAGTTATCTGGCACCTGAATATGCGCAGAGTGGGCAAATAACTGAGAAGGCCGATGTCTACTCATTTGGGGTTGTTTTAGTGGAACTTGTCACTGGACGCAAGGCTGTTGATATTAACAGACCGAAGGGCCAGCAATTCCTTACTGAATGGGTGAGTTCACCTACTTACCTGGATTTCTATGTTGCTGGTTAATGATAAGAACCTATTATAGTGGTATAACTATATGGTATGAGAATGACTAAGTCAGTACTGATAGTTTCCACTGTTGAACTAGGATGACTGGTAGAGTGTTCGAAAAATCCCTTATCAGTAATTGAAGAATGTTAAGTAATCAACTAAGTTGTAACTGACTGCTATTTCTCCACTTGTTCATCATTCATCAATGCAAACTGAAAGTAAATGAAACATTTCTGTTTTGATCCATCGGTTCTGCATATTCTGATCTCAATCATGTTCTATTCATCTGTAACAGGCACGGCCTTTACTGGAAGGGTATGCAATTGACGATCTCATTGACCCGCGCCTAGGGGACCGCTTCTGGGAAAATGAGGTCTACTGCATGTTGCATGCAGCAAACCTGTGCATAAGGCGTGACCCTCATTCAAGACCGCGCATGTCCCATGTTAGTCATTCTGTACACCCTTCGTCTCCACAGCGCTTAGTAGGAAGCTTGATTATATGTATGCTTACCCCTTTTTTCGGCATGTCCAAAAGGTTCTCCGCATACTTGAGGGCGACATGGTGGAGGATTCTGGTTATATCTCTGCTCCGAGCAGTGATGTTGGGAGCATGAGCAGGCGAATGCGAAACGATCAGCAGCGTTATAAAGAACATAGCAGCCCAATTCAACAGGGTTCACAGCGTGTGTGAGAAGTGCCTGGGATCGAGATAGGCAGAACCCGTCTCACAGATACTAATATCCTTCAGTTGCAGAATGCAGCCAAGATGAAATGTGTATTATTCCGCGTCCTTTTTTTTTCTAGTCCGTTATTGCTCTATCCTGCCGTCTTTCCTTTTCTTCTCTTTTCCTTGCTTAACTATGTCGTGAGTACTGACTTTGATGTCAATTTTTTGCTGCTACATTGCCTGTATAGTGGAGTAAATGGTGGTAGTAGTAGGTCTTACATTATTATCTTGAGCTCCAGGGTTAGCTTGTATGATTGAGGAAAGGGTACCATCGATCCCATGTTGTTTATAATGCTTGTTTGGAATCTAATTGCTTGAGAACTGAGGTCACTTGTGTGATATGATTTGTGTATAATTCTCGACTTCGGACTGTATGCCTCCATCAGGAAAGTGTATACCCTTCTCTGCGTCGGAAATGCATGTCTACACCCACGTTCACCTGCGCCCATTATCACAGCCACACAAAGTACATCAAGAGTCGTGCATTTTTTTTATTTTCCTGGCTTTGGATGAATTTAGGAAACTAGAGAGGACTTAAGCGCTGATTACAAGACAAATAATGTATTGCCTCCATGCTACGATGTCATTCATATTTATGAGCTTCCACACACCATTAGTGCAGATGATCTCCTTACAAGTTTCATTACTATTGCCTCTATGGCGAACTCCCTCCAGATGCAGCTTCGTAGTTCGTGAATATTCATGACAACGAGCCCTCGGCTCAGAGCACCATGTATTGACATGTCGATAGGCTCAATGCATCAGGTCCAGCCCGTACAAAACCATCGCCGTAGAACATTATCAAGTATTCCATGTCTACAATTACCTGAAGCCATAACAACCAGATCCACAGTAAGTATTACTACAAAAAATGATAACAAGCAACATGCAAATTAGTGATTACATGCGTGTAACTACATATGAATCTATCCATCCAAAAAATTAGGAGTGATTAATTACCGTCGTCCTTACCACTTAATATAATTCATTACTTAATCCTAACTATTTGCTACTATAATAATTACGATTGCTTAATTACACATTACCATATAATAACAAATTATGGGTACCATACGTACTAAAAAATAGTAAAAATTATGTCTAAATTACTACGACCTACTTATTTCTTAATATAAAATACATTATTTTTGACTAACTAAATAACATTAATTAACTAGAACTACGGGAATAATATCGAAAGCATGCGATAAAAAATGCAGGTATCAAAAAGTTATTTTAGTTTAGCACCACTATTATTATAGTATTTTAAAATTAAAAATGAATTTCTTGTACAAATCTCGGAACGTCGACGAACGGCTATGATCGTGGGTTCCGTTCGCATTCTTCTTGTTCTCTGTGTGGGGACTTTACTAGCTTTCTTTCCCTATGAAACCGCCTACAGCCAGCCTGAGCTTGCAGCAGGTGGTGGCGGGGCGGGGCGGGAAGGTGCGTCTGAACCATCGCGCGCACGGTGCCACTGCCATGCCGTCGGAGAACCGGCGGTGCTTTCGCGGCGAGCTCGGCAGCGGAACATGCCGACTCGGCCGGTCCATTGCTTGTCATGGTCGGCAGAATGGGATGATTCTTCCCGCCTTTCTCCGCAGGGAACAAACAGGAGTCGCAAGTCACTGTTACTCCCGGTAGGATCATGTGACGTTGCTGTCACGCGACCAGTAGACTGTCCATCCCTCCCACTGTAACGGCTACGTGTTGCCCTGCCGGTTGCAGCTGCTGCAGGGCCCCCGACGCCGACAGGATGCCGAGCGAGCGTTGCATCCGGGTTGCGGCATCTGTCTGTCAGCCAAGGCACAGCTCTCGGGGCGCTTCTCATCTTTTCAGTCTTGAGATGCCGTACATGTCTCAGTTCACGCCGAGGCGTCACATCGTACCACCGTTGGCCCTGCCGCGTCGAGTGTCAAATCCAACTCCGGCAGAGCTGCCGCACGGTAAATTGTGCCGGGGGCGGCAGCGACACTGGTGGCCTCGACTGTTGTGCAATCAATCACGACTGACTCAGATGCTCCTGTTCTACTTTTGACCGCTCCTGGGCTCGCCCCGGTAATTTTGTTCTCTCCTCTCCTGCGTTTTTCATTCTGTCATTTTTTTTCTCCAAGGTTTCCACAAAAGGGTAAAGCTGGCCTGGCTGTTTTTACCCGCAGTGAAGTAAAGCTCGTTCTTTTAGGCTGCCCGCGAACGTAACCGGTCGAAGGCTCGAAGCGCGCAGAGGCACATGCTTGCTCGCAGTCGCAGAGCTGCTAGCCACTGCAACAGAATTCCTCGTTGAAATACGAAAGCTACAGTAGTGCTAGATGTTTCAGAGTACGGGAATGAACCGCCGTATGCCATTATTGTACTTTACGAACCCGCCGTCCGCCGCCGCCGCCGCTTTCGTTGCCCATTGAATTCAGCCGGTCCATTAAACCCGCCTTACTGCCACTCCAATTCTCCCAAGAACAAACACCTCCGACCGTCACCGCGCGCGCCTGCAGTTCGCATTGCCACCCGGAGCTCCTGGCGCCTCAAGACGGCGGCTAGAGAAGGGCTCTGTAGCCTGCAGACGACGATGTTGCCGTCCGCGACAGGACAGCAGCCCTTTCAAGTGACAAAGTGCACTAGTGTAGTACATCATTGGGCGCAAAAAATAAAACATGACTTATATTTCTCAGCCGAGCAAAATCACTGAACCACGCGCACACGAGTGGAAGTACATCAGAAACGTTGCATACATTGTCCTATCGAAAAGTAGCAGCAGCAGCACGACACTGACACTGGTGGTGGTGCACCTCGGATATAAAAGACGACGCGGCGGTAAACAAATACCGACAACAACAACAACAACAACACAGTACTGACACGGAGACGACTCAACGAGGGCACAGTTTCGAGTGAGGCCAGAGGAGGGTACGCGAGCTGCTGCTAGATCAGGGGCACGAGGACAGGGGCACGAGGACAGGGCATGCGCCCTCGTTCACTTCCCACCTAGTGTGGGGAACTGAGCTTGGTCTTCAATCGCTGGAGCAGCAGCTTGTCCGCCGTTGTAACCGCCACGGAATCCGCCACGCTCACCACGACCCCTGCCGCGCCCACGGCCCCGTCCGCTGGGGTTGTAGTACCTCTCACCTTCAGCGGGCTTCAGGAATTCATTGATGCTGAGGGACTTCATGGAGAAGGGAACAAAGGAAACAGGCAAAACGTTTAGGACTTGGCAGATAGAACAGCAATTCGGACTAAAGTTTAACCAGACAAAAATGCCAAATACCTTCTTGGCACGTTCATCTCTTTCAGCGTTTTCTTTCTTCTTCAAGTCCTTGTCAGAGCCCTACAATCAGGTATAAGTGTTGGGTCAAAATCGAAATCAACTAAACACAGGCAGAGAAAAGAACACTGTGTGTGCCACTTACCAGCTTGATGAACACTTCATCAGCACCCTTTTTAATTGAGAGCTGTTGCATTGACTTCAGCTCCTTATCAACTTCAACTTTTCTCTCCTCAGCCTTTAGTGAAAGCAAAGCTTTCCGTTTCTCCCCCAGTACTTTCTCATATTCCTCCAAAGTCATCTCCTGTGTAATGGTGGGGGTAATGTTATATAGTTATTTCACTGACTAATGTATTAGTAATTGGATGATGACATGACATGCTAACAATTTCTCATTAGTATACGGAAATTTGGAATTCCCCACAACAGGCAGACATCGGATAAGAGATACATCAAGAAAAAAAAAAGAAGCAAGCATAGCATGCTATATAACAGGCAACCGTCAAAATGGTGGCCAGACACAAGGACTATCGAGCATCTAAGAAAACCAACACAAAATCACCTGAATGTCCCAGACAAGTTAATTCAGCAACCCAAAGATCCCAACAAACCACCCCAAAAATGGAAAAAGGAACGTGAAGGAGCAGTGCCACTATAACTGAATGCACGCAATCAGTGTAAAAAAAAAAGCCCAGGCCACCACCAAATAGCACACAATGAGGAAACCAAAATGCACCATAATCCTCTGAACAGATCAATTAAACAATAGAAAGTATGGCGCAAAATATTACAATAACCAATAAATTAGTATATAGCACCTCCCAGGTTTCAACTGATGCATGCGAAATTGCAAACGTTACAAAAAAGAATAGATACTGTCAAATGAAACATCTATAAGCCATCTATTTGCATTTCATTTACTGATGATTTAGATCCATTGCTGAGTGCTCAGGAGAGCGGATTCAACATTAACACATGGTGCCAGCAGTGCAGCAATGGCTCACGGAGGTCACAGTTACTGGTCCACACAATGATCTGACCTAGTACCAAATTGCACGTGATAGGAAAACTGACAAACTGATAAAAAAGTAAGATAATACATTCCGACATAAGTATATTGCATTGCACGGGAAGGAGCACAAGTGCAAAACTAATCTAGTGAAAACCAGAAGAACCTGAAAAATGAGAAAATAATGCAGTTTTCAAGCAGGCTAAATCAAACCACATTTTTGTATCATGAATAGAAAGACGTTCTATGATAAATATATAGACCAGTTGAGTAATTGCATTACATTCCCTAACATAGTACCACTAAGCACATAAGTTCTCTTATATTTTGCCTCACTAAACGGATGACCTCTAGCTTGTTTTGAATGAAACAAAAAACCAAAAGTATGTCTACTCAGCATTATTGCTCAAAATATATCCATAACTTTTGAGCTTTTAAAATGACATGATATTCCAAACCATGTATTACCAAACCCACAAAACATCATATTTGGCATGTCCGCCATCACCCTAGTCACCAATGCCAAATGTGCACGCCATACTACACCCAGACACATTATAAAGCAATCAGATGATAGCATTATGGCACAGATCAGAAATATTTATATACCTTATCCTCAGGTTCCTTCTCTTCCTCCTCATTCTCTGCACCCTCATTGTTCTTCTCAACCTCAGACTGCAGTGCATCTTCAGGCTTTTTCTCATCCTCTGCTGCAGCAGCAGTCTCCTCAGTGTTAACAGCGTCAACAGTCTCCCTAATTAATCACATAAAACGGTCAACTCTATAAGCTGATCCATTGATCACAATTAAAAAAACAAGTCAGCAATCACAAAACTAAAGCTTAAATGATCAATCTTAACTGTGCAGGAACTTCATCAGTCACAGTTCCCCAATTGCCACGGCCAGCCCCCTCGCGCTTCATCTCATAGCCCCGGCCAGTGCCGCTGTGGCGTTCATACGTCCGGCGAGGACGTCCATAGTCGTCACCATTCTGCCCATCAGTATAGCCACCACGACGGCCACCTCCACGGTAAAGCTGGCGCGGTCCACGGCCCCTCTCTGCCAGCTTCCCCTCACCGTCTTCACCACGAGCCACTCCACTATCTCCAAAGCCGCCACCCCCATACCCTCGCTCGAAGCCGTTGGCATCAGCATCGCCAAAGTCTCGCCTCGGACCAGTCCTGCCTCCACGGCCGCTTCTTCCACGTCCTGGGCCACCACGCCCAGCGCCGTCACGTGGAGCACCGTAGTTCCTTGCCTCCCTTACTGCAATCACAGAGGAGCAATACATCAGAATACTAAATGAACAACAGAAAACGTGGAATTTCACATAAAAAATTCATTTTTTGCGCTGGAAAATCATTTAGAGATCCAACAACACGATAATCCCACCATTAATATACAAAGAGAATCAAGCAAAACATTGGAAACCATATCAACTCACCAGCCTGCGCGGGCGGCGGGGGCTTGGTGGGCAGCTTAGCCGGCGCGGGCGCCGCCGCGGCCGGCTTGGGAGACGCGGCTGCCTTCTTCTCGGCGGCGGCAATGAGGTGGGAGGGGTCGTCGTTGTCGACGTCGACGAGGAGATCGAACTGGTTCTTCGACGCCATTTCCCGCACGCGCGCCTCAGGCCACAGCAATAACACTCCAATCCCAAACCCCGGCACAAACCTAGCACGCGACTACCCGCGACGAGATCGCCATGGGTGGACAGAAGGAAGGAAGGATTAGGGTTTGGAGCGAGAGGTCGGAAAACCCTAGCCGCCAATTAGCTTCGCTGGGCTCTGTTCGGAGATGCTGCAGCAGCGCGTGCGCGCGATACAGTACGGCCATCGAATTGCCTTCCATCTTCAGACCACGGGCTCATTACTTTATTCTTTCTATTTCCGAAATGACACATTTGGGGCTACAGGTTTGCCGGATATTATACCGAGCTGGTAGCCCGATGTGCAGGGGTGTTTCTGTCATTTCGTACCGGCTAATTGCCTCGGATCATGGGCAGTGTCCTGGGCTTTGGATTTCTGGGCCTGAATGCGTCCTCAACATTGAGCCCAATGGGCCATAGTTGAAATCAACCGCCTCTGTTCTGTAATGTTAATGTTGCTGTACTGACAGCGGAACACCACAACAAGGTTGCGATCCTGTTAAACCATTTTGATCTTGGTGATCATAATTAAGTGATAGTACCATGTAAATCTCATGTCATGTTCCTATGATCCGATCATATGAGGCAGATCCTATGAACACCAAAACGATTCTACCTAGGGATGATCTGTGATCCTCAAAACATCTCGCTACAAACATGATTGCAAACTTTACTAGCAGCTTTGTTGATGGTGTTTTGACCCAATCATCATTCGATTAGATAGGGCTGCGGACCAGTCGAGATCTTGCAGGCCATGCATGTACCTTAGATTAGCGGCAGCCATAGAGCTAGTGGATGCAATATTAGCGCTTTATTTAGTGACCAATTAGGTAGCTGTCCGATATCTTCTTCCAGCCCCGAGGCAAAGCAGGAGGGGGCCCCTGAACCTAAACAAAACACCCTTACGATTACTCTATCCTCTGCTTAGGCATGCAGCAAATTAATTGGGCTTGTCATGGCTGTCTCAATCATGGACTGACAGGCACTTAGTTTGCCCCCCAAATCTCTTGCTTTACTAGTGGATCAAAGATCCAGAGAGAAATTTCCACAGGAAAAGATAATGCATAGAATTAGGATGAATTGATTGAATCAACTAAAGTATTAGATTAGTGGATTGATAATATGATTACCGAGAATTCAAACACTGCACGTGGAATTGACGCGTCTGTCGAGGTGCTTCTACGTTTTTCTCTCTAATAATGGTAATACTAATATCAAAACACACGAAGATGTAAGTAACATCCTCTCAAACGGTATTAGCATTTGGCAAGACTAGACGCACTATCTAGCACAAAAGAACAATATATCACCATATTTGTAGCGGCTGATATGCAGTATATGTGCAAGTCAATCTCCCTAAACTAGCATTTAGTCTGCAACCGCAGTAGTATATACTACATGCACACCACCATGGCAAGGAGATGCTCTCACTGTGGCAGCTATGGCCACAACTCGAGAACTTGCTGCGTCGTCGTCACTGCGGGCCACAGAGAAAGAGACGACGACGCCATGCGCTGCGGCGAAGGCGCTGCTGGGCTAAGGCTCTTTGGGGTGCAGCTCCATGCCGCTGCGGTGGGTGCCAATTCACCGGCCGCCTTGCAGTTGCAGAAGTGCTATAGCACGGATTGCCTGCAGCTGCAGGTTTCCCCTTCCTTGGCCTCGCTTCTGTCATCGTCGCCGCAGTCGTTGCTTTTGTCCATCGACGAGGGCTCCGACAGAGCCACCGACGACTACCTGACCGACGGGCCTCATGGCGGCGTGCCCATGCGGGAGAGGAAGAAAGGTAATTGAGGCATCTTGCAACTTGCAGCTACTTGCTGTACCTGAAACGTTTGAGGTACGTGTAGGAGTTCCATGGAGTGAGGAGGAGCACAGGTTGTTCCTGGTGGGGCTCGAGAAGCTCGGCAAGGGCGACTGGCGAGGCATCTCCCGGAGCTTCGTCACGACGAGGACGCCGACGCAGGTCGCCAGCCATGCGCAGAAGTTCTTCCTCAGGCAGAACAGCGTCGGGAAGAAGAACAATAAGCGCCGCTCCAGCCTTTTCGACATGGTACATATCGAACTGCATACTCGAGCGCCCGAATCTTTCAACTTTCTAGTGTCAATTATGTCTTAATAACTAGCAGTGACATATATTGATGCTTATTTCGATGACAGGTTCAGAATCGCGAGGGTGGAAGACCTACTGTTTCTGATCGGTCCAACTGCAAGGGCACATCTACCGCTCTGCCTCTGAAGTCGATGCCCATTGACAGGACGAGGCCTTCGTCAGAAGCATCAGTTCCAGAGCCAGTAGTTCCAGTAATCACGGAACAAGTTCTGTCTCAGCTGGACCTGGAGCTCGGCATGTCCCTGTCGACGCCATCCATCGGAACCTAGCGTACGTGCCGTCGTCGTTCTACTTACGTCGTCGTCGTCTATCAATTCCCAAGATTCTCAAATTTTATCAGCAACGTCGTCGCCAGGGTCAAGCGACAAGCGCACAGCAGCTGAATCTGATTGACAGTCGGGGTTGTGGACAAAGTTTGTAATCATGTCTAGTTGCTCATGGATGGTCACAGTGCTGTTCACTACAATACTACCTTAGCACTTTCAGCTGCTGCGTCTGTAGTGTAGAATTGAACGTAATGGAATCTCAAACTCACTAGCTAACCACAGCCAAGACTCAAAAACCATCCGAGACAATATTTCTCCATCCGGTCTGACCGTCAGCCAACCAGTGGTCTAACCGCTAGCCAGAACGACCACGCTGGTCTGACCGCACTCCGGTTGGACCACTCGGTTCCTTGCGGTATGACCGCTCGCTGAGGAACAATGCAGATAATACTGCACATGATCAAATAAAAGATATAACTCTCAAATCACTAATCCCAATGCAGTGAAACTTGATATAAATCCTCCCTAGGATGTCAGGAATATATTCTAATTATGGATCGTGAAGATCAATGCTAAAGTTCTGATTTTTATCAAAAACAAAGAGAGTTGCACCAAACAGGGCAAAAGAGGGAACCCTTGATTTGCTCTTACTTGTGAGTGCTAGATAATCTAGATGATCTTAGATGGGTTCTCAGTTCTCACATGTCATAGCAAACTAGACTATAGCATGAATTCAAACCAAACTCTCAAGAAGAGCAAAATCCCAAAATTACCTCTCTCTTGAGGAAAATCAGGTAAGCTCAAGAACTTCTTCTAGAATACACATATATGGACGGGATCTAATATATAAGAGACATTTTCTCCTCTTATATGTCCTTGGCACCATAAAAGATCAATAAAAAGAAAGCCATAAAAGAAAGCCAAGTAAATTAAAAGCATATAGATGGATCCATGTAACAACTCACTTGGGCAAATTTTGCATTTTTATTTCACTTGAAGATGAATATTTTACAACCACTCCCTCAGGATGATAGAGCTCTAAGCCTAGAACACACATACACAAAAGGTTCTAACCTAAGGAAATCCTAACTCTAGACTCGATACATCTCTCAAGTCACAAAATGCTTACATAGTGGAGGCTTCCACCTTACACTTTAATAATCACCCACTCCTTGGTGGATTATACTACTTACAAATAAAGAAACTCGATAATCCACACATAAACTTGCACGTTTTTCAAAGCACGACTTCCATAAGGTTCTACAAAACCATCAACACACTCCACCCTAAAAAACATGATATAAACCACTTAGGCTAATGCCGTGGTCTTGCAAACCGTCAATTCACCTGGTATTAGACAATTTTCTCAATTACCACCTAATGGTGTTCACGAAGATGCAATTTCCAATGCCTTATCATCAAGATCGTATGCCTGTGTTGAGGCCGTCACCACTTGAAACGTAAAGTCCTATGGCATACCATATTACACTATAGTTCGTGATGTCCAATGTCTTGCCGTCAAGATCGTATGCCTACTCTGAGGAACGTCACCACTTAAAACGCACAAGTCCAATTGGCACACCATATATACGCACTGCTCCTTCACGACCCATATCTTTCTCCCGTGCTTCTCGGATGAGATGATGCTCCACCCGGACTTAGCGACACATCACAGCCACCAAACCTCGGTCTTGCCGCTGACCGTAACAATAATCAAGCACTTGTATACCAAAGAACAAGCAATCGATTCAAGTATAAATGACATGCACTTGACTCTCAATAAGTAAAATATATGCATGAACTTACCCATGACTTACACTTGTATAAAAACCCCATGACTAACATTTGCATGGATACCGCCATGACTCACAACCCAAAACTAAACTAGCTTAGCGTACATCCACAGAGGCTGATCAGACCGCCAACTCTACTTCTGTCAAACCACCATGCCATGGTCGGTCAGACTGCTCCTGTTTGGTCATACCGCTCGTACATAGCCAATATTAGCACACCAAATCTTAGACCAAAACCTGCAAAAGATCTTATCTAAAAAGTAGTTACCGTCAACAAAAGGCCGGTACTACCGCAAAATGGTCATACTGTAACTCAAATGTCGGTACTACCGCTGGCCAATCAGACCGTCACACCAGGACCGATAAGACCGTTAGCTTTAAAAAGCAATAGGTCAAACTGTAAATTCTTAAAATTAAACTCAAAATCAAGCTCAAACAGTGAAAACAAGACACAAGCGACATCAAATACTCATCACTCTTATAGGTTACCAACGCATGATCTTACGGATAGAAAATTTTTTAGCCCTTGCATCAGTATGACTCGTTTCCTATCTTTATCTAACTTCTTAATTGCTTGTGGTATGCTCATATCCTCCCATTAATTTCCCTAAAAAACAAGTGGATATTTAGTCGTATTTAACACTTGATTTGCAATGCCAATCTCACATGCATGTTGGTTGCATCGACAAGTAACGACAAGCATGTAGCTGCAGTGTCAATGGCGATATATTGGCAAGCAATCTACAGTGGCTGCATTGCATGGCCGGGTCCTACACTCCTTAATCTGGCATATGGTCGATGTTAAATATTAGGTGCATGTCCATAGTCCGGATTCATAGGTGTATGTCCGTAGTCCGGATTAACTCACTCCTGTGCCCTTTCAGGGTACCAACTTGAATGCCTTTTGTTCCATGGTGCTTTCCTTCTCACAACCTTATATAGCTTTTGTCAGTGCAAAGACGGAAACATGTCTGAATATGTGCTTCCCTCCTATTGGCCTTCTGATCTCACCCAGAAGCAGAAGCAGTCAAGCAGATGAGCATTTGCCAATAAGGGATAATGCCAATGGCATGTGGTGCTTATCCAGCATTCCAGCATTGACTCAAGATCCAGGTTTCATCAAATCGAAGATTTTTTTTACTCCTTTTCCTATGATATCCCTAGTTGTTGGGCAAGCCTTTTCCATTATTTGCACAAGAGCACTACTACAACCTGTTGCCATCACAGAGGGTTAAGTGCTAACAAGAGAACGACAAGATGTATCACCCACACTTGAACAAGGACATAATGACAGATCACATATACTATATGTAAACAAACACTAGTCCACCTAGAAACAAAATAGACGCATGTGTAGGTAGTCTCTTGTGGTTAAGTTCTGAGACCGAGACAGTGAGATAGATATGCCAAATCAGCATCAGATAGGATGACTGGTCATGAGTCATGACACAAGGAATGTAATCCTGTATAGGATAAGGAACATGCAGGTATTTCTTGGCCTAACAATAATCCGCAGGCAAGGCATCGCTAACCCACTGTATATAGTAGTTTGACACACAAGATCAAAGATTAAAGAGCTTTTTGAGTGACAGTGATATGTGAGCTACCCTGTCTCCTTTGCTTAATTACATGGCTTTGTTGGAGAGGAGGATAGCTCTAATGCTGAGGTGGCAAAAAAGAGCTCAACACTCTTTGTTGACTAGTGCAGGCTGCCAACGCTCCCACGCATGACACACTGGGATCCTATTGTTCATGGAGTAAGATGCCAGAGAGCCAATCCCGTACCACCCCTGGCTGCAACGAGACAATAAACTACAATCTTAATCATTCACTTAATGAAAGTTTCCCTTGATCTAAAAAAATTAGTTTTTCAATCTCCATGGATGATGAAGTTGGTGTTGGAGCCTTGAAATTTCATAGTGTTGTTGTTTCAACAAAATCAAAATGTCAAACAGATTCAGCAGCCAAGCAGACATGTATGAGGAATGACTAATGAGAGGGAGGTTCAGTCGTATTGTCATTGGATTGTGACATGGATCCCCTCGTATGTTAAGTGTTTGCAAATTACAATGCATCGAAATAAAAAAAATGGAATCGCCCGGACTCGAACCGGAGACCTGCAGTGTGTTAGACTGATGTGATCATAACCAACTACAGCACGAGACTACTTACGCATACTTTCCGAGAGCACTTAAATATAATATGCAACAATGCTCTTTGCGTGATTATATATTTCTCCTGGAGATGATCAATTGCTCGAAACAAAACATGAAAACAGTCGATGGCATTCGAATTGAAATGTGAACGATGCAACTGTCAATCAGCAACTGAAAAATGAAAAAAGAAACATCATTTGCCTCGGTCTATTCACCAATATATAACCCTGTATTACATCTGCATGCTACTCATCAGTCATCAGGACAAGTGTCATGTATTGGAATCTGATGTAATATATACACCATCTATCAAATGGTATCACAATCTCATTGAATGCATCCCTAGTTTGGGCATCCTGGCTGAGCTACTCTTGTGCAATCATGTCCTAGAAGTTAGCTAGGTATGCCAATCTATTATATTATTAAAGCAAAGGTAAAAGGAGCCACAACGTTCGTTCTTAAGAGGTAGAAATTTCCATGTTAATCGGAGGAAAAAGAGAAAGATCCATATTGTTGATCGTGGTGGATCCATATTATAACAGTCTAGATTAAAAGAAAGAATCCAAGTTGATGAGGATAGAATAATTCTCAAATTATTACGTCATTATACCCCTTATCGATAAGAGGTAAATATGGCAGGATGGTCGTAAGCACTTCTACGACCATATAGTCGTAAGACCTTCGACGACCACATTGTTATAAGTCCTACTGCGATTACCCATATAGTCGTAAATCTTACTGTGACTATCTCATGGTCGTAAATCTTTCTACGACCATGAGGTCGTAACTGTGACCACTCTGTGGTCATGGGAATTCCTATGACGGGTCTATCTCCAACCGACTTATCTATGATAATAAACTACACTGTTAGTTCATCTGACAAGGCGGTTAGAACGTGTGTTAGTCCACTAACTGCACACGATCTCTCTCTGACAATAACCACTACACAGTGAACACTTTCCTGTGTCTCTCTGATAGCAACCTCCGTTTGGCGGTTACCATCTGAAGCGTCAAGACATCTTCCGGCGTGGGACAACTGTTGTCACTTCACCGGCTATTTAAAGGCTAACATCAGAGGGAGAGAGGAGGACAATTCAGTAGATCATTCACGCAATATAACACTAGCCATTCGTGTAATTCTCTGTTGTAAACCACTTTCCAGTAATTAGCAAATATACTGGACGTAGGGTTGTTATTCTCCTAGGAGAAGGCCCGAACCAGGATAAAGTTACCCATGCCTCTACTTCGCAGCCGCATGCGCTAAGTCTTCCAAGAGCTTCCCCAAATCCAAATAAATCATATGTAAGATCGATATTACAACATCGACACATGTCAAAAACAATCCAAAAAATAATTGAAATTCAGGATAAAAGGTAAAATAAACTTAGCAATTTAATTTCCATATGAATTCCTAAATAAAATTAAATTAAATAATTCGATATAAAAATTAAAGAAAAATAAACAATGGAATTCATATATGAATTTCAATAACAAAATAACTAAAATTTGGAATAAAAAATTAGCAATTTGATTATGATCCAAATTCTAAATTAAAATCTCTAAATAGTTGTAAATTGCAATAAAAATAAAGAAAAATAGCAATTGAATTTGTGTATGAATTCCAACCAATAAAACTGAAATTTAAAATAGAAGACAAAAAAATTTTGCATTTGATTTCTATACTATTCTGAAATAAAATACTTAAATAACTAAAATTCAGAATAAATTAAATAAAATTAATAATTTGGTTTCCATATTAATTCCTATGTAAAATCCCTAAATAAATATAATTTGGAATAAAAATAAAATAAATATTAGCAAATTGATTTATACATGAATTCCAAGAAAAATTAATTAAAATTCAGAATAAAAATACATTAAAGTTAGCAATTTGATTATGATATGAATTCCAAAGTAAAATCCCTAAATAGGTATGATTCTTAATAAAAATAATTAAAAATTAGCCATTGGATTTTTATACAAATTTTAACGTAAAATTATGAAAATTTTTATGTAAAAACAAAATAAAATTTGTAATTTGATTTCCATCAAAGTAAAATCCGTAAATAACTAAACTTCAATACAAATTAAATAAAAATAGCAATTTAATTTGTATATAAACTCAAATAAAAACAACTGAAATTTTCAATAAAAATAAAAGTTATAACCAGAATAGTGTGAATGGTGTTGGAGGAGACAACGAAATTGTCTAATGATGTTGATTTGTCTAGGAAAACATTGATCCACCGGGAAGCGAAGAGCGAAGGCGATGGCAGGGGAGATGAGGATAATGTCGTGCTGCCCACCTTAGTCATTCGACAAGGATAATGTTGTGCTACTAACTATAGTCGTTGAAGAGAAAGATCGGAGTCAAAAGAGCCAAAGGCCACGACGATGAGTGGTAAATGTCAGCATTATTAAAGAAATCAGTATCGAAATAAACTCGATACTAGGGAAACTTTGGCAGAGAGGAAATAGAGCTTTGTGTTGAAGATGAGCTATAACGATATAGGGTCATTATGGAGCTATAGCGTGCCATCGCTGGTAAGGGGCATGACACCACCTACGATGACGGGAAGATTCTCCATATCATTAGACAACGACTAAAACAGACATATCGATATTAGTGAAGATGCAAGATCACCACGATTAGTGAGGAAACTATAGAGTTGAGGTGGTCAATGTTGAAAAGGAGCGATCGACATGGGAGAAGAGAGACATCAAGCACGTATAACATTATGCATGTGTATATACATGCATGTATCTGTACAAATAAAAGCATAAACATACAGAAACAGAGAAGCAAATAGCTCAAAGTACATATGGCGCAGCCATAGGGAATAGGCTTAGGTTACCTAAGAAAACGTGACGGGTGTCCCTGGTAGGGATCATCAACAGTTGTCGTGTATGCATGTTTGATGTTGTAACGACTATCATTAAGCAATAATTGAGAGAAGTACAATATAACTATATGGTAGAGTATTGTATTGGAATAGCTAGCAGCTAAGAGATTGTATTGAAATGGTTAAGAGGGATCAATCAAGAATTGATCGTGCGGTTGGAGGTTGAAGCAAAAATGTTGTAATAACGAGAAGAGATAGAAGACACAGTTCAATAGGACAGTCTTCATGTGACGGATTATAAGTTCAAGATAGATCGTACCATGGTGTATTAGTATATACATGAGTAATATACTATAATACCATGTAAACTAATGAGATTATCATACATATAATTAATACATTGCTTTTAGATTAAATAGAGGTACATGCATATACATACATTTTAGAAAATAGTAACTAATGTAGAAAGAATAAGCACGTGCAACTACATAATCCATGCATATGGAGAGTGTTTATCTATTTAAGAACCTCAATCCATCAAGCTCATACTTCAATTATATTTTTTAAATTGTATTTTCTTTAAGTTTCTATTATTATTTTGTAATGTTTATGATGTATTAAAATTCTAAATAGCCTACAAGATACATGCTGGACAAAAGTTTGCAGTACTTGCTGGACAAAAGTGTTCTGCTCAGAAGCACTAAAATCCGCAGAAGTCTTTCAGTTCGTCATGCACGTCCTCATTCCTGAGCTTGGACATGGCCGACTTCTCTATTTTCCTTATCCACTCCTTGGAGACATGGTAAATACTTCCAATTTGCTCCAGAGACCTGCATTTGCCATCTTCCAGGCCGTGCCGTAGCTTCAGTACGTGTCCTTCTCTTGGGGGGAGCCTGTCCAGAACAAGAAGCAGCCTCTCTCTCAACTGCCTCCGGAAGATAGCCTCATCTGGAGCTTCTAATGATGTGTCCGGAGTCACTTCCTGCAGTTCAAACTCTCATCAGACTTCATTCGGCAAAACAGTAAGTATATATAAACTGTCAACACTACAGTTCATTCATAATTCTATGCATTGCTTCCTAATAGAGCACAAGATTGTTCATTCATAATTCTATGCATTGGTTCCTAATAGAGCACAAGATTGTTCACAAATATTTTTTTAGACCAAAGGCATTAGTTCATTCATAAATTTGATTGTTCCTACATCAATCCAGATTCCAGAGATATGAGAGGGTAGTCAGTAGCGGCTAGCGGGTGATACCACAAACTTCACGTTCTGTCCAACTCCAATCTCTGTGTAAAGTGAAACAACTCGACGAGAGCACTTCCATGCCAATCTAACATTGGCAACTGATACACCGACAAGGGTAGCGATCTCTGAATCTAGAGGGTTCCTCCCTGTGTTGTATCGAATTGCCCGTCTTGCTTCCTTTACTTTACGAATTATGCTCTCCATCCTTACCTACACTTGCATTATCAGTTCACATCATTAACAAAGGATTTTCTCACATGAAACAAACCAGAACATATCAAAATGGTTTCAGAGGCATACAGGCAGCTGGATTACTCCAGAATTTTCAGCAAGGAGCGTTAACATCGCTTTCCTTATCCAATACTTCACATACGTCGAGAATTTGCACCCTTTTTGGCTGTCAAACTTCTCAGCGCCCTCAAGGACACCCATTTTCCCAGCCTGTAGTATCATTTCGGTAACTCAATTACAAAAGGATAATTGTCCAGGTATAGGAGATAAACAGGGGCTAAAATATGATCTTGCAACCTGAAGTAGATCCTCAAAAGCTGTTCCCATTCCGGTGTATGTCCTTGCAATGTACCTGACTAGCCACTCGGTGGTTACCAATAATCGCTCTCGGCAGCAGTAACCTGCTTGCAGTCTACTCTTCAACACTGCTTCATCAACTCCAGCTGCCTTAGCCCACTTATCATAGCTGACTTCCTGCCCATCCTTTAGCATGTTTTCTCTGATTTTCTCAAGGTTTGCACATTCCTGGGCAGAAAACAATTTAAGTGAAAGTGTGAACAATATGCCAATAAGAATGCTGATGATGATAATACCTTGATAGTCACCAACAATGCCGATTGTTCTCGTACAATGCTTCTTCTTCGGCCTGGATAATTTTTCCACTCAGCTATAAATTGACTACTAGTGGACTTCCGTGGATTTTTTGATTTTCGTGAGGACGCTTTCATGGAGATCCTGGAGTTCTTTTCTGATGCTCTCATCCTTTTCAGTTTCCTCTCTTGGCTTTTCCCACTTCGAACAATTACTTGATCGTTTTGCTCCTCAAGAGGAGTCTCTGGATCAAATTTGATAATATTCCTAGGAAGTACAAAATCTGATTCATGCGAGGTTTGTGTTAGGGTGGCCCTGGACATAGACGCATTAAAAGATTTCAGAGCTCCAAGCTGTTCGATATGTACAAGAATATCCCTTTCCAGCATTACCAAGTCTTTAGCAGCCAAACTACTTTCTAATGCATGAATGTTTTGCATTAACAAGTTATACTGCAAATTGCTACTTAGGTAACTCATATCCATCCAATAAGAGATATATTCATCAATCCTATCAAACTGTGTCTTTCTGTCCAAAGCACCATCAAGGGCTTTTCTTTCTGCATTCACCTGGAATTCACATTATAATCATTTTCTGTAGCCAAAATGAAAACAAAAGTACATGGATAATAGACTTAAAGTGAGGACCTTTGTTTTTGGCAAACTACTTGACATGTTCTCTGTGATTTGAAGCACACCGGATGAAGATGCAAAAGTTCCCAAGATATCCTGGTCATGATATTTACGTCGTTTGAGCAAGAAATACAAGTCCAGTGCTCTCAGGGATTCAGACCAAATTGACCTTCCACTCACTGTATCCACCACACAAACAGGAAAGTTCAGGTTACTGCCAGCAAATTGTAACCTACCAAATTATCCAAACATGTAGTCATACAGAATCAGTCATCTTTTGACAAAAAAAACAGAATCAGACATCATTTCAGTCAGGCAATCGTAGTTTAGTTTTTTTTGGAGCATCTACATCAAGAATCGAATATATCTTAAATATTTTCTTTTCTGTTCGCAATTCAAAGCACCTTCTATTTCAGCAAGAAGAAAGCAAAAGGAAGTAGCAATTCTTGCACAGGGGAAAAAAGAAATGAAAAATGCAGATATCTAACGAAGGGGTCTTAGTTCACAGCACTCACATGGAGGGTGAGAATGCTTTGGGAGCTGGGGTTGCAGCATCCATGGCGAGGAAGAGGACGAGGGCGAGGAACAGCACGGGCCGCAGGGCCTCGCACGCATCATCTGAAAACCCATAACGCTCGATAGCTGCTCCAATGGCGTGGTGTTGTGGAGGTTGGGGAGTGAAGGAGAGGGAGCTGGGGGGATAGAATTGGGGCATACCTGCCACCGGTAACACCCTATCCAGGCCTTGTTTTTGCTTGGACATGGACAGGCTCAAGAAAGATGTTGGGGTGAAAATGAGTTAGGATCTTTTCTTCTCATCAGATATTTCCTCCTTCCATGAGCACAAGTATCATCCCAGCACTTTCGACTCTTTTTACCACCCAAATATCGAGCTTTGCTATAAATAAAAAATTATATTATTTTAACACGTTGAGTTGATATTGTCAGAATCAACCTGTTTGGTCCATACGGTGCTTCTGCACCCTCAATTCTATCGTACACTTGGTAGAACTCTGTTTTTTATTATAGAATTTTTAGAGTGGTGAAATTTGTTTTTAGTATATTGTTTTTTGTTTTTGTTAGAGATTTTTTAGAGACTTAGAGGGATAGATGAACCACTACTACCAAACATTTTTTTAAGTAGTAGATATTTAAGCACGTAGCAGTTCGGAATTCCGGATGTAGCCCCGTGAGATTGGATTTTTTAGTTGTAAACAGGATGCGGCCCTGTTTATATTGGTTTTTAAAAGCTACTTTTCTATAGTAAATTGCTTTTCTAAGTACCAAGCTTTTAAACAGAGTGTCTTTTTAATATGAGGTCTACTAATCGATTGTAGTATACATTGTATTGATTTCATTTATATCGACTAAAATCACATACGAGTTTTTCTCTCTCTGTACGACTCTTTATAAGTTATTACTATTTATAAGTTAAAATCAAAAACTACTAGTAAAAAGCAATATAAACGGGCTAAAATTTGAACATTCCTATTCATCTAACCGGCTACAACTAACTTGGAGCGTTCGCACCATTTGCACGTCTTCTGTGGAAGCACTGGAACATCTGCAACACCTAGACCTTAGTGGAAAACAATCTTACGGAGCCTCGAGGCCACCTCAGTGTCTCTTCGGAACCTACGATACCTCAACCTCTCTGGCCTAAATTGTTCTGGCCCAATGCCCCCATCAGCTTGGCGAACTCTCAAGGCTGTTATAATTTGTACTCAGCAGATCTTTCATGGCTACCACAACTCTCTTTGCTCAAGCATCTTCACATGAGTGATGTGGACCTCGGCACTGTAATACGTTGGATTGATATAGTTACCATGACCCAACAAATTAGAGCCAATTAACGACAATTGAACACCGATGGTTCAAGTGAGATGACTCCTTAATTGGCCTAACAAAAGTTATGAATACACTCATCATTATTGTCCTCTAGCAATGATGAAAGAAAAGAAACAGATGCGTCTTCCAAAATAAGCTTTCGACACAAACAGACGCGGCTTCCAAAATAAGCTTTCGACACAATGTGAGATCTTAAAACTAATTAAGGGCGAGGCTAAACTCTGAGAGTTGGCTGGAGCAAAACATTTAAATGAGTTAACTAAAAGGCAAATAATGCTGTGTAGCATGCAATATCTAACTCACCTTGTTGCCCCCTTAATTTCTTGTAAAGAGTAAACATTTTATTCCTTTTTATTTCCGCTACAAGCGCCGCTTATGCTTCCTCTAAATTGATTAGATCTATTTTTTTGCTTCTAATATATCATCTAGCCCTTTCAAAAAAAAAAACAGCGAGCATGCTTTCCTCTCTTGGGGTTCTCATACTATCTTCATGTTTGCTTAATAACACAGTCCCTCTACTTCCCACTCGAACCTCACTAGACTCAAGATCCTCGACATCTCTTTCAATTCCATCGAAATGCAGTTCGATGCTATTAGCTGGATTTGGAATGCAACCAGCGTCAAATTTCTCAAGCCTGAGTTCAACTCTATCTAAAGTCCTTCAGCTGAGGTACAACCATATAAAAGGCATGATACTAGATACAATGATGAACCTTTGCAGTATGAAATATTTGAAATGGTACGGAATGATGTTGAAGGGGACATGACGGAATTCATCAAGAGGTTACTAAAATTTTCAAGGAGCAAGTTTCAGGTGTCGCGCGTGGGTCATAATAACATAACTGGCCACTTGTCAGATTGGGTTAGCCACATGACTAGCTTGAGCACTCTTGATCTCAGTTCAACTGCTGTTTATAATTCTGTTGCAAATTACTATTTATCAATGTTGGAAACAAAAACTATTTCATGCTAAAAATAACTTATAGAATAGAGCCTTATTTATTGTTAGTCTTGCATATACACACATGTTGCAATACACTATAAGTCTTGTTGAGTACATAATATACTTAACCTTACTTAAATTATTTGTAATACCCCAAATATGCATAAGGAAAAATGGTAGCGATTAAAGAGCGAAGTTTGCCGTCAGACCCATCGACTTTTAGAGTGTCGATTTAGTGTCGCTCGCAGAGGTTCTCAGACCATTCCAAGACGGTCAGCACCGTCTAGAGAGCCGTATAACTAGCGCTCTCAGAGGTTCCTGGACCGCCTAGGGACAGTCGACATCGTCTCGCGTTTCGGGTGTTCATCATCCGACAAATTTCATCTTACCTTTTTACCGACTTACCGCTGCAGTAGGACCCCAAAGTCAGCACAGCCGTGGACCAAAATGCCCTTGGGCAAGCAAATATGTGAGAGGGGCATGGGATTTAAATGAGGGCGCCGCGGTCATTTCATAAAAAGCAAAGGGCAGCCCCCAACCGTGCCCATATATGCTAGTACCATGCAACTAGGGGTGAAAACGGATCGGATAGTTTCCGCCGGATCCGGACGGATACGGATACGGATTGTGTCGAATCGGATTTTTTTCGGATAGTTCTCGGATCGGATACGGATACGGATTTTTTTATCGGATACGGATACGAATACAGTAAGCCTAGTATCCGTCGAATACGGATACGGATACGGATTATCCGGATAATACGAAAACGGATATCCGAGGGGAGGGAAGGGACTTTAATTTTAATTTTTGATTTTTGGATTTCAGAAAAGCCTGAGAAATTCATTTAAGCTCAGAAAAATATGGAATAAACTACAAAAATTCCAGGAAAATTCACAGAAGTTCCTGGAGACATTTTTGACTTAATAAAAAATATTTCCAACTAATGTTGGTATTTAATTTTTATACTTAAAAATACTTTTTAATTTCAAAAGTAGACATTTAAACTCTAGAAAATCCAGGAAACCAAATAAAAGCCAAATAACTCCAAATAATTAATTTAAAGTAGGATTTTTATAGAAAATCAAAAATATCATTTTATTTAATGTCTATTTTTTTGGTTTTCACTTAATTTACTTTTCAAATCAGGCTTTTTCAAAAACAGAAAATCCAGGGCAAAACCCAAAAATAAAATTTAGGCAACAAAAATACTTATTTTAATTAATTTTTATTTCTTTATTTTTATTTTAATAAAAACCTGGGCTGTTACAACTTGATGGATGAAATGGAGGAATGAAATGTTCTTATGTTTGTTCAAATTGCTATCATGTCATCATGTGTATTCCATGAATTGCACGTTGTTGTTACTTATGTAGTTATGTTATGATCGACTATTGGGTATATTTTCATTGTGGATGAAAAGACTATGCTTGTTTAGATTTCATGAATGTTTTGACAAGATGAACTATTTACGTATTTTCGTTAATTTTGGATGTATAGTTTAAGAGGTTTTCATGTTCCGATAAATATTCGTAACCGTATTCGTTTAGATTCGTATTCGATCCGTATCTGTATTCAATATTATTCGTATTTGTATTCGTATTCGAGTTATCCGTATTCGTATCTGTATCCGAAAAAAAATATGAAAACAAATATGGTTGAGGCATTATCCGTCCGTATCCGATCCGTTTTCACCCCTACATGCAACCAAAAGCCATCTCATTTCAGCAATCCCATCTTCTTACCTCATTTCTCCCTACCAAGGTAAGAACAAGCAAGGGGAGCAAGCCACTCCCCCCATTCCTTCTCACTGCCAACCAAGAGTAAGGGTGCCTTTGGTTGAGCTTTTGGGAGCTGCTTTTGCTTCCAAAAAGCCAAAAGCCAACTAAAGGGGTGGAAACCAGAAGCTGCTTTTTCAGAAGCAGCTACTTTTGGGTAGTACAGTTTTGAAAGCACCTTGGACCCTGCTTTTGACTTTTGGCTTTCTGCTTTTTGAAATGGTGAAAATAGAGAGCTGTTTCACAGTTGTTTCAAGGAAAATAGAGATAGGAGGTAAGTTTTATACTTGTTTGAACCAAACAGCTTACAGCTTTTCCACAGCCCACAATCTACAGCAGCTTTTCCACAGCCCACAGCTCACAGTAGCTTTTTCAGAAGCCACAGCTCAACCAAACACACCCTAAGCCAGCTGAGGGCCCTTAAAACACAAGCACATCCGCACCACTGCAGGGAGGAGCCCGAAGAGGAAGAAGTGAGGGAGCAGCCGGCCATGACGGCAAGGGGAAGGCAGAAGCAAGGGCGGCAACAGTAAGACGGCGCCAAGGACATCGGGAGGGCGTCGACGACCGCCGGTCACAAGCCAAGCCTCCCACTGAGTTTGTCCTCATTCCCTCAACCCTTAGGCACAACACAAGCACGTAGAGAGAGAGAGAGAGAGAGTGAACCGACGAGCTCGGCTCCATTAGGGGCAAGGCCCAGTGCCTTTGAGCAAAGCCAGGGGGACGGTGGCGTGTGGAGGCGCAGATAACCGAGGGAGGTGGAGTAGCGTAGGAGGAGGAGGCCGGCGGCCGTTGGCCGTGCCGGCCGGCGGCAGTTTTCAGCGCTCCACCACCGCGCGCACGGGGAGGCGAGCAAGGGACGGCCGGCGGAGAGCCCTAGGGGCCGGCCGGTCGGCTGCACAAGAGAGGTAGGCGGAGGCGGGAGGCGGGGGCCGGCAAGAGCCGCTGGCGGCGGGCCACGGGCCGGTGCCACCAAATGCCGCCGCGCCGCCCAGAGCCTCCTGGCCGAGCAGTCGAGAGGGGGGCCGGCGCGCCGTGCGCCGCTGCCTGGAGGGGAGGAGTAGGGAGGCCGGCGGAGCCGCCGGCGACAGGCCACGGGCCGGCGCCGCCGTGCCTGGTCGCGCCTCTCCGGTCGACCGCGCGTGAAGAGGGAGGGGGAGCCGTGGAGGCGGAGCAGGCCGGCGGCGGCCACTGGTCGACGGCGAGGGGGGAGGCCGGCGCCCGTGTGCTGTGCGCCGCCTGGAGAGGCCCCTGTGGCCGATGGGAATGGGGAGAGGAGAGAGAGATTTGGCAAGGGGAGAAGGCCATTCGGCCAGATGGAGAGGAGGAGGAGAGAGAAGTGAGGCTTGGAGAGGATAAGGCCGGTTCGGCCAAAAGAAATGGGGAGAAAAGAAAAGGAAAAGGGAAGAGAGAAGGAAAGGAAAAGAGAAAGAAAAGAAAGAGAAGAGAAAAAAGAAAGAAAAGAAAAGAGAAGAAAAAGAAAAAGAAAAAAAAGAAGAAAAGAGAAGAAAAAGAAAGAGAGAGAAAGAAAAAAACAAGAGAGGAAGAGTTGGGTTCGGCACCTGCGCGACAGGTCCCTCAAAACCCGTGCGATTTCACCCAAGGTCGGGATACAAGCTTAGGAGCGTTGTTCTCCGTTTAAGCTCTAGTTTTTATTTGCCGTTGAGTCAGGTTAACATATACGCAGGTGGAGGTCCCGGGTCGGAGCCGTCCATGCGTCATCCCCGAGGCTAACCAGGCAAGTGCATTGTAAAGCGGTGAATTCGGGTAGTGATTTCGGTTAAATTGAATGATTTGGGGGTAAGTTTACCTTTTCCGAGTGCATATTGAGAAAAGATGAATGATGAACGTTAAGACATGGTAAATTGATATGCATAAATAACTTGCAAGTGTATGGTAGAGCGGTAGACCGTGGGGTTATATGTAATATCCGATGGTTACATGTTATGATTATGATTATATGAAATTGTAATGTTTTCATGACTTGCTGATGCTTAATTAAAGGTGGCAATGGTAATAGGGCGGGGTGAGCAGCGATGCCACCCTACTCACGATGATACTAATGACAATGACAATGGTAATGACAATGACAATGGATACATGCATTCACCTCATGATGCTTATTTATGGGTGACCATGATAATGACAATGGCATATGCATTTGCATTATGTGCACTCAAGAGTGAGGGCGGTGAGAAAGTCCCTAGCTACGAGTGAAGCTAGTGGACTAATCCGGAGTGCTCTTGAGTAAGACCTACTTCAGTAGGTACTCCACGGGAGTGGAGCTTGGAACCCCGTATGAAAGAGGACGGGGATTGAATGGTTCATCGACGGGCGAATACTCCGCTATACCGGTATAAGCTACAGTTACAGACGCATACAGATGCATTGCATTGCATTGCATGAAAACAGAACAAAACAGTGATACAGTTACAGATGCATTGTATTGCATACAAGGGTTAACTGTGAAACAGTTACAGGGATAGTGATTTACAGTTCACAGAGATGGGAGGTGATAACAGTAAAATAATTACAGAAATAGTGGTGTATAACTCACGGAAATGGGGAGTGATGTTAGTAGAACAGTACAGAGCTAGTGAGGAGTAGCACCCAGAAATGGGAAGTGATGGCGGTAGAATAGTTACGGAGATAGTGAGGTGCAGTCCACAGAGATGGGAAGGGATAACCGTTAAATGGTATAGGCTAAAGAGATGAGAGAGAAGTGCATGAGCATGTGCATGGGCATATACATAACGATCGGTGGATGAGAACGTAAAGAGATAAGGGAAATGTGAATGTGCATGTTGAATAGTTGATCGGGACGTAAGGTGATTAAATGGAGAAGTGGTTAATGAAATTGGAATGAATTTGGTCTAATGAATGAACCTGTTATTTGCTGTTTTGCTTTGTACTTGCTGAGTCGGTGGACTCACCCTTACTTTGTTGTTGTTTTTAGGTGACCATTGAGGAGGTCAAGCACGGGCGGGAGTAGCACATGTAATAACGGCACGAACTAGCAGCACTTTTGTATCACCTTTTGTCAGTGTACTTTAGCTGTGTTGGGCTAGAGTAATCACTAGAAATGCTATGGTGTATTTGAACGCAGTAATATAAATAAAGCTACTGTTGGTTTTAAATTCTTCTGGTGTTGATGAAATGGTAGAGTATGCAGAGGTGGTAGCATCTTGGCCCAGTGAGTGGGCGGGGTGTTACATTATTGTTGTTCAGATAAGTAGAAAGATAACAAGCCCAACGATGCGTATTTTGCCCCCGATGCTGGGGAATTCGGTTGCCTACGGGCTATGGTGGCACACCACTGGACATTTTTGCTTACTTACTTGTTTTTTGCTGCCCTTTATTCTTGATATTTATATTTATTTGGCCAGTTGGTCTTATGCTGTAAACCTTATTATGCATCGCTTATATATTGTCACTTTGTTGCAAATTAATTATATACGATGTGTATGGATGCAATCTTGATGTTGTGAATGTATATACTAGCCATTGATCATAGGATTAGTACACATAACATATATGGTGATTGAGGTATTCAACGCCTAAGATACCCACAATACTAGGGTCATATTTTAACATCCAATTCCAGAAGCATCCAAACAGCCTCGGAATTGGAATTACCAATTATAATTTGCCCAATTCCGACATCCAAACAGGGTGCAAGAGGTTATTCGCTGCTAGATACCAAAGCAACAAAGGTGGCGAGCACAATTACTCTCTCCGCTGTCAACTCCACGTAGCCATAAATTATCAGTCTTCTGATACGTGACAGAATAAATCAACTAACTATAGTCTCGTAGGATTTATTATTTGTGCCATAAAGGTTTTAGCACTCCAAGTGGTATTATTCTCGGAGAAAACAAAAGGCAAGCACTTCCACCATAATAATGAAAAAAAAAGGTTTTTGCTTTCATCACAATTTTTTTTGTTTTTGCTTTCATCACAATTTTTTTGTACTAGTACTAGTAAAGCTAGGTTCTGGCTTTTAAATCAAACCGTTTGAATCGAGTGTAGAATAGGAATTAAGCCACACGCATGAACATTTTCAGAGCAGAGCAGTAGAAGAAAGAACGTATCACAGTCTAGCTGTCACTAAAGCACATACAGAAGGTAGCAGTGGGAACTCGCCACGCGGTCTCCCAGCGTACCACGTCAGTTGGCACCGCGCGATCCAATTTTGACTCCCGGTCCAAATTAACACAGACAATCTACTATACATGGGTTCCATTTCGTCGCACGCGAGCCAAACCAAGACAAAAAAAAACCTTATCGCTTTCCCCAAACGGATCAGTGGGCACTCGATGCATTTGACTCTCTCTGTCTTTCGTTGTGACGATCTGACGCGCACGTTCGCCGACCAGCCTTCGTCGGCACGGCATACGATTCGGCACATGGGATTCAGCCAACGCGGACGGTGGAAATCAACAAACGCAGACGAGTATGCAAGCGCTACGCCTCAAGGATGGGCTAGCTAGCGTCCCGGACGGGGTCGCCAACTGAAACTTTCTTCCGCCCGCTTCGAGGAAACTTGCGGTGCACAATTCCCTGCAACAAGAAGAATTCAGAGGAAACTTGGATCTCAAGGAAATAAAAGCAAATACTCTCTTACTTTATTTGGTGCCATAGTTGAACTGAATTCTCAAAATGTGTGATTTAGATAATATTCTAAGCAGTGCTCACTAAAGAATCGATGCTCATGAAATGACCTGTCAAGCGCCAGTTAAACGGACAGACAAAGACAAAAGGAATACCGACAATTTGTTGTGGTATATATTCTATATATCACCAATTTACCGTATGAAGATTCCACGGAAATATATGTAAAAGAGTTATGTAGTAATGTGATGCCATTTTTTGCTGACTAACACCACACTGTGGGGAGTTGGAAAATCATGCTAATTGATTCAGACTACTTCCTTCTAGACGAAGCCATCAGTCAGCTGATCACCCCTAACTCAGCATCTATAAAAGCCACCCCCAGCTCCACCTCAATTCGACACCAACTCAGCCCCCACTCTTCTTCCCTCCCCTCCCCCTTCTCAGCCTCATTTTCTCACACGTCACACCACTGTTCCATACCAAGAACAAAAGAGGAAGAGAAGTTCAAAAAAGAAAAAGTGAAAGAGAGGAGCAAGAATTTGCTAACCATGGCGTCCTACGACAAGGCCATCAAGTCCTACAAGAAGGCCATCACCACCGCAGCATCCGTCGCAGCATCTGTCATGTTGGTGCGCAGCGTCGTGAACGAGCTGGTGCCATATGAGGTGCGTGACGTGCTGTCCTCGGGCCTCAGCTACCTGCGGTCACACATATCAGCACAGCACACAATCATCATCGAGGAGAATGAGGGCTGGTCCAACAACCATGTCTACTACGCGGTGCAGACTTACCTTGCAACACGCATCAACACCAACACCAACATGCCACGCCTGCGTGTCAGCAGCATGGACGAATCTGAGAACATGATTATCAGCATGGAGGAAGGAGAGGAAATGGCTGATATATATGAAGGAACAGAATTCAAATGGTGCCTCATCTCCCGTAACATCTCAAACGACTCCAACAACAATGGCAATGGCAACAGTCAACGTGAGGCCCGCTCCTTTGAGGTGAGCTTCCACAAGAAGCACAAAGAGAAAGCACTCAAATCATACCTTCCATACATTGTGGCCACAGCCAAGGCCATAAAAGACCAGGAAAGAATTCTCAAGATATACATGAATGAGTACTCGGACTCATGGTCCCCAATGGACCTCCACCACCCATCCACATTCGACACGCTGGCCATGGACCAGAAGCTGAAACAGTCCATCATTGATGACCTTAACAGGTTCATCAAGAGAAAGGACTACTATAAGAAGATCGGCAAGGCATGGAAGCGGGGGTACCTGCTGTATGGCCCACCTGGGACAGGCAAGTCCAGCCTGATCGCGGCCATGGCCAACCACCTCAGGTATGACATATATGATCTCGAGCTGACTGAGGTCACTTGCAACTCAGAACTCAGGAGGCTTCTTGTTGGGATGACCAACCGATCCATTCTTGTGGTTGAAGACATCGACTGTACCATTGAACTGAAACAACGGGAGGGAGGCGAGGAACGTGCCAAGTCCAATTCTACAGAAGAAGACAAGGGAGAAGACAAGGTGAGTAACATTGAAGTCAGAATGCGTCATATATATGTAAACCTCTCCTATGCTGATGAAAAATCGGTTGCTGTCTGCACAGGTAACACTATCCGGGTTGCTCAATTTTGTTGATGGACTGTGGTCAACAAGCGGGGAGGCAAGGATCATCGTCTTCACAACCAATTACAAGGAGCGTCTCGACCCAGCACTCCTGCGGCCTGGCAGGATGGACATGCACATCCACATGGGGTACTGCACCCCAGAGGCTTTCCGAATTCTTGGCAACAACTACCACTCCATCGACTATCATGTCACATATCCAGAGATCGAGGAGCTGATCAAGGAGGTGATGGTGGCACCCGCAGAGGTTGCTGAGGTTCTGATGAGGAATGACGACACCGATGCTGCACTCCATGATCTTGTCAAGCTCCTAAAGTCAAAGATGAAAGACGCCGACAAGACCAAGACTGAAAATAAGGATGGAAATAAGCAGGTGGAGGAGAATATAGATGAGAAAGAGATGATGGCGAAAAATGATTCCACAAAAGATGAAAGCAATCAGGAGTGTGGAAGCTAACGATGATCAAAGAGTGTGCATATCCTGTAGATAGGCCTACATGAGTTGAGATCCATTGCCAAAAATGTGATCATTTTGACTACTAATAATAATACTGTGTTTTTGGAGTGATGCAGCGCACTGATATTTAGCGCTTCCACAGCATTTTGTAACTACTGTCTCAACAAGAAGTTACATACATGCAACATGACATTTTGTGTGAAGCTGGAAACAGGCCATTGGACAAGAAAGCAATTTAAGAAACCAGATCTAGTATATCAAGTATTTAACCAGAGCCATTCCCATGGAGTACATGGATTTCGCCTGATCTCCACCATTCATTTATTCATCTAACATTCTGTCTACAGCCCATGGGCCATTGTAAGGAGTTGTTTTCATATTCGAGTTCCGATCATTATATCCCCTCTCATATTTGTACCCGTGACTATATACACCTCTGTATCCAACCAGATCTTTCTGTTTTATATTTTCGTATCCTAGAAGAAAAAAAATTGTAAGCAGACAAACAGGATTGGCATGTTAAAAAACCTATCGCTGCCCTTGCTAACTTCACCTTGATTCAACACCAGCCGCCTCCCGTCTCCTCCAAAACCCCTCATATCCCCATACGACAACTACTGTTTCATAGCAGCAACTACAACGAGATCAAGCAACAAGAAGAGCAACAAGGAGGAAGGAGGCACTCACCAGTCACCAGCATGTCATCGTGCGGGGAGTACGAGAAGTACTTGACAGTGGCTGCCTCGAGGTCAAGTCCTTCGAGGTGACCTTCCACAAGAAGCACAAGGAGAAGGTGCCCAAGTCCTACCTCCCGTTTGTCGTCGCCACCACCAAGGCCATGAAGGACCAGCACAGGAACCTCAAGACGCATATGATTGAGTACGACGCCTGGACCGCTGTTGACCTCCCACACCTGTCGACCTTCAACACGCTCACCATGGACCTGAAGCTGAAGCAGACCGTCATGGATGACCTTGAGAGGTTTGTCAAGAAGAAGGGCTACTTCAGGAGGATTGGCAGTGCATGGAAGCAGGGCTACCTGCTGTATGGTCCACCTGAGACTGGCAAGTCTAGCCTGATCGCGGCAATGGTGAATTACCTCAATTTGACATCTACGATCTCGAGCTCACTGAGGTCAAATGCAACTCGGACCTCCGGACACTGCTCCATCCTTGTTGTCGAAGACATTGACTGTAGCATCGAGCTGCAGCTAACGGGAGGAAGGGGAGAAGCGAGCCAAGTCCAGTTCTACGGGAGAAGAAAATGAAGACAAGGTTAGTTAGGAGTTCAAATCATGGTTGTATATGATCAAACCAAGCCCTTCACTCCTTGATTAATCGACAGCTTCCTTACCAATGCTGATGGGAATTTGAGTATTTTGTTGAACAGGTGACACTATCTGGGCTGCTTAACTTCATTGACGGGCTGTGGTCGACAAGTGGGGAGGAGAGGATCATTGTCTTCACCACGAGCTTCAGGGAGTGGCTGGACCCAGCACTGCTGCAGCCTGGCAGGATGGACATGCACATCCAAATGGGATACTGCACCCCAGAATCGTTCTGAATTCTGGCTAGCAACTACCACTCTATTGAAAACCATGCCATGTATCCAGAAATCGAAAAGCTGATAGAGGAGGTGCTGATCATGCCTGCGGAGGTTGCTAAGGTTCTGATGAGGAATGACAATGCTGATGTCGTACTCCAGGATATTGTCGAGTTCCTGAAGGCAAAGAGGAGAGAAGCTGGTGAGAACTAGGCTGCAAACCAGGATGGAAATGAGAAGATGAATAAATATGAGCAGGCAGTGGAGTAAAATCATACCCCAAATAATCAGCGCATAGAGAATTATAGAAACCAATCATGATCAAACACTTTGCCATGTAAATGAGGTATTACAAGAATACATTGCCAAAATTGCTACTGTTTTGACTGTGAATGACAATTGGAGAGCTTTTTTTAGCGATAGGTTGCAACTGTAACTATTATTACATCAATTCAATACATGATTCTCACCATTGTTATGAAGATTACATATCATAGCTCAGAAAACAGCATGTTTTAACAATCAATAACAGAGCCTTTGTTTGAGTTGCTTCAAATTTGTAGATGTATAAATGCTTATGGGTCCATATGGAAAAGTAACATATACAATATACCATGGAAGAGAGGCCAGAAAGAAACGAGAAGGTTCCAAAAATCACTGCATCTTCTCCTACAACTCTAGTTTCTATAATCCGAATTTTCACTAGCATTTTTCATCAGTCAGGGCCATTATACCAGTCTAGTTGACCTTTCTGAACTTTGGTTCTCCCCAAATGTAATATCATACATCAGACAGCAACCCTCCACTTCACCAGTCTGGGCAAACATCATTTATATTCTATAGTAAGTCATTTATCAAAAAATCTTCCCCCAGTTAGCCACTACACCACGAAATCCAGTCACTACATTGGGATACGATTTTATCATGTATCAAGCAATCTTCCCCAGTTAGGTGCCACACCACAAAATCCATCCACTACATCGGGTTATGGTTTATTCTTATAATTATAAAGGTTGGAGAAGGGGCTAAAACCAAGGATCAAAAAACCGTTACCGGGGAGAATCCCGGCCGCCGGGCGGTACCGGTAACCGGCCGGTTACCGCCCGGTAACCGGTAATCCCGGTATAAAACCGGATGAAATTTATCAAACATTTTTTTGTTCGGGGCGGGAGGCGGCCGGTAACCGGACCGGTTACCGGTTTTACCGGTGAGAAAACCGGAAAAACCGGATTTGGTTGCTATTCTCTATCTGCTTGATGATTTTCAGCTGTTGTTAGTTGGTTATTTTCAGTTTTGTTAGGCTGAATAGGTTTTTCAGCTGTGCCTTAGTTCCTGTGGAACTTTGTATGTCACTATGTAAACTATTTTATATTATACACACACACACACATAATATATAATATATATTTCAGGAGGGCTCTCCCTACTGTTCTCAAAAAAATTGCAACTAAAGTCTAACTGCCTGTCTAATTTAGAATACTGAAATGAATATGAGTTAAATAGTCTAGCACTACAGAATCTTGACAGAGCAGCACTCTACCACAATCTTACATCAACACAAGAGCAGCCAAGACATCATTTAACATTACCAGATTGGAAAGGGTATAAGCACAACTATATTTTACATGCATTCTTTTGTTCGGCATTGTCCCATATGTCCATATATGGTAACCTTGGCCTTTGGTATATTTGAAATTCACTCAAATATCTTACATGTGAAGTCATGAAGATGTAACCATTAGAAATTTATATAAGCATCTCAAGTCTTTTGTCTCCCACATGCAGATTATTTCTTAAAGTAGTTCATCTATCTAGTACGTAATCTTCATAACACATTTTCACCCAAATATCTTACATGGGAAGTAATGAAGATGTAACCATTACTTTGTTTCTTCACATGCAAATGATGCAATAGACAAAATCACAAAAGTCTCATGCCCATGGGCCCAACATGTTCCTAAACATATGCTTAGCCATCCAAAGTAGCTACAAATGCCCCCTGGAACCCATTCCACCATCTACAAATTCAAAAATTTCAAATTTCCATCTCGTCCGGTTTTTAATCCCGGTCGCCGCCGGGAAGAACGGTTACCGGCGATTACCGGCCGGTAACCGCCGGTATTCCGAACCTTGGCTAAAACAACAAATTCACCTTCTACCAGGAATCTGCATCCTTAAACTTATTAAGATAACACCTTCCTTGGGACAAGTCATGTGTCACACTTGTTATTTCTTTTTTTTTTCTTTCTTTTTTTTGAATTAAAGGTAAAGCCCCTATCCTTAGATAGCAGGTGAGTTTGGCTACAACCAAAATCACTGGGTCATAGACGCTAAGAAGCATAATAGCCACTGCAAGTTTTGAAGATGCTAACTGATTGAAGAATTGATGAGTAAAGTACATAGGTTAACAGAAATTTCAACATATTGTACAGCTGGAGAGCACTGCCATCAAATGTTAAATCAAAAGGCACAAAAATGATCACAACAAAAACTAGTGTATTCTAAATTCTAAAACACAAAACCGTCTTACATTACTACTTTACTAGGATTAAATGACTGTAAAGAAGCTATTGTTATAGAAATTGCTAGTTGTCACTGAAGCATGTGCAGTAAGTCCAATATACCCTGTTTTGGTTTAACATACAGTAATTCACAATATTTAACAAAATAAACATGGATAAACCTAAAAATTCGAAGGATATTTTATGTACATTAATGAACTTGCCAACGCATACTGGTTCACCCTATTTCTTTCTGGTAAGTTTTACCCCCTGCGCACAAATTACACCAAGACTGAGGTGTAAACAAACTTGTGTGCAACCATGAAAAGTGCAATGCCAGAACAAAGATGAGCACAGATTGAGTTGATATGTTGATTTAAGTCCTTTGAGCTTCAATGATACTTAAACCCTGATGAAAATACTTCGACTTCAATGATTGATAGTATATAAATCAAAACTGAAATGGAAATGTAACTGGGCACAAAAACCGCTTGTTAAGATATACATACGCTTAAGAACATTTCCACCAAAACAATGCACAAAAACTGCGTGTTAAGATATACATACGCTTAAGAACATTTCCACCAAAACAATGTGCCTGATAGATAAAATTGTTCCACTTTCATAAGCTACACTGTTTTCTGAAATGCTTGGTCCTTTCACCAAATGCATTGCATCGCATGTGATGTGAAATTAAACAAGCACGTTGCCCCTGTGAAGCATAACCCAAGGCAAAATACAGGAAAAACTGGATGTTACTTTAAGCTGTATGGAGTTCAGACTAGTTGAATGATATGCAGCAGCAAGATATACAGAATACAACAGCACAATGCTCCTTAGGCACTGGTTGATGGATGAATGTTTGTCAGAGGCTCAGAGCATTCCATTGATATGAAGGGTTACAATGTGACAAAAGTTATGGGTGCTCATAAAATCTGTAGGGACATGGTACAAATGGTGTGGAAACATGTTTATGATACATTAATGGCACAAGCAGCATGTGACAATTAGCTACTAAGGAAGCAAAACATGAAAACCTGATCAAATAATTTTTCAAAAAAAAAATCGAGCACACGCAAAAGCTTTGCGTGTTACTTCATTAGTTGGGGGCAAAAAACATAACAGAGTGGCGAGTTACATCAAGAAACAGGCAATGGCTTCCGGTTCTCACACCGGCACCAGCAAGCGAAGAGCAATGAACGCTAGATTACAGCTGGACAAAAACAACCAGAAGTTTAATTTTCCATTTTGAGTTACCACCAATTCACTTAGCCAATTACTATATTGTCCACAACAGTTTAATCATCAACAAGCACTATCAGGTATCAAAACTCCTGTAAAGTCCAAATTTTGCAAAAGGTGCAATCTCATCAACTTGCTTTTGCTGTTTTACATATGAACAACAATATTAGCGCTGATGTGGTTATGATCTACCTATTATACATGATTAATAGCCTACTTTCCAGACGTTTACACCATAATCAGAGATAGGAACATCCCGAAACCGGCATTATTCATCACATCCTAAATTGGCAAGGTACGTACGATTCATCAGTAGGATTCCACTTAATCCGGTACGTTTCCACAGAATTTTACTAGTGTTATCTTATCTGCACTCTCCAGCAAGGTGGTAGTCGCAGTAAAAACAGGCATAGATATATCGTACATGCAATTAAATGAATTATTATCGGCTTAGAAAAGCAATTGATGAAACATTGAACTAATCCCCCTCTCACTGATAGCACAGTATCCCAATCCTTAACCCCAAATCCTTCGCTAGCACTGTCCTGAACAGACAAAATTAGACCAATCACTACAGCACAATCACGGTATACAGTGAGCACCAGAATAGAGATCCAAATCCAACCACCATCTCTCCAAAGCAGACGATTCAGAGGCCGGGAGGGAGAGATTACCTCACCACCGGCGACGCAGCAGCGCGCGCGCGCGAGAGAGAGATCGGCACGAGAAGCTTCATTTGGAGCACGCCCTATCCGGTGGAGGATACACGGGAAGAAGGAGTTCCCGAGAGCAGAGGGTGGCCTTCCGGACGCCACCGCTAGCGCGCTCGTCGCCGGCGAATAGCCGGACGAACGTGGGCTCTCGGGGGCGTCGTCTGAGTGAGATGGATCATATATGGTTATTTATGTGTACGCTTTACTGGACTTTATGGGCTTTAGAATTAGGCCCAACTAAGGAGGAAGTCCACCATTATTATGTCGACGAGAGAGCCTCTGGCTTATATGAGAATCCATATAAATAGGACAACTTGTTAAATTGGATTTCTTTAAATGGTTTTTTAATCTAAAACCATATATACCGTTTGTGTTGACGTCTTTGTCATCTGCTACCATCTCAAAAAGCACGATCAAAACTATATAACCAAGAAAACAACTATCAGCCACGACGAGATGAATAGGGCATCTGCCTTGTTCTTTTCGGTTTCTGGTTTATACTACAATAACTAATTTTTAAATGGAGTGTTTTTTAAAATAAGGTCTATAAATTGATTATAGTAAACACTATATCGACTAAAATAACATATACACATCTTTTTATACTCTAACATATATAATTAAAACAATTACAGGCATAAATCATAAAGAAACAGTCAACGACCTCTGCCCGCGCGGTATCCAGGTTCGTGTGTCCGCAAGCGTGCATGTGCCATTTCTTTGGATTCGACAACCATCATACTGTCCTCGATCGTCGTTAGAATTACGGCCGGAGTTGGATCATCGAAGAGAAAGAAAACACGGGCGATGGAGTTGAATTTGCTTCTCGATGCAATTGGCATGTGCATGGGGATTGCATGAGCCGGCGAGCAACTGGAGTGTACTACTAGTACTGGATAAAGGGGTGGATCTAAGTAATTTATAAATATTCACTTGAATACTTAAATTTTTTGATAAAAAATTACTATATATAAAATATAATACATATGTATGCAATAAATATACAAAAAATTAGGCTTAACTCTTTGTAATTTCCTCTTCTAGGCTAACTTGGCGTCATATAGTGGCCCAGCCGTCCAGACCGAGTGGCGTGCATGGCCCAATGGCTGACCTAGGTAGAGCTAGGGCTTCTAATTCCTCAAGCCATGCCTTCCCTCAGTGAAAGCATCTAGGCCCCTAAAAATGATTTTGGTAATTAATGAATTTGTGTGAATATGGAACTAACATGTTTAATGAGTATGTAAAGGTTAAATCCATATGTTGGTGACAAGATTCAAGCCAAAGGATAAATGTGAAGACCCAAAAATGACTCAAGGCAAAGGTATACTTAGAATAGGATCCCTTTTTATTTTTACCGGTCTTAGGAGAAAAGGTGGAAGACCGAATTATATGATAAATAATCGTATCATAAAGAGGGATCATGACAAGTAGCTTGATAGCAAATTTTATGTGCCATTTGGATCAAACTAGGAGCATGCTTCAATTAAAAATCTGTTTTAAAACCAAAACTATGCTCTGTCTGGAAGAGCGGTAGTACCACAGATTTCAACGTCGGAACTACCGCTCTGTGGTAGTTCCGCTGGCAAAATCGGAACTACCGGGGGAACAGAAGTACTGACAATTTTAACGCCGGAACCCTACAGTAGTTCCGCTATCTGGAGCGGTACTTCCGGAGCCCGGAAGCTCCGAAGGGGGAGCAGAGCCTTTTTTCCAGAGAGCGCTAAGTTTGGGACTTTTGGGAGTTTGGCTCAAGCGGTAGTACCGCGCCAACTTTGCAGAACTATCGCAGAGCAGTAGTACCGGAGTTTACAACGGCGGTAATACCGCGCTGACTTTCCAACGGTCACTACAGAGCTCCTGACATAGCCGTTCTGTTGCGTCAGATAGGGAAGCGGTAGTTCCGCTCGCCCTGATTTTTCTGGAATTTGTGGTAGGTGGAGGGTATAAATACCCGTACCACCGCTCAAGGACAGTAAGATGAGACACATTAAACATTTTTTTGAGCATAGAGCATTCACTCCACCCCTAGTTTACACATTGAGCATTAAATTTGAGGTGGTTGGGCAATTTAGTGCATTGCATTCATTAGTTGATCCTTGGCACTCAATTACAATCAAGTGAAGCACAGATCTTTTACTTTTGGTGCTTGCCGGCACCTGAACGATTTGGAGGAGGATTGATCGGTAATCTTCTCAAAGGAGATTGTGAGAAGACCCAACATTCGTGTGAAGGTTGGAGCTCACCTACCCAGAGTAGGGAAGAGCTACCACTAGTGATCGAGGTACTTCGGCTTAATTTGTGGAGCCGGTCCAATTTGTTCGGGCTAACCTCAATATGGATTAGGGGAAACCGACAAGTTTTCGAACACCACGGTAAAACATCGATTGTGTACATCTCTTACTTGCTTTCCTTCTAGCTCTTATTCATTGATATTATTGTGATCATTTACTTGTTTTAGAGCTAGCTTTGGTATTTCTTGTCTAGAATTGTGTAGAGTTATTTGCTTTACATTCTTGCTATTGAAATTGTAGAGAATTATTTGCTTTACATTCTTGCCATTGAAAGATACTTTTGTGAATGGGGGATTTAGAAATTGGAATATAAAAAATAGATTTGACAAATATGTTGGAGCAATTACTAGTGCCCACAATGAGACTCAAGAAAAATATGATTTATTCATTAAACTGAAAGCATCAGTTGAGGAGTCTTTTGCTTCAAACTCAAAACAACAAAAGGCTATGTACAAATTTCGCTTGACATATTCACTTAAGTGCTTGAGATTTCTTTTGCGGCAAGGGTTGGCTTGTCGTGGACATGATGAAAGTGAAGACTCGCTAAATAAAGGAAATTTCCTTGAGCTTTTAAATTGGTTAGTAGAAAATTTTTGAACACGTTAACAAGGTCGTTCTAAAAAGTTCTCCAAAGAATAGCCAAATGACTTCTCCTAACATACAGAAAAATCTCATCAACTTTGTGCCAAAGAAACTACTAGCCTTATCATTGATGACCTTGGTGATGATTATTTTGCAACACTTGCCAATAAATCCAGTGATGTCTACCAACAAGAACAATTGGCTCTTTGCTTGCGTTATGTTAACAAAAAAGGAAGGGTGGTTGAGAGATTTCTAGGTGTTGTTCATGTTGAAAACACTGCTGCATTGACACTTAAAACAGTAATTGAGTCTTTACTTATGGATCATTCATTGAGCTTGTCTATGGTCCGTGGGCAGGGGTATGATGGAGCTAGTAACATAAAGAGTCAAGTGAACAGTCTAAAGAAACTAATTATGGATGAGTCTCCTTCTGTATATTATGTTCATTGCTTTGCCCATCAACTTCAATTAACTCTTGTTGTTGTTGTTAAGGAGAATTGTGATTGTGTTTGGTTCTTTCAGCAACTTGCATATTTGTTGAGTGTTCTTGACATGTCTTGTAAAAAGATACAAATGCTTCGAGTAGCTCAAGCTCAATAGATTGTGGAAGCATTAGAATTAGATGATATTGAAACCGGCCGAGGTTTGAATCAAGAGATGGTCTTGGATGGGCCGGGTGATACTCATTGAGGGTCCCACTACAAAACTATTGTGCATGTTATCTCTTTGTATCTTTCAATTCGGCGAGTTCTTATAAAGATTAGATAAGATCACTCTTTAAGCACAGAGGCTACATATGCTCAAACTATGTTGACATCATTTGAGTCATTTGAGTTTGTTTTCATGGCACACTTGTTGCTAACCGTATTTGGGTACACAGATGACTTAAGCAATGCTTTGCAAAAGAGGGATCAGGATATTGTAAATGCTATTGATCTCATTTATTTGGCAAAGACTCAATTGCAGCTATTGCGGGAGGATGATGGATGGGACTCTTTTCTTAAAGATGTCACTTCCTTTTGTGTGAAGCATGGCATCAGAGTTGCTGAAAATGGATGGCTTATATAAGTTGGTTGCAAGACCCAAAAGGTTCTTCAAAAAAGTCAAAAATCTTCACCGCTTCCATGTTGAAATGTTCTTAAATGTTATTGACAGGCAGTTTTGAGAGCTTAATGACAAATTTGATGAGGTAAACATATATTTGCTTCTTTGTATGGCGTTATCCAATTCTATTGATTCATTCGCTACTTATGACAAGGATAATTTGGTTAGGCTTGTTCAGTTTTATCCCAAAGATTTCTCGATCATGGAATTAATGCATCTTCCATTTCAACTTGCACACTTCATCGTTGATATGCGTAGATATGAAAGGTTTAAAAAAGTAAACAACATTTACGAGTTTTCCATTATGCTTGTTCAAATAAAGAAGAATCTCAATTATACAATTGTTTACAAGCTTTTTAAATTGGTGCTAGTGTTGAGAGAGTATTTCTTCAATGAATTATGTGAAGAACAAACTAAGAAATAGATCGGGGAGTAATTCTTAAATGATTACTTGGTTAAATTCCTTGAGCGAGAATTTTTTTCTTCAAGTTAAGGATGATGATATTATATCTCGTTTCCAAGGTATGAAGCATCCTTGCGTGTAATTATTTTGTAATTTCTTTATATTATTAGAGTTGTTATCTTTAATACGAATAATTGTACTTTACTTTTCATTTTTATGGATATTTATATTTTCTATTAACAATATTTTTGTAACTTGGCCAACCGCATGCATGCAGTGCAGTCATGTACACGAGAATACGAGATCGATCGATGTCACGTCAGAGCAGCATGCACGTACGCTCTGTGCGACGACGTCCTCGCCGAGATCCTGCTCGGCCTCCCGTCGGAGTCGGTGCTCCGCTCCCGCGCCGTCTGCGCCACCAGCCCCTCCTTCACCCACGGGATCATCGTCTTCACCCAACCACTCAACCAGGCAAAATCAACACCATCCCCCTCCCTCTCCACCAGATGAGCTGGGTCGATAGGGAACGGCGGCGTCCCGACCTTCGCGACCGAGCGAGAGATGGAAGCTGCAGGCGCCTGTGCAGTATGCTCCATTCTCTCGACGGCCTCCTCTTGTTCGAGAAACGTCCTGGGCTCTACATCGTCTGCAACCCGACCACTAGGCCTCGCCGACTCGCGGCGGTCGCTCCTGCAGACCGCCCCCGCCTCTACAAACACCCTGTCGCCCGTCGCGAAATCCTCCACCGGGTAACGTCGCAACCTGAGGACCAGAGCACCGGCAAGATGCTGTCGTGTACGTTCGGCACGGTTTCCGAGACGTTCCGGCTCATGTCGCGGCCGCCGGTGCGGGCTGCAGGCGATACGATATCGGCCCTGCTCGAGCTAGACGGGGCGCCATGCAGTGCAGGGTGCTACGTCAAACCAACAACGCTGGTCTCCAGAAAAAGCGCAACAACAAAATGGTCAAGGAAAACAAAAGGAAACAACGGAAATATATATATGTCGGAGGGTTCAAGATTGATCCGAATAAGATGTGCAGGGCAGCTCATTTGAGCAACGGATCTGAACAGGACGGGATCGAACTAACATAAACAGCACGCAGAGAAAGCAATGCAGAATTGATCGCAAATTATCGGAACTAAACGAGGAACAAGTAAACGCGCGTCCGCTTGTGCGTACAGTGGTTGAGACACCCAGATTAAGTTGCACAAGAACTTCAGATCCCCTTGTCTAGATAGCTTGCCTCGGAGGTGGCGAGGCTGTCCGACGAGAGGCACGACAGGGAGGATGCCGAGCGCGGCGTGGGCGGCCGCGCCAGCAGCCGACCGAAGCTGTCGTAGTGGATGGCGCCCGCGAAGTCCAGCGGCTGGCACCGCTCCCCCATCAGGATCGTCCGCCGCCAAAGGGCCTCCTCGCCCTTGTTGACCTCCCCGCGCGCACTGGCGGCCACGGGCTGCTTCTTGTGTGCGCCGCTACCGCCGTAGCCGCGGCGATGGTGAAGGAGGCGGCGGGTGGCCCGCGAGACGTGCCGCGTGCAGATGGCCACGAGGCTGGACACTCTGCCGACGATGTGGTCGGTGCAGCCCACGGCCATGGCGTTCGTCACTAGCCACTAGGGTGTGTCGAGTTACGTGGTCCAGGATTTAAGAGCTGGTCGTAGGGAGTGGCGACGTGCGAGCTGTAGTAGTGGTTCTTGACTTTCTCAGGGCTCAGCTTATCGGGCTCGGGATCTCCGGAGTTAATTTGACCGCGCTTTATGCATCGATCATATTTGCTAAGTACAAGCTCGCTTTGACTGGATCATATTTTAAAGGATGGTCAACCTTTTACATCCGAGTGACTGGAGGACGTTACAAGACACCTAGAAATAATTGGATCCAAGAACATCACCGTTAGAGCAACTCCAGCAGAGCCCCTATTTGAGCTCTCATCCTACTTTTGAGAGTCGAGAGGCAAAAAACTCACTCCAGCAGGGCCCCTACTTGAGCCCTCAAAAGTAGGGGGTCCTCAAATCTCCCCCTCGAGCCCTCATTCTTGGGGGGTCTGGAGGGAGCCCCTACTTTTGAGGGCTCAAGTAGGGGCTCTGCTGGAGTGAGTTTTTTGCCCCTCGGCCCTCAAAAGTAGGATGAGGATGAGGGTGGGTCCTATGTGTCATCCCCTCTAAGAATGAATTTGAGGGTCCTGTTTTGAGGGCTCCTGCTGGAGTGTAGCCCAAAAAACAGAGCCCTCAAAAGTATGGAGAGCCCTCAAATAAAAAGTAGGGGCCCTGTTTTGAGGGCTACTGCTGGAGTTGCTCTTAGGGCTGCATACTGTCGAACATCGAACAATCAAACTTTGCGTCGGCCCTAGAAAAGCCCAATCTTCAAAGCCAAGCCCGACAAGGCTGGGCCGAACACCGAAAATATTGTTTTCGTTATCTTTTCGATTAAATATTTTCCCATCTATTTTCCTAAGGAACTGTTATTTTTTGTTAATTTTTATCTGGCCTTATGTTCTACTCAATCTGTGGCATCTCTCTCAAGATTTTGATCACACCCATATATTCTCTCCGCATCGAACGGCAGGCACCGGTCTCCTCCCACCTCTCGCTCCTTATTACTCCCTTCTCCCTTCCCCTAATTTCACTCTAAGAACTAACGTACACTGATGAGGGCATTTCTTGCTCCTAATTTATCCACTCCTTATTCTACGTCCTCCCCAAACCCCTCGCCAAACCGAATTAAATTCGGCTTATTAGGTTCAGTTTGAGATTATTCTTCCGTTAAGTCATTGGTGACTTTTTAAAAAACCAAAAAAAATATATCGAATAAACTGAATGACCACCCTACATGCACACACCGTCAACTAGGATGACACTAGGACCTTCTCCTACCAACGATCATATTATAGGATGACACTAGGACCACCAAGACCAAGAGCTCATGATGACCACCATGAGAATTTGTTCACGTATTTAATATTATAGGTTTTTTTTCTTTCAAATTTAGCATCTAAACATCTGTTATTACAAAAATAGTTCTGTTTCTGAGCTCAGAAAACGTGGCAGATGACATCTGTAACCTGACGTGCCTGGAGAGGTCGGCAGAAGTAGACAGACACGGCAGGCAGAGCGAGCACGGGAGGTGACAGCGCAGACGGGCCCGGGCGCTGTTGAGATTCAGCTGCTCAGGCAGCTGCCTGTCGAGGCCCCTTGCTCAGTATGGCGCTGTCGAGTAACCCGGGCTCAACAAGTGGTCAGGGCAGGCGGGGTGTGGGCAGTGGGCGTGCGAGCTGGGGCAAGGTGCAGGCTGACTGGCAGGCTTGGTGCTGGCGTGGAGAGATTCCGTCACGCATGAGTGATTGCAATGCGACGTTTGACTCACGTTTTATTCGCCTTAGGATTCCGCTGCCATTCGCGTTTGCCTGCTCCTGCCAAGCTCTCCGTACTATCTATTATCTGCTCCGTCTTTCAAGCTCGAGGGCAGAACTATTTTTTATAAAAATAAATATTTGAAGGCCAATATTTTTTTAAAAAAAAATATCAACAATGCCAAATACATGAATAGTTCCCACCGCGCCGATCTTAGCCAATTAGAGGAGACACATGAGGTTTTTCCGGTGATCCAGTAAGGTTGTCCGAATGTGCGTATTGCACGTCTCACCCGATGTCGAGTAAGGCATCCGTGCAGGATGCAGATTCTGCAAGATTGTAAATGAATTTTGGAGTTCCTTTGGACCAGCTTAACATGTGACACTCCATAGCAACAAAAATGAAGATGATTACCGAAGGTTGTTACAGTGGAGACGGCGAGAGGACGGGGATCTACCGTACGTCTCACGGTGGAGACGGCGAGAGGACGGGGACGTACGTAAGCTCTAGTCCATAAATTTCTGGATCTTAGGAGCGTGTGTGGCAGTACAGTACTTGATACGGAGTCATCTGATCTTCTCAATATAGTACTTGACCGACAGAGTGAAGTGACTAGCTCATCGTGACTTGGTGCAGCCTGCCCCCACCGTGAGTGATCAACGAGCCATGCTTGTCGAGATGTCGCAGGGCTTCGGCGGCAAGCCTCAACAGCTAGCGCAGCCATCGAAGCAGAGCTCGTCGTCTCACTCTCAGCCAGCAACGCAGCAGAGCTTCTTCACCGGCGGGATGGTGCCTGGAGCATGCGGCCCCCACCCCCAGGCAAAGGCGGATACAAAGAGAAATATCGGGGTGCACAGGACGCAGATCTAATTTTATTTTATTTTTCTATTGTATAGTTTATATAAATTTAGGTGTGAACCTCAATAAAAATTGAAGTACACCTAGCCAACCCAAAGATTAAAATTCTCAGTCTCCCACCTCCCACTACTTTACTCGGGGCTCCTGTAGTTGTGCCTAAAACGACACCAATCAGAGCAAGGCTAATAATACAGCCTTCAGCTGGCTGTATGGACACTTACAGCCCACTTATCAACTTATTTATATAGTAGTTTACAGCCAGCTGAAGGCTGTATGACCCACCCCTTTCTCTCACAAAGTTTCTTGGTTCTTGTGCTTCAGCTGGCTGTAAACTTACAGCCCACCTCTCTTCTCTCTCCTCCTCTCTCTTCTCCACCTCAGCATACAACCTACTAACAGCCTCTTATTATACTTGCTCTAAAGGCATAGGATATGCAGCCCAAGTACAACCCAGTTAACACAAGCATGACCCAAGGCGCTCGCCCAACCAAACCAATTTACGAAGGAAAGATAGTAGGCAAAGGTTGCACAACACGTGCATTGCATTGCCCCAGTCACCTGCGTCTTGTTGCATCCCACCCTCTGTCTTGTCTTGCGTGAAAGCAAAATCCACCATTTTGCTTGGTCGCAAGCTTGCAGCCACCAGTTGTTGGAGCCCAGAAGCCTAGGCTTCAGCTCGCCGGCTGCCGCGTCTCCTGGTTGTCATCACCCATCAATCATCTCACCGAGTACTTGGCGACATGGATAAAATCCTAAATCGACATAGGGTATTTCTAAATCTCTCTCGATCCTTTAAATTTCTTTAAGCAAATGGGTTGAATTTATGAGTTATGATTTGAATGTTATAATTGTTGGTTAGTTTTTGTCAAATTGTAGGGTTCAAAATTAACATTTCAATTTAGGTTTTTGGAAATTTAAATACCCACCTATTTCGTTATAAATCGGAGGCAAAATTATACATGTAATTATGGAGGTATTCTTTTAGGCCACGGTTAATGGATTTTGTCTGCGTTTTTCAACAGGATAGCAGACGATAGAGATGCCGATATAAATAGCGTACACGGTTTTATACTCGTGAAGCTGTTTGGAGAATTCGCTTCAAGAGTCTGCCTTATTTTACCATCTATTATTTTAATTTTTAGAGAAGTGAAAAGCCAAAATCAGAAACGAAAAACAAAAAGACATGCTTTACATATGCGGTGAAACAGTGAACTGTGATTGTTTTTATTATGGTTGCCCCAGGCAGGCAGGCGGAACGCTGTGGGCCAGCATGCACCAGGGATCAACGTGTTTCGGCCCGGAAGGCTTCCTGTATAGACCGATCGACCCCGTGGCTTACAAGAGCCTTGCTGTCGATCCGTCAGATGATTCAGCTGGCTGTATGTATTGCGATCAAAAGAAAACAAAAGGGGGGATGATTCCCCGTTGAAGCGGAGCATATTGGGCGTTGTCTTGCATCGCTTATTATTATTAGTTCGATGGATCCATTGAGAAGGCTATATATGGTGGTTGAGTCGTCAGTGCTTGGAACATGGATTCTCTCTCGCACGACATATCATCATGCCACAAGCGAAAAGAACCTCACCAAAACTGTAAACAAGGAAGTTAAACGTACGTGTCTCTTAGCTAGCTAGGGAGAGATTCCAGCAAAGCAAGTTACACGTGGACGGAGGGGCTAATAAAGGATCCATGTCATGTGCTGAGTCGTCAAAAGAATCCAAGTGTTGTTGAGTTGGTGCCTAATCAGCACACTCATGCATCGTGACAAAGTGTAACGGCAAGCAGTTGAAGGGTCTACCGAAGCTTGCCCTGACCAAAAGCAGTTAAAGAATCAGAACGCGGGCTGAATTTGCTGCTCCGCCGATGCGTCCCACTGCCGCAACTTCCAACGGGATAAGTAGCGGCCTGTGACTCTGTTTTGAGGCCTGATTTTTTTTTTACTCTCCGCAGGCTAGCTAGCCCTGATCAACTCGGTTTCGGCTTCTGACTTCTGGCTTATTTTTGAAAATTCATAAGTTTCGTCTTTTTCTGAACTTTTGGCTTTTTGTTGAGCTTTTTTGCCGGTTCTTTTTTTCCGTATTTGTTTATATTATACATAATGGGCTAACATATTTTTTTATTTTTAAATTTTTTTAAATTTAATTATGCTAAATAAGCCTCTGTCAGCTACAGTGCTTTTTTCAGCCAGCTACAGTGTTTTCAGCCATAAACCACAAGCTTTACAGTGTTGCCGTGCGCGAGGCTGTGCGCGGTGTGCAAGTGCGCCAACCCGCGCGCGGCGGACAGCGCGGCGCGCATGCGCGCATCCCAGTCCATCGGCGTCCGGCCGGAGCCACGGCTGCCTGTAGGTACATCAAGGTGAGCATTTCTGACGACAAAAACAACGCACAGTGAAAATTCAACTGATCCCGGTTATACAGCAAAATTTTCAGACTTTTTTTTTCTTCTGTAATTCGATCGAGTGCTTAATTTCTTTATACGAGTTTTTTAAAGAATTATGCGTTGAAGCAAAACTTCAGAGATGCACGCACAGTAACCTACTCTTTTTTCAAATACAGCTGGACAGCGAAATGGTCAGCAAATCAGTACTCAAGTAGGTCGAGTCGGTAGAGAGATTGAATAGAGAAACAACAGAATACAACAGAAATGTCCAGTACGTGTGTATGAACATCTAATAAATACATCAAGTCTGGTGTAACAGCTCTGATTATTATACCACCTCCGTCGAATGCATGAAAAATCAACCTACTGGATAAGCAGTAGGTAGCAATTATCATGCGTGTATGACAGCGCACCTGATGTTAACGATTGATCAAAACCTTGACTGCTTGCTATACTTTACTGAAAAATTGAGAAACTGAGCAATCAGAAGCAGGTCTGAGTTAGAAGTAGGAATTTAGATGCTTCACTTTTGTGACAGGCCATAGACCTATGAACAGTACCCATTTGAGCTTATGAAAGTTTCTATCTTTTTTTTTTGCTACTTAAAGTGCTGATAGCTTTTTTAATGTAATTAAATTTAAAAATTAAAAAGAAAAAAATTATTATATTATCACAGACAATACAAAGAATAAGAGAAAAAAGCCAAAAAATAAACAAAAAGGCACAAAAAAACCAAATTAAGAAGCTAAAAATTAAAACGTAGAAGGTTGAAGCTTAAACTCAGATAAGCACCCATGTATGTATTTAATTCGGTAAGCAGCGGAAAACACTGACAGGAGGTGGGCCCACATGGCAGCTGCACTAGCTGCTGCACTGCACCACTGTCAAATGTGTGACAGATGGCAGCATTTAACCATGGAGACGGCAAATACCATGCATAGCGGACTGGGGGCCAGTCGGCTACAAACTTGAGAAAAGCAAAGCAGAAACTGCAATTGTGAAAACTGAGTAGCAGCATTTTTGTCATGACACTGATTAATCCAGATTGGCATTGAAATGCATTCTTATGGTGTTTGTCGCCCGCTCGTTTCGGCTTAAACTTCTAGTTTCTAGCTTATTTTACACTATTCATAAATTGTCTTTTTCTATACTTTTGGTTTTTTTAATTTTTTTGCCGATTCTTTTTTCTCGTATTTGTTTGCATTATACATGATGAGCTAACATGTTTTTTCTATTTTTATTTTTTTAAATTTAATTATACTAAATAAGTCTCCGTCAGCTACAATATTTTTTTCAGTTAGGTACAGTGTTTTTCAACCATGAACCACTAAAAAAAGCTCTTTTGAGCAGGACGGTTCTTATGATTTTATACGTACTATAGCTTGGACGGTTCTTGGGAAGAATATAAAACTCGGGACGCCATCACGGGTAACCGATGGCTGCCGTACCGAACCATACATTTAGCTCTCAATCCCTTTCGAGTGATTTGGACGTAAGCCATGGGGAATCTGAAGAGAAGAACGCTAGTCAAACGCAAACGCTGGTGCTCTCGATCCCTTTCCTTGGGTCGGAGCCCGAAGCCATCAGCAGCTGGAAACGGGAGGAGAGAATACAAACACCGTGCCCCATATCGCTGTCAGTTCGATTTCTTCGCTCCAGAAAGAGGAGAGAATTCCCCAATCGAATGGAGAGCTAGAAACAATCCTGCAGAAATGATCGATCCTCCATCGCTTGTTTTGTTAGCCCACTCCACTTGACTTGGTCGTCAGATCTCTCTCTCTCTCTATCGATCTGTTCGTGCATGTGTGTCTCACTCTCACACACACAAAACTCTTTGCTTTACAGCCTTTCACTACAGTAAACCGTCCCACACAACAAACTTTTCAGAAAAGGATCGTACCAGGTGAGTGAGGTTGCAGAAACCCTAAGTTATCACGTGCGCGTGCCGTGCCTAAAAGCGGACAATAATGCTGCTGCTGCTGCTGCGTGCTAGTGTGCGCAAGCGCAACGCAATTCCGGCCGGGGATGATTTCCCCTGACCGGAGCTCGAAACGCTCGCGAATTAAGCCAACGCGCGCAGCAATGGCATTTGGCAATGGCCGGTACTAGTTGTCGTATTGGTAGCTAGCCTAGGTGGTAATGAAATGTACGGAGAGCCGGAGACTGACCGTGGAGCATGGCGGAGAGGCTGCCGGCGGGGAGGTAGTCGGCGACGAGGAGCTTCTCGTCCTTGGAGAAGTAGTAGCCGCGCACGGGGAGCAGGTTGCGGTGCTCCACCTTGCCCAGCGCCTCCAGGTGGGACGCGAACTCCCGCCGCGCCGCAGCCACGTCCTTGAGCCGCTTCACCACCACCGTCGTCCCCTCCTCCAGCTCCGCCTTGTACGACGTCCCCACGCTCCCCTTCCCCAGCATCTCCGCCGACGCGCGCAGCAGGTCCTCCAGGTCGAAGCTGTACCCCGCGCCCTTGCCCACGAACACCAGCCGGCTCCTCTCCGCCCCACCCGCGCCCGCTACAGCTCCAGCCGCCGCCGCCGCCAAGCTGATCTCCTTTGACGACGACGTCAGGTCCCCCATCTCCCCTGATGCCGTCGACGGCGTCAGACCCCTGGCCGGCGTCGCCGCCTTACCCTCATCACCATTCGCCGCCCGTCGCCGGGAAGCGGCGCACACGACGAGCAGCACTAGAGCCAGCAGCGCCGCGGCCCCGGCGCCCACCGCAATGGCCGCGACCGCCGCGCCGGAGAGCTTCTTCCTCTTCCCGGACACCGGCACGCCACCGCCGCCTCCACCGGGAGCGGGCGCCGGGGGCGGGAAGAACGGTTCGCAGGGCCGGTCCAGCGGCTTGCCGCAGAGCTTGAGGTTGCCTGCGAAGGACTCCCGCGGGAAGTGCGCGAGGGAGCTGGGGATGGGGCCGTAGAGTTGGTTGTACGAGACGTTGAAGACATCGAGCCGCGGGATGCTTATGCTCGGGAGGTTGCCGGAGAGGCGGTTGCCGTCGAGCCTCAGCGAGCGGAGCTGGCTGAGGCTGTTGAGCGCGAAGGGGATGGCGCCGGAGAGGTTGTTCTGGGACAGCGCGAGGTGCTGGAGCGCGGAGAGATTGGCGACGTCGGGCGGGATGGCGCCGGAGAGGAGGTTGCCCTGCAGGTAGAGTGAGTGGAGCTGGGGGAGGGAGAAGAGGTCGGCGGGGATGGCGCCGAAGAGGCGGTTGGAGCGCAGGGAGAGGATCTGGAGGCCGCGGAGGAGGCCGAGCGTGCCCTGCGGCACGCGGCCGATGAGGCCGACGCCCGGGAGGCGGAGCGCGACGACGGTGGCGTTGGCCGCGTCGCATGTGACGCCGACCCAGGCGCAGGCCGGCGTGGACGCGTTCCACCCCAGCACCCGCTCGTGCGGCGTGCCGGCGAGGAACGCCTGGAGCGCGGACAGCTCGGGCTGCGGCGGCTCAGCGGCGCAGCGGAGAACGGCAATGGCCAGCGCCAGCAGCAGCGTCGCGGGCGCGGCCATGTGCGACAAACTCACTGCAGAATAGGATAGAGGCTACGGCTTGGATGGATGGACGTGGCCGATTCATTGGAGTGCGCAGACACGCGAGTCTTGTTTGCTTCACTCGGTTGGCTTTATTATGCTTGCTTGGCCCGAGCGTGCTATACTATACTGCTTGCTTGCTTGCTAGGTGGGGACAGACAAGCCCCCCGTTCTCTTCGGCCTTTGTTTCGGCTTTCTTCTTCTCTTTTGGCTTCCATCAATCTGTACTATCCTTCAAACTTACCAGCCACAGCTAAAATCCACCGATCAATCTTATGTATATTTTGACTTTTGGTTTTGGCTTCCATCAATCGATACTATTCATTAGACTTATCAGCCGCCGTCAAAATCCATCAGTATGTCCTATGTATGTTTTGGTTTTTGGTTTCAGCTTTCATTCTCTTCGTCTTTTGGTTTCGATTTCCATCAGTCGATACTATTCATTAGACTTGTCAACGACAGCCAAACTCTGTTTTCAGCCTCAGCTTTTGGCTTATTTTTTACTATTCATAAATTTCGTTTTTTCTGTTTTTTTTCCTTTTTTGAGCTTGTTTGCCGGTTCTTTTTTTATTGTGTTCGTTTGCGTTGTCCGAGATAAGCTAACATATTTTTTTATTTTTAATTTTTTAAATTTAATTATGGTAAATAAGCCACCTTCAGTTACAGCGAAATTTTAGCCAGCTACTGTGTATTTTCAAACATAAGCCACAGCTTTTCAGCCCAACCTAACAGGGTCTACACGGCTCGAGGTAAGCATGGTCTTCTTTCGTGATCATGCAGAGTGTAGCACGGTTGTTGCCTGAGAGTTGAGCTGCGGCGAACGGCGATCGCTGAATTGCATTGCACAAAGGCGACTTATTTAGCATTCTGGTCAGACAGTGTCGATCATCTGACAGCGCAGCATCCACGGTTTACAGTTGGTTGCTCCAAATCGTCAATCAATTGTGCTCGCTCGTCAATCAATTGGTTTAGTTTATTTATTTGCGTCACGTAGTACTAAGCAGGGGAGGGGAGGGGAGGGGAGGTGGAAGCAAAGTATCGTTAGTTACCGAGACAGACTTGGATCGGAAGCAATGGATGATTGGATGGACGGCATGATGGCCACCCTCCCGAGAGCATCTAATTATCGCCTCGAACCAGAGGTCTTAGCATGCATGCCGTTCTATCAGAGCTCACTAGCATGCTTGTGTTGTTTAATTCTTGTTAGTTTTCTTTCAGTTTGCTTTTCAGCTCCAGCCGGCTCACGTCATGATGCCCGCTCCATCTGCCGATCCATTATTCTAATCGATCGCAGGATGTGTATCATTCTCCTGCTGCCGCCTCTGTCTGGACGGTTGCATGTTTGATTTGAGTCGCAAGCCTGAAACTGATGCCCTTCTTTTAAAAGAAACAATTGTTACCGTTTGCTCATATGAGAACAAGTGAAGTAAAGATCTAAGATGCTAAAAAAAAAACATAACTCCGACGAACGCTAGCCTGCCAACAAAACCACACGATCGGCCAAGACAGACGGCTTTGAGTCAACACACACAAGAGCCACTCACCGCACCACCGTGACTCAAGGGCCGCACCAGGCCACCCTACCCTTAGGTGAGGAGTCAGATCTAGCAAGAAGAAAGGTAGATCTAACCCAAGTGCCGAGGTGCAGGGACATCCTAGACACAATCAGAAAAGGAAAACAATGCCAAGAGGATGACCACCGCCGATGAACAAGAACCGGCCAACGTGAAAGCAACACACACGTGGAAAAACGAGTAGGGTAGGGTCACGACACTGAGGACATTGACGTCACCCAATCCGACAAGGACCGGATTTGAGGTTTTCACCTCGAACAAATGCCACAAGACTCCGTGATGAATGAGGTACAGCTCCAAGACGACGCCTCCAAGGAGGGAAACGACGCCCAAAGACGTTGTCTTCGTCGGATCCTACTAAGAAAAGCTAGATCTAGAGCTTTTCACCCAGAGCACGGCACCACACCACCGAAAAAACCGTCATCCGCCACCATCCGGGCGTGACCGCCTCACAAGGCCGCCAGCCCAAGAGCAGCACCACCCGCCGGTCTCCACGCTTAGCTTCCGCCGGTCTCAACTAGCAGCCACACCATCGCCTGTCAGCCAGTCACAGCCCTATTCGACTATGCACCAATTAGTCTCCGATCTAACAAAGAACAACAATTAGTCTCCGATCTAACAAAGAACAACAAGAACCAGCTCTGTAACTGCAACCCCATCAGCTTTGCTGCGTCTACGTCTCTGTTTCGTTTCGGACAACTTTGAATTGATCGGTACCTTTTGGTTTCCTCTCGTCTTCATGGTATGAAATGACGGCCGTTAGGCGAATTCGCCATGTGCTGCGTGCAGCAACATACATGATGGAGCCATGGGCGATCAGCACAGGAATGGACCCTAATTACGTTTTCCAGTGTTATCCACAATGCAGCTTCACGACGATGACATTTCCTACACCCGCTTAATCGCTACGTACGTGCGCTTCTTTTATCTGCAATCTGTACACGGAAATATCAGTTTTAAGGTATATACTCATCTATAACAATTCAAATAAAACGTATAAGTTTGAAACTTAAATTTTAAGTTTTGAACGAATTTAGATTACATACTTTACTGATTTATATATATAATCAGTATATACCTACAATCAAACAATCATAAAAAAGGCAATTACAATTTGAAATTTAGTTTAAACTTGTTTGAACTAGTTAGTAAACTAGTTAAACTTGACATCCAGAAAATTTTAAAAATTTTCGCACATGATACATACTTATTTTAGACTATGGTACCCAGGCACCAAGAATCACTTGTTATTTTTGCTATACACACACATACAAACAATTGGTGACATTAAAGGCATCTCCTTCGTTATAAAAATCTAAAAATTCCCACAATATTCCTTGAAAAGGAAAAAATTCTATAAATAATTGAGTATTCTCATACTGCAATTGAAATCCAACTCCAACAATTGAGTTGATTACGTCTGTCACTGAAAAAATAATAAAAAGAAGCCATATAACCAAGCCCATCTACCAGGAAAGGAGAGCTCTGTTATCCTCGCCAATGGTGATCTCTCTCGTGTATCTGATATTATGACACCTCGGCTCATGTTGGTCTATGTGTGTGTGCATATGAATTTCTGTGTTAGTCCCACCTTGCTAGCTTACCTTGAGAAGCACTTACATATAAGTATAGGAGTTCCAATGGTAGCACACCCGGTTAACCGTTTTGCACGAAGCGAGGATAAAAGTGTAAGCGGGTTGCTACGTGTGCATGGCCTATCCAGAATATGGTTAGATCTGAGTCGGTTTGGACCCTAGGACGTTTCAGAGATCGACAAGAGTCACTCGATCCTTCTACTCCCTACCGTGTGGCTGCAACAGCATGTCAGCATCTAGGAAGAAGATGAGGTGGCCACATGTGTTGAAGATGGCAGCTGGGCAGAGGAAGAAGCCAATGTGTGAATGAAGTTAGCGATGCTTGCAGGCGAAGAGGAGATCCCATTGACGACGAGGAGGTCACAAGCTCGAGTAGACGGTGCTGATCCGGCCATCCGGGAAGTCACCGAGGAGAGGGAATCGATGTGACTGCAACAGGCCAACGGGGCATCGATAAACAAAGGCCACGGAGGATCAGAGTAGAAGAACGTATGAAAGAAAAGAAAGGAGACAAGAAAGGAAGCCAGCGGCGGCTGAGGAAGAAGGTTAACGGCGGCAGCATGTTCATAGTGCTGTAGCAGATCGTCGATGACGACGACGGCAGCGATGCGACAGCGCTGAGGTAAGTCAATTCACAAAGGTGGGGGCTGCTTGCTGCCCCCAGCAGGCCAACAATGGATGCATGAATGGAAACAAGAAGCCGTATTATATGGCTGATCATGCATGCATGTTCAGGTCTTGAACTCAGTAAGGAATAGGGGTAGCAGCTGCCGGGAAGAAGCCAGGGGGTAAAACACAACTGCACAATTCGACGACGACGAACACCGGCGATACACAGAGACAGAGGCAGATGCGGTAGTCAACACGAGGGAAGAAGGATATATGATAAAAGTTTTCTTAAAATTTTTATTTCATGGCTTGAGGTAGAAGATGAGACTACGATAGAGTTTCAGAATAATTGGGATTCTAGTTTCCACATAAATTGCTTGGTAGAAAAGATTGTTTGGTGCCCTCCAAGATGGATCAGTTAGTTGAAAATCTACCCTAATTTGGAACATGTGAATTTTTGCAGATTCCTATGTAACGGAATAATTTCTGTGAAACGTTCCAAATGGGCACCTACTATTTCAAATACATGGCCAAACATATCCACAATATATTCAAATTGGCATCCTCGCAATACGTTGATAGAGGGGCAACAAATTAAGGAGAAAAGTTAAGGACATCGCCGTGCAAAGAAGGCCATTCTCAATTATTTGTCATCCGAGCAAGCATATAGCTTCATGATAGTCCATCGTATGCATTATCTGTTTGTATGATTTTATTTAAATTTGCTTATCTAGAACACTTATTTTCTTTTCATCAAATTATTTTGAGATACTTGGATATGAAAGATCTTATATACAATTTTTCATGCATATCACTAAATACTTCCAATAACCATAGTATTAATGTGCTGGTGAGAAAAATTCAATTTTCATTGCTGCAAGCCGTCCGATTGCGCGGGCTACTAAAAGAACAATTGTTTGTTTCAACTTCCAATCAATCATTCAGGCAAGCATGTGATGCCTCTGATTTTTTTTTTGTGAGTTTGATTTCACATAGAAGCTCTGGCAGGAGAATGGGTTACCCCACTGGAGTGCTCCAATAATTGAACAGGTTGTAGAGATGGATTTTGTTTGTGATATAACGCCACAAACATACAGCCTGGTGTTTAGTTTGCTCCAATTGCTTTTGCGCTAATTGATCATTTGCCCTAAAGTTTATGTGCCATTGATAAAGGGAAAAAGTCTATTTTACCATCTGAACTCTTAAGATTGTCTAATTTTCAACCTGAAAGTGCAAAACCGGATGTTTTATCCTCCCTCAACTATCAATACCATTTATTTTACCCCTAAACCGATTGAAAGCGGTTATGAACTGAGGTGGCACCTAGTTGGCACCAATGTAGAAATGGTTTTGACATATGTACGCTTCTTAGGGTGACATGGCAACCCTATCAGCATGATCGTCATGGTGGGCCCACCAATCAGCCTTCTCTCCCTCTTATTCCCCTTCCTCATCTCTCTCGCTCTTGATTGGTGTCTCTTTCTCCTCTCTTTGTCTGTCTCTCGCTCCTGATCGGTGGCGGCGAGCTCGTGTCCAATGGAGGCAGCGAAACTGGGTTTGACAGCAACGAGCAATGATGGCAAGAAAGAGGGCCAAATCAATCATGCTAGTTACAAAGAAGAAGGTATACGGAGCCAACGGTCGGATGAAATGAAGACCAAATCCACTGCCTCAATAGCTGTCCACTAGATCCGTTGTTGTCCACCACCTCCTCTACCAACGACAGGCCAAGATTTGGGCACAACGGACTTGGGGTTGGCTGGGTCAGTGACAGCCCGAGCTGGCGATGAAGAAGACAAGGTATGGAGCCAGCATCCCCCTCTCCTCCATCATCGGCGCCCTTCCCTCACCTCCCCCACTGCTGGTGGGCCTAGATCTGGGTATAGTAGGCCCGAATCAGGCCGTGCCGGTGACGAGGAAGACAGCTAAAGCCGACAACAAAGACAACAACGGAGCTGGTGGCCTCCTCTCCTCCATTGCCAGTGTGCTAGAGAGAGGAATAAGAAAGAGGAAGGAGAGGGGCATGGCCGTAGGGGCAAGAGCATGGGAGGGAAAGGGAGGGTCAGGGACCCATGGAGGAAGAATAAGATGGGAGGGTGGAGGAAGAAAAAATATGGGTGTCATTTGACTTGTCCTCACTAGCGCCAAGCTACTTTCATGGCCGCCTCTCACTTGAAAGGAAATGTGGAGAAAGAGAAGGGAGAAAGGAGATGGAGAAAGGGAGAGGAGGTGATTTGGTTGATGAGGTGGTAAAATTTGATGACATGGATACTAACGTAGATGCCACATCAGCAAAATCGGGATGATTTTGATCTTAAGGAGTAAAGTGAATGGTATTAAGATTTTGAGGGTGTCAAACTTCTGGTTTTTGTAGTTAGGTTAATTTTCAGACTTTTGTAAGAGTTCAGAAGGGTAAAGTAGACTTATTCCTTGATAAAATACCCTCCATTACATGGTAACAGATAAAATGCCCCAAAGTTGAGAGGACAATTGATAATTTGCCTTTTTTGCATTTTAAATCAATTTCTGAATCATTTTTTCCATTGACTAAAATACCCTTGGTTTTTCCCTCTCCTTTCTTCTTTTCCTTTCTTCCTCTTGCCAGCAGGCTTTTCCATAGTGGCGCATGCGCTCAACCGCATCAACGAGTTGCTCCACCTCAGCAAATTTTGTTTAACTAGTGTTTAAATTTGCTTATGTAGAATGCTTATTTTCTTTTATTCAAATTATTTTGAGATACATGGATACAAAAGATCTTATATACAATTTTTCATGCATATCACTAAATACTACCAATAACCATGGTACTAATGTACTGGTGAGAAAAAATTTCAAATTTCATTGATGCAAGCCACGTGATTGCGCAGGCTACTAAACTAGTTAACCAAAGAACAATTGTGGGTTCCAACTTCCAACCAATCATTTAGGCAAGCAAGTGATGCCTTTGATTTTTTTTGGGTGAGTTTGATTTCACATAAAACTCTGGCAGGAGAACCAGTTACCCCACTGGAGTGCTCCAATAATTGAACAAGTTGTAGAGATGGATTTTGTTTGTGTTATAACACCATAAACATAAAATTTGGTGTTTAGTTTTGTGACACCTCAGCCCATGTAGAATTAACCATATGATGACCTATATATGTGTGTGCACATGAGGGTATGGGTTAGTCCCACATTGCTAGTTTAGCTTGAGAAGCACTAACATATAGGTCTAGGTCTTCTAATGGTAGCAATATTCGGTTAACCATTTTGCGTGAAGCGAGGATGAAAGTGCAAACGGGTTACTACGTGTGCATGACTTATCTAGAATGGGGTTAGGTCTAAGCCAGTTTGGGCCTAGATCTGTGCATAGCAGGCCTAGATCAGGTCGTGCCAGTGATGAGGAAGATGGCCGAAGCCAGTGACAAAGACAACAACAAAGCTGATGGCCTCCTTTCCTCCACTGCTGGTGTGTTGGAGAGAGGAAGAAGAAATAGGGAGCAGAGGGGCATGGTTGTAGGGGCAGGGGCAGGGGAAGGAAGGGATGATTAGAGACCCATGGAGGAAGAAGAAGATGGGGAGGGAGAGGGAGGAAGAAAAAGGTATGGGTGTCGTTGACCTATCCTCACTGGTGCTAAGCTGCTTCCATGGCCGCCTCTCGCTTGAAAGGAAATAGGGAGAGAGAAGGGAGATGGAGAAAGTGGGAGAGGTGATTTGGCTAATAAGATGGCGAAATTTGTTGACAGGATACTAACATAGATGCCACATCAGTAAAACCAGGATGGTTTTGATCTTAAGGGGTAAAGTGAATGGAATTAATAGTTTGAGGGTGTCAAACATCCGATTTTGTAGTTGGGGGTTAATGTTCAGACTTTCATAAGAGTTCAAGGGGATAAAGTAGACTTATTCCTTGATAAAATGCCCTTTATTACATGACAACAGATAAAATGCCCCTAAGTTTGAGAGGACAATTGATCATTTGCCCTTTTTGCATTTTAAATCAATTTCTGAATCTTTTTTCATCAACGACTGAAATGCCCTTGGCTCTTTCCTCTCCTTCCTTCTTTTCCTTTCTTCCTCTTGCTGGCAGGCTTTCCATGGTGGCACATGCGCTCGACCACATCAGCGAGCTGCTCCACCTTAGTAAGTTGTAGGTGGTCGGCGTGCCCACTTCCCTCAAGACGCAGGCACACACACGGCGAGTCAGGGAACGAAGATGGATGGAATGGGGCAGTAGAGCATAGAGGGGCAGATATGGAGGCGGCAATTCTAGGTGAAATCAACAGAAATAGCACGAGCATAGTGCATTCCCAAAGGAGGGGATTCTATTTTGTGGATGTCAGGGTTGAAGTATGTGCTGGGGAGGCTAGCATCGGCAATGGCCATGGCGACAAGGTGGTACTTGGTAGTGGCAGTCTACGGCGGCGGGGATGGCAAAAGGAGGTTGGGAAGAGCATCAGCGCAATGAGGCACACCTCGTGACGTGGTTGACTTGAAAGGAAAATGATAGAGGTGGCGGAGATGAGGGCAACAATGTAGCTCAACTCCGGTGGCACTCTATTGAGTCTCTATGTATCTCAACGAGGTTAATGGCCTCAGCATGCGAAAGAGGAGCCTGCAAGGAGGTCAAGCATGGTGCAAGCAGAGGGAGGTGGTGAGGGACAACAGCTGGCTAGGGAGACGGGCTTGATAGCCGGCGAGGGGCAGTGGTGAGGACTGCATGGTTAGGCATGGGCGACGACAGAGTTGGAGTGGAGGGAGGAAAGCCAGGGTGGTGTCGGGCAGTGCAAATGATGGAAAAATGAGGAGGGGAGAGGAGAACAGAGAGAAGAAAAGGGGAAGAGGCAGGGAAGGAGCCGGGGGTATTTAGGTTATTTTCCCTCTAATTCAAGTGGTCAGGCAATAAAAAGACTAAATTTTGAAAAAAAAGGGTACATTGTCAATTGGCTCACAAACTTTGGAGTATTTTATCTGTGTTAATGTGTTCGAGGGCATTTTGGCAATGGTACATGAACTTTAGGGCATATGATCAATTTTTGCTTTGCTTTTACCAGCAACCAAATGAAAAAGGGAAACACCATCCTGTTAATCAAAATCCGAACTTAGTTTTTTGAGGGAAAACTGTAAGGGAGGCCCCTACAAAAGAAATTAAAATAAAAAGAGTTTATTTACAAGAGTTTATAGACAAGATAGGGAATACACAACTCCCAACTTGGAGACTTCAGGGGGTCTTTCATCCTATGCATATGCATAGAGATGTCTTGTTTAAAGCACAGTTTCCAATTTTGAAAGCTTGCTTCCTTCTGTTCAAAGATTTTTCTATTACGTTGCTTCCATATATACCATGCCACAACAATAAAAACTTCCATGAAGAAAACATTGTTAAAACCTTGCTTAGCTTGGTGTATCATCTGGTGTAACATTGGGTACTAAAATGACATTTAAAGAACAGATGTAATAAGGATTGCTCCACTCTATATGAGCATAAGACACAGTTTAGCCCTCCTTGCGGTATGAAATGACGCCTTTTCAACAATTTTTTAGTATCTAGGTGAACATTTAAGGGAAGACAGGCAAATACTTTCAACTTCATCACACATTTGTTTTTCTATATCCATACAAAAGTGACAGGAGGGACCAAACCTTGATAAAAAATTTTATGGTATCTTTGCGAAGAGTAGGAATCATTTCCCCATATATATGTCCATGTATCTTTCCCATTTACATCTAGCTGCACGGCTGCTAGCAGATCTTGAATTTGATTAAATTCCTAAAGTCCTATCCAGACATTGGTGTATGGAACAGTCTCTGAATGTTAGGTTCCATCACATAACCCTTAAACGAAATGTCCATGCTCTTTGCAAAGGAGCATATTCTTGGGTGGATTTGGGCAAGTGGTCTATCATGTATCCATCACATAACCCTTAAACGAAATGTCCATGCTCTTTGCAAAGGAGTATCGAACCAAAAAAGAGCCGAGTCTCCTTTATGTATGCTGCAACGTCCAGTTCCTCTAAATTTGATGTGAACCTATTTCTTTTACAGCATGCGACACATTATTTTGATAATGAGAAGACCAGTGAGCGACACCCAAGGCAAGCCAAATTTGTTGTAGAACTTGTGGAGATTCTTCAAGAGTAATCCTAAATTCTGCAATCTTAAATTAATAATACCAAGACCTCCTTTCTTTTTTGGTTTGCATACTCTATCCCAGGCGGCTAATGAGTTTTTTCTTTACACTGAGATCATTCCCTCTCCATAAACAATGCCTTCTTGCCCTATCTATATAATCAATTACCGTGGCAGGTAATTTCAAAGTACACATGTAGTATATTGGTAGGAAAGAAAACATAATAGATTAAGGTTAGTCTACCACCGTAAGATAAGAAGGAAGAACACGCCACCAACCTTCTTTCTATTCTGTCTAGAAGAGGTGGAAAATCTTGCATTTTTGGGTTTGTAGTTCCAGGGGCAGTCCAAGATATGTAAAAGGTAAGGAACATTTCTTACATCCAAATGTTGTAGCCAGGCAATGCAATTTATCTTGTGAGACATGACATTAATAGGGAACATCATTGACTTAGCATAATTAACTTTCAGGCAAGTAGACTGTGCATAAGTGTGAAGTAATCCTTTTAGACAAATCGACGCCTACCGCTGCCGCCCGCGATGGAGCGCTCCACTCACTCCAGCTGCCTCCCCCCGCCGCCCGAGGCCGCTCCAGGTGTGAGACGCACGCGCTCCATTCATTCCACGGCCTAGGCCTAGTTTATCTCAGTTTAGTTAGGGTTCCGAAACGCGTCGCATCATCGCGTGATTGGTATGCTAAGCCCCAAATTGGAGCCATATAGCAATATTGCTTCATCCTTCTTACTTGATTCTGTTCTTGCGCGTCGCGTTTGCACTGCTTGCTTCTGACTGCAAGCATCAGCATGTCGCTCGATCGACCCTGTTGCGTATGGACAATTGGACATGTTTTACAGTTTTACTTGCTAGAGGAAAACGAATCATTTAATCAATCGTATTTCAAATTAAATCATTGTTACTCATGCCTTTCTAATTCAAGGTATGACATGGAGCTTGGCTGCCCTACATTTGTGCCTATTAATGATCCGGGGATGTGATTATAAAAAAGGGTGTGTATAGGTATCTGAAGATAGCTCATGCTCGTGGAGGTAAATCTCTAATTTTGTTTACCAATTTTCTGACTCCTGTTCAAGTTCTGAGCTGTAAGCTGACATTGATAAACACATCTGTTTTGTTGTTCAGTATGCAATCAGCAAGACATTATCTCAACAATGAGGAACGAGGTACTTTCACATGTTTCCGGATACATGGGTGCACTGATTGTAGATCTAAAATTAAGCGAAATGATTTTCTTACTTGTGTCTGTAGCGGGAGCAAGCAGTTCAGTGCATGGATGCCTTTTTACGAGTGCTCACCTCTATGCCTAGTATTGACAGTCATGATGCCAATGCGGTATGCACTCAACTATTTTTTTTAGCCTTTTATGTAACTGGATGATCTCTTGGTTACATATCAATGTTAGTTCTGACTTCTGATTTACTTGCAAGTTATATCTCTAGGGAGAAGAATTCAAACGACTAGGCAATGTTTGCAGATATAAGTACCATCATTTCCCTTGCCATTTGCACTCACCTTACTAAAACATAATAAAGGATAATTCAGGGTAAATCAGAGCTTAAACATAGTTATTGAACCTTCTCATCCAAAATACTTGACTTTATGCAACTATTCAAGAATGAGAATTGAGCATTTGCTAGATTGTCCAAATTGAGCACGTTTCTATTCCCTGATATCTTCTCTGCACTAATCTTCCGTAATATCTTTTGCTATAGCCTCTCCAGTAGTTATACAGTCAAATCTCACGGCAAACATCAAATGACATTTTTCTATATAACTGTTCTGTGTTTTTGTGACTCTGCACTATTCATATCCTTCCATGCTGATATTCATGCTACTCTTGATTTCCAAGCTTGCCCAAGCCATTGGCTCTATTGAAGCAATTGCAAAAGCACCGAAGGGATTTATTCTATAAAACACTGACCTTTCCACGGATAAAACAGAGATGGTTGTCAGGTTCTTCAGGGATCCGCAGTACTACTTAAGCCCTAAAATTAACTAAATCTTACAGGTATTCTGTTCCCCACACTTAACATATGTAGTTCGATTGCTTTACTCTAAGTATGTCTACCATTACATTTTTTTTCCTGACACAGCAATTTCAACCTATTGCTTTCCTTCATCCTTCTTCCATTATGTAGATGTATGAATTGTTAGTGAGATGAGTAGAGAAACCGTTTCATGATGATACCATGTATCCATCGCCTACCTTCTTGTGCAATTTTACTTTTGTGTTGTCTTGTCATTTTGTTTTGCTGTGACGTAAAATACTCTGGTCCGACTCACCACAACACTTGTTTTACCAGAGAATGTACATGCACAGACAAGAATGATTTATGTGAGCCATTTTCTTGAACTGGTTTTTAATTAGTCCATTGTAACACCCCGCCCATCCTCTAGGCCCGAAGTGCTACCATCATTGCAAACTTTCACCTTTCCTTCAATTACTAGAAATTCAACACTAATAAATTTAAGTAGCAGCGAATAGATACAACATAGTTTTTCTTTAGCCCCTACTCTAGCAATCTAGTAGAGACTAAAATAATTGACAAAAGATGGTACAGAGAGTGCGGTTAGTGTATGGAGATTATTCATGTGCTACTCCCGCCCCAGGCATGACGTCCTCAACGATCACTTAGAAATAAAATCAACAAGGCAAGAGTGAGTCCAAAGACTCAGCAAGTACATAATAGATCGATAAATACTAACACAACATGAAACAATTTAATCCAACCAACATACTCTGCATGCAAAGCCATGCTCATATCATCATTCTCAAGGTTCCACATTAATCGTACATACCTCACATACACTCTTATGTTGCACATTGCCATAACATCAATGCAATGCAATGCATCCCTGCTCTACATGCACATTTGCTCATCATAATGCGAATACCGGTATCGTCGAGTGAACACCCGTCGATGTTCACCCATCATCTGGGCCCGCCCATCTCGGCACGGGGACCCCTCCACTCCCGTGGAGGCCTACCGAAGCAGGTCTTACTCAAGAGCACTCCGGATTAGCCCGCTAGCTTTACTTGTAGCTAGGGACTTTCTCACCGCCCTCACTCTTGAGTGCACATAATGCAAATGCAAATGCATATGCCATTGTCATTATCATTGTCATCTCTAAATAAGCATCATATCATACAATCATCGCATTTCCACATAAATATCAGCACATCATGTAAACATCGCATATTCATAAACTCTGATCTACCACTCTACTATGCACTTGCCTGTTAACCGAGCGGAGTGGAACGACGCGTGGACGGTGTCGACTCGGGACCTCCACCTGGACAAGCAATTAGTCCGATTTAACGCATCATAACGGAACCAGAGATTAAATGAACGATGATTCTACCCGCATGACCCGATTCTGACGTAAAATGCCCGGGTTTAAGGATTCGACAAGCAGGTACAAAACCCCCCTTTTTCTTTCTGTTACTCCTCTTTTATTTTCTTTCCGTTCCCCATTTCTTTCTCTCTTTTTTTTCCTCTTCCTTTTCTCATTTCTTTCTCTTTTTTTCTCTTCCTTTTCTCATTTCTTTCCCTTTTTTTTCTCTCTTCCTTTTCTCATCTACCCGGCCGGCCACATCCTCCCCTGGCTCTCTCTCTCTCCCCTATCCCCATCCGGCCGAATGGGGCCTTCCCAGGGGCGGCGCGGCAGCGCGCAAGGCCGGCCGGCAGCCCCCTCACCGCCGGCAGCCCCTCCCGCCGCCCCCCTACCTTCCTCCTCCCCTCTCTCGCTTCCTCTCCCCCTCCGCCGACCGGGCCCGGGGCGGCGCGGCGGCGCATGGCCGGCTCGGCGTCGCCGGCCCCCATCCCGCCGCCGGCAGCCCCCACCGACCTTCGCCTCCGCCTCCTCCTCTCCGCGTCCCCTCTCTTGGTGGCTTGCGGCACGGGGGATCTCGGCCCGAGGAGCGCCGGCGCCGGTGGCTCCTCCCAAGCCGGCCGACCGGGCCCAGATCCGGTCGCCCCCCTGCAGCACCGCCCCCTACGCCACCCTCCCCGCCTTGGATCCGGCCGGGACCGGACCCCGCCGTCCCCCCGAGCGCACGCACAGAGGTGGATCGCTCGGCACCTCGCCGGCCGCCTTCTCTACCCCCGGCCACCTCCCCAACAAGGCAATGCACTCTTCCCCTTCGTTCTAACCTCTACTTTTGCATGCTAACGTGCTAGGCCACGGTACCGAAACACAGGAGGGGAGGTGAGGCTTACTTGCTTGCCGAGCTAGAGAAAGGATGGGCGTGGACGAGGTTGGGAAGTTCGGGTGGTTCTTCCCCCAGCCACCATGACCGGCCGCCCCCTTGCCCTTACTCCTCTGGGCTTCTCCTTCCTCGCCTCCTCCTTGGGGGTTGAGCTGTGGCAGAGGTGATGATATGGGGGGGGGGGGGTGTTGACTACTGCTGGACGCAAGGCCCAGGTGGCTCACATGCACGCTAGGGCAAGCATGCAGCTTGCCACCTCCCTCTGGCAGAAGCAAAAGGTAGGTGAGGTGTCCTGCTAGCTGGCATTTTTTTTCTCTGGTATTACATCCCTTTAGATAAGAATCTTATAATTTGCTTGTGAATTGGCACGTCCAGAAATAGGTATGTTTCATATTCTGGAAACAAGGTACATGTCATGCTGGAAACCCCACCAAGTGGCTTCAGTGGTGGATATAATCGACCTTTCACTCACAAACTCAACGTGACATGCATTGAAATTCTTGAAAGTTGATCACTCTGTGTTCCCTTTATGCTTACTGGTTTTCTAAACCAGCAAGCGTCACCTTATGGTTTTGCATATTTGTCTCTTGTTGTTAGGCTTAAGATTCCATGACAATGATATTGTTCCCTGGTTTGGCAGGCAAAGTTGATTGATCGTGAATCTGTACTGTGAAGTGAACTCAAGTGACTGCCGAAGCTATTGCTCTGTGTCACTGCCCTTCTAGTGATTAACATTGTTACGTGGCTATAGTAGATTGCCATAGTTAGTTGTCCCAAGATTTTGGTTTGGCGCCTTCAAGTTGTAGGTATTTACGTTTCTATCATGCAGGCATCACAAATTCAACCAGTGAGATGGTTCTGAACTAGAGTCTCGTGACATTCTAATACCACATCAAACAGTTAGACTAAATATATGTAAAACAGTTGTACACATACTACAACAAAGACCTCACCTTTGGGGGCGACGGGAGGATCCAGGTCGAACCTCTTCTTCCCCTGGAAAACGCAGCCAAATCTACATCAAAATGCTGCAATATAATATAATCCAAAGCCAAAGCAACATCCCTCACCTGGAGCTCGGCCTCAAGCTCCTCGCGCTCCATCCCCGTGGCGATTGGCATCACATCCTCGACCTTGGTCGGCGCCGGCTTGTCCCTGCGCCCTCACACCACCGATCAGATCCCTGTTGGCCCAGTGAACACACATATGGTGGTCAGAAACACATGAATACTTCTACTCAACTCAAGACACGCAGGAGTTTTTTTCTCGTCAATCCGATACATCTTTTTTTCTCATCATATTTATAGACACAGGTTACAAGTATATGGGCTAATAAAGTGTCCGACTCTTTTGGTACAATCTCCACGATTCACACTACCCGAACGACTCGTTTCACCAACCACCACACACAACTTAGTTAACAACACCGGTTACGTGCAAACTAACTGCCACTTGGTCCGGTCTACGACTACACACAGACCTGGCCTTCTTCGGGTTCGCCCTCGAGTCCTTCTTTGACCATGTCTTGTCGACTACGGTGTTTCGACCATGCCTCATGACCACGGTTGTTTCGACCACAGTGCCTTCAACCGCTTCACTGATCACGGCTTGTCGACTACATCTTCGACCACGGCTTCATCGACCGTTTCACCGACTACGGCTTTTTGACCAGCATGTCCAGTAGTACCAATCACACAGACGGTACTACCGGTCTTCGAGCATGACTAGGATACTGTAGCTTACGAGTACCGACCATCGACTACTATATAACTATGACCATTGTAGCACGACTATTGTGCTATGACCACTGTCGACCTACGACTATTGCTACAATACTCCTCCGAATACCGACCGCTACAATACTCCACGAGTACCGACTGCAGCTACGACTGACGATTGCAACCGGTCTCCGACTTTTCTCTGACTCCGGGTCTTCGACTTAACTCGATACACGACTACAGAGTACTCGAACACACCGAGCACTCGATATGACCACGCATTACTTGAACACTTGAGAAAGCCCTTGGAAAGAAGGTACTTAGTTCTCCTTTTCTATTACCCTGTTGTTCATGGAAGAATATCTGTCTTGTTAATATGCAAGTCATTAGCTGTTTATTAACTGTCAGTTCTGGTATAGTTCCGCAATTATATCTGCGATGTAGTTTAATAGTTTGTACTTTCTACCATGCAGGAAAAATCACTTGACAACATCTGCAACCAAATTGAGCAAATCCAATCTGGCATTGCAATGAAAAATGATGAAATGGGCACATAACTTATTGATCAGTTAACCTCAGAAGAAAGAGATCTTCTTTCGCGATTGAATCCTGAAATTACTGAACTAAAGGAGAAGTTTCTCTTGTGTAAAAACAGTCGGATTGAGGTTGTTGAAGCAAATTTAGTAACCATGCTTGTGGTTCCCAAAGATGCCTTTTATCAGCTCTAATGCGGTTACAAACTATTATGTAGATTGAAACAAGAAAGGAAGAGATGGAGACCAATCTATCAACTAATCTTATGTGGCGCCAGAAAGAGCTGGAAGCAATAATTTCATCTGCAGATTCTAAAACCTTGCCTCTGGAAGCTGAATCAAAAGAGCAAGAATTGAAAAGTTCTAAGAGGAGTCTTGATGAGTTGACCGCAATGCTTAAGGGTGTAGATTCACTGCTTGATTTCTCTTTTCCTTTTGTGCTATGTTGAATGCTTCTTAAGCCTTATATGTTAACTCAAAAGATCCTTTGGACAGCTAATGTTGATGCTATTAATAACTATACGAGAAAGACGGAAGAACTGAAAAGACAAAGGGATGATCTGAAGGTAACTTATATTATAACTATGGGCCTTTGTCTGAACTCACTATTGTTGTTGACTTGCTATGTAACTGTTGAGGGTATTAGAGATAGAAAGGAATCGCTTTCCTTAACAGTAACAACTTATCTTTAAATGCTGACTCTTGAAGCCAATTTGGAGCAGACTGTGCAAGATGGGCCAAGGACTTGGAACAGTTGATGAACAGCAGGAGCATGCATCTAGCTAAGCAAGAGGAGTGTAAGAAGAAGATCCGGGACCTGGGCTCATTGCCTGCTGATGCATTTGAAACGTAATGCATTTCCACGCCTGTTTCTTGTGGTGTCTCTACATAGTTGACTATCTCAATGAATGTAAACCATGTTCTGCTTGCATTTTCCTTAAGCTGCCAAACTGGCTGAATGAGTCAGAATGCATACCTTTTTTGTATAGGGCTTTTCAGCAGATAAATATTACGGTGCTGTAATGCTGTATTACCTTATTTTGTCTGGCTAATATTATAGGTACAAGAGAGAAAAAACAAGAAACAGCTGCTGAAAATGCTTTATGACTGCAATGAGCAATTGAAGCAATTTAGTCATGTCAACAAAAAGGCTCTTGACCAGTATGTGAACTTCACAGAACAACGCGAACAACTGCAGAGAAGACGGGCTGAACTTGATTCTTTTTTTTTTTTTTTTGAAAACGCAGGAGAGCTGCATTTCATTTCATTAGAGAGAAGGGGGGGTCCCCTACAGGATCCTCACTCATACGGGGACCAAATATGAGCGAGGCTTTACACAGACTCAAGAAACAAACAAAAAGCGACCAAACACAACTCGACCTAGCCCTATCAGACAAAGGTTGCAAATGCAAGACCTAGCCCTTGCAGATTCTTCGCCCCAGCCATGCACCAAAGGCTATGCTCGTCCTTCAGCTCACTCCAAATCGTGTTAACCGAAGGAGAAGCCCCCTCAAACACACAAGCATTCCTGTGTTTCCATAAAATCCAGGTGCCGAGAATAATTAGAGTGTTCACTCCTTTCTTGTGCTCCTTTTTAACTCTTCTCATCGTCTTACGCCACCAATCTGCAAAGCTCCGTTCGTCTTGTCGGGGGACTGAATCTGCTAGGTCCAAAGGATTGAACAATCTGAACCAAACTTGTCTTGCCATAACACAAGTTGTTAAAAGATGTTGAATCGTCTCATCTTCTTGATCGCAAAGGGGGCAATTATCTGGATGAGAGAGGCCCCTCTTAGCTAGTCTATCCGCTGTCCAACATCTGTTTCGGATTGCCAACCACAAGAACATTTTGCATTTGGCCGGGGCCCAAGTCTTCCATAACCGACGCCAAGGCTCAAAGGTCACAGCGCCAAAGAAGTAAGCTTTATAGGCAGATTTGGAAGAATAACATCCGCTTGCATCTAGTCTCCAGGAGTGGCGATCCTCTTGGTTAGATAATGCAATTTCCATGAGGCAGTCCCATAACCGAAGGAAATCTCCAAAACCAGCCCAAGACAGGCCTCCTTGAATGTCCCTGGTCCAGTCCATGTTGTTAAGAGCTTCAGCCACAGTCCGGCTCTTGCGGATTCTTGGAGAGACACAAGCAAAAACTGTCGGCGCAAGATTTTCAATCGAGCATCCATGCAGCCAATGATCAGTCCAGAAAAGAGTGTTGTTTCCATTCCCTATCTCCGTAGAGACTGCGATGGCAAAAAGAGCTATGGAGTTAGGATGCGAGGGAAGCTCAAGGTCAGTCCATGGCCGATCAGCTCTGGTCTTTTTAAACCAAAGCCACCTGATTTGTAGGGCCCAGGCCATCACCTCCAAGTTGGGGATGCCTAAGCCTCCAAGATCCAACGGTCTCATTACCTTATCCCAAGCCACTGGACAACAACCTCCATTAGCCTTTTCCTTACCCTGCCAAACGAACCCTCTTCTGATTTTGTCCACCGCCTTGATGAACCACTTCGGAACGCTGATGGCAATTAACAAATAAACCGGCATGGCGGAGAGAACAAACCGGACTAACGTGGCACGGCCCGCCCTGTTCATGAGAGAAGCCTTCCAGCACGGGAGCTTGTCAGCGATTTTCTCAACCCAAGGCAAAAGATCCCTCTTCCGAAGCTTCTTATAAGATAACGGCAGGCCCAAGTATTTACAAGGAAACTCGGAGATCGAACACGGCAAAGTATCTTGAATTGCTGTCAAGGAACCTTCCGCACAGCTGATGGGAATAATATTGCTTTTTTGGATATTGGTTTGCAGTCCTGAAGCCTCCCCAAACACCTTGAGAATGTCTCTAGTAATCTGCAGCTCCTCTTTAATCGGTTTGATAAACAAAGCAACATCATCAGCATATAAGGACAATCTTTGTCCAGCCAAACGTCTGGATAAAGGTTGCAACAGCCCCTCATTCCCTGCCTTCACAAACAAACTATTAAGCACATCCATCACTAATATAAAGAGCATGGGGGATAAGGGGTCCCCTTGTCGAAGCCCTCGCTGATGCTGCAAGAGATCTCCCGGCTCACCATTCAGCAAAATTCGAGTTGAGGATGTTGAAAGCAAGCTAGACACCAAGTTGCACCATGACAAACCAAAACCCAAATACTGCAGCACTTCCAAAAGAAACGACCAAGAAACCGAGTCAAACGCTTTTGAGATATCAAGTTTGAGGAAGAGGCTAGGCACCTTTTGCCGATGTAAAACTTTAACTGTTTGCTGCACTAGGATGAAGTTATCATGAATGCATCTTCCTCGTATAAAAGCGCTCTGATTTGCAGAAATCAAAGGATCCAAGAAGGGTGCCAACCGATTTGCCAGGATCTTGGTTATTAGCTTAGCGAAGCTATGCACTAAGCTGATGGGGCGAAAGTCTTTCGCAGCCATTGCATCGTCCTTCTTCGGGATCAGAGTGATGTAGGCTGCATTTAACAGTCCAAGCCCCCTTGCATCACCTTGCTGCAAGGTGATAATAGCCGCCATGAAATCCGCCTTAATCACCTGCCAACATGCCTTGTAAAATCTGCCTGTATAACCATCTGGGCCTGGGGCTCTATCTGTCGGCAGCTTCTTGATTGTTTCCCAAACTTCATCCTCCGAGATTGGATTATCGAGGACAGACAAATCCATTGTGGCCCTATGGAAAAATTGCAAGTCCAAGGATGCAGATCGGATCGGAGCTGAGCCTAGCAGATTCTCATAAAAATCAAACAAAATCTTGTGTTTATCATCTTGAGAAGTTGCAACCCGATCGCCATCCAAGAGCTTGGGAATAAAGTTTTTTCTTTTACGGAAGGCAGCCTGCTTGTGAAAGAAAGATGTATTTGCATCTCCATCCTTTAGATATCTTACCCGGGAACGAAGCCTTGCGATAGTTCTGTCCAGAGAAGCTAACTTCAGACAAAGTTGCTTCAATTCCCTTCGCAGCCAGTCCTCCTCCGAAGACAGAGACCTCCTATCTTGAGCCATTTCAATCCTGTGCAATACTTCACGTGCTTGAGCTAACTGAGTTTTTATGTGTCCAACTCTTTTCGCACTCCAAGAATGCAAAGCACGAGTCAACCGCTTAAGCTTGAAGGAGATGCGGTCAAGAGGACAAGCTGCCCGGCCTGGTTCATCCCAGGAAAACTTCACCGTGTCTAGGAATCCAGGAAGGCGAGTCCAGAAACTTTCAAAGTGAAAACGCTTCTTACCCTTAACACCAACATTAAGCCCAAGCACAAGCGGACAATGATCAGACATTTCCGTCGCCTGACTTTGCAAAACACACTGAGGGTATAAATCTTCCCAATCCGCAGTACACAGCACTCTATCCAACTTGACTAGAGTGGGGGAACCTCTCTCATTCGACCAAGTATAACGACGACCCAACAGAGGTATCTCTTTCAGTTCCATCTCATTGACAAAGCGACGGAACCGACCCATCAGCGCCCTATTCACAATGTCGTTACTTTTATCTTCTGAACTGAAGATCATATTGAAATCCCCAGCTAGCATCCAGGGCCCAACACAAAAACTCCTTACTTCTCGTAATTCATCCAGGAAGGCCGGTTTCTCTGCATCTACATGGGGACCATAAATTCCGGAGAACCACCAAGGCTGCTCTCCTTCCTTTTGGAACTTGACCGAAACAGAATGTCGGTGCACTCGAGAGCACTCTGCAGAAACCGAACCATCCCGCCAAGCTACCAGAATTCCCCCTCTTGATTCTTGCGCCGACAGGAAGACGAAGGAGCTGAAATTCCGCCCCAAGATCGAAACCACATCACGCTGGGAAACATGAGATAATTTGGTTTCTTGTAGACAAACCACCACCGGCTGGCAAGACTGGACAGTATGGTGAACCACATCACGGCGCTTTTTGTCATTGAGGCCACGCACGTTCCAGATTAAGAAATTAGAAGAATCCATTGAAAACAAAGGATTGAAACGACCAACATAGGCACCTCATAAAACCAGAATGCTGCCTGCAGTTCACACCTCATTACTGGGTGGCGCAACCCACCCAAACAAAGCTGCCAACGCTTGCAAATGCTCCCGGGATAGAGACTGGTCAAACACTCTGGCATAGCGTTCCAAGGAGGCCGCTGAGACTCTTTCTTCACCGCCGGCAAATCCTAGATGTCGGCAAACTGAAACTGCCGCATTATGATCTGCTACTGGGGGAAGATTTGCCACACGGCGGCTCCGTCTCGGAACAAAATCAGAAGGCAAGACCTTCTTCCTTCGTATTGGAGCTGGGGGAGCCGGCAGGATAACGCCCACCGATTTTACCACCTTGGAGATAAAGGCCATTCTTGGGGAGGCCGGGGAGGAAGACATGACTGGTTGAGCCACATCAACAGAGTCCCAATCGCCCCCCTGGACAGCAGAAATCGTATCTTGCAGAGCTGGTCCTGCAGGCGAAGACGCAGGCATGACTACAACGCTGGACAGACCAAGGAGATGGTCTGGTAGCGGAGTCGGAGCCGCGCGTACAACACCCGCGGGACTTGGACCTTGCGAAGCGGAGGATGTTGACTGGTCGAAGGCGACAGCCGGAGTCACACGAAGATCCGCCAAGCCCAGGGAACGTGCCTGCAATTTTGCCAAGGCCACCACTGCAACGTCCGCCGGCTCGGCCATGGTTACCACACTCGCCGGACCGGGAAGGGAGGCCGGGAGCGGAGCCACGGCCACGCCTACCCGAACTTCCTTACGAAGCCGTCGCCTGGAATAAGTTTTGACGAGAGCAGCAACACCGGATTCCAACGAGGCCCCCCGGACTGCGGCTGAAGCTGGATCGGGGGTGGTGAGCACCGGCAACGTACGCAGCGCCGCCAAGACCGGATCGCATACTGGAAAAACACCCAAGGAATCAACGAGGCCACCAATACCGCTGACTTCTGCTGACCGCCTCGGAGGGCTGGAGACTGGGCCTGTTTTAGCAGGAACGTGCAGCTTGACGACCGGGGCGAACTCCAAAGGGAAAGCTCCTGGGCCTTCTTGCAGATGACTGGCGGGCTGACATCCAGGCTTTTGGCTCAAGACGGGGCCCAAAAGCCCAGAAACTTCATCTGAGAAATCAGAGCACAACACCTTGGTCGGCAAAGCCGGGAAAACAGGTCCGTCCCCCTGCCACCCGAATCCAAATCCCAGCTTTTCCGGGATCGCCTCCTCTTTCCCAAGGCTAGGCTCAATGACAAGAGCAGCCAGGTCGTCAATGACAGCTGAAAAAGGAGCCGAAGGCGTCTGCATCGCTTCGGGCTCAGGGGACTGCGCGCCATCAACCGGCGCCTCAAGATCCGCCACGTGGACGCCAGCCACTGGACCGGGGCCCAGCCGACGAAGCACAGAGACCCTTGGGGCACCACCTTGACGACAGGAGTCAAGGGCAGAGGACTCCGGCGAGGCAGAAGCTCGCCGCCGGCGTGGACACCGTCCACGGTCAGAGTCTTCACGCGGCGGAGGCAATGGAGGATCGTCAGCCAGAGGCACAAGCGTCGCTGCGATCTTGATTTCGTAGCTCAGAGCACGCTTCCGCGGGGGGGTTTTCTCAGCTTGCACTGGGGGCTCGACGATGACTAACTCCAAGACCGTCGGGATAAGCTCTGGCTGGGAGCACCACGCATTGAGCCGGAATGACGAGTAGTCCCGCCGGTCGACCGTATCTGGGTGGAGCTCGCGAACCCAGCACCATTCGTCCAACAGATGCTCCGCCGTCTCGAGCTCCCAGGCGTGCGCCGGTATGCCACTCAGCTCGACGCTGACGAGCGAGGGCAACACCACCGCGGACGCATTCTTGAGACGGGACCATCGCCGGAAGCAGAGGGTGAACGGCGGAAGTAGCAGGGGCCGCCCTTCATTGAAGATCCGTGTCGCCGAAGCTTCGTCGGGGAGAACCAGCAAGCCGTCATCATGGCTTAGACGGTGAAACTCCAGAGACTCGACCGGGAGTTCAAAGCGACGAGCTAGCTCGCCCACCAGAACATCAACCGAAAGAGTTGCTAAGTCTCCAACGATCGTAACCGAGAGAGCTTTACAAAACTCGTCCTCAGCCCTCGCCATCTTAGCAGAGCGATCAATGATGCGCCGGAGCCGGCCTGGAACGCCGGCACAGGAGGTTTGCTCGCCAGCAAAGGCAGCAACTTCTTGAGGCGGCGCGCCGATAACATCACCTTCCGGCATAGAAGGCCCGCCTGCGCGATGGACAGCTCCTCCTGCTCGCCGCCTCCTCCTAACACGGCGCCGCTGACGCCTGGCCCTCGAGACCAGAGCTTCGGCACCTCCAGAAATCTCGCCGCTGGGCATGGCTTCCGTGGTCATCAACTTCCTTGTGTCGGAGGCGCAAGGCGACGGCTTTAGCCGCCAGACGGAGGGACGCCGAGGTCCCGCCGGGAGCTGCGCCTGCCCGCGACCGAAACAGTTGAAGGAGCGGTGCCCTAGCGCCTGGCACTTGAAACAGCGAGGCCCCGTGCGGCAGTCGACGGCACGGTGCGAAGGGGAGAAACAAGAGAAGCACCTCCCTCTGAGGTCCTCCGGCACCGGTCGGCGAGAGCCGCACAGCTTCTTCAGGCGATTCTTGCGAGAACGACGACTTTCAAACCGCTGCCAACCGAGCGCATCTGGGCCCTCCTTAGCGAACACCTGACGAGGCCGCTCATTGAGAATGATCTTGGGTGGCGGCAGCTCCACCCCCAACACCGGCAGCTGCTGCGCCGGAGGCGAGCCGCCATTTGCCAGCAGGACATCCCGAAACGAGGGGGCGGCGGAGGAGTCGCCAGCGGACGAGGTCGGGCTGGCGTCGCACCACCTCTTCTCTTTGGACCGCCCTAACTGAGAAGGAGGCTTGGCGAGAGGGGTCAAAGATGGGGAGGAAACCAGCACCTGCGAGAGGATACAGGCCGGGCTCACGGCCGTGGGGGTGGCCGCCGGGACAGGGGCTGAATCCGGCGTGGGGCTGGTGGACGGAGGGGCACCGGGAGAGGGAGGGGTTGGAGCGAGGGTTGAGGACACAGCACCATGCATGGCGAGCACCATTCATCGAGATGAAGTAAGTTTTTTCCATCGCTACAGCTGTTTCTGTTTCCCTTCTGAGTATCCTAAGCTTAGAATCTCATAAAATATACTGGTCAATATTGCAGAAAATTAGAGAACTCATATCAGTTTTAGACCAAAGGAACGATGAATCAATTGAGCGCACATTTAAAGGAGTTGCAAGGCACTTCCGCGAAGTGTTCTCTGAACTAGTGCAAGGTGGTCATGGATATTTGGTTATGATGAAGAAAAAGGTTTCTTTTCCTTGCTTTACCTACCGACATTGCTTACATGTCATGCACTTTTAGTCCTATTATCCAGTATGTACACTTGGTTGTGCTGAATTCAAGTTGTGCTTATCACCTGTATGCCAATTGAATTTGTTATGTTTTGTTTTATCTCTGGGTTGTTCTTCAATGCAAAGACAATCACATGCTAAGTTCGGTTTCCAATTCAAGCTGACACATTTTGCAATTACAAATTTCGATCTTATGATCTTTGCCTCGAGTTCCGTGAAAATTTCCTTTGCACGTGTGCTGCGTTAAAAGCGAGTTCTCTTTATGTTTTCCTTTCTGGTAGTAGTAGGATGGTGACGCAGGTGATGATGATAATGATGAGGACGGGCCTCGCGAACCAGATCCTGAAGGGAGAATAGAGAAGTACATTGGTGTGAAAGTCAAGGCATGTCTTGTTTTCAGAGGCTTTTTATGTATTCCCGCATATGTACTATTATTATCCCTTTTAGCAATACATCCTAAAAATTAAGATATTGTTCAAAAATACTGTTCTAAAGTTGTTATACTCTTCCTGGATTAATGTTGTGACAAGATTCTGTATAAGCTTTCCTGAAACTTCTAAATGAGTACTCATGTTTCAGGTTTCCTTTACTGGCAAGGGAGAAACTCAGTCTATGAAACAATTGTCTGGGGGGGGGCAGAAGACAGTGGTGGTGTTAACACTGATTTTGCCTATCCAACGATGTGATCCAGCTCCATTCTATCTGTTTGATGAGATTGATGCTGCTCTGGATCTGCAGTGCCGAACAGCTGTTGGGAGTATCCTTTCTATTTCTTCTCTTGGGTGTTTATCCTTACCATAAAATCATTTTGTTGATCTTGTTATCGTCACCATGATATTTCTGTGATATGACTCGTGTTCTAGTGTCTAGCTATGTACATGCTCAATGCTTCTATTGTGTTCATTTTAGCAAAAGCACATTGGCAACACTTGTTCCTTGGAATGTTAGAAGCTTACTCATGTTTTCCTTAAGTTCTGTTGCAGATATGATCCGTCGTCTAGCAGACATGGCTGACACGCAATTTACAGCGACGACATTCCGACCAGAAATTGTAAAGGTTGCTGACAAAATTTATGGCGTGACACACAAGAACGGGGTGAGCTACATCAATGTGGTATCGAAGGAGCAAGCTCTGGACTTCATTGAGCATGACCAGACGCACAATGCCAGCTGAGGCTAAGACGCTTGTATTGCTCGTGTGCTCCTCTTGACATTTAAGCTTAGCAACCTCATCTAGTTTTCATATTCCGTTAGCAACAAAATTTGCTTCTTTTCCTGCAGGCAGATGCTAACATAGAGTAGATAGCAGGGCGTGCTGATATGTGTTGGTTTGCCTGGATATTCTGTCCCATGGACAACTACGGTGTCCCCTTCCGCTTGGATTTTGAGCATTATTCCTGTAGTTTTTCTTTCGCCGCGTGTGTTTTCACATTTGAAGAAAAAAATGTCTTCCCTAAATTTGCAGTTGTTTGGCATCAGCTTTGAATATTATTGTACAGTACTATACACTTCGTGATTACTAGTGCTCACTGCTCAGCAAGGAATTTCAATTTTGCAGTCATGGTTAGACATCGATCCTGAGTTCTTTTTTAAAAAAAATTTACAACGGCGAGCTTACTTTGATGTATTAGTGTTGGTATGTGTGATTCACCGGTCATTCTTGTTATGAATATTGTGCATATTGATATGAGACCCAAAGGGCTATATATATAGGAGAGTACAAGAGGATATGCCACGTAGAGATAAGGCATATATGGAATAGAATACAAACTCTATATCCTAATACAACTCTATTTCCTTAACACCCCCCTCAAGTGTGTTAACACTAAAACAAGAAAAAAAAATCTAAAGTCCGAGTCTTGATGATGTCGTCGTTGCGTGCAGCCTTTGAATAAACTGTCAAATCAAGCCGAAGAGAAATATATAAAAGCATAGCGGCACATATCGAAACCCGAGATGGCGGCGGCGCAATGTACAAGAAGCGCAATGGAGGCGCGGTGCAAAAGAAGCGCGGCGGCTGTAGAAACTCGAGGCAGCGGCTCAAAGAGAAGCAGCGGTATCATAGAGACTTCTACGATCTGCAGCAGCTCAAAGATAAAAGCGGTGGCTGCTGCTATGCAAAAGAAAAATTCCTATACTTCTATGACTGACAATAAATTTGTGGACTCGCACGGCTTGGACGAACTAAAAATCAGAAATTACGGATTTGGATGGACGCAACAGAAGACTCAAAAACAGAAAGACTGCAGACTGACTAAAAAAATCAGTAGATATACTGTAGCCTTCAGATCGCACGAATTGCATATATGCTCCACTTCCCCACTTACTCCCTTCTTCTCCTCACTCTCCTCCCCTCTCTCCACCAGCCAAACGACATGAGGCGAGCGCCGGACGAGCGGCGGGATCCGGCGGCGGCTGGGGTGGAGGCAGCCCTGGCGGCGGCGGCACAGGCGCAGACAGACCGAGAGAAGGCGGCTCGGGTGGAGACAGCCCGGGCGGCGACCGGATCCTGGCGGAGCGAGGCCAGATCCGAGCGGCGACGGCCCCCTGGAGCCGCCACGAGCCGAAGACGACTGGATCGGGCCCGGAGGGAGGCGAAGACATCCGGATCCGGCAATGCCAGATCGGCGGCGGCCAGATCCGAGGCGGCGGCGGCCGGATCTGGAGGCCTGAGCCCAGATCCCTGGCTGCAGAGGGCTCCTCGAGGCCAGGTATGGCGAGATCCAGGGCGACGACCAAAGAGGCGGCGGCAACAGCGGGCTCCTTGAGGCCGGGCAAGGCGAAATCCGGGGCAGCGGTGACCGTAGAGGCAGTAGAAGACGCGGCTGCCACGGGCGACGGCTCGAGCGCAGGGCAGCGGCGGCGAGCGGTGGCCGCCCCCGGGATTAGCTCCTCCCGGGGGCAGCAACGGAAGTAGATCGGTTAGGGTTTCAACCTAAGTTCTGATACTATGTTATGAATATTGTGCATATTAATATGAGACCCAAATGACCATATATATAGGAGTACAAGAGGATATGCTATATAGATATAAGGTATATATGGAATAGAATACAAACTCTATATCCTAATACAACTCTATTTCCTTAACAATTCTGGTCTCCTGGAAGATATGCAAGGGAAGAAATGCCGTATCTTGAAGAATTTTTTTCCCTCACAAAAAAGAAGAATTCCTTCTACTCGTTTTTTATGTGTTCTCAGAGAAACAAAATTGTTTGTTAAAGCCCAATGGTCTTCCTAAATTAAGCGAACTAAGGAATGAAATCGTCCGAAATTAGCAGCGCCCACGGCAATAACACGCACATACTATTACAACTTTGATCCCAGGAGAAAATGCGTACATCGCAAATAATCTGAGAGAACACAGAAGAAATTTCTGAATTTCTTTATTTTCTTATTTGCTCCCCCTCTTTCTTGCTTTTCTTCCTTGGATACAAAATTGGGTACAAGCCTCCTGAATATATTGTTAGAAATAATCAAGATTTTGCCGGATGACTAGGTGCTACACAGAGAAAAAGTCTGAAGCCGTTGGATGCACTTGGTCAGAGTAAAACTGCAGTTAAGATCTGCATGTCCGAGGTATTTGGATCAAGGTTTGATCTTTTCGTTTGACATTTTCCTGCATGTAACAGAGTCTATTTTTAGTGATTAATGAGAGTACAAAAGGAGGACCTGGGAAGAGCTGATGTAGCGCTCTGGTTCATTCTATTCATCTTGAGTGCGTGTGTTCCTCATTGATGCAGAGATGTGTTTCCGTCATTAGTTTCTCCTAGTTTCTCCTAGGCTGTTTCTAGGCGTCTCTGAGTGTTCCTTGTTTTCATTCTCTTTGAGTTAAGTAGTACAGGACAATAGTGAGTGCATGTATTCTCTCTGAGTACTCTAGGCTTGCTCCTGTATGTGTGCGTGTTCTTGTAATTTCAGTGTCCACGGGTGAGTAGTTCCTGGAGTGATTCCAGTAGTTCTTGGTGTGATTCCAACATATATAGGCTAATACTCTCCTACTCCTATTCCGATTCGGACTTCAAGTTGGACTCAACTTCAACTTGAGTGACATACAGAAATGGACTCTACTACGACATGGACTCGAAGTCAAGATTATTTGTAACACATACAATACATTTTGAGCCTTCCGCATGAAGCTAACCACAACTATTGTCTCTTGCCAAATATTAGCTGTTCGATCCGATGTTCTTCTCTTCCTAGCCCTCACTTTCCCGGTGCTCTGACTTCGACATCTATTCATTGACATTTTTACACGCCAGTAACTCTACACCTGTAGGCCACGTCAAAGGGAAAAACTGTTGATTCTTCGACTCTTATCAACTTCTAAGCGCGTTTTCGCATTCTGGATTCAGAATAATGGCAAATAGCTGGAATTTCATGCCTGGAAAGCAGGGTGTCTAGAACACACGACAGTCCCTCAGCATCTTGCATGACCTATCTTTATTGATTCAATGATGTGATGCATCCCCTTCTCGCTTCTATTTTGTGGCAATCGCATGATCATGTGTGCTCCTAGTTTCATTCGAACAGGAAGTAGTTATCGCAGGCTTGCTTGAAACGAGTCATTTGAGAGAATTATGCTGATAACAAGGTAAATTCACTTGTTGTTTGGATGCTGAGATTGGCATAGTCAGGGAAGTATCATGGATGCACATTCGTTTAAACAGAACAGAAATTCAAAGTGATTGCTCGATCATAAATATTCTATTCTGTTCTCGATCTTTTGCCGGTGCAATGCACTTAGAAACAGCATTGCTTTGATGCCAAGCTGAGGTAACCAACCTTTCACATATTCTACTCACAGATCTATATGCTAAGTAGGTAAATGGTAACTCATAGATTACATTCCATTTGGTGTCTTTGGTGGGTTTGTTTGTATCTAGTCACCATGAGCTTTTTGAAACCGAAGTCACCATGGTCTTCTCTTTTTCTGGTGAGAATAGAACACTATGGTTAGCACCGTTGAAAATTTGGAGAGCTCTGACAAAGTTTGACACCAAAAGAGAACATAGAATTACAGAATGGCCGGCCAATGGATGAAATAAATTTCGGATTAAATCTATGGGAGGTCAGATTATAGTTAGTTGAAAGATTACAATATTTTTAAGTATTTGATTCTATAAGCCCATAGACAAGCTGTAACTTTCAGGTCACTTTCTCCTATCATCCACGGATTATGATGTTCTATCTCACAACTTTAAACCCCCAGACAAACAATATTCCTTTCTGTTTTAGGCTACCTAAGGTTGATCATAGGATAAATTCTGCACTACGCTGATTGTAACTTCACTTTGCATTTCTTATCTCTTCGCCTCTCCAAAATACTTTTCAGAAGTCTAAAAGTGAAAGGAGAATGGGAGAACACCATGTACATAAACAAACACCACAGTTAAAAAACAACAAAAGTAATGCACACGAACAATCAACTGTATGAAATAGAGAGTAGAGAAGGAGATGTTACTTCAAAAATTTATGGAGAGATCAAGCAATGCAATAAGGAGCATGCGGAATGCCCCCAGTTACTTTAAAAGGCATAAGTCCTCAGATAATGGTGGCCACAATCTTTCATGTTGCAACATTCCCTCTTGCATTTTGGAAGTTGACTTCTGTTAAGCCCTGATGACAGTGAGTACTCTTTATCTCTTTTATTCAGTGATTTGGCCTTAGTGGGAGCTGAATCAGGAGATCGTACCTAACTGCATGTGCAATGAGGAACTTGCTTGCAAGGCATTGCAGCCACAAGAATTCCCTCTGGCAAAAGGGTACATAATAGACTAATAGTGTTACAGTATTAGTATACTACATGCATATTGCCACTGCCCTTGTGTACCCTTCTCTTAACAGAAGTATTATTTGTGTGAGCCTGTTGATATATAAAGCTAAATTAAGCAAGAAGGAAGAAGAGAACATTGAAAGGAGAATATATATTTTTCCAGTTGTATCTTTCCTTAGTCCTTACTGTATGCTTTTGAGTAACGACAAATCCTATATTTTGTGCATGACCTTTTTCAGAACGTCTTTTTTACTTCATAGAAACTTCACTTTTCATAGGAGCATGTACAACAAAGAGAGGAACAATATTCATAGGGAGGAATATGCAGGCTTATAGTACTAGGGCACAACACAATCATAGCCTATAATTTCCAGTGCGAGAAAAGCTAGATCAGGTGGCTAATGACCCTGTCTCATGAAATAGCTTCATCTAGCTTGATGCAGCCTCAAATCTCTGATGCTAAGATAGGGACAAAATCGACATATAGATAACATATTTTGGCTTGAGTTGTCCCCCCACATTGCCCATCCCAATCATTAGAAAATGAAAAGGGATTGGCATATGATTCTTACTGTATGTAGTGGGGGGCTAGCTCACCAAAAAACCAGATGCAAACCATTTGTATCATTCTGCTATCAAATTACCAATATTTCATTGAGGCCAGTTTATAATTGACTTTCGGTTTTCTTTAACACCTCTTAAATTTGCATCGTCGAGAAGGGATCAACTGCGCTCCATTTCCAAAAGCAACAAGGCATATTTGCAAAGGTGCCCACCTTTCTAGGCAAGCAAACATAGAGTAGAAGCAGGGATACAAATCTCGGAATCGGAGAAGTTCCCGCCCGGCGGCCGATAACGGTAACCGGAAAACCTGTTAAAATTCGAATATTAAAATTTGAATTTGGGATGTTTTAAAACTAGTAACCCAAACGGTTACTGCACAAAAACCAAAAAACCGCTACAAAATCTGGAAAAACCGCTACCAAAACCGAGAAAATATATAGAAAATTGGTTATGGGTAATTAACAATTGGAATAATGCAAATATTAATTAGAAAGTATTTAATGAAGTAATAGGTCTGATACATAAAGAAGTTGATGTCTAGTTAGAAATTTGTAAGGAGCCTGATGTTGTACATAAAAAGTCCTCTTAGTGAAGCACTATCCTACAAGTAATACATAAGAAGCTTGATGTCTATTGAAGCATATTTAGTTCATATAATAGGCAATCTAGCACAAAAAAGACCTAAATCAATCTAGAAAGTGTATTATGCAGCTATAAATTTAAATTTGAAAAAATTTGGATGCTTTTTTCTCCCGATTCCCACCAGTTTTTCCAGTAACTGCCGTTTTTTCCCTGAGTAGAAGTCAGTTATTAAAAAACCTCACCTCAAAGGAGAAAAAAACATTGTTGTTGCCTTTGTATCTTTGTATTGTAAAATAATGTAAACATGACCAATTTTACTACAAAAATTGTAGTAAGGCTGAGATTCTCTCCAGTTTGAAAAAAATGACCATTTGCGCTATGGAACGTAAGAACCATATGATGTGCATAACTACTTTGGTCCAAGCCCCCTAATTTCAAGGGTACAACTTTACAGTTAATGTCATTGCAGCAGCAGCACTTCATGATAAGAACTTATGATGGTGTACTTCTGTTTCAAGAATCTGTACCTTCATGAAGGTTTATGCTGCAAGTGGATTTGCATTTCTGCCCGATTTGGTTCCCATATCCATGCTGATTTGGTGTCAATACTTGATAGATACTTCTAGCAGCATAATCATCCTTTCTGGACTCTTCACTATATCCTGGTGGTATACTGAAAACAAGTTGCGGTATACAATTCTTTCTGCGTCGAAATTCCACCAGCAGAATTGATTTTCTGGAAGTCTATGATGGATTGTACTTTGGGCAAGAACTTCTGCAGTTCCGTCTAGCAGTAACTGGTAACTTATATATGATGTCATGTCAAAAGAAAATTTCATAGCCAGAAAATAAGTCCACTTATGCTTATTCCTTGCTATTTTGTTTAAGTTTGTTGCATATGGATTTGCTCCAATTTGTCGGCAGAAGGCAGTGGGCATTAGCACTCCATGCAACAAGCAGAGAAATGCTTGGTGGCTGCAAAATGAGAGAAAAAGGAGAAGAAACAATATTTGTATATTACGGTTCCTTCTCCAGTCTTAAAGATGCATCTTAATAACCTGTGTGCCAAATGCATCCTTAACCTTTGCATGAAATGGTCAGGTATCAGAGTATCACCATCACCGTCTGGGTGCGTCTGTGTGCAATGCTGTAACAATTGTGCAAGATTATTCACTCTAGAGAAAAATCCTTAAATCTTTTGTATCATACCCAACCCTTGAGCTTTCCAGACTCCAGATTCTCATCTCATGACTGCTTGCAGCGAGCATGGTGCGAAAAACCGCACTGTCGAGTGATGCATATTCAGGCTTTCACTATAAATACAGGCCAACTGGGGCTGTGCACTTCATACACTTCCATACGTGCAGAGTATACAAGTTGTTCTAGAGCTCAGAAGCATCAGTACGCAGTGCCCGACCCTGTTTCAGAACAGCAGAAGGGAGCACACCATGAGCTATTATGGAAGCAGCTCTTCTGGTAATTTTATCTTCTCCATTCACATCTTGATCTAATATATGCACCATGGATGTCGAAGATCAATGTTGAGTTCGATGTGGATGATGATCATTCAGGTGGTAGGAGCGGCCGGAGAGTTGAGTATGGAAGGACTTATGTGGTGAGGCCAAAGGGACGGCACCAAGCCACCATTGTGTGGCTCCATGGCCTAGGTGACAATGGTGCAAGGTACTGCGTGCTTCTTTCTCAAACATTGCTTACTCAGATGATGCTCCTCCATGCAATACGCATGCTATCTTGTGCAAATGCAATAGGAACGCAAGAAACTACACATGCCAGGCGAAGAGGAGAGAAGTAGATTATCGCAATGCTGATTGATGCAGACGTTTATTCGCTTGCATCTTTTTGCTGGAAATGATTGAAGTGGCCTTCTTTTTGTATGTCAGTGCATGCATATATTCCTAGTATTGCTTTACTCAAAGATTCCTAATTTTCTATTCCCTGTCTGGCAAGAGCATGTAAAGAACACCATAGTTTATGATAGGCACTAAATTACAGTATCTTGGTGTAACACTCTAGGGTCCAAACCGGCTCAGACCTAACCATATTCTGGATAGGTCACGCACACATAGCAACCTGTTTGCATTCTCGTCCTCGTTTCGCGCAAAACGGTTAACCGGGGGTGCTACCATTGGAACTCCTAGGCTTATATATAAGTGCTTCTCAAGGTAAGCTAGCAAGGTGAAACTAACCCAGAAATTCATGTGCACACACATGGGCCAACATGGGCCGGGGTGTCACATACACCCCCCTTAAAGAACCCGACGTCCTCGTTGGACCAACATACCCACACTGGGGCAAATGATAAGGATCTCCTCTCTTGGCACATGTCCGTACGTTCAGTGCCAGCACATATTCCATGCCGTGTGTCCACTCCGGGCCCACACGCGCCATGCGTCATATGCCCGCGCCCCTAACCCGCACGTGCCCATGTAACCGCGAGAGTCGGCTTTGATACCATTTGTAATGCCTTAGGGTCCAAACCGGCTCAGACCTAACCATATTCTGGATAGGCTACGCACACTTAGCAACCCGCTTGCACTTTTGTCCTCGCTTCGCGCAAAACAGTTAACCGAGGGTGCTACCATTGGAACTCCTAGACTTATATGTAAGTGCTTCTCAAAGTAAGCTAGCAAGGTGGAACTAACCCAGAAATTCATATGCACACACACATGGGCCGGGGTGTCACACTTGGTCTTGTCATCCACTAGCATAGAGTTTTTAACGGTTAGTATGATCTCTGGAAGCAAAGCAGCTAAAAAGTAAGTCTTACATATTGTTTTTTTGAAGTTCAGTATGCAATTTTTCAGAATCACTTTTGTGAGTTTAGTACTCATTTTTCAAGTTCAGTTGCAGATGTCCTCTGCCCACTCTTGTCTATTTTCTTTCTTTCTCTTTCTTTCTTTTTTTGCACGGACACTCTTGTCCACTTGTATACTTTCCCAGCACCTTCAGGAACATACAAAATTAGCAAATGGGCTAATTACACGCTACATTATTATTACTATAGCCTCTCATGATAAGCTAAGAAATTCAGGCTACCTCCTCAACCTACTGCAAAATTTTTTGTAGTGAACCATTTCTTTTCAGTGTAACGTGTGTTGATCTGTAGTTCTAGATGTTTTTATCTCCACACTCCCATCTTCTCTTCTCGCCTACACTATTAGACAACACGTGCTGTTTATATAATGTGTTGCAATCTATAAATTTTCAGAGAAGCTGGAATGGAATATCTTTACCAGTTGCTGCTGCAGTGCTTTTCCTGATACAGCGAGCTAATTTCTTTCCTTTTTGTTTCTCTCCTTTGTTCGTTCTGCATTTTTCAGCTGGTCCCAGCACCTGGATTCTCTTCCTTTGCCAAATGTAAGCATCGATACTTTGTACTTGAAACGCGTATACATAGACATAGATACACCTTGCCTTATTCCCCATCTAACACATAATATTCTCAATATTTATAGTTGTCATGAGAACATTGTAGCTTATCTTGTTCAGTAGGTTGGGCATATATAATATAGCGATTGTTTTTACTGCAAACAAGTTTTTCACCTTGAAGCTTGTGTTCATGTAGATCAAGTGGATATGTCCCACCGCAGCAACCCGACCTGTGGCGGCTTTTGGTGGATTCCCCTGCACTGCATGTGAGTTTCTTCTTCTTCCTTGGAACTTGGCAGGGAATACCTGCAAGTCTGCAACACAACTTAAGCTACAAAGTCTGAAACATAGGAGTGCTCCTTCTCTCTGAAGTTTGAAAACGGCCTGATCACCATTTTTATGGAACTGAAACAGGGTTTGACATGGAGGACACTTCGGTGGATGGTCGCGACGACATCGAGGGACTGGATGCTTCAGCTGCACATATTGCAAACTTATTGTCGTCCGAGCCGTCTGATGGTACTAATTTCAGGATCACAATATTTAATCCTAAGGAGCTGCTAGGGTGTTAACTGCTATTCTGCTAAGCCTAGTATTTTTTTTCTTACTGAGCAGTGAGCACAGAAGTGAATCGCTGAGCGCAGTATTACGGTTTTATTGGTTTATTAGACTGTATCTTAATTTGGGATCAGTTAACCATAACTAAACACACGTGTCAGACACATGTGACAGGACTACGAAGGAAGATGGACGCGATATGTTCTTCATATACAATTGCAGCTAATTAGGAGCAGTTTTCCTATCCTTGAGGAGGTACCAAGAGGTACAAGGTACCAAGAGGTACCAAATTAGATCCAGTCGTTCAATCAGTGTGATCAACGGCTCAAAATTTGGTACCTCTTGGTACCTCGCGTCCGGTACCACTAGGTACTGCCAAATCTCAGCCGTCCGATCAGTGTGATCAACGGCTCAAATTTGGTACCTCTTTCCCCTCAAGGATAGTAAAATTCCCCTAATTGTTAACCCCATTGATGCTGACAATTTGTGAATGCAGTGAAGCTTGGGATCGGCGGTTTCAGCATGGGTGCTGCTACTGCCCTCCACTCGGCAGCATGCTATGCTCATGGCAAATTCACCAGCGGTATTCCATACCCAACCACAATCAGCGCAGTCATCAGCCTAAGTGGCTGGCTCCCTTGCTCAAGGTCCAACCTCTTGCCATCCTCTGCAGGAACTGATCTGTCAACTGTCAAACACCTGCCAGTGATATTACCGATAAATCCTAATGTTGTTGATGTTTTCAGGACCCTGAGGAGCAAGATGGAGAGCTCACACATTGCTGCAAGAAGAGCTGCCTCCTTGCCCATCCTGCTCAGTCATGGAAGAGGTAACAGCATACTTTTGATTCAAGGAGCCCAAGAAACCATACTTATCAGTTCACTAGCCAGTATGTTAAAGAAGCTGTTCTAAATTCTGTGTGATTTTGCAGCGGATGAGGTTGTATCCTACAGGAATGGTGAGAGATCATTCGAGACTCTGCAGTCCTCAGGGTTCTCATGTCTGAATTTCAAGTCCTACAATGGGTACAGTTGCATGCATACACTACACATGGCAAGTTCAATTTCTTTTTCTCTTCAGATGATAGGAACATTGACAAAGTTTCTGATGATGCAGGCTGGGCCACCACACCATCCCTGAAGAAATGGACGACGTCTGCAAGTGGCTCAGCTCGAGGCTTGGCCTCGACCGATCTCGCTAATGGAAGGGTACTTGTGTGTGCAGTGCAAATGGAAGCGTACTTGTGTGTGCAGTGCACAATGGCATATAGCAGAGTGCAAACTATAAAGAGGTGAAGGCTGGTTGCTTGCAGTACTGCATGCTATCTCTACAGGTGCCTTTTGCTGCCCTTGTTCTAGCTTACTAGTATTGTGCAGTGGGTATATCAGTATATGTAATGTAGTGCTTGTTTCAAATTGTTAATAACAACTCCGCTGAGGCTTCTTGTCCATGCAACCATATTCATACTACCTGTGCTCTCATCACCGCAGAATTTTTAGTTTCACACTGTTGGATATTGATCTAGGCCAAACGGCCGGATGAGGAAAACGTGGGTTCACCCCACGTTCACGCGCCCTGATCGGGGGTGCCTAACCGTTTTGGTTACGGTCCCCCCGTTGCAACAGCGCAAGATAAAAGGGTGGAGTCCCGGCCTCTCTCGATGACGTTCGTTCTTCGTGAGAGCCAAAACTCCGGTACAACCCTAAGACTCCGATCTATTGCGCGCTGCTAAGCAACGGGAAGGTCGTCACCGCCGCCTCTGCAGGACTCCGCCGGCGACCACGAACCGCGAGCTCTCGGATCTGCACCGACTCTACCTCACGCCTGCATCACGCAGGCACGGGTCTTCGCTCCATGGCGTTCATCGGCGACCGTGAGTTTCCCCCTTTAAATCCTTAAGCTCTAGGTGTTCATGTTTTAGATCTGGGGTTAAGGCTAATGCTCATGTTTTAAGACTCCCTTATGCACGCATTTGGTATCAGAGCCACCTATGATCTTCATGAACCCTAGTTAGCATCTCCCGATAACTGGTTTTTGGATCTAAGGATTATTTGGCTCGGGTAAGAAATTTAGAAGGAGGGGAATCAAGAAATTATGCAAAACCTTAAGAAATCCCCAAATGTTTAGTCCACCCGAACCCTAGAATCCCCAGGTCAATCTCCTTTCGGGAAGAGCAAATCAAGAATCAAAAAAAAAACGATAAAGGGGAGGACTTACGGGTGCGCCGCCGCTCCCCGGGCGCCGCCGCCGCTCCCCGGGCGATGGCGCCGCCGCCGCTTCGCGGGAGCCCGCCGCCGACGCCCTGGCCGCCGCCGCTCTGCTCCGCGCGAGTGCCGGCCGCAGCCGTCTCGCGGGCTCCGCCCGCCGTCGCGCTGCGCTCCGCCTAGGCGCCGCCGAGCACCGCCGCTCCGCCTTCGCCCCTGCGCGCAGCCACCGCCGCTGGTCGCCGCGCGTCTGCCGCCGCCGCGCCCCTCGGGCCGCCGCCGCCGCGCCGCTCGCGGCCGCTCCGCCCCTCCGCGCGTCCCGCGCGCGCCGTCGCCTCCGCGTCCCGCGCGCATGCGCTGCTGCCGCCCCATCGCCTGATGAACAGCCTGCCCGATCCGGTTTTGATTAGGGTTAGGGTTTTGGAGGGGGCGCTGTCTTTTGTTCAAGCGAAAATCGCTCCCAGTCGTCCGATTGTTTTTAGACGGCCATGATGAAGGGAGGCGGGGCTGCGGGCTGGGCCTTGTGGGATGTGGGCCGCGCGCGCGTTTCGGCCTGCGCGCATGAGGTTGGACCACCGCGCGTCAGCGCGTGAAGTTTGATGGGCCAGTGGAGCCGCAAATAGGAAAGGGCTGTTGAGTTTTAGGCCCAGCAACTATAATTTTATGCATTTCAGTATATTTTTCATGCATGTTTTTGGGTATATATATACATGAAATTAATTTTATGGTATATCCTTCAGGCTGTTGAGGTTTTATTTTCAGTATATATATTTCATGTTTTTATGGTACATCTCATGTTTAATTAATGATGTCTCTTATGAAATTATTAACGGATAATGTTGCTAAGCTGCTGAAAAATATTATGCTCTTTTTTCCGCTGCGTAATGTTCTACCCCTAATTGAATGGAACCAACGGGAAATTCAATTGGAGGGCTGTATTTAATTTTACATGCTATTACATTTTGACCAACGTTAATTGTAATTGCATGTACTCAATTATGTTTATTTTATTCATGCTATTACTTTTGGACCAACGTTAATTGTAATTGCATGCAATAATTTATGTTAAATTTTTCGTTTCTGCCCAACGGTGATGCAAAAAATTCTTATGAGCATGTTGTTAATCATACCAACGTAAGATTAATTTTCATGCAAATTAATTATGCGTTTTTTTTTCCTAATGTAAATTTTAAAATTTTTTCAGCTGCTTCTGTTTCCGCTCATGTAAATGCTATTGAGCCACTTAATGGTAGTAACTTCCAGAAATGGAAGTTCACACTTATGACGACTTTTCAGCTCTTGGATCTGGACTACGCGTTCAGATTCGATGAGCCTGTCGCTCCTACTGAAGGGGAGGACAATTATGATGATAAAATGAAGGAATATAAAGCTAATGCTGAGAAGTGGGAGCGGTCTAACCGTGTTTCACTTGCTGTGATGAAAAACTCTATCAGTGAGGCAATAAGGGGAGCAATCCCTGAAAAGGAAAGGGTAAAGGACTATTTGTCCTCTATCGAGGATCACTTTAAGGGGTCATCTAAAGTTTATGCTACCACACTGATGCACAGGCTCATGAACACCAAGTACAATGGTACTGGAAATGTTCGTGAGCACATTATGACAATAATAAATATTGCTGCCAGACTTAAGACAATGGACATGGCTATCTCTGATGGTTTTGTTGTCCATTACATTATGATGTCTCTTCCCAAGCAATTTGAAGCTTTCAAGGTGAACTACAACACCATTAAGGACAAGTGGACCATGAGCGAGTTGATCGCTAATGTTTCACAGGAGGAAGAGAGCCTCAAGGCTGAGGGGGCTACTGATTTTGTGAATCAAATCGGCTCCTCAAATAAGGCTGGTCCCTCTAGAAATAGAGGTGGCTACAAAGGAAAGGGAAAGAAGGAGCAAACCTACTCCCCTTATCAGAAGCCACAGAAGCCACAGCACCCACAGCATCCTAAGGCGCCTAAAAACGCTTCAGGACCTGGGAGCTCAAATGAACAGAAGAAAAGTGGTGAATGTTACTTTTGTCAGTCGAAGGACCATTTCAAAGATGATTGTCCTGGATGGCTGAAATGGCTCGCCAAGAAAGGTACTTATGAAATCACTTTTGTTGATGAAGCATTTTATGCTGATTTTCCTATAAATTCTTGGTGGATTGATTCTGGTGCCACTGTGCACGTTACGAATTCCTTGCAGGGATTCCATATGTTGACAAGTCTCAGAGGGGAAAGAAGCCTTAGAGTGGCTAATGGGATGGAAGCCGAAATTCAAGCTATTGGATCGGTTTCTTTAGTTTTGAATAATGGTTTTGTAATGAAACTTAATGATGTTCTTTATGTTCCCTCGATGAGAAGAAACTTAATTTCCATTTCATTATTAGATAATGATGGATATTCTTGTAATTTTGGACACGGAATGTGTTTGATTTATTTCAATAATGATAATGTTGGTCGTGCCATCCGACACGACAAGCTTTATATGTTATCCCTGCAAGATTCTCCTATATCCATGAATGTATGTGATGAGAATAAAAAGCGTAAGCGAATTGATGAAACTTCGTCGAAATTGTGGCACTGTCGTTTAGGCCACATTTCGAGGGGGAGAATTGAACGTCTCATTAAAGATGAAATTCTCCACCCTTTAGACTTTAATGATTCGAATGATCATTGCCTCGATTGCATCAAAGGCAAGTATGTAAAGCAAATAAAGAAAGGTGCTACTCGAAGCACAGGGATTTTGGAATTAATTCATACTGACATATGTGGTCCTTTCCCTGTGACATCAGTGGATGGTTATGATTCTTTTATTACGTTCACTGATGATTACTCACGTTATGGCTATATCTATCCTATTAAAGAGAGATCGGAGGCACTTGATAAATTTAAGATATTTAAGGCTGAAGTTGAAAATCAGCACAATCTAAAGATTAAAGTAGTGCGCTCGGATCGCGGGGGAGAGTATTATGGGCGACACGCAACTTATGGGCAGATTCCTGGTCCTTTTGCCAGGTTTCTACAAGAAAATGGTATAGTCGCCCAGTATTCAATGCCTGGTGATCCCCAGCAAAATGGAGTTGCGGAAAGAAGAAACCGCACACTTATGGACATGGTTCGAAGTATGTTGAGCTACTCCACTTTGCCTGTAAAGTTATGGATGGAAGCATTAAAGACCGCTGCACACATACTCAATCGGGTTCCCAGTAAATCAGTGCCTAAAACACCTTATGAATTATGGACTGGGAGAAAACCTAGTTTGAACTACCTCCATGTGTGGGGTTGTGCAGCTGAAGCTAAAATATTTAACCCACATATTGGGAAATTAGATCCCAAGACTGTGAGTTGCCATTTTATTGGCTATCCTGACAGGTCTAAAGGGTACCGATTCTATTGTCCAGATCGTACCACAAAATTTGTAGAAACAAGGCACGCTGTGTTCTTGGAAAATGATGGCATCAGTGGTGACTTGGAGCCTAGGAAAATTGATCTTGAGGAGAAGCGGATTTATGTTGCTTCACCGCTAATCCGACAGACTGTTTTTCCTATGCCCCAAATGGTTGTGCCCACGGTTGATCCTGTAGTTGCAATTCCTGTTGCATCTCCAGTTAATTCTGTGGCTACTCCTTCTGTTGAGGGCTCTGAAAATACAAGTGCAATACCTAATGCTGAGCCTTCACAGCCCTCTGTGACAATTAATGAACAACCTGATGAGCCTACTAATGAACCTGTCAGGAGATCACAACGAGTGAGGAGATCTGCTATCTCAAGTGATTATGAGGTTTACTTGAATGAGGATGATCTTGAGAAGGCAAATGATCCCAGCTCTTATAAGGAAGCAATGAAGAATAAGGATTCATCTAAATGGCTAGATGCCATGAAAGATGAGATTGAGTCTATGGGCGCTAATGGTGTATGGGACTTAGTGGAAATTCCTAATGGAGCCAAAACAGTAGGCTGCAAATGGGTCTACAAAACAAAACGTGACTCCAAAGGGAACATCGAAAGGTTTAAGGCGAGACTTGTAGCGAAAGGGTTTACACAAAGAGAAGGCATTGACTATAATGAAACCTTTTCTCCTGTCTCAACTAAAGATTCATTTAGAATCATAATGGCGCTCACAGCACATTTCGATTTAGAGTTGTACCAAATGGATGTTAAGACTGCATTCCTGAATGGAGACTTGTATGAGGACGTTTACATGACACAACCGGAAGGTTTTGTTGTGGAAGGCAAGGAACATTTGGGATGCAAACTAAAGAAATCCATATATGGCCTAAAGCAAGCTTCTAGACAATGGTACCTTAAGTTCGATGAAGTCATAAGGAAATTTGGATTTAAGGAGAATGATGTTGATAATTGTACTTATGTTAAGTTCAGGGGGAGTAATTACACCTTCTTAATACTTTATGTGGACGATATATTATTGGCCAGCAGCAGTGTGGACATGCTGCGAGAAACTAAAAGATTTCTCTCGTCCAATTTTAATATGAAGGATCTCGGTGAAGCATCTTATGTTCTTGGTATTGAAATTCACCGAGATAGGTCCAAAGGAACATTAGGTTTATCACAAAAGGCATACATTGACAGAGTACTAAAGAGATACAATATGCATAAATGCTCTGCCTCGCCTGCTCCTATTGTTAAGGGCGATAAGTTTGGGAAATTTCAATGCCCAAAGAATGACTATGAATCTGATCAGATGAAGGCTATACCTTACGCTTCTGCTGTCGGAAGTATTATGTATGCTCAAGTATGTACGCGCCCTGATTTAGCTTTTGTTACCGGGATGCTTGGCAGATATCAGTCAAATCCAGGACCGGACCACTGGAAAGCAGTTAAGAAAGTCCTGCGCTATATGCAAGGCACTAAAGGTCACATGCTCACATACAGAAAATGCGATAACCTTGAGGTTGTCGGCTATTCTGATGCTGATTTTGCGGGGTGTAAAGACACAAAGAAGTCCACATCAGGTTACATTTTCACCCTCGCAGGAGCAGCAATATCATGGAAAAGTGTAAAGCAAACACTTACTGCATCGTCGACAATGCAGGCTGAATTTGTGGCATGTTATGAGGCTACCGGGCAGGCTGTATGGCTTAAGAACTTTATCCCGGGATTGAGAGTGGTAGACAGCATTTCTAGACCACTCATTTTGCACTGCGATAATCAACCCGCAGTTTTCTATTCGAGTAACAACAAGTCGAGTGCGGCTGCCAAGCACATTGACATAAAGTATCATGTTGTGAAAGATAGAGTCCAGGATCAAACAATTAAGGTTGAGCATATTGGAACTAAATTTATGCTTGCGGATCCGCTGACAAAAGGCTTACCACCCAATATTTTTCGTGATCATGTTGCCGGTATGGGTTTATTGGAGAGCCTGTGATCCTGGAATAAGAGGACCATATAAAGTAACCAACTCCCATGAAGTATTATGTTATCCGATCGATATAGAATGGAGCACTATAAGTACTGATGTCCAGCGGTACTTAATTGACTGTTGTGACGCATTACTTTGGTGTGAATTTTTTATTGAGAGAGGGCTTATGATGTTTAGCCTTACGATCAAGGGGGAGAATGTTGGATATTGATCTAGGCCAAACGGCCGGATGAGGAAAACGTGGGTTCACCCCACGTTCACGCGCCCTGATCGGGGGTGCCTAACCGTTTTGGTTACGGTCCCCCCGTTGCAACAGCGCAAGATAAAAGGGTGGAGTCCCGGCCTCTCTCGATGACGTTCGTTCTTCGTGAGAGCCAAAACTCCGGTACAACCCTAAGACTCCGATCTATTGCGCGCTGCTAAGCAACGGGAAGGTCGTCACCGCCGCCTCTGCAGGACTCCGCCGGCGACCACGAACCGCGAGCTCTCGGATCTGCACCGACTCTACCTCACGCCTGCATCACGCAGGCACGGGTCTTCGCTCCATGGCGTTCATCGGCGACCGTGAGTTTCCCCCTTTAAATCCTTAAGCTCTAGGTGTTCATGTTTTAGATCTGGGGTTAAGGCTAATGCTCATGTTTTAAGACTCCCTTATGCACACACACACATGATCCAAATTTTCCTATTCAACCGCACACAGAAGATCAGATCATTTGGAAATTAAATCCTTGCAAAGGGTATTCCGCCAAGTCTGCGTACAATGCTCTCTTCCTTGGCGGGATATGTTTCGCAGCTCACAAGCTAATTTGGAAATGCAAGGCTCCACTAAAATGCAAGTTCTTTGTTTGGCTCGCTATCTAAGGCCGTTGTTGGACTGCCGATCGCTTAGCCAGATGTGATATGGCATCACACTCCCTTGCCCGCTTTGCGAACGGAGACCAGAGACAATTGATCATCTCCTCGTCCTCTAGATGATTTGGCGTGAATGCAATGGCCGAGTCTTCGACAAAAGAAAGATGACTATTCTAGCTATCCTAGACAAGCTAAAGCAAGAGATAATATGCTGGCGATGGGTGGGGGTGGATGTGCTACCGCCCCGTCGTGACAGCAACAATTATCTCTTCGTAGCCCCTCTTTCTCTCTACTTCTTGTGTTTTGTATTTCTCCGGCCCCGGACCACTAGGCTTCCTAGTGTTTGTAATTTTATTTCCTTTTAATGAAATGATTGCATGTTCCTTAAAAAAATTCCAAAGTGTAAGAGATTAAGAAACAGAAAACCTTCGCGAGAATATACGTCTCATTCCATATAAGAAAGGAATGGAGCACCCTTCCCAGGGAGTATGGATACCAACCGATGGAGACAATTGTACCTATGTCAGTATACGTTCTGAAGTAGATCAGTTTGATCAAGAGCTAGGTCCGCTGAAGCCACTGAGTCTACCGATATCACCATTATTGTGGACGCCGAGGTCTCAAGGATCACGGAGTATGAAGTTCTCACCGTGCTTTGAGATTTCATTACAAGGAATACTGGAACCTGGTTGTGTTTACAGTTGCATATTCGGCAGAAAGTGGCCCGTCTTCAGGATGGTAAAGTGTCACGCTCTCTGCACAAAGGAGCAGATCATCAGGGTTCCCCTTGAACAGGTTAGGGCAAATTTAACATATACTGAGTTTACAGTCTCTTTGCTAACTATGTCAGTGAAGTGTGAAAGATCAGAAACTTACTCAGATTCTTCGGCGTTTGTTTGGATCATAAGTGTCCTCAGGTGGCGTGGGAATTTCCATTGGAATTGCTTCATTGGTTATGCCACTGGAATCAAGATCACCCCGCTCTGGTTCGGTGTAATCACCTGTTTGTATAAAGCAGGTTAGATAAAGATATAGCAAACAAACACAAATTACACAAGTGAAGAAAAAGGGCTGCCTCCATGCTATTCCAAATAAACTGAGTACACACTTACGATTTGATCAGATAAAGAATACACGAAGAAGAGAATCTGGTGTACTCACTACCTTTGATTCCAAAACGGTTGCCGCACCCTTGGCACTGGCATTTGGCAGTGCATCCGACCTTGTTCTTCAAGACAAAAACTAACCATTTAGGTGTAACACTCCTGCTCAACCTCTAAGCCCAAAATGCTACCACTATTATCTAACTACACCAGTTTATCACTTATTGAAAGAAAAGCATAAACCACACAACAAGAAGCAGTTTCAATAAGACACAATCTTAAAGCTAACTGCCAAAGCTCAACATTAAAGTTTGATCACAACAATTAGAGGTGATATATGAATTACTGTTGCACGTAGGAATATATGTGTACTACTCTCGTCTATGCATGTCGCCTTCACCATACACATAAAAGAAAATAACAGTAAAGGTAAGTCCAAAGACTTAGCAAGTAAATAATAAAAGGTGTGTATAGGTATCACCCGGATGTTTTCTTCCCAACAATCATTCAAATTTCGGACCGTTGGATTAGAGATCCAACGGTCTCTTTTTTGGAGGGGGGAGAATTTTTTTTGGAGGGGGTGAATTTTTTTTGGAGAAGGTGGGGAGAATTTGTGGCCCTTGGATCTCTAATCCAACGGTCATAAATCTGGATGATAATTAGAAAGAAAACATCCGGATGATGTTTATCAATACCCAATAATAAAAAGGAATATCTACACAACATGTGACTGTTTTTGAGGACAAAAACAGTCAGATTGATCTGGAGCGTTAGATCTCCATCCAACGGATCCACCCATACAAGCCTCCCTCCAAAAAAAATAAACCCTTCCAAAAAAATGATCTAGGGCGTTGGATCTCCATCTAACGGCTCAAAATCTGACTATTTTTGTTCTAAAAAACAGTCACATATTGTATAGACACTCCCACAACTTGAGAATCATGATCATTTATCTTCTTTTTCTGGTTTGTAGCAGCATAAGTATTCAAGTTGTTCTCTGCAGGTTTGATTCAGCTGTTGCCACGGCTGAGAAGGCTAGACTTACTGATCCTGGAAACGCAGAGATTGGAATAATTCTGAATAGCGTCAGGCTAGTCGCACGGGCTCGAGCACAGGGGAATGAGCTTTTCAAGGCAGGCGAGTTTGCCGAAGCGTCTGTAGCCTACGGTGAAGGGCTCAAATACGAGCCGTCAAATTCACTATTGTACTGCAATCGAGCAGCTTGCCGGTCGAAGTTAGGTCGGTGGGCGAAAGCTGTTGAGGATTGCAACGAGGCCCTGAGAGTCGAACCTAATTACACAAAGGCTCTCGTAAGACGTGCAGCATCCTATGCAAAAGGTAAGTGATTTTCATGCATCACCATGCGTGTTTCTTCTTATTACTCACCCGTTGTGGTACTGACATCTCCCTATGAACCTCCAATCAGCTTGAGCATTGGGCTGATTGTGTGCGTGACTATGAGGTGCTTGGCAAGGAGCTTCCTGGCGACACGGAGGTTGCAGAGTCACTGTTCCATGCCCAAGTTGCGTTGAAGACAGCCCGTGGTGAGGAGGAGGAGGAGGAGGAGGAGGAGGAGGAGGAGGAGGAGGTATCGAATATGAAGAAGCTTGGAGGAGAGGCTGAGACAGTCACCAGCCTAGAGCAACTCCGAACCGCCATACATTCACCTGGTGAGTTTTCCTTCCCCCTGCCAACTTTTTGCTGGTGCACCCTAGGTTCCTAGCCTTGGGAAAATCAATTGGGTCCGTAGCATCCAAAGATCACGATGGTTACTGACTGCCCTGTTTTTTGTGCTGATTGTGGTGTTCCCTGGTAGAATTGGCAAGCAGTAGCTGCAGTAGAATTTAGTTAGGAACAAATGTACAGGTTGAGCGCTCAGGCGTTGATGGGAGAAGATGGTAGGTTCCATAACCTCGAGCTAGCAGCTGGAGCCCGCCCGCCCGCGCGATGGAACAGGAGCAGGCCTGACTCCATCTGGACCAACTGAGGTGGAACTAAGGGTGAAATCGGCATTTCACCTGGTTGGTTTCACAAAAAGAAGGCAAGTGCTGCTAGTAACGGTAGTGCACAGAGTCGTAAAAACTGAACGGATGGATCCTAATAAAGTGTACCCGTGAATTTTAGTGCTATAAAACTAAAGCCGGGACCTTTCGACAGGACCAGTTTTCCCATAATCTTTTCATCTAGTCACTGAATTCTAGTGGTGCTAGTATTGTGGATAATCAGGATTATCCCTCTTCTTATTCTCATACATTTCACTGGTTTTGACTTAGCAAAATACAATTTGCCCTTCATATATTTAATCTGTGTTCAGTGTTCACTTTACAATAGGTACCTACAGGCCTGTGCTAAGGTCCGTATGATCTTGAAGATCCGTATAGTTGCTGTACCTACAGGCCTGTGCTAAGGTTGTTTGAGTACTACTATACTTGTTGATCGAGCAGAAATGCAGAAAGCACCGGCCCTATGTGTCTTTCGTTTCTGTGGCATAGGAGTGAGAGAAAGAGAAGACTTCTCATCTGCGGATCGAAGAAGATCCGAGGCATAGATTGCAATGCAATTTTTCGGAGCTCTGAAAGTCTGCAAGAGCTGGCCCTTTTCTGAATGGTGTGTGGGAGCACCACCGTGACTAGCCAAGGCAGCTCACCTCTATGTCCATCCCCTTCTTGAGCTAAAAATCAAATTAAATCAAAATAGTAACACAACCTCAACATAGAAAGGAAATGGCAATAAGAAAGGGGCGCAAGAAAATGTATCCAGGTGAGGAGGAGCCAGATCCAGGACATAGGCCACGGGTCCAGAGACCGATAAGTACGCTAGGGGAGGAAGGAAAAGGGAAAAGAAAGAAAAGGAGGAGAGAAAAGGAAAAGTAAAAAAGTGAAGGGGAAAATGGGAGATGGGTAAATAAGATTCATCTGCGATTATAGATGATTATTAAATTATGATCGTTTTGGTACCGGGGCATCGGAAAGGTGTCCGGTGAGAGAGGTTGTTGGTATCGAGTTTACGTGTAGAAATGTTGTCGATTGCTTATGTGCATAGAATCGATGTTGTTTGCATGCTTGTGTGAATTACAATATTGAATTGAGTGTTCGGGTGATACTTCCAGGTGGAGGTTTTGGTTTGACGCTCCTCCACGCATTGTCTATAGGGATAACCAGGCAAGTGCATGGTAGAATAGTGGATTGTGATGAATGCCTGGTATTTGTTTTATGCCATGATTTAAGTCAAGTTATGAAATGCTATCCTGGCTTATCTGTTGACTGTATTGCGATGAGTGATGCTTATGATTGAGTATCAACATTTGAAGAATGTTGCATTTGCATTGCACCATGAGCATCATGAAAGCCCTACGACGGTAGGCGTCCCACGCGGTGGGAATGACATGACCTACTTCGATAGGCACCTCCAGGGATGGAGATAGAGGGGTTTCATCGACGGGTGAAGCAACTCCACTATACCGGTATAAGCAGCATACAACGGCGCATTATGCATTGCACTCATGGACCTACAACGGTAGGCCTCCCATGACAGTGGGGAAATTGAGACCTACTTCAGTAGACGCCTCTAGGGATGGATGTAACGCCCTAGGGTCCAAACCGACTCAGACCTAACCACATTCTGGATAGACCACGCACACGTAGCAACCCACTTGCACTTTCGTCCTCGCTTCGCGCAAAACGGTTAACCGGGGGTGCTACCATTGGAACTCCTAGGCTTATATGTAAGTGCTTCTCAAGGTAAACTAGCAAGGTGGGACTAACCCAAAAATTCATGTGCACACACACATGGGCCGGGGTGTCACATACACCCCCCTCAAAGGACCCGACGTCCTCGTCGGACCAACATACCCACACCGGGGCAAATGATAAAGATCTCCTCTCTTGGCACATGTCCGTGCGTTCAGTGCCAGCACATATGCCATGCCGTGTGTCCACTCCGGGCCTACACGCGCCACGCGCCATATACCCACGCCCTTGACCTGCACGCGCCCATGTAACCGCGAGAGTCGGCTCTGATACCATTTGTAACGCCCTAGGGTCCAAACCGGCTCAAACCTAACCACATTCTAGATAGGCCAGGCACACGTAGCAACCCACTTGCACTTTCATCCTCGCTTCGCGCAAAACAGTTAACCGGGGGTGCTACCATTGGAACTCCTAGACTTATATGTAAGTGCTTCTCAAGGTACACTAGCAAGGTGGGACTAACCCAGAAATTCATGTGCACACACACATGGGCCAACATGGGCCGGGGTGTCACAATGGAGGCAGAGGGGTTTCATCGACGGGTGAAGCAACTCTACTATACCAGTATAAGCTGCATACAGAGGTGCATTGCATCACATTGCATTTGCAGGAAATGAACAGATGACAGGGAGGAAACCTAGAGATTCTGGGTTACAATTCATAAATGTGATTTGGTGATTACCGTACAAACGACATAGAATTGTTTTACGGTTTTTGGCTACATATTGGATTTACAGTTTACAGTTACAGATTTGATTTACAGCTTACAGTTATAGATTTGATTTACAGCTTACTATTCACGAAATCGATTGAGTGCTAAAGTGATGTCACTGTTTTATCGTGTGCTTATTGTGTCTTCGGACTCACCCTTACTTTATCATTGTTTTTTAGGAACCTATTGAAGGCAACATGCATGGGCGGGAATAACACAGTTGTTTCACATGTAACAGTAATTCACATATCATCTACAGTTAACGTATTTAACCTTGAATGGTTGAGTACCTTTTTTGTAATTAGCAAATTTATACCTCTGCTGCGCTTAGTGTCAAGCGTATCGACTTTTGTCATTTGGTTGATATTTAAATAAAAGAATTGCTTCACAAGACCAGCAGCAAAAGTTGGAGTTAGTAATATTATAGAGTAGGTGGTAACACTTTGGGCTCAGGGAGGGGCCGGGGTGTTACAAACAGTGAGATGCATTATTGCTAAATATTAATGTCAAGCTATGTTGCTTCTTTATTAGGTACCATTACAGTGTGGCTGACTCAAGGCTTCAGTAGCATATAGAAAAGGAAAATGAGGATAGCCTGTACATTAGTTGTGTGTCTTCTTCAGCAAATCTTTGGGCTCTCATTATAGATGCAGGATCCGGTTTATGTTCTCAAGTTTATGAGCTCTCACTAGTTTTTGTACACAAGGTACAATACAATCTGACGAAGCATGATCATTAATGTCCTGGATGAATTGTTTAGTGAGGATTCCTAACTCTTTCCATATACATAGGACTGGATAATGCAGAAGTGGGAGAAAAACTTCTACATAACAGCAATACTGGAGTAGCCAGTGAAAGTTCATTGGTTGTAATGTCCAAAGGTATGTCGGTCACGATTTGTTATTACTTTTGTTTGCCACTTCAGTTTCCATTTCCAGACCATTTCTCCATTAACAATAGAAAGTCCCAATGTTTTATTTCTACTTAGTTATCTTGTTGCTTCCCATAAGTGGCCCTTCTGTCGGGGCTTATTCATGATCAGCTACAATTCGTTCCTGCTTGGATCCCTCCTGATCTGATTTGGTTTGAATTGTATCGGTTGTTTTCATAGCCTGCAGGGATATGTGACGGCGTTTTAGATATCTGGTGGAGATGTGCAGGTTGTGTAGTTAGTTTCCTTTGGGTGCTCAATTTCTTACTCTCCTCTTCTCTCTTCAGATGAATTCAGCCCATCTTTGTCAAGCTCCTCAGCTCACCCAGCGAGGATGTCCGCGAGTAGACATGAGAATAATTTATGGAAGAATTGTCTTTTCCTTGATATACTTGTACGGCATGGTATTTAGGTTGATCACGGCGTCTCGATATATTGGAATAGTATTATTCTTTTTATCTGTTGCAACACACGGGCATGTAACTAGTGTGTGTGTATTGCAATAAGACACGAATTTCATATCACACATAGACATAACTGATTGCATATCACACATAGACATAACATGAATAAAGACTAGGGCTCCATGCCCAAGAAGGCTCAAAACCACAAGCTCAAGAACATACAACCAAAATTGATGAGCATCATAAGATCTAACATTTGAAGTTAGCAATGTCTAGAGAAACTCATTCTCCTTTTAAGAAAGAGGGGACCGGACGCGTTCCCACAACCTGCAACATTTCCAAAACAACCTTGAACCAAGATTCAACTAAGCAACTTAACAACCATTTAATATGAATGCTAAGTGATTAGGTAAATCGATATTTAATAAGTGCAGTGCAAAAGGGATCTACTCTCAAGCTATGCATGTCGTCAATTAGGATCACCTAAAAAAAGTCAACAGAACAAGTGTGAATCTAAAGACTCAACAAGCATATAATAGAAACAATAAACATTGCTACATGCATAAGCAATAATCTAGCCATATCAGTTTTCACATGTTTCCATATAATCATTAACATAACCATGTCATTATTCTCGTTCTCATCACTATCTTTTCATTAGTGCAATGCAACACTACTCTACATGTTTATTTGCTCATCACATTGCTTATACCGGTATAGCCTAGGTGAACACCCGTCGATGTTCACCTTATCATGGGCCTGTCATTGTCGGCACGGGGATCTCTCTACTCCCGTGGAGGCCTACAGAGATAGGTCTTACATATCCACCCATGGTGGATATTTTCTCATCATACGAATGCGCATGATGCATATGTATATGTCTATTGTTATTAACATGTTCTATCATTATCATCATTTGCAGGGTAGCCTCATTGCTCACCCTGTTTCATCAATATTGCCATCATCATAACATTAAATATTGCATATTTCATAACATTCACAGTCTACTGTTCTACTATGTACTTGCCTATTAATCTAACAGATGATGTGTGGATGACACCAAACCTGAACCACCACCTGTACAAGCATCACCTAGCCTCAATACATTATAGCGATACATGCATTCATACAGATGGCATCGATACTACATGCAAAACTGACACAAATAATCCCTCCCTCACTGGACACCTTCCCATTGTCCCGGTGTTCAACCGACCATAATATAAAGATTTCATCATCTTTATTCGCAAATCAAATTCTACATGCTTAACTTCTCTTTGCTCACTATCGGGCCAAACAAACATACCATCTAACCTTTCTCTTCTCTAATCTCTCTTTTCTCTAATCTCTATCATTCCCTCTTCAATTAGTTATACTAACCAATCTTACATTACTTTATCATCCAATAATTAATTTATTCCCAATCACCTACATTATTTAACCTATTCGGCTACACACCGATAGCCCCAACCTACTACTAGCAGCTACCACTACTACTCTCTTCATTCATTCTTCTTCTCCTTTTTCCCCCTCCCTCCATGAATTAACAAGATCAACTACCGTAGCACCAATTACACAATCCAAGCATTCGTACGGCTATACCAATTATTCGCCCCCTCACTGATCACTTATGCTAATAATTGCTTACTCAAAGCAATCAATAATTAGCCCGGCAAGCATCAATCCTAATAATCGGCATTTTAACTTCTACATGAATTGGTAAACAAGCAGGGAGGAGGGATTAAGGCATTACCCTAGCTTCGAATGACTAGATCGGGCACTACCTTTCTTTTCTTGGCCAAAATATGCAGATCAGGCTCCGGATCGACCTTCCCCTTTTATTTCCTTCTTTTCTTTTCTCTCCTCCTCTCCCTTTCTTTCTTCCCTTCACAGCCAACTCTTCTTCTTTTCTTGACTCAGCCGATCGACCCCCTCTACTTCTCATGGCAGCACTTGCTTCCTCCTTCCTCTCTTCTTCCTCTCAGCCGGCCGATCCCTCTTATCACGGCCAGTCAACTCCTCTCCTTCTCCCGGCCAACCTCGCCCCCTCCTTCTCGGCCAGTGCGGGAGCGCAGAGGGGCGAAGGCGGCGACTGGAGAGCAGCATCGGTGGTTGGGGGGTGACGACGGTAGCCTACAGGTAGGGGTGAAAACGGAACGGAAATATCCCGTACCGAACCGCATCGTTTTCTACATTTAACCCGATCGAATTCGTATTTTCGGACAAATTCAAATTCGGTTCGAAATACGGAATATCAAATTCGAAAACGGAGCGGAAACGGTTTAGACGTTTTCCGACCGTTTTCTACTTTTCTACATTTTATTCGGAATAAACCGTATTTTAAATACGGTTTAAACCGTATTTGGCCCACTAGAAATTCACTCACCTTCTCACAGCCCAGGAGCCCAGCGGCCAGCGCCCCAGCCCCCAGCCCATTTCTATCCCTAATCCCCCCTCACGCCCAGGCTCCTCGGCCGCCTCGGCTCGGCCGCGCCCCCGCCGCCCTCCGCGCCTTCCACTTCCTCCGCCGCCACCCCGACCGCTACACGGTTGATGGTGACTCCCCTGCCGCGACCTCCCTGCTAAACATGGCCGTCGACGCGCTCTGCGAGGAGGGTCACCCGCGCGCGGCCGCCGAGCTTGTCGAGCGGTGGCGGCACGAGGAGCACCGGTCGGCGCCCGACGAGCGGACCTACAACATCCTTCTGCACGGCTGGTCCCGCGCGCGCCGGCTTGACAAGGTGGGGAAGCTCTGGGCCGAGATGCGCCTCGCGGGCGTGCGGCCGTCGGTGGTCTCGTACGGGACTCTCATCGAGGCGCTCTGCGTGATGCGACGGCCGGACCAAGCGATGGGGCTCCTCGATGAGATGCGGGAGGAGGGGATCCAGGCGAATCTGCTTACCTGCAACCCCATCGTGTACGCGCTCGCGCAGGCTGGCCGATTTGGGGACGCCCACAAGGTGCTCGAGAAATTTCCTCTGTATGGTGTCGCGCCTAATATCTCCACATTCAACTCGCTCGTGTTGGGCTATTGCAAGCATGGGGACCTTGCTGGGGCTAGCAGTGTGCTCAAGGCGATGATGGGGCGAGGCATTTTGCCAACCGCAAAAACATACAACTACTTCTTCATGTTCTTTGCCAAGAATGGAAATGTTGAGCTGGGGATGAATCTTTATAGCAAGATGATCAACAACGGCTATGCGCCGGACCAGCTCACTTACAATCTCTTGATTAAGATGTTGTGCGAGGCGAACCGGCTTGAATTAGTGGTGCAAATGATACAGGAGATGAGAACTAACGGTTTTGAGCCTGATCTGGCGACAAGCACCATGCTGATACATTTGCTTTGCCGACGCCATCGGTTTGAGGGGGCATGTGCAGAGTTTGAGGACTCTGAGGAGGACAATGAGGAAGCAAAAGATATGGAAAGCGATCCTGACCTTATGGATGATGCTGATGAACTGTAGATGTTCTGCTAGCTGTTAATTGCTTGTTTTAGACTTGTATTGTATTTGTGTCGGCTATTGTGTTAATACTTAAGACCAAGGGTCATGCACTTGTTAATTATTATATGCACTTGAACTTGATCATGCACTTGGTAATTGTTACGTACTTGGTCACTTGTTAATTGTTATGCACTTGGTCCTACAGGTCGGTATTCCGTATTGAATTTTCGTATACCGACCGTGTTCGACATAATTCCGTTCGAATTGGTTCGTTTTCGAAATTCTCGATATTCCGTAAGTTCGCGTTCGTTTTCGTGTCCGGCTTTACCGCTTTCGCTTTCGTTTTCGTATTCAAATGTAGAAGTAGAAAACGGTTGAGGAGTTTTCCGACCGTTTCCGACCGTTTTCATCCCTACCTACAGGGGCACACACTCCGAGGGCAAGGGCGGCGTGTCGACAGCATGGGCGCGACCAGGCAAAGCTAGCGGAGAAAGTAGCGACGACTTGACCGTGGTGGTGCGCGTGAGGGGAGAAGGACGGTGGTGCAAGCCAGAGTGAGGGGCGACAGCAAGTAGACAGCGGCAACCGAAGGGCGACCAACGATGGCACTGGTGGCTAGGGGCGATGGCAAGGGCGCAAGGACACAGCGACAATAACGTTCAACACAGGTGGAAGAGTGAGTCAAATTGGCTCTCCTCCTGGCATACCTTTGAGGGGGAGGGGTGACATGGGCTGAGCTAGGCCGAAGTTGGCCCAGCTCCCTCACAAGTACTACAACAATGAAGACGAACCGGCTTCATTTCTTTCTTCACATCTCTCTCAAAAACATAAACACCATGCACATCCAAATCTAATTCTTTTGGGCTTTATAGATCATGTTCTTTTAAACTTTTGACTTTCATTTTTAGTTTCGGGTTATCGGAAGCCGAAACATACAATGTGGATTCTCCAAACAACTTCCCAAACTAGCCGACGTATGAACGGTCCACATTAACATCTCTACCATCCACCACCATCTCAAAAAACACAGTAAAAAACCATCAGGCGAAGACCAAAAAATCATTCGCAAAAGCTCACGCTTGACACTACTACCAGCTCAAAATTACAACTCCTCCGAGCCCTGGCTTTTTATTTCCTTTGTGGGATCCTATTGTTATCCGCTAATAACCTATAAATCTAACTGGCGCCCTTCAAAATCATCTATGAAATGGACACTGGGCCCCTTCAAGGCCCTCAAACGCCTGAACTAGCACTAGAACTGATATGGTTCTTCTAACTGAACGCAAGTGGTGGCGCCTATACAACTAAAACAAAATTCTGTCCTGATAGATCTCCAACGAACCGATAATTTTCTGTAGGAGCAGCTTCCGATGTAGCCGATACCTGCATATTCAACAGCAAAAGACACTGTTAACAGGCCAGCGCTAACAAATTTTGATGTTTGATGACCCACATGCTGGCCCAAAGAGAAACTTCATGGGGGCAGTGCCATAAAAAATCGGTACTTCACATACTTGATTGCGATTTCGCGTGTTTTCCTGATATGCGCATCTGACTCTGGAACATACATTAAAATCCAGTTTCAGCTGCAAGTACTCCTAAGAAGCACTACAACAAGATAAATAATACAAACGGAGAAGCGTGTTACCTAAAATCTGCTCGTCTTGTTGAATAGTGGTGGAAAAAGACTCCAACATCTTGCGGCACTCCTCTTGCAACGCCTGAGCAGATTTTCTTTCCACGCTCGGCATGGCAGGAACAGCACCATCTGACCATGTTGGCAAAGTTTTTGCTGCTGCAACGACTCCTCCATCGACAAAGTTAGTCTCTCCTGAGGTCAATGCGGCTGCATGCAAACACATACAAGAAAATTTCAATCAAAAGGTTGTGGATCAAGCCATATTCTTTGCAAAATGATTCATAAGGAAATTTTGTGGTTCCTACAATTGTGGTAGAGCTCATCATGCAAGCCAGCAATATTGAAGACTGACAAGAAGGAATCCAGATGAATCTTCGCAGGACTTGAGAAGTTTATATGCTCCCAAGGATTCTGCAGAATTTGTTGTGCACACATAGGTCATATAAGTTCAAAAATGGTATATCAAATAGTTTACAAAATGGCATAGTAATTTTTGTCATACAGGCTACTGTATTAATATGCCGAGCAGTAGCGGCATAGCAATTGTTTCAATGCTAGAGTGGTTTCCTCTAAGCATGATCCTATCTCAGAGATATACATTTAACTGACACAATATTTCTTAGTCCTGACAGGTGGGAAAAGAACTCCACTACAGAATTTGCTTGCAAGATAGGAAATAATAATTAAACTCAAATGCATGGCCATACCGTTGGTGATGAGAAGCCATATCTTTCCATAAACACACTGTTCACCCCACTCATATAATCGATTGTCATCTGTACATGGTCCAAAGAATGCAATAAGAAATGTGCTTCAAAATTTTTGAAAGAACAAGGCCATTGCAAGAAAAGTGCTTTCCACTATCCTTTTCATTTTAAAGACTAGTTATTGGCTCCTCTCGATAACAAAACATAAGAGGTCCGCAACCAAGGTGCATCTGCTGCTTGTGTGACGTAAATAAATCCATCCAAAATGAAAATTTGGTTTCAGAATTTCAGTAGCTTATAATATGAGCTAAAACAAGCCACCCTTTGCTCAAAAAAAAGTTTAAGTGGAGTCTACGCTCTAAACAGTACCTCATCTCCTTTTTTAACAGCATGCCCAGCCTTAATCATAACTTCAAGCATACGATCTTTGAAACGCCAATGCAGGAAACAGTTAGCATCAGGTGAGTGATTCAACATATCTGGGGAGAAAAGACAGATTTTAAGTCATAATTGAGCCTTAATGTTTGTAATCAGAAGATTAGAGTGTGTTAGCTGTCAGAAGTCAGAACAATATAGTCTTGAATTTTGTGCCTTTTGACAAGCATTTCATAGTGATTATCACGCCTGACTGGAAGGAATAAAGCAAAAGCATTGGTGTGAAATATGAAAATAGATATTAGTTACCCCCCCCCCCCCCCCAAAAAAAACAACCCAAATGGAGCAAAGAGTTTTTAGTATACCTACCTAATGAAACTGTTAAGAATTCTAGATGTTGGCCCCCATGGATCAAGAATTCATGACATAACACAGTGAAGTCACTAGGTACTGCTTATGATCAATTGATAATTGGTATGTAGCTTTCTGCTTTGGTGCTTTACTCTCTCCAATTTATGGTATAAAGGTACTATTTAGGTCTTAGTTACTACAGGCAAATTGTATGATAACATGGATTATAATTTCTATCCATTTGTTTGTGCTTCGTTAGTTCAGCCATCAAGAAGAAAAAGAATAGTAAAGCAGGCTTCAAGCCCTGTCTACTGACAACATAATAGAACAGCTGCACCACAAAAAAAATTTATTCTGTGAGTCCCGTGGTCCAATTCCTGGCTCTGCCCCTGCTTCTCCCAACAAAATTTCACCGTGCAGACATGCAGAAGCAATGCTGATATTATAACACATTATCAAGGATCAGTTTGTCACTTTGAGTTATTGTACACAATCTCAAACCAAGTCATATGCTAGAATGATATAACAATAGACAAACATGCATAAGAGTATGCAACAACATGAAACAAATAGAGTAAGAGGTCACTGAAAGTACATGGTTTGGCCATAGTCTTGTGATTATTATCTCCCAGGGTCACACGCTAAGAGTTTTGTTGTTGATTTTAATTAGTACCTAATACAAACTGAAATGAAGTAAATAGGAGGAACATGAATAAACAAGAAAACAAGTACCAGCATAAGGGGCTAGGACATTTGCATCTTGGATAAAGGCTCCCATCCTCATTTTCAAGTTGACAGAGCGAGACTGAACAATACTCAATGCCCAGAGAAATCTCTCATGGTCACAGGCAAGACGCTTTAGCTTTAGAGGGATTGCTTTGTGCTGGACATTACCAATCAAGCTAGTGTTAGAGATGCCCAAGCCAGCAAAGTTGATAAAATAGAACAAAAGTGTACCCAATGTTTTTGCCAAAAATCAATTGCTCGCTGCTGGAGTTTTAACATTTTTGAGACAAGATCTTGGTCTTCCAGATCCATTAGATCCTCCTGGCAAGACAGGCATGTAAATTCATTCAAACTGTAGAATCAGGTATGAGAAGCTTCCATCTCAAAAGAAAGGCAAAGCAGGAGTTACATTTTATTTAGCTTTAGAATACCTTCGGCGCCAGAAGCAAGCTGGTGCATTCATCAGCACTAGGCAAAAAATCACCATATAACTGCCAAAAGTTCTCTTCTACATCAAATGCATAGAGAAGAAGGCAGGCTAACCTTAGATCCCAGTCAGTCTGCAAGAGGAATACAAATTACATTAGCTTGGAGATCTACATCACTATTGATTATTGAAGCTTTGACACTCAGTGAATGGGGAAAACAGGATTCAAGTGTTAACGGTGATGTCATTCCTTTTTCTCCCATTTAACAGTAAGGATGATTTTCAGAGGCAGATGGAATGTGTAGTCAAATTGGTCTCGAGTCTCAATTACACACTGTCCTTCAACACTAACTGCTGTAGAAACCAAAACACTCCAGGAACTCTGGAATTGCATGTACAACCGCAACTTCAACACATTATAATTAGAGGGCTCCAAACTTGTTCCAGAATGCTTCCCATAACCAAAGAATTAAATTTATTTAATAAAGGGCCCAACAACTGGTAAACCAATTGATTAGTATGACAAAGATGTTTGCTAAAATCTAGAAGAAATCAGGAATAAAATTAATAGTTTGGTTTCACTTCACAACATAACACTTCATCCATTTACCTCAGGATCTGTTGACTCGATAATATCAAATATAGGATGGTCTAGTGGGATAATGTCAGGAAAAAACATCCAAGGATGTTTCTGAGTTATAGTCAGCATCAGCTCCAATGGAATCTCCATAATCACCTGAAAGAGTAAAAATAATCAATATATCTGTCAAGAAAATTCTACACCATTGTGTAACTAAACTTAATTTATTGTTTAAACAGTAATAATATGCACGCCAAGATGCATCATTATTTCTGAAAAGAACAATTATAGCCAGCATTAAGGTGAAGCGTCAAGGTGCAGTTGTAAAGCATTACATTTGACACCAGCAGATATGTAGCATAACCAACTGACTTGATTGGTCATTAATCAGTAGACATATAGATATATTAGTATGCAATCTTCATGTTAACAAGACATGCACCAATTAGTACCGAGTAGCAAAATATACAACCATCATCGCTGCATCCAGTACACATACTTCTTTCTACACACAAGCTGAGTATAATGTCCAATTGGAAATATGAACAACAAACTTGAATAGATAAGCTCTAATTAGAGGTGTGACAAGGTCACAAGAAGGAAAGGAAATGACTGCCCACTCTGGCTCTGCGGAGTGGCTGGACGTCCCGGGAAGCATAGACTCCCATTCCATCCGGCCCTTCCAAGAACTCAATGCCGTATGCACGCATCATCCGGGCGTATCCTATCCGGTAGAAATCGGGGTCGGCCGGCTCCATCTGCACAACACATCACATGCGCGTATGACATAACCAAGTGTCAGCAACGTAGCCGAAACACATGCGCAATGAGCACCACAAATATCCGGGGAAACACCTCGGGCGGGAAGGGGTCCTCTTCCTGCGGCGGCTCGAGGAGCCTGAGAGGAGGGGTATCGTCTTGCTGCTCGGCGACTTCCTCCACGGGCGGAGGCGGCGGCGGCGCCTCCCGGAGGCGCGGGCGGCCGGCGCGAGGGGGCCGCGAGAGAAGGCGCCGGGCGGCGCGGCGAGGCGGGAAGCGTGGGGCTGGGAGAGGGAGAGGGGAGGGGAGGAGGAGAGGGGAGGCAGTGGGAGTCGCCATGGGATGGGAGGGAAGAGGAGCGAGCGTAGCCTAGCGCGGTGGAACTGGGGGAGCGTGAAGACGTTATCTACTATTTAGCGGGACGCGTTGGGCAGTGTCGCTTCCGCCTTCGCTACGGGAAAAGCATACGTTTTCGGATATTGCCCGGTAGGGCCGTAAAAAAAGCTCGAGGCTTATAAGCTATTTGAGTTTGGCTCGTTGTAAGATTGATTCGAGCTCGGTTCGAGCTATTAACGAGTCGAATTCGAGCTTCGGAAAAAGCTCGCGAGCCTGAACGAATCGAACTCGAATAGTTCGTGTAAGTTCGAATGTGTCGCGACCCCGCATCAAGACTCAATCACCGCACCGCACCCCTGGCCTCCCTATTCGCATTCCGCATTTCCGCACCGCAATCCGCCAATCCCTAACCCTAAATCCTCCCCCCCCCTCGGGCGCTCCCCGGTTCCCCCCCACCCCGCCTCCGCCTCCGCCCAGAATCCCAGATCTGCCGCTCGCGGCCGGCCCTGCTCGTCCCCCCCCCCCCCCCCCGACGCCGGCCGCCTCCGCCCCTCCTCTCCTCCCACCCGTCGGCCGCCTCCGCGCAGATCCGCCGCTCACGCCCCCTCCTCGTCCCCCCCGGCGCCGGCCGCCTCCGCCCCTCCTCTCCTCCCACCCGCCGGCCGCCTCCGCCCAGATTCGCCGCTCGCAGCCCTTCCTCGTCTCCCCCCCCCCCCCCCCCGACGCCGGCCTCCGACCCTCCTCTCCTCCCAGGCTCCCACCCACCGGCCGCCTCCGCCCAGATCCACCGCTCGCCGCCCATCCTCGTCCCCCCGGCGCCGGCCGCCTCCGCCCCTCCTCTCCTCCCACCGGCCAGCCGCCTCCACCCAGATCCGCCGCTCGCAGCCCCTCCTCGCCCCCCCCCCCCCCCCGACGCCGGCCGCCTCCGCCCCTCCTCTCCTCCCATCGGCCGGCCGCCTCCGCCCAGATCCGCCCCTCCTCTCCTCCCACCCGGCGTCCGCCGACCGCCTCCGCCCAGATCCGCCGCTCGCCGCCCCTCGTCGTCCCCCCCCCCCCGGTGCCGGCCGCCTCCGCCCATCCTCTCCTCCCACCGGTCGGCCGCCTCCGCCCAGATCCGCCCCTCCTCTCCTCCCACCCGCCGACCGCCTCCGCCCAGATCCGCCGACGCCGTGCCCGTGTTCCTCCTCTGCAAGGTTTGATTCTTGTCTCCGTTCACATTGCTAGACAGAACAAGATGTAGATGTCTTTCTGCTTTCTGCTGTGATTGCTAGACAGAACAATCAGATGTGGTTGTGGTAGTAGACTGCTTTCTGCTTGTTTGAACACGTTGTGTATATGTTGTGGTTGTGGTAGTAGACTGCTTTCTGCTTTCTGCTAACTATACTGTATATGTTGTGTATATGTTGTGGTAGTAGACTGCTGCCTTGCTAACTTCAGTATATGAACACGTTGTAGATGTCTGAAAATGCACAATCAACAGAACAATCTAGTCCTTCACTGGCTAGAGAGTCAGATGGCATGGCAACCACAGTACAACCAGAAAATGTGCAAGTGGAGGGTCAAAAGGAAGGACCAACGAAACCCACTAGGAAGAAGAAATCCCCAATATGGAATTTCTTTGAAGAATGTCAAGTTCCATCGAAGAAAAAAAGAGGGGAGATGGAAAACAAGGTGAAGTGTAAGGCCTGCAGAGCTTTGCTAACAAAGAACTGTAGTGGTACTACATCACATTTTAAGAGGCATCTCGAGCAATGTGATTATTACAAGCTTCAGCAGAAATCCAAGCAGCAAATGACCATCAATTTTCGTAGCACTGAGGAAGGTGATGTTGATACTGAAACTCCTTATGTTGCTGTCCCTGGTTATTATGATCCTACAAAAATTCGTGAACTTATTTGCAAGATGATCATTGTTCATGAGTTACCATTCAGTATTGTGGAGTATATGTGGTTTAATGCTTTGCTGAAATCACTAAATCCTTCATACAAAAAGATGTCTAGAGTCACTATTAGAAATGAATGCATGAAGCTCTACGAATCTGAAAAGGAAGTACTGAAGAAGGGTTTTAAGGATATTAAGAAGATCAGCCTGACATGTGATCTTTGGACGTCTAATCAATCTCTATGTTATATGAGCCTAGTTGCACACTACATAGATGAAAATTGGTCAATGCATTGTCGTGTCATTAACTTCTTAGAGTTGGAGCCTCCCCATACTGGTGTAGTCATTTGTAATGCTATTTCTGATTGTTTGGCTGCATGGAAAATTGAGGATAAGATAGCTAGCATCACATTTGATAATGCCTCGAGTAATGATCTTGCAGCTAAATTGCTGCTTGCCAAGTTTACAAACCGAGGTGCCCTTTGGTTTAAAGGAAAGTTCCTTCATAACCGCTATTGTGCTCACATTCTAAATTTGGTTGTTCAAGATGGTCTTAAGGTTATTCAACCTTTAATTGACAAAGTTCGGGAGACTATCAAATACATCAAGAAATCTAATAATCGGGCGTATAAGTTCATTGCTGATATTGATTCTCTTAATCTTCAGCGTAGAAAGGGATTGACTCTTGATGTGTGCACTAGGTGGGGTTCAACATATAAAATGTTAGATTCTGCTTTTCATTATAGAGCTGCTATTGATGTGTATGCCGCTGGAGATGCTAATTATAGATGGCAGCCAACGAAGGTGGATTGGAATTTGTATGAACAAGTTAAAGACGTGTTGTGTGTTTTTCACTTGGCTACAGAGGAGTTCTCAGGTTCAACCTACCCCACCTCCAATTTGTTTTATCCCCATATTGTTGATATTAAGAAGGAAGTAGGGCAATTGTTATTGTCTAGGGATGAATCTCTTAGAAAAATGGCTGATGCAATGGTAGACAAGTTTGACAAGTATTGGGGCGCAGAATGCAACACTTTATTTACAATTGCTGCAATTCTAGACCCAAGGTTTAAGATGGGCATGATTCAATTCACATTTCCTTCTTTGTACTCAGAAATTGATCTCCCATAAAAACTTGCATCTGTTCAATCTGCAATACATGAGTTGTATGCTTTATATGAAAGTGAGTACAAAAAAAAGCATGAACAATGATTCTTCCTCTCAATGCACTAGTACATCTGCTGTTACTTCGAGCAGTGCTTTCTCAACTGCTAGCCAATTCCAAGAGTTCATGAAAGCCCAACATGCTACTCATCCATCAAAATCAGATTTAATGAAGTACTTGGATGATCCGGTTGAAGTTGTAGCAGTGGACAAATTTGATATACTTCAGTGGTGGAGGATGAATGAATTGAAGTATCCAGCAGTGGCTAGGATGGCTAAAGATGTTCTCACTATTCCTATTAGCACAGTCTCATCAGAGTCAGCTTTTAGCACTGGAGGTCGAGTGATTGATGACTATCGTAGCTCTTTACTCCCATCAACAGTGCAAGCTTTGGTGTGTACCTCTAGTTGGATTAGAGGAGGCCACCACAAACCAGCACATTTGGTAAGTTTATGGATGTTGTTTCTTAAACAAAATAATTAAAGTCTACATCTAATCCTTGTTTACATTATGTTCTTACATAGGAGGCTGATGCTAATTCTATTATGTTGTCATCAATCGAGACTCCAATGAACTTTCGATTGTGGGTAGCAATTAGTGATTATGTCTTCTTCAGTAGGTATGCTTTACTTTTCTTATGTGCTGCCTTTTGACTGCTGTAATTCTAATTTCCAACTGCACTTGACATATTTGTTGTGTTGCAGTGCTGACTGCTGTAATTCCAATTTCCAACTGCACTTGACATATTTGCTGTGTTGCAGTGCTGCCTGCTGTAATTTTTTTGTGTATTGCTGTAATATCTGTCATGCAAAAATTTTGGGGGTGCTTCAAAGCCAAGTCTTTCCAGTAGCCAGCTCATTATATAAGTTTCTTACTCTTCTGGTGAACTCAAGGAGATGTTATTTGGGTTTACTCTTTTGGTGAACTCAAGGTGATGTTATTTGGGTAAACTATTTCCTAGTCTGACTTACAAAGCCAAGGAACCACCACTCCACCAGTGTCACTTTTTGTTTTGTACTTCTTGCCAGATATGCAGCACGGAACAATGGATTGATGGCTGTCCCAGTCATCCATGGAAGGCTTGCTGTGTTGACAATTGCAACATGCCGTCTGTTGTCCGTGTCTTGACAATATTGATGTACTTAGTCGTGTTGGATGCAAGCAACTCCTGTCAGCTGTGTTAATTTGTTGTTGCATGTCAGCTGTTAGCTAGCTCAACTCCTGTGGACTACATTATGTTTGTGCTGCTACTGCCGTGTCTTTGTCTGCTGTCCAAATAGGGCCCTATGTCCAAATGAACTTTGTTTGCAAATCCCATGTCATTGTTACTGTGTTGTTTGTTTTTCTGTGGTTCCTGCGAATGGAAGGTCCTGCGAATGCCCTTTTGTTTTGTGTTGCTACTGCTGTGCCTTTATGGCTTTATCTGCTATTCTGCTGACTGCTGCTACTACTGTGTGCTTTATGCTTAACGAGCCTCGACAAGCTTTGTCGAGCCGAGCTCGAGCCCAGCTCAAAGCTTGATAGAAATCTTGGGCTCGTTCGAGCTCGGCTCGAGCTTCTATCGAGCTCGAGCCTGACAAGCTGGGCTCGCTCGAGCTCAGCCCGTTTACAGCCCTATTGCCCGGTACTCTTTTCGTCCTATAATTGTCAACGTCCCATTCGATTCATACAAAACATTCATATTAGAGTTAAAAACCATATACCACAGCCGAAAAAATGATTGCCGTCTCAAAATGTTATCGATCCAATCCGACATTGGAAATGTACATGGATTTTTGCGATGCAAGCGACTGACCCAAAGCACAAAGCCAATTGCCTCAAAACTTATGATTCAAAACCTCTGAAAATAACAAACGAGCTCAAAACATTTGATCATTTGCAAAGTATATAACAGAGAACCTCTTCTTTTCACCTTTCTACCCTGTCACCCTAGGAAATAGAGGAACTCAGAAAGCCGTTATCTTCCCTTTCAGAGATAACAGCCTCGGTTCATTCCTTCAGTAAACATCACTGAACGAGCAGTCAGGCTCCGTATCTTAATAGAGTCCAAAAACTTCTGTTCCTCAAGTGGCCGAGATAGTTACTCCACCGATATCAAAACTGATGCAACGAGAACTGCAAAGGGCAAGCGAAATTCCTTGGCCAACTGACGATGCATCAATCATGCACACCATTGCCGTTCGCATAGTAGGTTCCATTTGCTACACCATTAGCATGCTTCTTTGCATGTCCATTCAGGTGTACTGGGGGTTTCAAGGAACCATTGCTGAGTGGATGTTCAGCCGCAATAGTGTGACCATTGCAGCTGTCTTGCAGCACATGGTCCAGTTGCCCAGACGACGCAGCAATTAGTCCTGCAGGCAGTGCATGTTGAGCAGATTGTCAACATCTCATTCCTCCATCAAAAAACAACAAAACCACAGGCAGTACATATTGAACAGATTGTCAAAGATTGTAACATCCCACCAGACAGGTGGTTTCCAAAAGCTTCAAGTAGCTTACCGACAAATGGTGCAGAAGGTTTTGAAGGTCTTGACTTAAACTCCGGATGGAATTGGACACCAACAAAATATCGATGATCAGGTATTTCAATGATCTAGAAAAATAGTAAATTGGTAAGAATCACATCAGCATGGAAAAACTGAGATGTGTTCAAGCACGAGTTTTGTCTCCGAATTATACCTCCATTCTCCTTCCAGATTCATCTTTGCCAACAAATTGAAGTCCGGCGTTTTCGAATATTGGCACCATATCAGGATTTACCTGTGAAGGTGGTTAATTTTACATATAAAATAAAAAATATGGTCGAATCAAAAGATCTTAAGTAGCAAAACCCAGACATTTATACATCATTATGAACTAGTAAAGATGATTAACAGACCTCATATCTGTGTCGATGCCTCTCATCTACATAGTTGACATTACCATAGCTAGGTGATTGAAACAAAGCCCATGAGTGGGCAACCAATGGTGTCAACATATAGAACTAAAATAGAAAACATGCAATTGTGCCAAGGGAATGTACACTCACAGCTTGGCAGATTTGCAATCAGTAACCTTGAAAAATGTCCTCCTTGATCCAAGACGCATGGTCCCACCCATATGTGTTTTGGAACCCTAAAAGAAATACTATCAGATTGTAGGAAACAATATATGAGCTAAAGGAAGCTTGTAAATACACCTAATGCAATATGCTTGATACAGAGAAAATGACTTGGTGTCTGCAGACAAACAATTGTCCCTGTAAGATGGCGCTGGTGGTGAGTGGGGGGGGGGGGGGGGGGGTATGAGCATATGATTTTGCTAATCTGGACTGAGAACTTAAAGATTACCTCTGACATAAAAATAACACATGGAGTCTTCGTGTTGGGATCAAATTCCGTGCTGTTCGCATCAGGGAAGTTCACAACATGACGCGCAAACTCTACAACAGCAAGCTGCATGCCAAGGCAAATACCAAGATAGGGGACATTGTTTTCACGGGCATACTTAGCAGCCAGTATTTTGCCCTTAACACCTCTGTGTCCAAAGCCACCAGGTACTAAAATGCCATCAGCACCCTGAAATGAAAGTTCTTCAGACACGTACAAAATTTATAGATTTAGCAATATTCCAGGGGAGTAAACTTCTCACCCTCAATAAACTCCATGCTGTGTTGTAATCATCAGGTGCCTATAAAATTTAACCACAGCCAGGTAAGGAAATACAGCACAGAGTAAAGATGCTGCATAATATGAGTTGTCCAAACCTCAGTGGCAGTTGAATCCTCAAGATCGGTGGAAGCAACCCAATCAACAACAAGTTTTCTGCGGCAAGCAACAGAAGCGTGCAAAAGAGCCTACGAAAAATTGCAAAAGAGAAAATGTTGGACAATAATGAAGAGATTTAACAACCAGAATGAAACAATGGCCGCAGGGATCATCTCACCTTCAACACAGAAAGGTACGAATCAGATAGACCGGTGTACTTTCCAACCATGGCAATTCTGACCTAAAATGAGAGTACAAGTCACTTGGGCCTAAGAAGTAAAGGTTCCAGATAAATAAAACAATGTTGAAGGTGAAAAGAAAATCAACTGTGTCCTGTAGAGTGTCATATAAAGTAGCCCTTGCCACCCATTCCTCCAAATTTGGCTCCCAAGCAATGCTGCAAACATTAGAAAGGAGTATTTAGAATACCATATGGCATATAGCAGCATGACATCTCTGGAAGAAATGATTGTAAGGTACATGAAAACAAACCTTTCAAGATTCAGATCTTTAAGAATAGCATCATGTGCCTTTTGGTCCTAAAATGGCACAGGAAGATATCAAGCATAGTGCATGGGGGCAAAATGTACATTGGTATATAAAAAATGAGATGTGCTATACCCATAACAACAAAGGAATACGCCAAATGTTAGAAACATCATATAGAGTAAAAATATTAGCTGCCTGCAACCAAAAGAACTCATTAGCAAGAGCAATTAGTTGCACATGCACATTAACCGTTGCCAACAAGGACAATTTCAGTACCGGCACATGGCAGAACTGAGAGAGTTTTTCTTTCACATTTTCCTCCAGCTCCTATCAACAATAAAAACCATGGCAGTAGTTAATAAATCAAAACTTCACAACAGGATCAGAGCGCTGGATAAAGGTAAATAGGCTCATTGACTAACCTTAGTACTGCGACAGGCTAAAATATTTGGTGTGAGACCAAGTCCTCTTAAACCACGTACACTGTGTTGAGTTGGCTTAGTTTTCTACAATAACACAAAGCACAGATGTAGAATCAGAAAATAAACCAAATTAGTATGCTTAATTACAACATGCAGAGCATAATTAGCAAACAGCAAAAACTAGCAGGATGAATTGACTGAGAAGTTTTCTTACCTGCTCACCGACGACATTCAAAACCGGAACAAGACTGACATGTACCAAGCAGAAATTACCAGCACCTTGCAAATAAAAAAAAAGTGGAATAAGATTATAAATACCATCAGGGAGAAGAAAAGATAGAGTACAATATTTATTTATCTAATTGTGTAATTTCCTTACCAACACGATAGGAGAATTGACCTAAAGCTTCAACAAAGTTCATGGATTCAATATCCCCTGCAGCATGAGTGTCAAATATAGTTAAGTTACAAAAAGATTAGAACTTCCAAAATGAACAGTAAGAAAAAAATAAAGATTCCAAAACGAACTATATGTTCAAACAGTTGGTTTTCTATTGCCACCTATAGTGCCACCCAGTTCAATTACACAGACGTCAGCAGGTCCCTCCTTGCCATCAACAGGAACCATTGCGACACGCTCAATCCAGTCTTGTATTGCATTTGTAATGTGTGGGACAACCTTAAAAGTAAAATTGTTCGAATAGATTAGAACTTCAAGAACTGCAGAAACTAAAGTCAAAGATAGTCTGGAGGAAATGGCTTGCACCTGAACAGTCTTTCCCAGGTATTCTCCCTTTCTCTCTTTCTCAAGAACAGACTGCCATCAACCATCAAAACAAAATCAGTTAAATAAACAAGCAAGAGTTGATTATTTTTGCAACAATTAGGAAAATATTTGTTCATGTTGTTATTATCACATACTCATGTGGCTAAATATAAGTTATGTTGTGCTTTTGATATACCCATGGATGAGAAAACCAGAAATAATTTTCATTCCAAGCTGTTACAATACATCAACATCAAAATGTAAGGAGCTTTAAATTATGTTTGAAGGTTATATAACAAATAAAGTGGATAAGAAGCTGATGAAGCCTTGTATGACCGAGTCACACCATGAAGATTAATAAATTGAAGTGATGTTAAAATACAGTCAGCATGTACATTATCTAAGCTCCTGTAATTTGACATAACTCTTAACAAGGAGATGGTGCTTTGCACACCTGGTAGATCTTTCCGGTGGTTATGTTATTGTCACGAGTCAATTTAATATCAAGAAACCTCTCGTAGTTCCCAAGATCCAAATCCACCTGCAACAAGTAGAAGACAATAACACTACATCAAATGAACAGATATGTGCTAACATGGATGCATAGATGACTAGGTTGTATTCCAATACCTCGCCACCATCATCTAACACAAACACTTCACCGTGTTCGAAAGGAGACATAGTTCCAGCATCAATGTTAAGGTAAGGATCTGCACATGAGTGATACAATTAGAACATGTCAACATTGTGAAGACAAAAGCAATCAGTTCAAGCACCTAGCCAGGTAACAGCTGGCATGAGGTTAATCCTACAACACAAAGCTACCCAATGAAACCGAGTAGAAGATCCTTACGGAAAAAAAATAGCCACAACAACACAACAACCAAAACAAAGAAGGGTGTAGTTAACTAGACAATGATAACTATGAACAAACGAAACATGAACAAACGAAACAAATTAATCCAAAGATCCAAGTTACACCCAACGTGTATCCAAAGGTTGGATGGAATGACAGATATTGAAATCAGCCTTTTTTGGCGCTGCGACATCGAGCATCCCTCCAAAACATACGAGACCTCCAATACAGAAACAAGAAAGGAGGGATAACCTAGTAGTAGTTCTTTAAACTTTTCCCAACCATCTTGTTCCCTTGTGCTATAACAGCATGGAAGAACAAGAGTTTAGCCTAACGTAGATAAGCAGTGTGACAAATTTCTTCACACCAAACAAAAGTAGCATCCTTGATCATTCCCTCTCGGCTCTCGTTCATATGAATTTGATCCATTGACTAATCACAAAAGACTCGAAGTAGAAAATGCAATGCTACAGGCACTGCAAAGTGTAAATTTAACAAGCGGAATCAGTTCCAGGGCGTCAAGACCAATGTTGGGTGAACAACTACTGTTACAACCTCGTAATTTCAAAATCGTAAGGCCGCGCAAGCAGCATCCATTGTAGAGCTCCTAAACGGAAAAGTAAAATAGATTCCTCTTCGCTCGAATTTCTATTTGGCAATGATGAAATCTCCTAAAAAAATCTTAATATTTTCTCTCTCGCGCGCACACAAGACAATTATATTAGACAAATCCACACACAGGGGGGATTTCAGAACATATGAATCGCCCCCATTATCTGATCTTTGCCAGGTCTTCCTCAATCCTCATCAGAACGGGGGCCAGGAACGAACCACGTACCGATCTTGATGGACGTAACGCGGAGGCCGCAAGCCTTGAGCAGGACGCCTATGCTGCTCGCCGTCACCCCCTTCCCGAGGCCGCTGACCACGCCGCCGGTCACCAGAACGTACTTCATCTCGCGGATCCCCTCCTCCCCCTGTGTCGCCTGCTCCCCTCTGCGCGATTCGCTGCGCGAGTTCTTGGGTTCGCAGCGTGTGTTTGGGGTTTAGGCGCCGCCGTCAGGGGAAGAGGAGAGGGTGGGAAACGGAGGCGCAGGGGATAGGGGGAAGAGGGTTCAAGTATTTATAGTCTCCCAAAAAACAACCTATTCCCCTTATTCCTTTTCTTTTTCCATTTTTTGTTCTCTGTTTGTTTTTTAGTCTTACTTCTTTTGGATTTTGTGTTTAAGAAATTACAACTTGCTGTGTTCAAAAAATTGAATTATATTTTCAAATAAGTAAGTTTATAGTGGAATATTTGAATTTATTTCCGTAAATTTGGGTAAAATTATCCATGTTACATTCAATAAAGCTTGATTTCAACACTTATTTAATTATTTTTAATAAACTAATAATCTAAAAACGTTAATGACAATATTTTTTACCCTGCAACAGCAAGTAAACAATAACAATGCAAAATAAACTATTGCAATATAAATTAGCAATAGATAATATCAATTTTATATATTAATATAATTTATTGTCAGAACTATAATCCTACTTGACTCTATATGATCCTACTTTTATTATTACGATTCTATAAAATTCCTATTCACATGCTGAGCCATGTCATTTTTGCTCCGTAGGATATACCATCCTACGATAGATAGGTGTTGCGACGGTGGCAAGCGTCCTTGAACTTACCTTGGATAGTTGGCGAATTTTGTTTAAAATTTCAAGGAACTGTGTGCTTGCCTTCTGAAAAATCCAGAAACTGACAAGTGACCCCACAGATCAGTGCTAGGAAACCAGGTCTTCTCCCAAAACTCACTGACATGTGGGCCCAGCCCACGGTAAACTCGGGCCCACATTTCACCCCTGCCCCGGCACGCGCACCTCGTCGAACTCCCCACCATGCCGCCGTAACTGAGGCTCCGCAATCCCAACATGATCCATGGCTCCCACCTCACTGACACTAGGGCCCGAAATCAACCAGTCCCACGCGTCAGTGAAAATACCCTCGTGTCGCCCAAGTCCCAGGTGGTCGCGCCTCCCGAAGCAGTCACGAACGTACACACAGCAAAAAAAGGCAAAAAAAGAAGAAGATAAAAATGATTTAGAAAACACACCGCGACGCAGCGCTTCCTTCACATCAGAGCAGAGGGAGGCAGGCAGGCTCACACCCCTCTGATCACTCCCCCTCCTCTTCCAGCTCACACCCACCGGCTGCTTCCCACACAAATAATCTAGAACCTTCTAGATCCGCCGCCTACCCCGGCCTCCGCTCCCGCCCGATCGGATCCCAAAGGTGAGCCCCGCCCCCATTGCTCAAGATCGCTCCCGTCGGATTCCGATTCGGATCGAGGCACGTTTGAATCTGAGCTCTGTGCCTGATGCTGTTTAGGGTTTCGGTTCCCCGCGATTTAGATGGTTTATGATGGCGCCGTGAAGGACCAGGAGAGCTCGCCTAACCCGGCGTCGGCATCAGCGGCGCTATCGGAGACATCGGCGGCGGCGGCACCGTCGGAGGCCACAGTGAGCGCGCGACCGCCAAGGCCGGGGCACGACAAGCGGCTCGGCGTGCGGCACCCCTTGAAGCACCGCCGGTTCCGCGCGGGCGGGGAGATGATGGTGGAGCCCGGAGGGCTGCCGTCCGCGCAGGCGGAGGCCGGCGAGGTGGAGGAGGAGGCGTCGTCGGTGGAGAGGGAGGTGCAGGCTGGTGTCCTGGAGGTGGAGGTACAGGCTGGTGACGTGGAGGTGTCATCAGCACCGGAAGAGATGGAGGCGGAGGAGAGGGACGACATGGAGGTGTCGCCTGCCGCAGCAGTGGCTGTGGGGGAGTCGGAGTTGGAGGCCCAGACTGGTGAGGAGGAGGTGTCGTCGGCCGTGGTGGCAGAAGGGGAGAGGAAGCAGGAGTCTGCAGCTGCAGCTGCTGTGCCAGCTATAGAGGCGCCGAAGGAGAAGGATCAGGAGAAGAAGGAGAAGGAGAAGGAAAGAGAGAAGGAGAGGGTGGATGAGGTGGGCTACATGAGTGGTGGATGGAAGAGGTAATACTTGCTTCTCGATTCCCTACTTTGCAGCTTAAAGATGATCGGCTCTATTGGCGCGCAGTCTCCTTAGCATATTGATTTAAATTCACTACGTAGCTTGTGTTCTGATATGATCCAATGTACAGCAGTGCAATAGACGGATGTAGCCGAGAACATAATTGCATGATCGTATGGGTGGCACACCAGATGTCTCATGTAGCTTTGTAAAAGTCAATGCTTCATCCAGGATCGTACTCAAAAGGAGTCCTATATTTGGTTTGTTAGCTTAGCAGTTATCCTTGTGGAATTATTAGTTTTTGGCACCACTAAATTATTGAAGTTCACCTTGAGGTTGTCAAATGTCAATGCTGTTTTTATCTGGTCCCATGTAGAAGGAAAAACTGCTTTAGTGAAAATATATGGCTCACTAAACACTGGTAAACGACAGTTTATTTAAATTTAGTATTAAAGGTAGGGGGCATAGCTTGAAAATACATCCACGCTGGCCCCTTATAACTAGAAGTATTATAGTACTCTCCCTATTTAGAATTGTGCATAGTTCCAGTTGACCATGACCTCAAGCTTCATGAAACCTTTTGGACTTGCATGTAAATTCTAAATAGAACGTGCATGTTTTTTCAAATTGGCGGTCGGGTCCAGTGACCGCATGGTTCGTACACATTCTACTGTTAAAGAGCAGTGCATGGCATAATTGTGCTGCAAGGCATAATCACATATTTATGTAGTTCCACTCGCTGGTGTAGCTTGCTGGATTTCATGGATTGCTCTCCATAGTAATGTCATTGGAAACAAAAGAAAGTGTGATATTTTTCACAGGAGCAGTAGGGGAGGACCCTACAAAAGAAAGCGCGGTATCATATTATGAAAGTGTTTACCTAGTGAGAATGATAAAAACATATTAATGTTACTGAGATATATCTAGATTCTAGAATGCTCTATTAAACACTCTTGTGTGATACGGAATATGCGACTTTAGTTTTAATGTTTCTATTGGACTTGCAAGCTATGCTCCAAAAAAAATGCAATAACATATAATATGGGAAAGAATGTCTCGACAACGAAGATGTGATGTTAATACAAAATTGTCTTCGTTATCAGATCTTTAAGATGTTCATACAATATGTAGATACAATGTCAAAATGTCACATCATTAAGTGGATCAACTCAGTGTACCTTTTTCAACCAAACGAAGCCAACTTTGCTTAGAATTTTGTTGTGTTATCAACAAATGCAATCATGAAAGTTGTAGCTCCGATATGATGTTATATGGCTACTTTTGTTTTTGTTTTGAGGGGACTATGATTAGTTTGTTTATGTTCCATCACATTTACTTCATTTAATCCATGATGTATTTGCATTTTGTTTCCATTTCCACACCCATCATTCTCTCTCAGTGATATCAATCCATTCCACTTTGCTAATGGGCAGCCTGGGGCTTGGATGCTTGAATTGCGGGTTGATGGTTCAATGCATGGCCCAAAACTAGAGATGAAGCAACTCAGGAATAGTCTATACTTTCTTTTTTTTGTACCAATGAACTCTATAGAGCGTAGACCAATTTGGAACTTGATAAATCTTGAGCTGATTGTATGACAGTAGCAACTATCTACTATCTAGCCAGGTTTTGTGGGCAAAACTAATTTGTAGAAGAACAATTTTGAAGATAAATTTCTTTTGCTGGTACTTAATCATTGATATAGTTTTTGTTCTTGAAAATCATGTAATTGGTATTTTTTTGGAAAACACTCTGTTTTAGTTATTCAATTTCCTGGATCCTGATCATATTATTTAGAAAATAATATTTAAGAGTTCTTTCTCGAGGATTTTGTAAATAATAACTGACATTTCTCAGATTCAAGTACCTGGTAGCATTTTGCACCCCATAGGCATCTAATTGAAATACCTCTGTCTAATTTCTATTGACATATATGGCTTCCTTTTCTCACTTCAAGTAGATAGCCATTTGTAATAATCACTAACTAGGCACCTTCCTTTATCAGAACCTATAAGTAATTTTACCTCTAGAATATATGCAAATTATAAACTTTTTAATCTATTACATTTTTAACAATAGGCCTTGTGGATGTTTGATTCATTTGCAGTGATGATGGAAGTCTGAGTTGTGGATATTCAAGTTTTAGAGGAAAAAGGGCAAGCATGGAAGACTTCTATGATATAAAATCATCTAAAATTGATGATAAACAAATAAGTCTCTTTGGAATATTTGATGGTTGGAGATTCGTTCTTGTAGATTTCTTGTCATTTATCAATGGTTCTATCTAAAACATTTATTTTCTTGCAGGTCATGGTGGTTCGCGTGCTGCTGAGTATTTGAAGGAGCACTTGTTTGAGAACCTCATGAAACATCCAGAGTTCATGACAGATACAAGATTAGCAATAAGTAAGATATTGCTCATAGTATGTCCAATAGTCCATAATTTTCCTTGTGATGGTGTCATCTGATTAATGGTAACTCACAGGTGAAACATATAGAAAAACCGATTCAGAATTCTTGGATTCTGAAAGCAACACTCATAGAGATGATGGGTCAACTGCATCGACAGCAGTTTTGGTTGGAAATCATCTTTGTGTCGCAAATGTTGGGGACTCTCGGGCTGTAATATCAAAGGCAGGCAAAGGTGCTATTTATTCTGTTGTTCATTGATTAATATTTAATACAATTGCTGCCATGTTTTGTGACAGTGTACTCAGTCTGCTATACCATTGATTATACAAGACATGAATCACTGCCTTATTCACTGTAATTGCTTAGTATATTTATGCTGATCAATGAATACTGGTTCTAATAATTTTTTAAGCTGACTACGGTGTAGAACACTAAACTATATGGCATGAAACATATTGCTGAATTTATCACCTGTGATATAACATATTATCATTGTAGCTCAAATCAAATGATATGCTAGAGATCACATGAATTGTGACTTCACATGGTTCTCAGAACAAATGCAGCAAAGGAACCTGTATTTGGAATTCGTTTTAACTGTTCTGATCATCCTCTTTTCTGGGAAAAGCATTGCCCCATTTCTTGTTGATCTTAGCCCTTCTTTTTTTTTTTTTTTTTGAGATGTGAACTTAGCTTTCCGGATTAAATATATACAGCATACAATGGACTGATTATATCTAGTCCATGGCGAGGTGGTGTCATGAACTTACTAAATTTGGTGTAATGAACTTACCCATCTCCTTGTGCTTATCCAAATTTGTGCTCTATGAGAGCTTCCTTTCAATGTTACAAAGCGGAGGTATTGATACATATTGAGCTTGTATCAGTATCATAAGCACTATTAATTCTCTTGTTCCAATATCCAAGGCATGTGTTTGCTGCTCCGGCACAATGTGATGTGTACAACCCAGATGTATATCCCAGCTGAATTGTTGGTAAAATATCTTTTTTCCTTCCTGTTTACAGCTATCGCACTCTCTGAAGATCACAAGCCAAACAGAAGTGATGAGAGGAAACGAATCGAGAGTGCTGGTGGGGTTGTTATGTGGGCCGGTAAGCCCTGCATCACACCATGTACCACTTGACTAAAGTACATATTTTTATGTTTCAACTATTTGCCAGAAGTCCCGCGCGGGGGGGGGGGGGGGGGGCTTGGAATGATCTTCTTGCTGATAGTGGCAAATGGTCTTTTGCAGGAACTTGGAGGGTGGGTGGTGTACTTGCAATGTCTCGGGCATTTGGCAACCGCTTATTGAAGCAATTTGTTATTGCAGACCCTGAGATTCAGGTAACTTGTGCAGCAATATATTTTTGCCAGTTTCTGGCAAAAATACGAGAATTAATTGATGTTTCATTGCTTATATTTAATTTTGGGATCAATGACCAAGGTATTTGAGACTCTAATTGTTTGTCAGGAACAAGAAATAGATGATGAATTCGAGTTTCTGATTTTGGCTAGTGATGGGCTGTGGGATGTGGTTCCAAATGAGGTTAGTTTGCGATCTACATCAATAATTTGTTTAGAGGTGCAGTCGTGCAGATATCGATATCCCTTTGTTCACAATGTGTACTTGTAGAATAAACACATTTTTTAAAACAGAGGGGGAAACCCTCGAATTTCTCTTATTAGAAGCTGGCAGGTTCTACAAAAGGGAAGTAGAATAAACTATATTGGGCTGTGGAGCTTAGTTGGATTTGTGGCACATACATGTGGGCATGGTGAACAACAAGCAGTTGGAACTTGTGTGTGATGCTGTGCTATACTGTGATTTTACCATCTTAACTGCTCTGGTCCATTGAAATCGTAGCAATATGGACAATGATGCATTTGACAAAGAATTTAATTAATTGACTATTGTGATGTCCCAAATCCCAATTCTGGAACACAGCCTATACTTTATGTCTGGGTCGATTGCTGCATAAATTTGTTTTACCTTGCTGACATGTTTCTTCATTGTCAAGACCACATTGCGTTTAAATGAACTATCGACATCTTTCTTTTATTTTATTCTGGTTTTACATTTACAAAACTTTGTAGCATCTATATGTGTTTACATAGCACCACCTATCAAGTAAAATACTACAGTTGTGTTTTTCAACTGGGGGGATCACTGGTTGGCCAAAGGCTGTATCTCCTAGTATTTTTTAGAATAACAGCCTTTGAAGTTAATTTCAACTGCTGGCACTGGTATCTAATGTCTGTTACCTAGGGACTTACATGTAAAAGATGTAGGGAGTTTTTCTGCCATTATCCTAGTTGGGTTTTTGTCCATGTGGACCACTAAATTCACTTGAAAATTCGTCTTGCATTTCATTATGGACAATCTCATCATGCTTTCTTCTTGTTCACGCAGGATGCTGTTTCACTCGTGAAGATGGAGGAGGAACCAGAGGCAGCAGCTCGGAAGCTGACAGAGAGCGCTTTCTCCCGCGGGAGTGGCGACAATATCACATGTATCGTCGTGAAATTTCAGCACGACAAGATGGGCGGTGATTCCTCACCTACAGGCGACAAGAGTTGATTCCATTAGTTGGTTATACATGTTGTCGGTCTTTAATTTAAGCTGGATTTTGCTGGCTTCATGGTCCTATAATTGCGCAGCTGATACTAAAGACTTGCTTCATGTTCGTTGCTTGTCTATATATCCCTAATTTTTGGTGCATCTGGTGGTTTACAAGGTTGCAGTGGTATTTACATTGGTAATATGCCGATTCATCTAAGCTGCATTGATCGTTGTAGGTGCTGTGGAATGAATACTTTCGTGGGCTGAACACATGCCGCTGCGTAAGGTTTATTCCTAAGCGTAATCCAAGAACAAACAAGAAGGAGATAATACGTAATCTAAAAATTACAAATAGAATTGAAATACTCAATATGGTGGGATTTCAAAGCGATATTCAAGGTTGGTCTAGTCGACATAAGCTAATACATAAAGTTGCAATATAGCTAACTTTTAAATAAAGAAAATCTAACCCTAAAGTGTAGCACACTAAGATTATATGAGTATGATGACAAGAGGGTGGTGGCCAGGGGGGTGGGCGCACGTCTCTAGGGTTACAAGGCCTATGGGCCCAAGTGGAGGTGGTGCAACATCCATCCGTTTCGGAATCAGAGATAGCAGCAGACTATTTTCATATTGCGATGTGCTCAGAAGGAGTTTTGAAATGGGGTTAGATCCGTTGAAAAGAGGATCAGAGATAGTAGCAGACTATTTTCATATCGCGGTGTGCTCAAAAGGAGTTTTGAGATGGGGTTAGATCCGTTAAAAAGAGGATAAGATAAACTTTCAATCAAGTATTTATATAGCTCAAACAGAGTCTGTATGTAAAAGTTATGCTTATTTGAAGTTGGTGCTGTCTCCAGAGGCCGAATTAGATTCTAAAATGGGTCCAGCTCAAACTCTTGCTCATCTTGACCCAAAAGTAATGTGGTGTTGCACAAATATATATTTTTATTTTTAGGTAGCATCATATAGTTCATATAATATAAATGCAACTCTAAAAATGAGCCTATCTGATAATTTGAATAATACATAGAAGCTTTTATAATTAGAACAATAAGCATAACAAATATAGTTATATGTATAAACGACATGTTCTCATCAGATCGTCTCTTCTTCCTCTCCTTGCCCAGTTCTGCTAGCTGCAAACTTATCGGTAGCCCAGCTCTCCAAATTCGCAAGCTTTCCTTGGTCCATGCACACGCACACGGACGGGGTGTGATCCTGCATGCGTGTGTCCATCGTGAGTTCATCAAAGCTACAGACATTTTCTATGTATTTCATCTGATCATGGACAAAGAGGTACATGCATGCATGAAAGTATTATTTGGCTTCCCATGTTCAGTTTACAAATTAAGTGTTAATTTATGTGCGTAAGGTCTCTTGTTTGCAATGATCACAGCTAGCAGAGAAGTCACCACCAGCTGGATAGCTTTGCGCCGTTGGACGGGGCGCCGGAGGAGACGGCGGGCGGTGGCGCCGAGATGGTCGACTACATGCTGGGCCAGCCGCAGAGCCAGGTGTCCTTCGACAAGCTCAGCTTCTCCGACGTGCTGCGCGCAGTTCGCCGACTTCGGCACCAAGCTCGCGCTCAACCAGCCGGCCGCATCCGCCGACTACGACGACATCGAAGACGACGGCAGCTACTTCCTCAGGTTCCAGTCCCTGCCGTCCGTCTCTCCCCGCGGCGGCGCCCATCACGTGGAGCAGGAAGGCAGCAAGACGGTCGACGGAGGCTTGTCGGAGAGCACGACGCTGGTGCAGCAGCCTGACGGTGACGAACGTTGAAACACCCCCAAAAATTCGAAATTTTGAATTCTTTTGAATTTCTTTTGAATTCGAATTTCTTTCCCAATTTGGCAGTTTTCTTGAAAATACACTTTCTCTTTTGGCAAATACACCTCCTTCCCTCCTCTGGCGTCGCACGCGCGCAGCGCCTCTCCACTGCTTCGGTGCTTCAGCCGCTGCTCGCGTTCATCTCCCCTGGCCACAGTGCCTCGCGTTCACCTCCCCTAGCCACAGCGCCTTGCGTTCATCCCCCCCTTGCGCAGCTCCAGTGCCTTCATTCCCCCTGCCCAGCGTGAGAAGAACGCGACCGAAATTGACTCCCTGTTGCCACCGCCCTACACTGGGTATAAAACCTTTTGGCCGCAATAGAACGCTTCCCAGTGCACTCACGAAGCTCCACAAGCAAATAATTTCATTTTCATCGTCTCTATTGCCGGCAATCGATGCCCCTGGTCCCGGTAAACCCTAAACCCGATCCTTCGATTTCGTCAATAATGTTTCAATTCATTGCAATGCTATGATCCTTAAGGTATACTGATCACAATAGTACCTTCAATCAAACAATAGCATTTGTCTAGGGCTCCGGCAACTGAAGTCGCCATCGGTCGAAGAACACTCTCCGTGGCCAGCTCAATTGAGCAATCCCCGAGCTGAGCCACCACTTTTAGGATGTTTTCCATGCCCTGTAGATGGCGAAAGTGCAACCAATTTGCCCTAAGCGCCACCCGAACTTCTTAGAGCAGCCGTGAAGGCCGCCGCCTTTCCGGCCACCGCCAGCCACTTCCGGCCCTTCACTTGCCCTTCATCCAACCGTCCATGTGCATTCAAATCCCGGCCACCGATCCATCCCCGCCTCCTCATCCGATGGCCGCGCACGCAAAAATCGGGTCCGTTGGCGTCGTCCGCGCGTCACCCATCGGGCGGGCGGGCGCGCGCATACTGGGCCACGCCTGCGCTCGCGTGGGTCGCCGGTCGAGCGGCCGGTTTGGCCGTGCGTGTGGTGCGGCAGTGGGCCGAATGGCCCATTTGGCCGCGGGAGGTAAACCAGTCAGGACGCACTGTGCACCCGGGCCAGTTGTTACTGTTCATGCATTTTAAAAATTCAGAAAAATATCCAAAAATCCCAGAAAAATCTAGAAAATTCAAAAACCCCAAAAATACCAAAATACACCATTTTGACCAGTTTAATATCCCAAATTCAAAAGTGGCATCCATTCTTCCAAATTTAAATTCTAAAAATTTAAACTTAACCATTTCACGAACTTAACTCTTTAAATTTAAATTCCACCGTTCCACCCAATTCCAATCTTATAAATTCACATTCCTTCGTTTCGCCAAATTAAATCCCGATAAAATCCAACCCCCCCCCCCCATTCAAAGATTTGCCATCCAATTCTAAATGCCTATCTTCTAGTCCCAAAATATGTCCAACACATATACATCTTTTAATAGCTCTGAACTTATCTAATTCAATTTTAGCCGTATCAACCCACCAAGCGTCGTTGAACCTCGACCTCCCCAACCCAACCCATTTCTTTTTTTATGCTCTTTTTCTTGTTTTATAATTGCATTTTGTTCCCAGCTTGCATCTCGCAAAGCAGGAACTTATTTGACTTCGTTTTCCGCGCTAGTGAGCGGACCAAGCGAGTTGGTCAACCGAAGGACAGCAAAAGCAGATGAAGTTGAAGCTGATTAAGAAGATCAAGAGCAACAGAAAGAAGGCAAGTCACATATTTTTGATCATATTGAATCCTATGAGATCTACATTATTTATTTAATGTATTTTCATTATTGATAGTTGCGAAATGATAATTGCTTAAAATAAATGTTTAGAATGACATGCTAATTAGATAAATCCTACCACTGATAAAAGCCCTGTTACTTTGATTGCCACATTCACCTTGACAATCTTAGTAAAAATTAAAATATTGTACAAGTATATATATATATACACACACACACACACGATCATCTCATTCAACATTTTATAATACTAAGTGACCTTAGCCGTTGGCCGGTAAGTTTGGAAAACCCGGAGAGGGTAGGGTGGTATGGGACACCGTACCCTAGGCCGGTGATGCTGAGGTTGCGGACCTCATAAAAATATGAGGACAAGAACCTTGTGCCAAGTAAAAGACACAGTGATCGCCCAACCACAAATGTTGATACGTCAACCCGGGTCTAGTAGCTGCTCAAGTTCGATTGAACCTCTACAAAAGCAGTTTGGAGGCAAAGTGCGAGTCCATACGGAAGGGGTAAGAAGGACCGTATGGAAGTTGGTTATTTTATTTGAACAATCTGACCGATCGATCTGAACCTCGATCATATGTTATGTGTGCCGCACAATAGTAGGCTAAGGTAAGTCAGGGGCAGCCTGAGCTTATTGGGAGGCCTACTAGGTGGAGGCTATATAAAGAATTGAGCAGCGAAAAGCCTTGTTTTCTTAAAACCAGACGTGGATTAAGAAATCTTGTGGGTAAAGTAGGGCAGCTCTGCAGAGTGAACTAATGGTATTCGAATACGCCGTGCTTCCGGTTAATGAAGCTGTGTTAATTGGGTGATTCCAACAACGAGGCATAAGTAGTGTTTCTGATGTTGTTAACTTGAGTAATGATGAGATTTTATCTGATAACAGAAAACCCCCTGATCTTAAGGAGCAAATGTTTTAATTTTATTTGTTTGCAAATAAAACTGCATCCACCCACTGTAATAAAACCAATATATTCCCATCCTTGATTGTACCTTGCAAGTAGTTATATAGTATTTTCCACATGTGATTTGCTGAGTACGGTGGTTGGTGTACTCAGGCTTGCATAGTTTTTCCCCAACAGATACCAGAAGAAAAGAAGACGCTACAAGTATTCGTGTTAGGGTTACGACTGCACTCAAGTGTTCCTGTGGAGTTTTCTTCGGCTCTTTTGTATGTAAGTTAAGCTTTGGGTTTGGACGCCCGTATTGTTATTAAAATTGGCCATTAGGTCTTATTTCACTTAAAGTAACTTCTTTTAATTGTTTGTGAGCAGGCATGATACACTGTTCATCCGCAACTAAAGTCCTGGGCTGTTGCGGGTGGTACGACGTCCCTATTCCCAAAAATGGAGGCGTTATAAGCGTACGGATCAGAAGGCCGGGGATCAGGGTAAGAGCGAGCGGCGGAAGCGGCCTCAGACGATCAAGACGAGCGAGGAGGTGGAGAGCCAGCGGATGACGCACATCGCCGTGGAGCGCAACCGGCAGTGGCAGATGAACGAGTACCTCAGGGTCCTCAGGTCCCTCGTGCCAGGATTCTACGTCCAAAGAATCTACACTATTAATTCACCAGTTAAAACTATCCTATATCCACCCAACAATTACCTGCTCCACAGTCATGACCTTAACTACGTCCACACCATAATATGCACCCAGAATTGCATCATTCTAAAAACGTCCGCACCAGATTAACTCTCCTCTATTCTCTCTCCTTACTCAACCATATCCGACGGCCATGGTTCAATGTATCTGCAGTACCCCTCATCATCCCGCACCGCCTCCCCCTGGTGAACCCGTGCGCCTCCCCTCTAATTTCTGCGCCGCCTCCTCCCCTCCCTCATTCTCCGCCGCCGCCTGCCTCCTCCTCCGATCTCTCTCTCCCCCGGTGTCTCCAAACCCTAACAATCCAATCGCACAGTCGCCTGCCTCCTCTCGCTCTCGATTTCGATTCCGATTTGCCCTCCTCATCTCATGCCCGCCTCCTCTGGCGGCGGCTCATCTCCGGCCGCCCCCGGACGCACCCGCTCCGGCCGCCCCATCTCCTCCTCAGGTGCAGGCGGCGCCAAGAGGCGGAGGACTAGATCGGAGGAGGAGCCTCTCAAGGATGATGACCAGGACAAGCACCACCCCCGCATATCCTTCTCCCCATCCCGCACCGCCTCCTCTTCCGCCCCTCACGCGCCGGCGCCTCCTCCTTCCCTCCCCACCCGCCGCCCTTCCCTCCCCACCCCGCATCTCCCTCTCCCCATCCAGCACCGCCTCCTCTTCCGCCCCCACGCGCCGGCGCCTCCCAAGAGCCAGCGTTGCCCGCTAGATCTGAAGGTATGGGACCAAATCCCGATTTTCTTTTACGTATTGTGAAGTCTATGTTGATTCCATAAGGAGATTAGGGGTACTGCTTCATGCATATGATTCTTCAGAGGCGAACACCAAGGCGACGGCCATGGCTTCGCCGGAGCTCGCCGCTGGTAACGGCAGCTACGACTTCCACCTCCGTTCGCTTTCCGCCGCTGCCCGGGACTCCGCCGCGGCCGCCGACCCCAAACTCCTCCAATCCGTAAGCGCATCTCCCTCAATCCTGTGGGCTGCGGCCGAAGGTACTGGACACCACTGCTTTCTTGGTTTTTCTGATTCTTGCAAGTTCTAGGTTTTGCTTGGAGCGATAGAGTGATTACGTAGTTTTTCTGATATAGTTCGTCAGGTCTAACCGTGTGATTTTTGTTTGTATTGTTTTCGTTTTTCTCCTCTCATGCAGATAGTTTGTGAATAGGGAGGTTGATAGATAGGTTAGGGTTCTGGGAGTTATTTTGTTTTTACTCCCATCAATCCATCATACGTGAGGGAATCAGAGGAAAGAGTTAATCCGGGGAAGGGAATGGAGGGTTCTTTGGAGGAGAAGCCTGCGGGAGAATCGGGGGATGAGGGGAAGATAGAGAGGAGCCACTCTATCAATCTGAATTCGTTGCCAGCAATTACTGCAGAGGCTGCCGCCACTAGGGAGAATGGTGACTTGCAAGGTGCAGCGGAGTCAGGAGGCAAAGGTTCGAGCACCGGGAAGTTAGAGGAGTCTAGCTGTATTGATCAGAAGAAGCTCCCGAAGAATGAGGAAGTTGACGAAGGTGACGTTCAAGGCTATACAGACGTTCCTGCTCTAAGCAAAGAGGGAGCTACTTACTAAAGTATCATCAATTGTGCAGGCATAGGTGGAGTGGGAAATTTGAAGCTCATTTGTGGGACAGTTCTTGCAGAATGGAAGGACGGAGAAGGAAAGGAAAGCAAGGTATTCCCTTTTAACTGTCTAAGGGGAAGTAGTAGACATTTTAGCTGAATCACTATTACCCTTTTCTGCACCTAATCTTTACCATGTATGTTACATAAAATTATTCTATAATTAGAACTAGCTGTTTTAAATATTAGGTTTTTGAGGTAGCTAGAATTTGACCTGTATTTCTAGCATTTATTTCTTGTATGTTCTGTTACTATATTAGTATATTCTTAGTGGAGTATAATCATGCAAAATTACCGTTGGATAAGTCTAAGGCAGCTCAACATCACGAGACAGCTGAATTTGATGAGCATTCAAGGCCTGAGGATGGGGCAATTGAAAACATCATTCCGATAGTCCTCCCAAGTCACCAAGAGCCTTAATTTTCATATAGCTAAAATTATGTAGTTTTGCAGACTGCAACATGGGGATCTCTAGAATTGAAGACGACATCAGACTCTTCTCATTACAATGGAGAAACAGAAGCTGCCAAGCAAGATTTGTACACTGCAGATATTCTTAAGATCACAAACGACTCAACTGTATCAAGTCAAACAGAAAGTGATGCCGTGAAGGTTCTAATGCTATTCACTCAAAACACCTTCCCAAGATCATTATTTTGTATCTAGACAAGATTGTGTAGCCGTTTTCCTCAAAAATTATCATGCGTTTGCAGACTGAAGCTTCCATTTCTTTGGGACTAGAGACTAAATCAGACCCTGGGAACAATCAAGGGGGGACTGAAGCTAACAAGTTAGATTTGAACAATACAGAAAATTTACTGAATTCAAGTGAACCAGCTGTATCAGATCATCGTGAAATTGACAAGGTGTTCAAGGCAAATGTACTTGACAGGTAATTTTCATGGGCAGCATGAGCATGGGCAGGGCAGGGCGAGGATATAGAAGAATGAGAAGCTCAGCTCCAGATCTGCCATCATTGCTATTGGACTCTCGAATTATATTTCTTTGAATGCATGTAAGAGTTCAACTTTCTACCTTATTTCGTTACCCGTGAGGCCATGACATAGTAGTTATAATGTTTGAATCAACATTTTTGTAACCTTCTGTTTCATTGTTCTATTGGTAGATGTTCCAGCAGTAACTGAGCTTATTGCTGCTCAATTTCTGTGGCTAGATTATGATGACCGCACCAAACCAATTTACTTGTATATAAACTCCACAGGAACAATGGTAAGTACTTGTCATAAGATGTTAACAACTTAACGTGTCATTTCATTCATTTCCATTGTCTCTTTTATCGGTATTATGGAGATCTGGTTATCTATATTTTCTGTACTGTAACAGGACGAAAATAATGAGCTGGTTGCATATGAAACTGATGCATATGCAATTGCCGATTTTATCAATGTAAGCACTTATCTTTTATTACTCAGGTAACCGGAAATTCGACATATATTTATGCTGTTGTCATAATGTTACACATATTTTGTGTGATTGTGTTAGTGTTTGCATATTGGGGGTGCATCCATGAAACTATGTTTGCATTAATGGTGCACTGTTTGTGCGTATGCTGCACATTTTAATGCCATGATTATAGCGTTCAAAAGTTTTTGCACATATCATTGCATACAGCAATTCGGATAGCGAGTCTACAATAGTTGAATGTGTTGCATATTTAATTGTCTTCATATTTTGCCAAAAAGTAGAAGCAACTTAAATTGGTTGAAGTTCTGTCTGCTATTAGAGATGGTAGCTGTTATTTAGATTTTTTTTCCTTTAGCTTCTGTTTGCACAGAGTGAAGTGAGTGCAGGAGGGAGGGAGAGAGGCAGTCGGCAGTAATAGAAGTGAATACTTGGATGAACGCATGTTGGGATTGGGATACATACCTGCATGTCTACAGCTAGGCGCTCGCCGTGGCGTTGCCATGGCATTTAGGCGCCGTGGTCGCCAACTACGCCGTGACAACCATGGGATGAAGTTAAAGTGGCAGAACCAATAAATATTTGGCAAGGACTTAAATTGAACCAGGCACAGTTTAGTCTTGATTGCTTTTTATACAGTTCGAGTGAGGTGGAGTGACAATTGCTGGTAGAGAGTAGCAGCTTACACATTCTTAGTGAATTGTGACATAGTCTGCAGTAGGCACTAGGGAGCACAAATACCTCATACTTCATAGCCGCAAGATCAGGACAATGTCAGCTAGGTACCAAAGACTAAGCATTATTAACAATCTGAAGTAACTCATGGCTCTTACTTTTGAGTGGTAACTGTGCTGAAGCATGGCATGGAAGGCATTTTAGGAAACTGTGCTGAAGCATGGCATGGAAGGCATTTTTGAAATGTGATGTTTCCCCTGCTTCTTTAAATCCAGTATCCTGGTAGGTCTTATAAGAAAAAGGGGGAAGCAATTTTGTTTTTTGATTTCCTAGCCCTTTCAATCATTAGATTGTTCAGTAAATTGTATCTTCTCCAAACTCTATATGTTCAATTTGTAGCCAATTGCCAATTGCCATGATGTATGCATGCAAATCAAATAGACAATTTTTGTCCGTAAAGGAGTCTTAATGCAAATCTTTACTGATTACTGTTTGTGTTCTTAGTGAACCATAGCTGAAACTGTTAAAACATGATTTTATAGAAATCTTTGTTAGCTTTAATGAACTGATAGGAAACTTAACCTGAAGTTCTCAACACACTATTTATCTAAAGAACAAGGAAGGACTTGAATACTAATATGTTATATTACCATAGGAGCTTTATCAGTTGGCTACACTGCAGATAATCCTTCTGAAGCCACTGCCAATATTAGACTGTTAATAGTTGTAGTTATGTAGGCTTGAAGAACTTCCAATGGAATAGTCAGTATTGTGAATGCTCGTACCTCATCAACCGCGGCGCCGTCAGCGTGATCCCTACGGACACCGTGTATGCGATGGTTTCTTTCACCTGGCCTTCGTTTCGTTTCGTTTCTAGGCTGTTACACGTGTATGCTGTGGGTTGCCATTGCCTAGGGTCTAGGGAGGTGCACAGTGCATTTTGCTTTGCAGTTGATGCCCATGCGTACAAATTAACGTGCCCATTGAAATTGAAGCACACATGGATAATAACGGGCAGGAGCAGCAATTTGTGCATTTGTGAACAAGTTCTCTACAAATGTTTTGGTTATATATGCTTGTTTTGTAGCACCTTTGGTTTCCACTTTCCACTGAAGTTGAACTAGAAGACTGATAAATTGTGTGCATTTGTCCTATTCGATTGCGTGGTTTGTTTGACCATTTTTTATATACCTACAGATATAAATATGCTAAGATTTTCAGTTTTTATTTGAGCAATGCGCTATTGAACATAAATAATACCGAGTCTCATTTTTACAACTACTCCATCGTCTGTGATCTGAGTAACAATGAATCTATTGAGCGCCTTGAGCGCCTTCGCAGGTACAGTCTTTTTTTTGGTTGTTTTGGTATGATGAGTGACACAAATCTTATTCATGCTGTATGTCTTATGCATGAAGTACGGCATTTCAGGTCTAACTGGCATTGTATGTTTTTTTCTCCATGCAGAATCAAAGGCATTGGAGATTCAAAGGCAAGATATACAGAGATGTAAATTATTTTTGTATGAAGCTTATACTGGAGCGAAACACCTCTTGCCAAGCACAGTTCTTTCTATTTGCAGATGCACCATGTTCTTATACCAATTCTGAATTATGCAGCCTCTCAGCATCTTGTGCCGCTCGTTATGAGACATTGATACCTACACAACAGGATTTCCTCGAGGTACCAACCAAGGGCAAGCTAACATTTTCCGTGCTGCCAAGCGTGCACTGCCTGGGCCTGTAAGGATATCAGCGTCTTCACTCCGGACTGCAGTTTTGTACTTCACAAATAACCTTCTAATTTAATCATGTGCAGTACACTTTTATCTTACCTTCAACCAAGCAATTGCCCAAACAATGTATAAAGCATGGGTCATCTACTAGGTATGCAAAAAGGAGGCAGGTTGGTGTTCGTATTCCAGATGATCCCATATGTCAAGCAATACTACAAAATCTGGATGAACCATTGATCTGCACAAGGTTAGTTGTAGGCTTATACCTCCAGTTCTCTTTTATTACTTCCTGCTCCTGGTATGCTTTATAGCCAACTGGGATGTAGGGGGTTCGGTCTGTGGAATTGCGAATGCCTTGCAGTAATGTGTTGCAATGTGTTGCTAAGTGATGCCACCACCAAACAATTAGTAGGTGGTACTTTGTATTGTGCTGGCATGTACGAGCATTCACAATACTTGATCATACATTCTGCAATCTGCATGCCTCTCTATTTTGGTCTTGCTACGTGAGGAAGATATTTTTCTTGAGCTTACAGAAGAATCTTCCAAGTGTACTATTGATCATGTTTGCCAATCAAGGGGGGGGTCTTATTCTCAATCTGAGGTGAGAAAAATTGGAAATTTTGTTGTTTTTCGCTGTGGGGGGGGGGGGGGATTTGTTGGTTCGCATTCTTCCCAAACCCTTTCCTGGTTTTCTAATCCGGTTCTCGGGTTCTTTAGTTGGAATCTTTGGAGATTAGAGGATCGCGGTAGGAGTCTGAGTAGAACGCATTGGAGATTAGACGCTTTTTGATGTTTCTTGAGTCAATTTTGATTTGAGGTCTTATCCAATGAGCTTGTTTGCGTTGCGGCGTTCTTGCAGGTGTGTTAGGGACGTAAGAGTTCGCGTGGATATTGGAATAAGCAGAAGCCCAAACTTGGAATGCAGGAGTTACAGGTGTCTTTCACTCCTACTGGTGGTATAGGCATTTTAGTGTTATTACAACAGCATCCATTATATTTTTTTAGCCATTGTCTTAGATGATTAGAATGAGAAAGACAGTAGCATGGAATTACGTTTAAATGTTATCTTTTATGCTTCGTGCAGTTCATATAAAAGTTTCTTATAATTTGAACGAATTAGCAATGTGGAACTTTCCTATGACCGGTGCTTCTTTCATGTTTGTTCTGTCTGCTTCGATCTAGCTATCTGGCATTTTAGATACCCATTGTAAGAAATACTGCGATTCATTTCACAGAAAAGCTTGGTTAAATAATAAGGTCATTTTATGGAAATAATAAGCTCCTTTATTATCTTTTTAAGCACCAATATTATGGAGTTTAAATGTTTGACTAATCATATGAGAAGCGCTCATCAAATATCTGACTTGTTTTCCTCATTTATCTTGTTTTGTATTTTACCGTAGCGTTAGCACGGGCACACTACTAGTAATTCATCGTATACCGCTCAAAAGAGTGACGTGGCTTAAAATTCCACTTAAAAGATTGCTTTTCACTACATATATTATTACCTTAATTTTATTATGAATTAAAGTTTTTTCCCCATTTTGGCCACAGTAAATAACCGTTTTGCCCATAGATGACACTGCTAAGATGGCCGACAACTGCAGATTGTTAGATATTTGCGTTTTGTGTATGAAATGGTACAAGACTTTGGTACCCTTTGTGTAATAACTTAGATGATGGTATGACAGTATGCTGTTAGTGTTATTGTTATGACTAGGGGTGAAAAAAAGCTCGTTAGCGGATCTCGTTAACTTAATTCAAAATTAATTCAATTACACTAGTTAATTGGTTAAACATTGAATGGGTCAATTAAATTTTGCTTTGGCTCAGCTCGATTCTAAAAATACTTCCAAACTATCACAATAAAATGATATTAAATAAAACTATATTAATTTTGAGAAAAACTCGATAAGACAAAGGCCTGGCTCGATATCAACCTCTAGTTATGACAGGGAAAAATTCGGCAAAGTTTTGCCTATAGCAATATAGTACCAAATAATAAGAGTTGTTGCATAATAACTATTGCAAATGACATGTCATATTAATTTGACAACAATTTATTGCAAAAGCACTGGTTCATGACATGTTAACTAAATAACCATCGCAACTACCCATGACAACAAGGTCCTAAAGCTAATAGATTACATAGCACTAAGCAATAGTTCATTACAACATCCAACTATTGCCAAAATGAAATATGCTTTCACATCCTACGCAAATCTCATATAAACAGTTATTTACTAGAAGTGCCAAAGCATGGAATAAAAGGGCAAAACAATAATTTTCTATAGCTAAAAGGGAGAAAACTTTAATTCACAACAAATTCGAGGTAATGATATATCCTAAATCTAAACATCTTCAAAATGATATACAATGAAAGTCAATCTTTCGAGTGTTATATCATGAATTATCTTTATCTCCAAAGGGTAGTACATATCTAAAAAGTTTATGGTTCTGGTCTTAGGAATTTTTTGTCCACGACAAAAAACTGTGGAATGCTACGCTTTAATTTAAAAAGTATGGCAAAGTATAGGTCATGTTCGAATGTATTGTAGCTTTTGATGTTTGGCTGAATACGAGAGAGATTGAAAGAGTAAGAGACACTCGTATTGAAAAGCCATTATGTTTAAAGTGGCTCCTACAATAACTCTAACAAATGATTTATAGAAATCAACTTAAGAAGCCACTTCATTCAAAAGCTGGATTCTAAAAATTAAAAGCCAGAAACAGTTTGAAACATGGCTATAGTTTGCAACTACTCATATAAGTCACAGTGGTTGCCCGTATTGCTACTACAACAATAGATATATTGGCTCTGTTCTAAATAGTGGTGGCTTCTGGCTTTCAAAAGGTAAAAGCTGTCTAGAACAAGTTGGTTTCTTAATGCGGCTTTTCCTCTCTCTCTTTTTCTTTTCTTTTCTTTTTTCTTTGCATTATATGTGGAGATATAGTGGTATTTTTTTATTTGTTTTAAATTTTTGCTTTATTTTTCTTTAGTCGGCAATATGAGAAAGAGCTAATAGCCGCTATAGTGTTATTTCAGTTAAAAACCATTGTTAAAAGCTAAAAAAACACAGCACTTGTACACAGGGCCATTATAATAGCTTATAAGAAAACCAAGAAAAAAAAATGTAACTTCACTAAGGAGTAGATATATACGAAGAGTTAAATTGCCCATAAAACGAGTGTACTATTTGCCAAGTCGCTAATAAGGTCTAAACAAATGACCAATAAAGTGTAATGTAATGTAGTTTACTGGCACGTACGTACGTTGCAGGGAGGCAAAAAGCATCAATCATGGCGCCATAGAGTTCATAAGAGAGCTAGAGCAGCCGATCGATCCAGTGCCTGAAGTGAGTCGCAGAAAAAATATTTTCGTACTGTAGCAACCGAGATGTTCATAAACAAAGCAAAAGGAGACGCCATGTTCTTCACGTGAAGCCTTCAATAGAGCATGCATGAACAAAGTTGGCTGTTCCCTTTTGTTTCTTTCTTCTAATCTCCTTTTTCCTCTCTCTCCTCTAGCGTGCACGCGCCTGCTCTGCTGTCTTCACGCGCACATGGACTGAGGCTGTGCGCCTGCTGTCTTCTCTCTCCGATGCTTCTACGCATTGGCGATGGCGCTGCTGTGTTCCGCGTGCGTGGTCAGACGAGGAAGGAATTGAAATCAACGCGCGCGATAGAGGAGATGCCACTGCCCCGCCAGGAGACCGGCGACAGGAGTGCGCCATAGAGGAGATGCCGCTGCCCTTTTTTTTCCAGAATTAATCTAAACTTTATTTCTTTCTGAATTATGGTTGCTACAAAATATCTTCATAACACCCCTCAAAACCCTAGCACGAAAATAGCATCTCAAAAGCCACAAGGTTAGCCTCCAACCCTATCTCCATTTATAGTCTAGGGCCCAAAACATGGCCTGAGCCTAAGCCCACGAGTTCTAATACAATTCCAACAGCAAAGGGACCTGCAACCCTTCCTAGCACGGGTTTTCCAAAATTCCAACTTTTTTAACACGTCACGTGTCGAAGCCTCCAGGACCGCACCTCCCGTAGCTTCTCCACGCATCATCCACCTTTGATCTCCATGTGCTCCAGCGTGAGCCCGACCACCTCGTGACATCTTGACCGCCTGGACCTCAGATTTCCCCCTCCTAGTATCGGTCTTCCTCGTCACCGACCATGACCGTCTCCATGCGCCAACCTGCACATGCAAAAACCAAAGAACATTTTTCCCGGCATAAGTTCTCACCAACTTGACCGATATTAGTCCACGCATACACGCACACGTCTCGAATAACAATACTAAGCAATGTTGTCAATTATTCATCATCATAAAAATTCTAGACCTAACCACATGGTCTAACAAGATTTATTATGATCTTCGGGTGATTCCTAACTAGAGGCCACAAAGTGCTGGTAAAGAGAAAGAAAATAGCAGAGAGAAGATAACCATTACTTTATTACAGTTTGATGTTAAATGAATCCTGAATTACATAGATTCTAGCCACCACCAGCATAAGAAAGAAAGTATTATTCCAAGAGACTGAAACAAACGTTTTCTTCTTCAGGAGGCTAAAACAGAACAGGAAAAACATAAAGAAAAGAAAAGGAATGTAATTACATGCATCTACTAGCAGCAGCTTTTGTATCTATCAGAGCCCATAGGCAGTACTGAAGTAACTATGGGTGACATTCCTACTCAGTATCTGCAAGACCTTGCTGTTGGATGGGTTCACGAACCGAGGCGTCTTGAACTGGCTCACCGAGCCACCAAGGCTCAGGAAGTGATCTAGGATCTCCTTGAAGGTTCCCTTTCTGAGGATCCGGAGCTCAAGGGGGCCAATGGTGTTGATCTTCCTTGAACCCATGTAGCCTGCATCGACAAAGGCTAGATCCAAGGCATTTGCGCAGCTGCTCAAGACCTCATCCCTGGCGTTGGAGCTCAGCTCCCAGAAGATCACGTAGCGACCCGGATCACTTGACCTTTCCACGAAGCTTGTGAAATCCACAACTTCCAGCTTCTCCCCTTCCAAGAGCTTCACCGCCTCCTCAACAGCCAACTGGAGGTCTTTCTCGGTGTTCTTGTCGATGTTGATGCTCAGCATTAGGCTTCTGCGGCAGACGAACCGGAGCTCAGGTGTTGAGTTGTGGAAGCCGGCTATCTCGACAACGTCTCCTAGTCTGTAACGATACAGACCTACAGAAGCATAGCCAAAATGGGATTGTAATAGTATTCAGATAATTATTTATTTCTGCAGCAATTTAATAAGTAAATTATATGTCATAAAAGAAATTGAACTCAAATCGTTGCACCTAAGGTTTACACTTTCCCGTGCATGTTTGTCTGAAGTTGCTTGTGACAGACATGTACTAGCTGAGATAATAAAGGATGGAAATGTGATTGGAGAGTCTGGTATGCCTGATATAAAAAGATTAGACAACAATGTCTGCAAAATACAATTTGAAGCAATGAGTGGACCCAGGGATAAAAAAAACCGCAGTTACCGGCCGGTAACTGTCGTAACTGCCGGTTATCGGAAATCCCAGTGGGTACCAGGAAGAAAAAAACCGGCCGAAATCTTGAGAAGGTTTCATTCCTAGTCTACCTTAACTTGTTTGGGACAAAAGGTTTTTGTTGTTGTTGTTGCATTACCTATTATATGAACTAAATATATATAAATATGCTAGTCTCAATATTTTTTGTTAGGTTTTTTCTGACTTTTTCCCTTTTTTCAGCAACCAGAACGGTTACCGGTTTTCAAACCGTCCAAATTAAAATTTTCATATATGAATTTCATTTGGTTTTTTCTGAATTTTCTGGTAATCGGCCGGTTGCCGTTACCGCCCACCAGCCGAGTTTTGCACCGGTTCTGAGATTTCTATCCCTAAGTGGACCACAAACGTTGACAATAATTACTCCGCCATGTGCTTAATACATAATCTTGATGTATACACCGCAACTGTGTGCTTTTCTGTTTTCTGTTCATAAAGTGCTCAAGCTTGCAGGGACGTGACTAAGCAATATGTATTTTCATTGGAAATTATATATCACACAAACCACTAGATCGATACTTCTAATAAATGTTACAAGGTAGGATATCTGACTTAGATGGCAACAGCAGAAAGAGAACATATACGATGAAAATTGATGGTTGTCCATAGCTCTATAGTTAACCCAGTGTAAATCCAAGATTCAGAATAAATAGCTAAGAGAAAGAATGTACCTGCAAAGCTAGTTATTAAAACTTCATAGATTTTGCCGACCTCGACTTCAGTCAAGCCAACCGGCTCTGATTCTATGTAATGAATAGAGGCACTGTACTCCGTCTCCTCCCCTTGTGGTTTCTCCAAAGGAATGAACTCAAAATAGCCAGTATGTGGGAGAACAGTATATGTCACCTGCTCAGGTGGCACCGTGGGGTCTAAGTTAGAGCCAACCCATCCTTCAGATGCACCGTAGTCAGCACTTATCAGTGGCAAGTGCCCAGCATAATGCCTTAACTTCTTCAGATACGGCTCCATGGATCCTGTCATGATGCCATACACGTACTTTGCATTTGGCCACAGTGCTGGGATTACACCATACCAATTGCTCAAACCGACACACTTCTCGTAAATTGAGTCAGCAAGCTCAGGGTTGGGCTTCAGGATTTTTGAAACAGCTTCACGAATTGATGGTACTGTAACTTTCTTTGAGAGAACACCATCTCTTATATCAGCACATAGATCCTCCCAAACCTCCTCGAATGTCTGAAATGCACGAACTAGGCTGTGAGCAAATGTTGAGAACACAGAATGGACCTCGTCCGAGTATATTAACCCACAGAGCAAGTGACAATACAAGGATTGGTGGAAATCAGGGCCAAAGATAACTTCATCGGGACTGCAGCACTGAGACTGGATATCCTTCATTCCTTCCTTGTAACGATGACTCCGATACAAGTTTGTTGTTGCAGTCGTAGCAAGGATGCCACCTTTTGTTAAAACTTGCTTGCTACCGTAAACAAACTGCAAGGCTTTTCCTTTGCCAATAGGGTATTCACTGTAAACACGAAACAAAATATTGTTCAAAATTCTGGGATTCGGTGTAAGAAATTCACAGACCAAGCAACAGTAGAAATGTAGAAACAAAAATAAATTTATGTTGAACTTGATCAGCAAAGTTAGCAACACATTCAGAAGTAGCAGCTATACTTGAGCATAATAACGAAATGAAGCTCCTCACCGGTTCCTAAATGCGTAAGAAGTACGGAATATCTGAAGTGTGGTCTCAAGCAATTCATCATTAAATGGCACGAACTTGGGCTTTCCCTGTGTCGTACCAGAACTGGATGAAAACAAAGAAAATCCAGGTTACAAACATCTACTTTCATACACAATTAAGACAATACATTTTCAAGCGATGAGTACCTGAGGGAGAGGGAGGTGATGGGCTTCCCAGTGAGCACTGGTGAGCTATCCCCATCTGCAATCCTCTGGATATAAGATTCGACGTCGCTGTGCACACACACTGGAATGCAGGATTTGAAGCTCTCGGCATCAGTCCTCCCACCTAGCCCAAAGCGTTTCAGGTATTCAGCGTCAGCATTCACCTCGAGGATCTTTTTCAGTGTGTCCTGCTGCACGCGTCCAGCATCACGTGATAACATCGCAAACTCGTCGATAATCTCTTCACAGCTACAGATGGTCATTTGTACAGGTAGAATCTTGGCTTTATCACCTGGTTTGGAAGAGGAATCACAGCAAAAATCCACAAATAACGCAAGCAAGTCTGTGAGCTACTTTTGGGAGGAGAGCCGAAAGCATCGCTGTGTTGCAAATTTAAATCAAATGCTAGGAAGTTAAAAGAGATACATGTCAAAAGATTTTGTGATCGCTAACCACTGACTGAGCTGTAAACCAAGAACCGGCAGTGCAGTTGGGTTGGCATCAGAATGGTAAGAAATTATTGAAGGGTGCAGAACTTTATTGCTGACAGAATGGCTCACTAAAACGCACTAATCTTGCAATGAACTGCACAAATTGCATGCCCACACATGATGAAGGGGGAGATGAACAAAAACATATCTACCTACTAAAGCTAACGTACAACCATGAAAAATGAGGCCACTTTACAAACCATCTGTGGAAACATTGACAGAAAAAAAAAACTTCAGTGTTTACTTTCCGACACAACGTTTACTAGTGAAATCAATCAGAATCCCGATAAAGGTGGGGACTGATGCTCACTTTTTTTTACCAGAGATACCACGGACGCACGAATTGTGACGAGGATATCACTTCTTTGGATACACATAACACTCATCCACAAGATGCTAAGCAAATAATTATGACGGGAGCATATGCACGACAGTTAAATTATTATGTGCATTCGTTCCTAGGATTGTTTCATTCAGCTTCTGAGAATGGGTTGTTACCTGATGCATGTGATGTGATTGTGCTTAGAAATATGAGTACGAACTAAGGAGAGACACATGGAGTCACGGACACATATGGGATGAACATTGGAGGTCACCACATCACTTTTTGAAGCTAGGACAACTAAAAATGAAAGCCGGACATGTTCTAGAATCTAGTTTGGCCTTCAGAGACAGTGTTGACTTCAAATAGGCATAGAAAATGTATACGGAGTCTAAATGAGGTGCTCTTAGACTTATTGGAAAGCTTATGGCGTTCTCTTTCTAATGGTTCTGATCCCACCTCAAAACTCCATCTGAGCACATCGTAATCTATGAAACAAGTTCGAATCAGTTTCAAACCTGGATCTTAGGCCTTGTATCAGTTTGATCCCAACTGGAGAGTTATAGTGGGATATTCTCCCACCCTCATGAACATACTCCCCACGTCCCTAGCCTCTCAAAAACTACTAGGGATGCCACTTTTAGGGTTTAGACTTGTTTAGATTGTTTTTTCATCCAGAAAACATCTAAAATACGACAATTTCAGGCCTCTCCATTATTCAATCGAACTTCATCTTTCATCCGCAAATTAGATCGCACTTATTTCTTTCTTACTTGATTCTCGGTTGCTTGTAGGAAAGATCAACTGTGTTGGGCACGGTTGTTGACGACACCCTTATTACAGGACGGATTTGGTCGTTTCGGTCAAATAGCCTCATCGTCAACGTCATATCAATCAATTATAGTTATCTTTCTCATCGGAAGGTCGGGCCAAATCCCCTCGTCAAATTGCAACATAAGACAATCTATAAAAGCTATACACCTACTGACAGGAAATGGAGGCAGCTTGCTGAACTATCTACTGGCAGTCTTGCTACACTAGTTCTTGATGCCAAATTTAACGATACAAACAAGAAAAGGTCCCCTTGAAAATAAAAAATAGCAATAAAGGTATACTATCATTAGCTTTTTATGCGCTTCTGCTTACCATAGCAGAGCTGACCTTCCCAAGTATGAAGAAATTGTAAAAGCGGTCAGCCTACCCCTCTATCAGCGAGTGCCCTTAATAATGTTTTATGCAAGACTCTATACAATAGCAGTCATATAGAAGTGTTTCTTTTTGTGAAATATTGGGCGAATCACACCGTACGATTCCATAGAACAAAAGATGGTTGATTTGGTGAATTATTTGAGTAGGGTCCTTAACACCGACACAAAAGATACTGCTGCGTGTGAGAGAGAGAGAGAGAGAGAAAAAAAAAGGCAAGAGAGACAAAGGCAGAGGGAGCAGTCCCGGACGGACTAGACAGAAATCTACAATGGAGGAAAGAGGGAGTAATTGCGACACGACTTGACCTAGTAATAGCTCAAAAAAGGAAGCAAATCGACAGGCTAAACTGTGCAAACATTGCCACAGGATGAATGGATGATAAATGTGTGTTTTTTTTTACCTGCTCAGGAGCCCACAATCTACGGGTAAACTGTGCCAAATGCTTCGCGTACTGCATGGCAAGGCAAAATTTATGAGCTTGGGCATGATGGCTCTTAAAAGCTTGCTCTCACAACCAACGCAAAAGAGGAAAGAATATATGCTCTGAATTGTACTGAATATCTTGTTTGCAAACCATGGGCGAATCAGAGCACGAGTCAACCAGCGACAGTTAACACGGAGCCCTTTTCATAGCTCGTTGACCTGAGATTCTTGGAAGCTTTTTTACCGCCAAAGGAATCGGAAACCAGGCGACAAGGCATCTAGGAGTAAGGACGCAGCACACACAATCATGAGAAATCTCGGTGTTTTGGGTGGTCGAGAAGAAGCTAGAATTCCTCACCACAGCTTTGGTCCGAACTATTCATTCCAGCAGCTGCTCACGAAATCGCCACTCTCTGTTCTACTCAGAGAGAAGACTAGCATAAAAAGGCCTAATTTATCCCCAAAAATCGAGGCTTTATGCAGTATATTCTGAGAGTGTATCAACATTATTTTACCACCCCCAAAAAAAACCTCGACTTTACAAAGTATATCCCCGGCGAAAGACACAGCGTACAACTCGACAGAAGAATCCAGGAACAATCCTTTCCGCACAAGATCCCCAAGAAATCCGTCTCTCCCAAAAGAAGAAAGACGCAAGAAAGAAGAATCACTGACCACTAATCCGACGAGCCGAGTGGGGACAGGAAAGCGACCTCTGCGCCGCCGGCTTCGGTCTCCGGAGGCGACGACGCCGGGATTACCGCTCGGAACCAACCACGTATAAGCTGCGGTGTACTAAGGGAGAGGCTAATGAAATGATGGGGATGGTTAAGCTAAACGAGCAGGTGTGGAGCCTGTCTGTGCCTTCGTGGCGATGGACTGGCTGGAAATCTGGAATGGATGCAGCGCGCTTTGCCCCCCGCCCCGCTCGCTTTTGTAGGCCGGTCGAGGGGAGGACGACGACTGCGCCTCGCCCGGGGGCAAGTGCCGAATTTTGGACACATGTCTCCCTCCCTCTCTCTCTCTCTCTCTACCTACAATTTTTCATACTATGACGATCTCAACATATCTGCATGAGTGCTACCCTTTTTTCTACAATTTTGTACAAGTGTATTCGGTGTAAAGAGTACACTAGTGACAAGTGTAGAGAGACAATGGACATGATTTTCAGCATACCTGCGTGAGCTACGCTTGCATATTCTTTCTCCTTTTTGAAAACTAACATGATTTTAAGATATCTAGGGTCTGCTACAGACGGCTGAGGGCATCTTCTTTTCAGCTTCTAAAAGATGTTTTTTATATTTTCTATCGTAATTAGTTTTCAAATGAAGTGCCTTTTAAAAGTGGATCTATAAGTTGATTGTAGTATATACTGTATTGACTTCATTTATATCAGCCAAAACGTATACAAGTTTCTATTACTTCGTACTCTCTCATGAACTGTCTAAAAGTCATAACCTTAGTCATAAGCCGAAGCAAAAAGGAACAGACCCTGAAGCTTATGGCTTCCGGCTGTGACTATTGGCTTTTAACTGAAATTATACTGTAGCCGTTGTTAGCTTTTTATAAGTCCTTCAATTAAGAGAAAATGAAGAAAAAAAGGGAACACCATTATATCTCTACGGACAATGGGAAGGAAAAGAAAAGAGCAAAAAGCAAAAAGACCGAAATAAGCTAAAATTAGAAGTGAATGCATTTTAAATGGCTTCTGGCTTAAAAAGACCAAAAACCAAAAGCCGAAACCGTTTAGAGCGAGGCCTTAGAGTGGCCTATTGGGATCTTTTTTTTTCCTTTTCAAAAGATATGATGACTTGAGCATGTATATCTCTATGCATGAACTATTTATCCCTCCTTTTCCTTTTTAAAGTTAATGAAGATTTCAACATATCTGCATGGCTGCATGAGTTGTTCTTACCGTCATTTCTCATGCTACGACGATCTCAACATATCTTCATGCATAGCTGCAAGGGTTACTCATTTTTTGCCACGAGCAACAACTATTTTCTTGGTTCTGCATTTACTTGCCTCTGAATCGTGCATGTGCATTTATCTGTATTGTACTCGCATACGTGAGGGTACCATGTGAGTTACCTGCTCTCTACAACTGTGCCCGTGTATTTGGCATGTGTATTGTACTTGTATATGTGAGAGGATCCCGTAGTGATCAGTGATTCCGGCGTATCTGTATGCACATGAGGCATTCGATCTGCCCCTTCTTTGTTTTTTTTATTTTAAACATGGTTACTTGGGGGGTGCAGATGATTTAAGTAAATTTATACGATCCCTTCGTGTGGTGTAGTATATATTTTGCCCCTTTTCTTTCTTCAAAAGCTAATTAAATGTGTCATGTACAATCTCATTCTGGAGCGATATATATATCGCGATCACCTATTATTTTTTGTTGTTCTTGTTCTGTTTTGCAACAAACAACTGCAGTTTCGATCGTGTAGCTTAGTGTACATTACTTCTCATTTCATAAGTATTTACTTTCGTAGAATCGTACAATGCACGCGTGTTTTGGGCGGAGATGATTTTGTCCCCACCCTTTTCTCTATCGACAAGCTAATCTTGCCATCTTTTTCGACACCATGTTAAGGTCTTCGTGGGAAAAAGATCAGCCACTTCTTTTTGTTCTTACTTTTCCCTATTGCTTCTTCCTATTTTTCTACAGTTGCTTTTTAATTGTTATGGATGCGCATGTGAGACACGAAGTCGGTGTAATTAATACCGTCAAAAATCACCGGGCAGCGAGGGAGGGAAACGGTGCCCATTGGTAGGCGGCGCTGGACGGCGCGGCGACCAAGACAACGAAGTCTAACAGGCGGCGCTGGACGGCGCGGCGGTTAGAACGTCGTTTTTTTTCTCTTTTTTTTCTTTCTTTCCTTCCGCTCGGTTAAACCTTCAACCGACGAAACGGGCCGTCCCGCTACACACGCGCTTAGGGCACACGCATGAGGCGGCGGCGGCGCGACGGCGGCGGCGGAGGGGAGTCGGCGGAGTCGGGCGGGAGGCGGAGGCGGCGAGTCCGGGCGGGCGGGCGCCGGGCGGCGGAGGCGCCGAGGCCGAGCGGGCGGGCGCCGGGCTGGAGGCGGAGGCGCCGAGGCCGGCGACGGCGGAGGCGGGGCCAGACGGAAAGCGGAGGCGCCGATGCCGAGCGGGCGGGCGCCGGGCTGGAGGCGGAGACGCCGAGGCCGGGCGGGCGGGCGCCGGGCGGGAGGCGGAGGCGCCGAGGCCGGCGACAGCGGAGGCGGCACCGGGCGGGCGGGCGCCGGGCGGGAGGCGGAGGCGCCGAGGCCGGTGACGGCACCGGCGACGGCAGAAGCGACCGGGAGGCGGCGGAGGCGGCACGCGGGAGTCGGCGATGGCGGCCGACGGCAACAACGGAGGCGGAGGCGGCACGCGGGAGTTGGCGACGGTGGTGCAGAGTCGGCGACGGCGCGCGGAACCCTAGGTAAGCCAAAACCCTAGTTTTGGCTCTGATACCATGTTATAAATAGCGCTTGTATTCAATATGAGGCCAATGGGCCGGTATATATACACAAAGTACAGGTGGTAAATATGCAAAGAACCCCTCATAACAATGGGAAATAACAAATTATACATATATCTCTAACAGGGTACACTTGCTTAGAACCGTCCAGACGTATGAGTCGTGTACATGTAGTGTACTGATCAGAGATGTGCAAGAATACCATGGGATGATCATTTCAGCATACGTATGCATGAGCTAGCTAAAAGTATTTTTGCCCCAGCCTTTTCAGCACACACATGATCGATGAATTAACAAGCTAGCTTTCTTTTTCCAATAACCCACTGGTAGACACATACGTCTGTATATATATACGCATTCACCACGTGAGAATTTTCATGGTCGCACAAAAACAGTTCATATAATATTTCAATCACGCAACACACGATACTGACGTATAATAATAAGGTCTATTTCATACACCCACCTCCCGCGATATTAATAAGCTAGGCCGTTTTCTTCTTCTCGATCAACATGTCCGACGACAAATCGACGTGTTAACACTTCAATTTACCTGGCTTGCAACGCACAGTGTCAGTCAAGAAATCAAAACGATGCGTGCGTGCGTGCGTGCGTGCGTCTACTCCAATAATAATGTTAAGTTTGTTGGAGGCGCTTGTATATGCATGTCACCTTCTTCATCATCTTGCTGTTTTATTTCTGCTGTGCTGTCCCCTGTCATCAAGGTCCAGGCGTTCTTAATGGAGTCCAGGCTAGCTAGCTATATCGATCATACGGTCGATCGAAATGCCATGCCATGCCATGCAGAGACGAGCATTCAAGGCATGCAAAAGTCTGTCCATGCAGTAACGAGTCCATGCCATGGTTGGTGTCCATGGGATGCCATGCCTAGCTTGGTTAATACAAGTACCATCAAGCCGTACCAGCAAGCTCTAGGTGAGTCACCGCCGATCGGCCCCAATTAACCAAGGTTGTCAGGATGGGGTTCCAGGTGTGTTCGTTTCTTTTTCCGCAAGTATCGATCGACAAGATTAACATGGTATGATCTTACGTCGAGAGCCCCCGTGATTATAAAATTTATAAGACCGAAACCACCGTTTCATATAGTTTTTTTTTACTTAATTAGACCTTACTCAGGATGAAAGTCAGAATGGTCCCATATATACGACCGTACAACTACGAGACCAACCATAGGATGTACGTACCACGATTGTCGATTGATCCTGCAGGGAGGTGCAATCTGGCAGGGGCGTAGCTTGGTTGGTACATGGGCGATATTAGGTTTTACCAAGCAAGTGCTTCTTAAGTTAGAAAATAGCCACCTCCATCTTTCTTATGCGATATTTATTCTCCTTTTAAGTGACGACACCTTCTTCTTATTCGTCTTCAAGCTCCGTCAGTGCAATCTAGGGGTCCACTTGGCAGTGGCTCGAATGGCTGATTTTCTACTGATCACTTGGTAAGGGTGTCACTTTAATTTGACTGTTATTATATGCGTGCCATGCATGCTATATATCCTTGTCAGTTGTCACCAGTGTTTGTGCTTTGTTTTCTCTCACGTTTTTTGCTACCTAGTGGCTGTCTGTCTGTCTGTCAGTCATTGCCATTCGAAAGCTCCAAAACGGGTGGAGATTTCAGGCAAAATGGCATGACCCACACTCCATCGATCAGTTGTGGGTTGGTTCGAGGATAGGCTAGCTTCAGGCCAAACTAGCACACCCATCGCCGTGCATGCCAATAAAATTGATTGATAGGTATTCGTTTGGCTCCGGATGCTTGATGTGCATGTCCCGATCAACTGAAATCCACACATGTAAAACATGCACCTGCAACCATACGTAGCCAACAAAAGAAATCTTATTCCGACTGTAAACGAGCGCAGGACAGTATATATTGTCAGTGATGTGCCGTAGAAACGATTACGGAGATAATTGTATCACTCTTATGTTTATGGTCTTTTGAATAATATGTTATTTTATCACTTAAATAAATATCTTTCATATTGATCAATAAGTATGTGACTTGTTCATGAAACTCTTTATTCTTATTTTGATGTTATTCTAAAGTTTTTTGAACCTTATATCATTATATGGGACCATTATGATTTACAAATCAACATATATAATGATTAATGGTCATGTTTCATATATCATATATACAGAAATATCAAATCAATAACGTGGACACATGTTAGATAATATAGAATTGTATTAACCTACGATGACGCACTGCAGAAATTGTTGTATTCTTAGTGTTATCAGTCGGTCTTATACATAGTGTATGTATGATCCTTAGACCTGCGATTGTCGTAGATTTCTATATGTGTAATAGTTTACTTACGAGTTATCAAACACTACTCTGTAACTAGGTGGCCATGAATATAGTGTTCGGGTTTACTATAAAACATGCTGAGAAATACGAGCGATCAAGATAGAATTTGTCACTCCTATATAACGGGAGAGATATTTTTGAGTCCCTCGATGTAGTTGTATTAAGGAAGTGTATGGCCATGCCGAATGTGGTTGAGGAGTCAATCACAACTAAGTAATCCACTACAAGTTCGAGTGAAGGATTAGGCTATCATAGGATGGCACACTTCTCGCCTTGAGTTCAATTTAGTGTCGTGAGGCAAAGGGATTGGTACATTAGCACTATATAGATTCACCCAATATGATCTTATGCATATTTGGGCCAAAGTCAATATATTCTGCTAGAGACCATTACTGATTTGTAGACCAGAAAAGAGTTTTTGGGCCACAATTGAATATACATGAAACTATAGGGTCAACATTTAACGGGTTGGAACATATCAATTCGGATTGGATCAATTACTAATGGCCCAAGTGGGCTTCGCACCTTGTTGGGTCTCTAATGTAGGGTTCTACCAAAGGGCTATATTAAAATAGACGTGAGGCTGAAGGATGTATCTCATATGCACCCATCAAAACCCTAGCCACACTTCTCACAAGCTCTACCGTGTGCGCTAGTGCTAACACATCGGCGCACGGTGTTTATCTCTGGACTTGTAGACTTTAATAGAGGCGTTGCTGCAATTACAACGCTAATCGGGACGATCACGAGGAAGAGACAGTTGGCTCATGGAGATCGACTACTTTCACTACACCGACATGTGCTATGTTGAACCAGGCTGCTTAAACTTTTCTCCTTCTCGATCAACATGTCCGACGACAAATCGACGTGTTAACACTTCAATTTACCTGGCTTGCAACGCACAGTCAGTCAAGAAATCAAAACGATGCGTGCGTGCGTCTACTCCAATAATAATGTTAAGTTTGTTGGAGGCGCTTGTATATGCATGTCACCTTCTTCATCATCTTGGTGTTTTATTTCTGCTGTGCTGTCCCCTGTCATCAAGGTCCAGGCGTTCTTAATGGAGTCCAGGCTAGCTAGCTATATCGATCATACGGTCGATCGAAATGCCATGCCATGTAGAGACGAGCATTCAAGGCATGCAAAAGTCTGTCCATGCAGTAACGAGTCTATATGGTTTCTTAGTTTACATGGTAGAAATTTTAATTTACGTTAATATAGCTTATGCCGTATCCCAATATACATGCGGATATGTGCAAAGTCGCATGCAAGAAAAATCAATTGCAGACGCAATTCAAGTATGAAATTTTGATCGTTTAATTTGTGGTGATATATGTGCTCATGCATGTAATCGTAGCTCGACTAGCGAAATTCAGTTGTCCTTTGTATTCATGTACCAAAAGGCTTGTGTGATGATGGTTGGGCACAGTTGATATTTCCCGAAATGTAATTGCTTCGAATGCGACATCCCATCGGCTGTCGCATTCAAACCACTTCCGAGTTATCTAGTGAGGATAAGTCAACCTACGCAAGCCCACAAAAAGAAAATAGAGCCAACAAAACATATAGTATAATTAATCTTTCCTCTACTTTAATAATGACACGTGCATGCGCTTCTCTTCCAAAACCATATATATCTAATTTGAATCTATACTTGTTATAATTTTTAAAAAAACAATTTAACTCTACCTCAATTCAATTTTCAACATGGACTCTGAAACTGTTTACTTTACAATCTTGAACTCTCAAAACTGTCCACTCTACCCCTTCGCCTTTCCCATCCCGGTTTTAGTGTGACGTGGAGGTGATTTTGCTGATGTGGCAACCAATGCAATAGTAAGTTAGTTGGGGCCTACATATCAGCCGTTAAGCCTTTCTTCTCCCTCTCCTTTCTTCCTCCGTTCTTTCTCTCTCTCCACCTCTATCTCAAGCCTGAGCTGGCTAGGCTTGACACCTACCAGGCCTCGCCTCCAGCTGCCTCTTCCTCCCCCCTCCCCTTCTCCCCTCACTGACATGCATGTTAACCTGGAGCTCGGGGATGGTGACCGGCGCTGCAGGGATGCGCACACTAGAGTGGGGCATTGCGGGAAGTGACAGAGCATCGAAGGAGCGGCAAGCGACGGGAGCAGGCTAGGAGGCCGGTGAGCTGATGGGCGGAGGAAGTAGCTGGCAACCGATATGCGTGGAATCAGATCCAGCGGGCAGGGGAGATGGTTGATGACCTTGGCGCATCCACTGGCGATTTCGTCTTCGTCTTCAATGATGGGATCTGACCACCAACATCATCGGCCATGTTAGCGGAAAATGGATACGTTGATGTCACGTCAGACAAAACCTGAGTCGAGGGGGTAAGGTGGATAGCTTTGATAGTTCGAAGTTTTGATCCGAATGGTTTCAGAGTTCAAAGTTGAAAACTGAATCGGGGTCAAAGTTCAAGGTTGTAAATTGGTTTTTCTCCTGATTTTTTCGACGCCTTGAGATAAATAATGCTAATTAATTATTTGATCAAAGTTCATACTTTTTGTATGAACATATAGCAACTAATGGATCAAGTCAAAGTCATCTGATTTCTAAAATAATGGTGTTTTTTTATGATGGTCTTATTAATAGTAAAGGGCGCCATCAGGATTATTTAGTTTGAAGGATCAATAATATGATTGACAAGACCGTACAACGGCCGAGAGATGAGACAAAAAGGAATTCAAATCAACAGATGACCGTCGCAAAAAAAAAAAGAGAAAAAAAGGGGAAACCCAATCAATTAATGTGGTGGAGTTGGACAAGAAATTACGCTACGCTATTCGATTCAAAAAAATTTTACAAAGCATTTGAATGTGTCGCAAACCTTGATTCTGACGAAACCAGTTCTATTTTAGTTAGACAAGTTACATGTCTAGAAAGCACGTGGCCTCAAAAGGAATATTGTTTTGTGGGATTTAGCCCCGCTCGGTTAGGCTAAAAATAGTAGCTTATGACTGAAATTGCACTATAGATAGCTGAAATTACACTGTAACTTAAGGTTGCTTATTTAGTATAATTAAATTTAAAAATGTAAAAATAGAGAAAAAAAATATGTTAGCTCATCACGGATAACGCAAACGAATACGAAAAAAAGAACCGGCAAAAAAGCTAAAAAAAACAAAAGTTCAAAAAAAAGACAAAATTTATAAATAGTGAAAATAAGCCAGAAACTCAAGCCGAAATAAGCGAAGCGTTAATTTAATTTAGCCCCGGTTTTGGGTCCAAGAAAAATTATAGAAATCGAAGGAGGTGCGAAGAACAATACAACACTTGGCCTAAGCTAGCTTGGTCTGCCCCCTGGTTTTTGCTTAGTTTTATCTTTTACTTGAAGATTTTAAAGAATAATAGTACTTTCATCTACTCTCTCTGGTGATAAAAGGAAGTTGTTATGACTTTTCAAAGTCAACAATATGCCACTTTAATCACGAAATTTATCATTATGTTTTGAGAAAAGTTATAAAATTGCTATGTTACGAAAGTATTTTATATCACAAATTTACTTGCACTATTTTCATATATTCAAACTATATATTTTAGATAACATCTTCAGTCAAAATCTATATGATTTGATAACAGGTATTTTAAAACGATTTTCTTCGGTGACCGGAGTGAGCAGCAGCCAACTAGTTTGTCAGAACCCTTCCAATTCGGCTGCTGTTAGCTGCCAAAACATCTGCATGGTCCATGTCTGAATCTGATCGACGATTATGCAGGCTTAAAAAAAATGACCTTCTTGCAACACGCTTGACACTTGTCAAATCCATATGCATGTTGCTCGCCCGCTCAAGGCAAACTCGATCGCCGTGTTCACCAACAACCGTGCATGCAACTGGTTTGTGTTTTTCGTGGATATATATTTGTTTTAATAATATAGGATTGCAAAATATGTTTTTGTTTTTATATGGTCTAGGAATTCTCAATTCTCAGTGGTGCCTTACCTTCCACTCGGTTATCTATCGATTCAGCCAACCTCACTTCTCCTGTATCTGGATCAGCTAGCTAGCACTTGCAACCAACCTAATTATGTAGTATAGTAAATTCTCATGTGTAACATGCATGCTCCTATATTATATAGTACATATATACTCATATGACACTAGAACTGTGCTAACTTTTTTAATGTGCCGACAAATAATCTGCTTCCTCATAGGGTACAGTAGCAGATGGACGGTAATCGAGCTCGATCGTGTTTAGCTCTCCGAGTCACATCTGGACGAGGATCCAATAATTTATTAAATACAATTTTAATATATAATTAAGGCTCTAAGTTATTGTGATTGTATATCATCTGAAACAATATTACCTAAGTGTCTTTGGTCAGAGAATTACTGCTTATTTTACCGGACCAGCCACTACTCAGAGATTGAATGACCTGATAACTGGACTTAAATCCAAGTAGCCTCCCCTATGGTGAAATAGAGCATGTGCGTCTCTATCCCTAGTAACCGCACGACATTCAGCTCTGTGTCTCCGACAACAATCGTCTTATGGTTATTTCTACGATCTTCTCCCACTGACAAATAGCTAATCGACAATTATTTATCAGATCTCTCTCGCTGACGGCTATCGCTTGCTCGGCCAGACGTGAGGAATTGATAAGATGTCTATTCGTGTGGACAACTGACACCTCTTCAGTGCTATTTAGGCCTTATGGGACAAGACGAAGAGAAAGAGATGAAGAAATCAAGCAATAGACAATAAAGGCAAAGAATAAGCAAAGTTAGGGCTAATAACATCCCATTTGTAATTGTTCTACAAGAGCAGGTTGTAATCCCAATATAGCAATAAAGATAGTCCCCTTTCTCCTCTTTAATCCTCTGTGAGGCTTGGTTTTTAATATATTTCGTAAGAATTAGTTCATTTTGCCCCTCTCAACTCTTGCCGGAGTCTAAAAACCAACCCTAAACTCTAAAACTAGGTATTTAACACACTTGAACTATCAAAATTGGGTACAACACCTCCTCCACCCAAAATCACCATGGTATTGATTGACGTGGCACCTACGTGTTCAGATTTTGCTGACGTGGGTGCCACGTCTGCCACATCATCTTCTTCCTCCCAATGATATCCACCAACATCTCTTGCCTCGACCAAGAACCACTCTAGGTGGAATTTCTACACTGCAGTCCACGCCATCTTATCACAATGATCCAAAAGTTGAGTTGTTTGCTCTTGGGCATGCGGCCGCATGTAGCCATCAATCGAGGAGTGTGGAGGGTAGGATGAATTGCACCGGTGCATACAAACAATGCCCTTCCATTAATTAGGATGAAGTGTGTGTAGGTTGTCTTCCTCGATCTCAAGTAAGAAAATGTATGAGTATCTGAGGTTGTGCATATGTTGCTTACGTACGAATCTTGGCTTGCATCTCCTCATAAAGCCACATTGCCATATGTATCATCTAAGGCTGTGCAGCGCAAGTGCCAAGACTGGATCATCAGGAGGAAGATCCGAAGCTCATGAACACCAGCAACCCGAACACGGCATGCCACAGCAGCGGCTCGGCCTGGACATGACCACGGCGTGCTTGCTGGGTGCTCGCCATTAGCGTTGAGGAGGTTTGTCGTGAGCGCGTCTGTAGTGTGCCCTCACACCGTCGCGAAGAGTCTGTGCTGTGTCAGGAGCAACGTCTCACCCACGAAGTTGTGGTCGAGATCGCACCTTCGAAAGAGCTGATGTCAGCGTTGTTGCACATAAAGAGAGGGGGAGAGAGATGAATTGAAGGAGATGAAGAAATAATATGGCAGACACATGTCATTGAGATCATTGAGATTTTGACACGTAAGTGCCTAGTCAACCAAAACCATAGTATTCTAGGATGAGGGGGTGCTTTGCCCAGTTTTGAGAGTTAGAAGGTGTTAAATATCTAATTTTATAGTTAAGAGTCTATTTCTGAACTCAGACAATAGTTAAGGGGTGTGAAATGGACTTATCCCTGTTTCATAAGATCAATGATTTGATCGTCAACACATCTCAAAAATGTTTTTACTTTAAGTGCTCCACTCATGTGCAACGTTTGTGAATTGATCCCAATCACTTCTATACTTGCCCACAACTTCCGTCAAAAAATATATGTTTGACGCGAGAAATCACTCTCAGAATTCTTGCCTCGAGATATAAGGTGCGGGCATGCTAGTACACAAAAATAGATAAACACAAGAAAGATAGAGAAAACATGTATTTTATTTATTCATTTGAAAATAATAAAATTGTAAGTTCTCTTTGTGTATGTGCACTCCATGGCCTGCTTTGCATAGCAGCCCTGACATTGACATTTTGTTCTCCTAGTTTCTGGGGCCTTAGAAGGCTCTCGGTTAATTACATCCATGTGGTGAACCCACAGAATACCTCTAATTAAGCTACATATTGGTCGTCGTCTTCAATCTTCGCTTCACGTTCTCCATGCATGTGATGAATGATTGATGTAGATAGCCATCCTGGTTGATACCCGTCAGAAGTTGTCCATAGTCGAAGTCTATCATGGTCAAAGTCCATCAAAAGTTATCCGTGGTCGAAGTCTATCATGGTCGAAATCCATAAAAAATTATCCATGCTTGACATCCATCCTGGTCAAAACCCATCAAAAGTTGTATGTGGTCGACAACAATCAGAAGTACAACGAGTGGTCGAAGGCAACCACATACAGTGAGTGGTCAAAGGCGTTCGAGCTTGAGAAGCCGTCAAAGATGTTCGAGTGCTAAAGGGGGTCGGATACACTCGAGCACGGCGAGCGATCGAGTAGTGAAGTTGTTTAGGGACGTCCAAGTATGACATGCGATCAGAGGTGGACGAGTATTGAAGGTAGTCGATGATGCTCAAGTATGGTAAGCGGTCATGAGTAACCAAGTATCTAAGTCAGTCAGGGGCGTCAAAGTATGACAAGCACTCAGAGGCGTCCATCTTCGACAAGCGGTCGGAGGCATCCAAGCTCCAGAAGCTGTCGAAGGTGTACAAGTATCGAAGACAGTCGATGATGCTCGTGCACGGCGAGTGGTCATGAGTGACCGAGTATCAAAGTCAGTCAGAGGCGTTCGAGTACAACAAGTGGTCGGAGGTGTTCATCTTTTACAGGTGGTCGGAGACGTCTGAACTCGACAAGCGATCAGAGACGTCCGAGTATCAAAGGCAGTCAATGACGCTTGAGCACGGCGAGCTGTCGTGACACTTAAGCACGGCGAGCGGTCGTGAGCGACTGAGTATCAAAGTCGATTGGGGGCGTTCGAGCATGACAAGCGGTCGGAGGCGTTCGAGTATTGAAGGTAGTCGAGAAGCGTGAGTATCAAAGGTGGTCGAAAGCGCCAAGTTCCGAAGGCACTCGGAGAAGTCTGAGCATCAAAGATGGTCGAATGTGCCAAGTTTTGAAGGCAGCAGGAGAAGCCTAAGTATTGAAGGCGGTCGAAAGTGCCCAGTTTTGAAGGCAATCAGACTCGAATATGGCAAACGATCGTAAGTGATTGGTATTGAGGACGGTTGGCGACGTTCGAGCAATGCAAATGATCGTAAGCTCCCGAGCACGGCGAGCGATCGATAATGTCCAGGCACAGCCAGCGGTCGTAAGTGACCAAGCACAGCAGATGGTTGTAAATGACCGAATATCAAAGGTGGTCGGTGATGCCAGAGCACAGCAGGCGGTCGAAAGCAATCGAGTATCATAGACGGTCGAAAGCACCCTAGTATTGGAGGCGATTGGAAGTGTCCTAGCCCAGTAGATGGTCGGTGATGTCCGAGTACTGTGGGCCGTCGATGGTAGTCCGAGCATTGAAAGTGATCGGAAGCATTCAGGCACTGAAGCGATCGAGTACAGCTGGCAATCGTAAGCGACCGAGCACAAATGACGGTGGTAAGCACAGAAGGTGGTTGATGACGTCCAGGTATAGCTAGCGGTCGTAAGTGATCAAGCACAATAAACGATCGGGACAACTTCAATGCTGTGAGGGCACACATCAGGAAAGATGCACGTTGGTTGAAATGAGTGTTGTCAAAATGACCGTGGTAGGCACAACGTGATCGGATAAACGTGGTCGAAAACCCACAAACTCAGAGGATGGTCTTAGCACATATGCTTTATGGACGGTCGGCGGCGTGCAGCCAATGCAAGGCGAAGCATAGGCGTAAAACATACAAAAAAAAACAAAGTGTTTATCTTCTCTAACATACACCTTTTAATATGCTTTGGCTTAGCATGTTTAGACAAAAACTCAACAAACAATATACTTGCTACAACCTAAAGCTTTTTCCGGATCTCTTCGTTCTTTTGCTGTGCGGCACACGTGCATGTAACTTCAGTGTGTGTCTCACTCAATGATATATATGGTCTATCTTTTCTTCTTTATTTATAATAAAAAGGAAGACAAAAGTGGTTAATCAGTGTCTAGTGACGTCTTATCTTTATAAGCCATTTCATGGATTTCACACAGAGAGAGAGAGAGAGAGAGAGAGAGAGAGAGAGGTGTGTCTTTACCAAGTTGACTGACAAAACAGATCCCTAGCTGTTTGTTTCGGAGGTTGTTCAAAGGACACGATTGCTTTACTCATGGCAGATAAGACCCTAAGAGCATCCCAAGTACATTTATAGAGACAACCTAACCCTAAGCGTGAAAAGAAAACTGATGCGCCATCTCTCCGGGTCGTTGGCTATCATTACCACCCTGAAGATTGCAACGGCCTGTACTGTCCTTGCATTGCATGATCTTAATCCCTTTCATGCAACAGCTGATCCTTCACTTTCAAGGATTAATTAATTACTTAAAAAGGGATTTTGGAATGCAGACAAGAGCTGGCAAATTAAAAGGCAAGTTAAGTTTCACACACTCGTAAGTGCATGGCACAGCACAGTGATTCTAAATCAAACGTGGTGGACATGTTTCGCTTACGGGTACGTACGCACGTACGTGGGCCTGTTTGTATAGCGGGATTTCGGTTAAGCTTTTAATGAGTCCATGTGAAACTAAGCAAAATATGCCCACCCTTACTTTGCTTGCCTCCTAATTAAAAGGATGGCAAAATTAAAACCACAGTGTATGTATTCAGTAGCTCCATGCCTGATTTCAGTACTACCTACCCAACAACCTCAGTTTCTTTTTCTATGAAGACTGAAGCGAAAGTGACGAGGAAACCAATGACTAGCTCTTAGGCTCCATTCAATGATGTGGCTTGTAGCTTTTTATTGATTATGAGAGAGATCAAAAGAGTAAATGATACTTAGTTGATTTTTTTAGATAAAGGATATAAAATTCGGCCTCTATATCCACATGGGATATATACAGCCACAAGTTACACGAGCTCTTAGGCTCAAAGCCTCAAAACTGAGAGGCATAAAACAACAGAAATGATAGCTTAAGGACTATGAAAAAACTAGAAAGACTAAGCTTCAGCATTTTTTCTCCGTCCTTGCTTTCAACAAGTCCCTATCCTCATCCGACTGTGCCATCCAAACTACGGTCTGCTTTGCGTGAAGATGGACCTCCGAGGCGACGTCTCCAAGGAGGCGACTAGAGTCGTCGACGCCGTCCGCCTCACCGAGGCAAGGTTTTCACCTGGAGATCAGTAACATGAGTGTAACACCCCACATAACCATATGAGATATTACTATGGAACGTCATCACCAAAAATGAAGAATAAATAAGTACAATAAAAGAAATCACAAAGAGTTTAAAACTTTATTAACACTTTAATAGAGAACCAACGGAAGCTGGAATAAATATTTAAAACATGGGACCGGTCCACTTCTAACCAAATAAGGAACGAATGAAACAATAAAACAGTGGCAAACCACGGTGCTGAAAACTCGAGTGCTCCCACCCATGCATGATGCTATCACTCCACTGGCCTTTTACCTGGGACTGAAAAGAGCAAGCGTGAGATTTGGAAATCTCAGCAAGTACCCAACTACGGTCGCAACACAGAAGTAAGACAGGCGATGCAACCATATGAAATAAAGGCAAGCATGACAAGTAAGTAATGGACAAAAGGCAACCAACGAGCAACTGATATCGGAGATACTGTCATGATTAGGAGACGGATATTATGAGAACTGTGTATTAAAGATATTTGTTATGTGACAAGTTATAGCAAGGGTGCCGGCGACCTCCTCCCACATACCCGGTTATACGAGAATAGCCAGGCACAACCTTGTCCTCGACTGTATAACCGCAGACGGAGTGTAATATCCTGTGTAACCAGAATGTACGGCCCCCCGTACGTTACCAGGTTGGGTGGAAATGACCCCTATATGTGGGTAGCCCCGGCGTGATAACCCTTAGTTTGTTATTTAATGAATTATCCATGCTATAATTAGAGAGTTGTAATTGAGTTAAGGTAAAGTTATGAGAGCAAATGTTTGATACAATGAGACCGAAGAGACAGGATTGGTGATACTAAGTGATAAAGTAACTGATACATCATGGACAGATTATATAGTATGAAAATTAAGGTAACTAAGAGATGGTGAGGATAAGGCTATAATAAGTTATGAGAAATGAAAAGATATGCTAGGGTTGAAAATGGAAAGACATAGTTTCTGCTAAGAGGCGATGTGGAATAATGATAAGATGATAGTGCTATAGTAATCAACCTAAAGAGGTATTATAATGTAGCTCACATAAGTTTATCAACTAATCAAGTTTTATTATGTGATAAGTGATTATTAGTCAAATTAACATTTATTAAGGTATAACGATCATGACTCGCATAAGGAACTGTACCGGCAATACATCATGATATTGAGAGGATTAAACACAGAAGCGGGATACTTAAAGGACTGCTAGTGATTTTAACCTAAGTCTAAAACATGATCACCCGCTACCCCCATTAACGGTTTAAGCATGAACTCCACACATTACTTAAAAGCATGAATCTTATAACATTATTAACAGAGTATTATGATAAACCTAAAGGCATGTGAAATAAGGCAATCTAGAACGTCATGGCAGGAATACAATATTAAGGATATATAACCAGCAAGAATTAACAATAATCAAGCAAGCATTAACAATTTGATAAGAACTAGACAAGCATTAACAATATGATCATAACTAGGCAAGCATAATAATAAACGGGCAAGCATGAATACTATTATAACAACCGGGCAAGTACTAGAGAGATGATAATAACCGGGTAACTTGGTGACAGGATATTAGCCAGGTAAATTCAGTGATATGATAAGAACCAGGTAATTCATTGATATGATAATTGTACTCAATGACAATGGTAACAAGTAATCGTGAAAGATGTGAAATGTGGAATTAAAATAATTGGAGATAAGTTCGTGCACGATTACAAGGAGTGAAAAGGATTGCTGAGGTTGAGGACAGGAGATGAAATCAGATGGGAGATGAAGGATAATACGATGGTGGTAGGGTTCCATAAATAATTCTCACCCAGCATTACAACTTAACTCACACCAAGGGGTTGTCAAACAACTAGATCTTATTATGTGATAAGTTGTTATTAGTCAGGTTAACAATATCATACGTAATTCCATCGAAACCAATCAAGCAATAACATACAAGTAATGAATCAGGAAACCGGTAATTAAATATATCAATCCGAAGCTAAAGATTACTAGTGGTTAACCTTAAGTTGAAGTCACTCCTATACTACCCCAACCACAATTTAAACAACAATTATAATTAATAATTAAAGCTTGCAACTTAGACATTAACCATAGCACTTTAATACATCTAAATGTCTAAGGTATTAATTAACATAAAGTACGGAAAATAAGATAACCTAGAACCTCATGGTATGAATACAATATTAAAAGTACATAACTGGCAGGCATTAACATGTGACAACAATCGGGCAAGCGTTAGTAATATGATAACAAGCAGGTAACTTTCAGGATATGGTATTAATCAGGTAACATTAGTGATATGATAAAAGCCCAATAAGTTTTGGTGATATGCTCGTAAACATGTATGCTTTAGTGACATAATAATGGATAGGTGAGCATGGGTGATATGATAATAGACCGACCAGCTTTAGCGATATGGTAATGGTACTCAACAGCAACGGTAACAAGCAATCATGGGAGATGTAAAATGTGAAATGCAGAGGTTACGGCCGCGAGGTACTTGCCTGCCAAGCGTTCGGCAGTTCGGTTGCACGAAGGATCAGAAGTATGAACCCGTCCAAAGTTCCCTTCTATTCCCACATGTGAACCTTTGATTGACTTAGCCAATCTCCATGCATGCAGCTACCCCTGCCATACACGCACCATGAGGAAGTGAAGGCAACTGGCTACGAGTGAGGAGGACTAGCCGCAGCGCATGCAACAGGAGCGTCGTCGCCGACACAGCTGCTGCGCCCGCACACCGCCGCCTCCGCCCGCGCCGCGCTCGCCCATGCGCCGCCGCGCTCGCCTGTGCGCCACCGCGCCTCTGCCCGCGCCATGCCGCACGCCGCCGCGCTCGCCCGTGCGCCGCCGCCCGCGCCATGCCGCACGCCTCCGCGCTCGCCCGCCAATGCCGCCGCGCGACACCGTTGCATGCATGCCCGCACACAGCATGAGGGCGCGAGGTGCTGCCTGTGCGCGCTGCGGCCAACACCGCCGCCGCCATCGTCCGCCACCGGACCGGTCGCCAGGCGTCGCCGCCACCCCGCGCTGCCGCTGCAGCCACCATGGCGAAAACCGCACGCAGCCGAGTGCGCAGGCGTGAAGCCACTGCCGGTGTGCTACTGCCGCCTGCCGGCCGCCGCCGCCGCCGGCACCGCCGGTGCCGCTGCCACCGAAGTCACCCATCGCCGGCGGCAGCCCCAAGCAAACCCATGCGGAAGAGAGAGAGAAAGAGATTGAGAGAGGGAGGTAGATTGAGAGAGAGAGATAAAGAGAGGTTAGAGACGTGAGGAGATTTTCACGGGAGAGATAATGCAATTGAAGATAGGAAAGAGAGTTGGTTGGTTTGTTTGTTATATGGAGAGAGAGTTAAATTAGGGAGAGGTAATAGGAAGGATGGGAGAGAGGTAACAGGAGAGGGATATGCAGGTCTCTTTTTTTTCGAGGGTGCTACAATGAGAGCTATGGAGTGCCACGACAACACCTCTAGGAAGGATAATGGCGCCCGAAGGCGTCATTGCTGTCGAGACCGGTAAAATCATCGGCAAAGCTTTCGTCAGCACCTCCACAACACCCCACGCACTACCCACACACAAAAAAGACCGCCACCAACACACCGGGGTCCTGCATGCCTCAAGGTCATGGCATAGCCACCCTTGAACTCCACGACGAGCCGCTTCCTGCAATGTCCGCCACAGAAGAAACCACTATGCGACGCTCAAGCGCCACCACTCAGCAGATCCAGGGACATGAGCCAAGCCTACAGCAATACAACGGAAGAGCCTGACGCGAATCTTCCTGAACGCCTTACGGAGCCTGCACGGCACGCGGAACACCACTGCCTTCTTGCTCCCGGCCACATCCATCTGGAAGGCGGAGTTGATGTAGAGGTCCTTGAGGACGCTCTTGAGCTCCTGGTTGCCAATCTCTAAGTCAAAGAACGCATGCGCGATGGAGTCCTCAAACTCCGAGGGCACGAGGCCCTTGACCTACTGGATCTTCCTCCTCGCCGTGAACACGGTACCTTCTTCCTTCCTTCCTTCGCCACTGACCGTGGCCACGACCGCAGAGAGCCGCCTCTGTCCAGCCGTCACTGCAGCACCTGACCAGCACTACCACGCAGAACTAGCCACTGCCGCGGCGGTCATCGAGGACCGCTGCTAGCCTAGCCTTTGCCGGCCACCGCGGGAAAGCCACCTCCGAACAAGAGGCTCCAACCACTGCACAACACTGTCCCCCGCAGCAGCCAGCAACCTGATAGATCCGCGCAACACCGCCATCGCGCCGGGCCTTCATGATCGGGTATGCACCAACCACTACACGCGGACGCCGCGCCGCCACCTGTGCCGCGGGACCGCGCAGCACCGACGCGACTTCACGCGCGGCCGCCGAGCCAACAAACATGCCGCGCTGCCGCCCTTGCCGCTAGATCCACGCAGCACTGCGCGCTGCTCCGCACGGCCGCTGCTGACCCCAATCCCCCACTCCGATCCGGCGGTGTCCCGGCCAAGGCCGCCATCATGAGGCAGCGCTGCAGCCGCACATGTCGCAGGAGGCGCCAATGACGACGCGCCCGCGTGCCCGGCCGAGCATGCACCGGAGAACCGCAGACGAGCGAAGAATGTAAAGATCAATATTCCTCACTCTGTTTTAAAAAAGACTTTTAAAAGTCAAAAGTTAAAGGCTGTTTGAAATATGGCCTTAATATGAAGACTCGAATCACTCGAGATCGTCTTGGTCTAAAACAAAGTACAATTTCAAGAGTCAGATTTCATCCAAAACATATATGCACGTATCATTAGTTATGACCAAAAAAAATCAAGTGGCCGGCTCGTAGAAAGCATGCATCCTTTCCAACACTACAGAAATAGCTAGGCGTCCAAATCAGATTTCGTGTTTTCCTACGAGGAAACGGTAAGTTTTTGTGTAGTCCTGCAGTTGAAAAAGCTTGAAAGAAATGGAGGACAACGGAACCGAGAGGAATTAATAAACAAGGGCAGAGAAAGCCCAACCAAAGCCGTTCATTTCACAATAATGGAAGGGAATTTGACGAGCAGCGCGCGAGCCACTTGCATTGCATGCATACTCCTGTGACTCAACACCAACCAGCTGCTAATCACTATTCAGATTAAAGCTGCACGCTGCCAGCCAGCTCTAGCTACAGCCTTACACACACACGATGAAAATGTATGTACTAGTGCTGTCCATAACGAAATGTCAGAGACAAGCCGTCAGATCTGAATACTGGCAACCGAATCAAGTCAAACATACTTTTTTTTTTCTGAATCGATCACTCCATGAGACGAGAAAATGCAGCTGCTCCGTGCCTGTAATTCAAAATAAAATCTTATAGCGATCGATCGATATGGTGGAGCTAACTGCTGGTGCTAAGAAATTAAGGAGCCATCCATTACGTTGAGATCGCATCCGACCAACCACCTCAGACATAAGTACGCGTTTGTTGGTCATCAGCAATTTAAACATATATAGGCTGGAGAAGGTACCTCCTTCAGCGTATGAATCACATGCATGTTTGGTACTAACTAGCTACCTAGAAAAAGATTCCCTTCTCACTCCAAATGTTGTCTAGCTATGAGTATAGTAATGTGGTATACCAATCAAGGCTCTGTACATGCTGGTCAATTCAGATGTAGGCAGACAGAAACAAATGATAGATGGTACGTTGCTTAATTATTTTAAAAAAGACGAGAATACGCAGGAGGAAAAACTATACATGTGAGCCTGTTGACATTTAGGTTAACAAGGAAATGGCACCGTCGCAGATGTGGTAATCTGTTCAACCCTTTTGGCTGAAATACAACAGCAGCTAGGGACTTCAACAACCGTTTGGGTTAATTGATCGTCAGGCGATGTTACTGATCACGTCATGTAGCTGAAGCAGATGTAGGTACGGTACGTGTTATTCCTACACTGCTAATCCTGTCTAATTAGCCACCTAACGACAACATCATGCATGCACGGTGAGAGGAGGCTACTAGCGCTGTCAGATGTTGGGATCGACTAGTCATTTGGATTGGATGCAACTAGACATAGGGACCGGTCGTCGACTGCGTTTTCCCAATATCGATTAAAATTATATTGTAGCTGTTATTATTTTTTTCTAAATTATTTAAATAAAAATAAGATAAAAATAAAAAGATCAAAATTAGAAATCAATGTGTTTCAAGTGCTTTCTAGCTTAAAAAATCAGAAGATAAAAAAAACTAGAACCTTAAACCGTTCAAAGTGATGCCATATATGCATGCAACCGAAGGACTGCAGTGACCGTACGGTGTGTGTCCTCCTTAATTCCTAGCTTTGTGCCTTCAAAAGTGTCATGTCATGACTTTTAGCTTTTATCTGATTGTGAGAGAGAGTGAAGGAGTAAGAGACACTCACGTTGAGAAATTACTCTGTTTAAAGCAGATTCTATAATAAATCCAATAAACAGTTTATAAAAACCATCTTGAGAAGATATTCTATTTAAAAGCTAATTTTTACAACCTAAATATACATGCTTGCTTTGTTCGATGGTTTCATTGTGGCGTCGCCTCTTGCTGGTCAGTTTCGTCTCCAATGTTTCGTACGTGGTCAGTTTCGGCCTTGGAAATCATCCACTGCCGCGACTGTGCCTCCTGATGAACTGGCCCTCGTCAACCCATTTGGATGGAGGCCTCCCGGCGGAGGCGCGGAGCCGTTGTGGAGGAACCCTGTGGCTTCCCGGCCGGTCTTGCTCTAGCTACCCCCCGCATTCTCTGCTTCGACGAGGACCCTGATTCGGACGACGAGGACACTGTGGCTCTCCCATCCCATGGCCATGGGTGGAAGTATCAACTAGGCGGCGGGAGCAGCAGCAGCACCGTTCAATTCGGCTTCCAGAAACGGGAAGCCGGAGCTGTTTGGAACGGCACTATGCTAGCGAATCGGTCCCTGTACTGCGTTTCTACGTATTGTTAGCACAGCTGCACAAGTATATTTATTTTTGTCACTCACTCTGGATACGACGTCCATGGGATTCTCCGTCGCCGAGCTCCCGCGCGCCGTGCTTGAAGAAGCAGCATGGCGGACTCGCCGGCGGCTAAGCCAAGGAATGGGTTCGTGCGGCACTTGACGATGGACTTGTTCTCTACAGGCCCAACAGCCTACAGCCAATATATGGGCCCAAAGGAAAGCAAGTTACAATCCTATTTGCCTTTTCCACCACTGCAAATCTGGAACATGTACGGACAGCCCATCACAGTGCGACGTGCAACTTGTGGCCCATCTGCGCAGTAAAGTCTGCTCCGCAGGTGGCTTTAGTGCACGTAAAATGGTATGGAATGCGGCTGTCTCTCATTACACATTTATATCATCTATAAATAAGACTAAAAATAATTTATACAATAAGTTTTTATATAATTATTTATAATAACTTTATATAATTAATAAATTATCTATACAATAGTGTAGATATTAGAGTTGTGGTTATAGACCATCTAATAAAAGGCAAGGGGCTTTTAGATTCCACCTCGCGAGCGGAGGGTGAGCACCTTGAAACTCCTTAAAATGGGAAGCAGTCTTAAATGAAGAGGAAAAGTCTTTTGTCTCCCAAAGAAAATCTTTGCTTTCTAGGCTCCAAGGAGGTCTATTTATGCTGTTACATCAGAGATACATAAAGTTACAGTGCTACCTCTATAAAGGTCTTACAACGTAGGGACTATGTTCTTTACATCCTTTTTCATGCAGTCTTAGTGTACGGTGCACCACCATGGACTTCATCCACCACGTCCACTTTCTGCTCCATGGGTAGCTTACCTCCTTTTAGCTCGTACAAGGTGATACCGAGGCGAAGCTCCCCTCACTAACACCGAGGTAGCAGCAGGGGTACCCTAGTGTCGACTTCTTGGATCTCCTTTGCCCTGTGTGAGGGGGTCATACTGACCTTCCTATACCATTTGCCCTATGCGAAGGAGTTGTATCGACGATCTCATACCATTCACTGGGGCCAGTGGGGCCACCCCAACAACAGAAGCCCCTCACTGTCGAGGGCCTGCTTCATTTTGGCTGACATCACACCTTACTGCATCGAAGGATCTAGGCCCTCCGTCTCCTTCGGCCTAGCGAAGCTTCCCTAGGGAACCAAGTGATCCAAGGAAAGCATTTTTTCTTATAAAAAAGCTTCTCTAGGACCGCTTGGTTCCCGATATTCAAAAACCAGTTGATTGGGTTTTTTTCGATTAGGGAGTGTTGTGCAATTATTGTGTTCCCATTATTAGCATGATTACTGCGAACTCTCAATTAGAGTTGTTGTGTTGTTGATGGTGGTCACATTGATACCTTTTACTTGGCACTTGACCTTCACGAATCTCTTGAAGAAGCTGCACAGGGACTCATTTGAAGAACCTACATCCTGACGGCGGGCATCTTGAAGTCCACCGGTCAGCGAGCTACTTCAAGACCAACGCTCAGTAGAGAGCTTGGGTCTCTCCGAAGTATAGGTTCTAGTCACGACAATGGGTGGGTCGTTGTGGCAGGGAGTGCGACTAGAGAGGGTGGTGCCACTAGGGGGTGGATGCGGTGATCACGGCGAGGTCTCAATTAAGGTTTCCTCTGGCCACCATACCCAGTTCGAGGGCCGCAGTTGTCGGGGCGCGCGGCTATTGGGTGGTGCTACCGAAGGCTTTGAAGTTTCTGGCAGAGGTCAACCAGCTCTTTTTGCATCACCTCGCTAGCCACTCCTGAGGCAGCGGGAAGTAGAGGCCTCATCCTATCGTCCTCAGGTAACGAGGCCTCTGTGTCCCGGGTGTCATTTCTGACGAGCTCCCCATTTGTGGAGTTATTAGCTTCTTCCTCCATAACCTTGACGGTGGCTGCAGCGGCCACAGCTGTAGAGGTCCGGTTGTGCCTGGCTCACGGAGTCCTTGACATAAAGGTCGCGACTACTACCTCGATCGCTGAGACCCTGGATGTGTTCGCCTTCTTGACAGGAGCCATGTTGGTGTGGCTTACTCGCTTGTCGCTCTCCACATATGGCCCTAGTTGTTATTGTTACAGACCAAATAGTAAAAGAAAAGGGACTTTTGGTACATCCTCGTGAATAGAGGTTGAGCACCCTAAAGCTCTTTGGAACGGGAAGCGGTCTTAAATGTGAGAGGAAAAATATTTTGTCTCCCAAAGGAAAATCTTTGCTTTGTAGGCTCTAGGAAGGCCTATTTTATATTGTTACATGAGGACTACATGAAGTTATAACGTTACCTCTACAAACGTCTTAGACCCCAAGGACTCTATGGTCTTTACACCCCTCTTCATGCAGCCTTTAGCGCACGGTGAACCGCCATGCGCTTCGTCCACCACGTCCTCTTTCTGGTCCATGGGTAGCTAACGCTCTTTTTAGCCCGTACGAGGTGGCCCTGAGGCGAAGCTCCCCTCACTGACACCGAGGTAGTGAGCTTCGTAGCAGAGGTACCCTTGTGCCGACTTCTTGTATCCCTTTTGCCCTATGCGAGGGGCCATATCGACCTTCCTGTACCCTCTACCCTATGCGAAGGGGTCATATCGACGATTTTGTACCCTTTGCTTTGTGCGAAGGGGTCATGATCACACTTGGTGGCTTTGTTAGACTGGTGGGGCTGACCCTGCGACAAGTAGAAAGCTTCTACAAGACCGTCTGTTAAATATTAGACGATATTTTTTTTCTCTCTTTTATATTATCAAAATCTTATACGACATAGGATTACAGATAGTTGATATTACACATGCCAAATGCGCACACACGGTTTGCATCCACGCCACTTGGTGCTGGACTTGTGGAGCAGAAACGGAGAGCGACCGCGTGACGACTCCCCTTCCGCCACCTGACCATGCTAGCGACCGCACCACTTTGGAACTTTGCATGACGTGCCAACATACTTTCGTCCACTAGTATTGACGAATTAAGCACACCGAATTAATATGCGTATATAGCCAATTTTTCGTGACTGCAAGTGCACCGAATTTTTCGTCTGAATCTGCTGGCAAATAAACCGTATCCATGTTTTTTTAGGCGGTCCCACGGTGTATTATCCAGAATACCGCTGTGTGATAGCTGTTGCGCTTCATTAGACTAGTCTCAGTGGTGGTTTTATGGAGTTTCATGGGCATTAAATATGCTGACATGTCACTATATTGATGAAGAGAGAGATTATAAAAATTTCATGGGAGTAGAGAGAATGAAACTCTTCTGCACTGTTTCCAAAATATGAATATGTTGAAAATTAGGATATGAAACCTCCACTGACACTGGCCTTAGCATGCCTCGGTGGTCCAAGAATTACGGCAAAAAATTGTGAACACAAGCGCTTGGCCCAGCACGAACAAGAAAGGCCGAATATTATAGTCTACATCTAGCCATCGATTGAAGTCTAAAAAGGTACTAGAAATTTCTTTTTCGCAGTTTTCACAGAGATCGACCAAAGAACCAACCATTTTCAATATCAACACACATTGCATGATGATTGATGAAGGTGTAAAGTTCCCTTTTTGTGCTAACAGTCTTCCATATAATTAAACGTAACAGAGAAAATATGTGCCTGCCATGAGCTAATCGATTGGGCACCAAACTCCCATGGCTTACAACCCAAGCGATGTTCTTTTACGAAAAGAAAAGGGCAAAATGAGTAATAAAAACGACTTTATGCTGGTGTAAAACGCTTCCTCTGTTATAACTACGCACCTACACATCCATTTTATGATCATCCTTGAGTACATATTATTGTTTGACAACATAAACTTCAATTTGTATGGCGATCAGCGCATGCCGTAAAAGACATGTACTCTCTGCCAAAGTTAGTAGAAGACGACGTACCTACACGTACGCCAAATTTATGACTGAAGCTGTTAGAAATATGTGCATAGACTTAGGCTCATTTCCTATATTTCTAAAGAATGTATATTTAGCACCGTATTGTCAAGAGAAAATAGAGGAGATCAATTTATAAGATGAAGCCCTTACAACTCTCAATCATATAACACATGGATGATATGGCATAAGGAGGGTTTTAGCTAAACACACACGTGCGCACGCATGCACATGCATTTTCACATGAAAAATCGTGTGACTTATGACTAAGTGGCAGACCAAGTTCATTTTATTTTTGCTGAACCGTTCATCATCTCTCCCCTTTTAACTGGTCATTAGACTGCTTAATTATCATTATTTGGTTTGAATATGAGCAGTTAGCCAGTTACTAGTCAATAATTTATTAGTTACCAATGGATTATTTCAGTTTAATGACGTCAGTTATTGGAGAGTAATTCACACGTTTATAAAAAGACTTAGAAACTTCTATGCTTAAGAGACTGAATTATTCAATTTCTTTCTCATATTGTCCTTTTCCTCTCTAGTAAATTCATACTAAGTATTGAGTGATCGAATCTTATCGGCCTTTCTTCTCGACGTGAAGCGGGAAGGAGGGAGCGGCTATCTTCGAGCCATTGCTGCAGAAAGTTCCTGCACCGAGCGGCAATAAGGTTTTTCTGGGCAGCGCATTTGCGCGACCGCTTCCGCCCTGCTACCTCTACGTCCTCACTACATCAAGTCTGCGCTGGTTTCTATTCTTCATCAAGCCAACACAATAAATCATTCGTACAATCAATTGACTTTATTATAATAATTTTATTGTATATTTTCTAAAATACAATGAGTAGCCTACTGCTAAATTCATTTGTTGCATCACTGGTTTTAATTGGATTTGTCTCCTAATAAAATTTAGAATTAAGATATTACTCACATTTACAACAGAAGTAAGTACGCATGACATGATAATAATTGAAAACATGAGGTTTAGTTGCGGATTATTTTTCTTCCTAGGAGCAAGCTCAACTTTCACAAGCATCGGCACGTACTACGTAGCACAAAACAATATAAATTTTTGGAGGATTCTCAAGTCTAAAAAAGCATTTTGGAGAGGTGTTATTTGCTGGAGGGAGAAAAGGAAGGCATGGGGCCGGCCGGAGGGAGAAGGGTCTCCTCCTCCGTGGCGACGGATCTAGGTTTCCGTTTAGTAGCCTCCCTCGCCTGGATCCGAAGGCTGATCCCACACGAAGATACGCACGGACGGCGAGATCTCCCCGTCCGCGACCTCCCACAAATTAGAACGCCACAAGAAAAAGCACCACGTACACCCGCAACTCCCACACACTGACACACCCCATACCCCTGCATCCGGTGCGTGTACGTAGCAGTTCGCCGCTAAAAGCTGGAGGGCAAAGAAGAAATAGCCGCCACCCCACCAGTTGCCTCGCCCGCCGCACACGCACGCCCCCATCCCTTCCGCCGCCGCCACAAAAAAACCCCAAGCCGAGCCCGTCCCCGCCTCCGCCGCCTCCTCGTCGGCGCGCCCAGCCACCGTCGCGGGCACGGGCGATCCGGGCGGTGAGGGTTTAGCGGGGGCGCGTGGCTGGGGAGATGGCGTCGGAGGACGTGGTGGGGAAGAGCAGGGGCGACACGGCCGTCACCACCATCGTGAACCTGGCGGAGGAGGCCAAGCTCGCGCGGGAGGGGGTCAAGGGGCCCGGTCACCAGGTCCTCACCATCTGCAAATCGCTCGTCGCCGGAGGCGTGGCCGGTGGAGTGTGAGTTCTCCACACTACTATCTCCCTCTCGTCGTCTCGGGGTTTGATTTGCACTGCGTTGTCCCACTCAGTGGGTGGCTTCCAGATTGGATTCGGTTTCATTATGCAGATTGGTGTTTGGTCCGCGTTGGATTCGTGCGGCTCCTGGTCTAGGTGATTGAGATTTTACGTGGTGGTTGGTTCTGTGATATGTGCGTGGTTCGTGTGAGTCCAACTTGGTGCATGGACATTTGGTGCGAGTGCGTGCGATTCTGTGTTGGATTCGCGAGGCTTAAACCCTAGCTGCGGGCTACTCAGATCTCGTCTCGTTGACTCGTCAGTTGATATGATTCGCTGGGAATCCAAATACCCCAGCACATTTGCTGTCCATCTCGTGTCATGGTATAGCTGTAACGCCCCCGTTACCTGGGGCGCGTACGGACACGGCATTCCGCAACTATTCACGCATGAACATTTATGGAGTATCGCGCTTGACAGCGAAGCACGTGCAAGCCTAAAGTATATTACATCATAAAAGACTTCCAGGAACTGCTTCAAGCACGGCGAAGACCTAAAGCCACGGGTCCTCGTCAATGAAGAAATCCTCAGGGATGTCCTCGACGGGGAGACCTTCACCAGCGTTTTGATCCTCTAAAGAAGGGATTAAGCAAGCCGTGAGCCAAACAACCGGCTCAGCAAGTCTCAAAAGGACTCTATCTTACTACATGCACAGAACATCAAAGGAAGGGAGTATACTTGGTTTATTACTTTGAGTGGATGCAGTTTTATTTACAAACATTTTATAAAACGGACCCAAAACTACTCATCAAGATCTCAGGGTTTTTTTTTCACGAAGAGTTCATTAACCAACTGGTCAAGTTTAAACATGTACAAAACTACTTAAGCTTTGCTGCTGGAATCACCCAAGTGACACAGCTCCATTAACCGGGAGCACGGCGTATTCGAATACCATTTACTTGACTCTGCAGAGTTTGCTCAGCTTTACCCACACGATCCCTTAACTCCCGCTAAAGAGTTAAGGAAGCCAGGTCGTTTCACTGCTTAATTCTTTATATAGGCTCTACCCGGTAGAATTCACTCGGGTCTGGCTCACACACACACCCACAAAAAGAGAAAACCAACATCCGCTTCAAGTGAACTCTACCGTTGTTAGGCACCCGCAGCACGGCCTGCCTAACCTCACTGCTAATCCTCCTCCTCCTCCACACCTGTAGAGTTTCAAAAGATTTGAGCAGCTACTAGACCAGTGTTGACAAGTCAACTCCTGTGGTCGAGCGATTACTGTGACATTTGCTCAGCGTAAGGGTTTCAGTTCTTATATTTTCACATGGTCCGCAACCTCACCAGGCCCGCGACCCAACCTAGGGTAAGCGGTGGGCGAAAACCGTCTTGCGGCGCACCACAATCCCCCTTACCCTAACTTCAATCCTAGGGTAAGAGATGGGCGAAGACCGTCTCGCGGCCCTTCCCCAACCCTTACCCTACCTTGTGCACGACGACACTCTCCGCTCTAAGATACGGTGTCCCATACCACTCTACCTTAGAGTTGGGTTTTCCAAACTCTATTGGCCCGCAGCCACATCCTTAATAGTACAAGACTTTGCAAGATAATAATAACCTACAGTTATTTAGATTAACAGATAATTATTTCTAGTGTTACAAAGGCATGACAACAAATTTAACATTGCATTTATCGGTGGTAGGTTTAACTATATCACATGTCATTCTAAACATTTTATTTTATTTTTGAACTAACATTTCAGAACTAGCTCAATGCAAATAGCATAATAATATAATTAAGTAACATGGGTTGCAACATGATCAAAGGATTTGAGACTTGCCGTCAATCCGGATGATCTCAGCCAATGTTCAAGAAGGCGCTAGGCGCTAGGCGGGCGGCGAGGTGGGGCCTAGCGCCTAGAGTGCCTAGGCGGGGCCTAGGCGGTGGAATTAAAACTATGATTTATTAATTTTTATTTTATTTTTCCTTAACCTATTTAATCTTTAGAATTATTTATACGGATAACCGGCCCACCAGCCCATTTCCACCGGCCTTTGCCTCTCCTCTCTCTCCCCGTTCACTTCCACCGCTTCGCACGCCCCGACCCCGCGTTCTCCCCCCGTTACCTCTTCTCTCTCCCCTCGTTCTCACCGCTCCGCTTCTCTCTTTCTCTCCCGCACGCCTCCCCTCCCCTCACCTTTGCTCTCTCCCCCGCTCCCCTTCTCCAATGTCGCCGCCGCCGCCTCCCCTTCTTCCCAAGCGCCACCTCGCCTTCTCCCCCAACGCCGCCGCTGCTCCAGTGGATCTGGCGGCATCGACGACAGATCCGGCGGCATCGACGGCGGATCTAGCTGCGGCGACGGTGGAGGCAGCGGATCCGGCGGCGGCAGATCCGACGGCGGCGACGGCAGATCCGACGGCGGCGACGGCAGAGGCAGCAGATCCGGCTGCGGCGATGACGATGGCTGACAACACGTGAGCTGACAAGACATCTCCAGGTGCCTCTCTCTCTCCCCCTAGAACACCTTCCGTCTGCCCTAGACCCCGCCTTTGACCCCGCTGATGGCCGCCTTTGACCGCCGACGGCCGCTTAGGCGGGCTCGCCGCCTAGCTCACCGATTTTGGGCAAAGCGCGGCGGCGGAGCTCCGCCCAGCGCCTAGGCCCGCCTAGGCGGCCGCCTAATGCCGCCTTTTAGAACACTGATCTCAGCTAGCTCGAACGATGAAACGCCTGGATCCTGAGCCTGCTCTTGAACCTTCTGAATCTCCGACACTAGCGCAAAACACATAAAATAATTAAATCCAGCTTGAGACTAATCAAGCGAGGCAAAATAAACTAATTAAAAAGGAGTAAAATGCATAAATATCCAAATGGGGAATTTTAGGAATTTATCTAGGATGAATCTGTGGAAGTGGAGGCCAAAAATGGGTCCAGGATATTATTTGGAGCAAAGTGGTGAAATTTGGGAATTTTTGGGATTTTCTGTGATTTCCTAGGATTTATTTGGATTTTCTGGAATTTAGAAATTGATAAATCACTGGAAATTGGGATGAACAGTGAAAGGCCGGCCCACAGCAACAGTGCAGCCCGGCCGGGGATTCAGCCCGCGCGGCCCAAATGGCCCAAGCGCACCCGCGCGCGGCGCGGCCGAGCAGGCCGACTCGGCTCACCTCCGCGCGCCTCTGCGGTTCCGATGCGCGACGCGTGGCACGAGTGGGCGGCCAGGATGGGGCGGAGCGGGCGGACAGGATGGGTTGCGTGGTGGATCGAACGGCGGAGAAGAGGGGAGGGTGGGCGAAGCGGTACGGGGAGATCGGGCGGCCGACATTATATGGCGACGGGGAAGATGGAGGGTGGAGGGGAGGCCACGTCGCCATCTCTTCCTCCCGCTACGCGCGCGCGACAGAGGGGCAGGGGTGGCGGAGTTGCTGCGCTCCGGCGACGACGACGGCCCCCGAGGGAAAAGAGGGGTACCACCGGGTAGGTCTTGGTGAGGGGAGTCCATTTTGGGGCTTAGGAGGATGAGGGGACCAATGGAGAAGGCGGGAGAGAAAGGGGTGATTCGGCTATTTGGCGGCGAGGGAGGTCACCGGCGGCGAGAGGGTTCAATTGTGGGCGGCTACACCGACAGGGGAACCCGGGGCTCACATTGGTGGCGGCGGTGAGTGCTGGGAAGCTTCGGAGGAGTCTGGCCACGGGAGAGGTGCGACGGCCGGAGAGGAGCTTCGGCGCCGGCGCAGCACCGAGCTTCACCTGGCCAGGGGCAAACACCAAAATGATTAGCACACCGAGGAGGTGCTCTGGCCGAATGCAATCGAAGAAAGAGGGAGAGGAGAGGGAGTTTGGCTCCCGGGGGTCGCCGGCTCACAGGGCGACGGTGGCGGAGCTACTGGCGATGCGGCGTCGATTTGCGGCTCAGGGAGAGGCGGGGGAGCAGTGGGAGGCTAATGGAAACGGTGGAGGCGTTCGAGAAACGGAGGAGCGTGCGGGAGGGGCGAGGGGGTTTTATACCCCGAGCGGAAGGAGGCGGAGCCTTCGGAGAGAAGGCAACGGGCGCGGCCAGGGAGTCAACAGGAGTGACGGGAGCAGTTGGGGGCGTCTCCTCCGCGCAGTGGGGTGTGACCGGGCGCTGCACAGTGATAATGGCGACGCGACGGGAGAGGGAGCAGGTGAGCTTCGGCAGAGCGAGGCGCGTCCGCGCGCGGGAGAAGGAGGGAGCGAAGACTGCCAGGTGGGGGCGGAGCAGACGCGGGGCGACGCGTGGCGCGAGAGTTCTGCCGGCTCCAGACCGGGCGGCGCCAGCGCGGCGGAGGCGGTCCAAAACCGGTGTGAGGCGGTGCGGCACGGGCGCAGGCGTAGCGCACGCGCGGGGAGAAAGCGGGGAGGGAACGGGGCGCCAGTGGAGAAGGAAGAAGGCGCGGGCGCCGGGAGAAGGAGAAGGCGGAAAAGGAGCGGGGCGCAAAAGGAAGAGGGAGGCGTCCGGCCGAAAAGGGAAAGCGGGAACCGGGCGACTTTCCAAAAAAGGAAAGTTCCCAAAATTCACTCAAAAAAACCAGCAAAAAGCACAGAAATTTTGGTCTTGAATTTTTGGGGTTTTTCAATAGCCTAGTCGTTTGGGTTAAAATTCCCGTCTTTTGGGTTAATTTGGTCTGTGATCTAAATCATTTCCCTGAGAATATGGTGATTATTTCGCGATCTACAATAAATTGTTCGCACGGATTCCACTTGAAATGCAAAATTGCTTTGTTTGGATTAGTTTACCAATAGCTGCCCTAAGCATGGACTGGGAGTCCGTGACAAAACGGAGGACGGGGCAATATTGGCTTGCTCATCCTGTTAGTGTAAATTCAATGTGCAGTTTTTATGTTTGTTTTTCATTATTGCTGTTAAATCGCCTGCCATCCGTCTAGTGTTCTGCACATGGAATTTGTTTACTGGCAATTGATCATATAACCTCCATTTAGATGGAAATTGAGGATTTACCCTCCTGGCCCACGTGTCAGTGACTTGTGATGACCCCACGTGTCATTGAGATGTGGAGGGTAAATCCTCAATTTCCCAACTAAAAAGAGGGTATATGATCCAATCTCCCATTTGTTTACGTGGAGCTACATTTCTTTTAAGAAAATTCTTCTGGACATTTGGCTGTGCAAATTTGTTTGCCCAATGGCTGACTAGTCCTCCTCAAAAAGGAATTGTTCACCACTAACTTTATGCATCTTGCTTTACTTGTTGATGCCAGTATCCAATTAATTTTGTCTTTATGATTTAATTAATGGTGCATTCTTCACTTTATGTTTTAATTATTGGTGTATTCTTAAGTACCGTGGTTCTTCCTAATGTCATGCAATGTCAGCATCTAAAGCTGAACCTCTTAAGTGCCTGTCTGTGAATACTTTATGTGATGTATTTGGTTGGTACAAGACTATGGCTACTTGATCTTGTCTTCCTTGCTTGAGACTCTAGCTATCAAATATTGATGTAGTTGGCTGAAGTCAAAGCTGAAACTATTTTGTTATTCTATTTGTTTAGGTCGTTTGGGAACATTGCATACTTGAATCGCACATACAAACTAAGAACGTTTAATGACATATTGATAAAATAAATCTTCACTCTGGAGCACTTTGGCATGGTTTGGTCAGTTAAAAGAACATTTACCGGGGCCAATTATTGATAGGTGATAAATATTTGTGCTTATGAGTTCAGTTTATTTTATTATTATTATTATTTGCACAGGTCACGTACTGCTGTTGCTCCCCTTGAACGATTAAAGATTCTGCTTCAGGTGAGTTTCTTATGCATTCGCTTTTTTGTTATCTGATGGGTTGTTATTATCATGTAGATTGAATGATGGATTGATGGGGTTAGTTTTACCTGAATTGTTTTGTTTGCCGCGGTAGACCCCAAAAGTCTGTCGCTATAATGTTAGCCGCGTTTTATTTTGGTAATTTCAACATGTCCTTGTGTTACTTGACATTAGCTTACATGAAGATAGGATGCAAACTAAATCTCCACCATGCCAATGTACTGGATATGGCCTGTCTATTCTCATTCTTAGACATGTTTTATCTTATTGCCAATTATTAACAGTTCACACAAGTCAAGGAACATGTCTAATTTGTGGAGCTGACTTGAAAATCAAACCCTTTCAGTGCACATTTATTGCCTCCGCTGTCAGTACTCAGTACCGAACCATCGTGAAGATAATGCTAAGTAGAGACTAGAGAGATCACATTTGTTGCTGCACCCTAATTCAATGGTTGCTAAAGTTGCCCATGTGTTCATGTACTTTGTATGAAAATGCAGGGTGTGAATAAATTACTTGGCTTCGACATCTGGCTCATGTTATCTTGCTTAATGCAGGTTCAAAATCCTCACAGTATCAAGTACAATGGTACAGTTCAAGGTCTTAAGTATATATGGAGAACCGAAGGCCTCCGTGGACTTTTTAAGGGCAATGGGACGAACTGTGCAAGGATTGTTCCAAATTCTGCTGTGAAGTTTTTTAGCTATGAGCAGGCATCAAGGTGTGTTCTTGTTTGCAATTACTCTTGCCTTACATTACTGCTTGCTCTGCTGCCACCTACATGCTACTTGTAGTTTGCACTTTGCAGACCTTTTCTCTGTTGCATGATGAGACTGTTTTGACCTGAGATTGGTTAGAAGCATTTCTTTTTTACCCTCCTATTAATATGTTCTTGTTTTCATGGAAGGCAGTATTAATAAATACCTTCCTCACTCTACCGTTTTTACAGGGGAATTTTGTGGCTTTACCGTCAACAAACTGGGGATGGTATGTCATTCTGCATCATCCTTACCACACAGATTAGTTGATTCTTGTGTCAATCATGCCTTATTTCGTGGAAAAAATTTAAAAGAGGTACTGGATTTTTGAGATCTTGTCCACCTCATAATATTAATAGGTTGTGTCAGTTTTGTAACTCCAAACACAGAGTACTATCTTTTCAAGAATTTTTACTAGGCTCTGTCAATTTTTAACTCCAACATAGGGTACTATCCTTTCAAGAATTTTCAGTTTGTTTTATGTAAGTCCTTGGGTGGTGTTTGTGACGATGGTCTATCTGTAAACTGGTACAAGTCATGAAACTATTTCAGATTTGTGTATTTCTTCTTAGTTTTGATCGAGTTCCAGTTAGCAGATAGTCCTGTTGGACAGGAACTTGATTTTACCTAAGTCCTAACCACTGTTTCCCTAGTCGCAAATGTTTTTCTGAATTATGGATGTAGGAACTGGGAGTATCACTAATGCATGAATTGGGAGTCTTAGTAGAATTTAGCCATATACGACATATTCATTTCTTAACCTATATGGCCTTGTACATCTCAATCATGTGTTGCTTCGCGCCCAACTTCTGTCGTTCCTGAAATTGTTGCTCACCAACTTGAACGTGAAAAATGTCCTACGCTTTTTATAATCCATAGAGGTTTGGGCAGGCTGGCTTGCCCCACTTGTCAAATATGGGGCAAAAATTCATTAACAACTTGAAAGATTCAGCAACCCACCTTCAAATAACCTAACATTTTTGTCGCTACTCAATAATACATATATACAGTGGAAAACAAGTATAATGCTCTTAGCAAATGTCTGTGTGTCCAGTGTCCACACCATATGCCTTGTGCTGGTTTGCTCAGTTCACACACACTGCACAAGTGTACATCCATACAGTGGCGGATCCAGGAAAATTTTTTGGAGGGGCTGAAGTACCTTCAGTTCGACCTCAGCCCCTTCTACATTATACATCCATGGCTAAAAATTTAGGGGGGGCTCCAGAGGGGCTCCAAGGGTCCGGTAGCAGTAGGGGGGGCTCGAGCCCCCCCGCCCCACCGCTGGATCCGCCGCTGCATCCATACTAGGCTCTAAACATGGTGTGGAGTGTTTGGTTGTGTAATACAATTTGCAATACCCCCAGGCCAAACACACTTGCTATGTATTTGCTCTTAGATGTTACTCTGTTCAAAAATGTCCTTGTTCAATATCAGGCTGAAGTCACTTCACAATGTTGGGGATCAGAATTTCCTATTTACAATGTCCCTTGTAATGCAAAATGATTTGCATGTGTGAACAACCATTTGTTATGGGTGCTCTGCTACACAATAAATAAAGGAATTCATGTTCTGCTGCTTTGTCATATAGAAATGTCAAGTTGTAGGACCCGAGATAACGATCAGGGGGATGATTCCTTCAGATTCGACCTTCCTAGATTGTATTCTAAAACCTTCACTCCATTAGTTGCCAGAAGCTAGGAAAATCATATTAGCCCACTTAGAACTCACAAGATCGCGGAAGCAAAATGGAGTTCAACTCCTTGCAACCGGTTAGACCGCTATGGACACAGCGGTTGGACCGGCTGGCGGTTTGACCGCTAGTAGGGTACGGTCTGACCGCTCCCTTGTTTTAGAACAGAAAAAACAACCCGAGCCAAAACTCAAGAAGGTGCAATCTCCAAAATACAAGTTCAAATGACTTGAAACTTTGCACACATTTTGTCAAGGATATCAAGAACCTAATCTATCCAAGGATCGTATGGATTTTGGCCAACATTCCAACCTTTCTTTAAAACAAGTAAGGTTACACCAAAACGGGGCAAAACTAAAAAACTTGGTTTACGACTTGTTCGTGGATTAAGGATGGTGAAGACGGCTCTATATAGGATCCCACATGTCACAGCAAGTTAGAAAACGCAAAGATTCAAGGCCAAAATCCTAGGATCATGATTTCACAAGAAGTGCTCCAAATCAAGTCAAATTAGTCAAACTTCAAGATTTTGCTATAGCTAGTCCCTAGATAGATGGCATATAATCCTCATAAGGTATCTCTATCATTTACACATCTTTGGAACCAGCAAGATCAAGAGAGAAGGCAAAAACTTCAACCAAGACAAGTGCAAAACCAACAAGATCAAGGGCACAACATAGATGAACAAGGTTGATCTATTGCAACTTGTAGATGAATGTTTTACAGCCACTCCGTCATGAAGGATAGTGCCCTCTCACCAAAGAGCACATACCCCAAAAGCCTTCTCTCCCTTGGTAGCCCCTCTCACAAACTCTAGAGAATGGATGCGGTGGTTGGTTAGTCACATATGTCCAACCCCCTTGAATAGATGAGACAACCAGCCCACATATAACCCTAATAAATACTATCCATTAGCACAACTAGGGAACTCATTAACCTTACGCTCACTAGGTTTTACACTTAACACATGACTTATGCACGCTTTTCAAAGTGCATAAGCCCAAGCTTGCTAAGGAGCAAGCTTCATCCACTTGGCCTCCTTAACGTCTCCTTGACCTAAACTTTTCTTCAAACACCCTCCAAGCACCGTGGTTGTTGTCCCTTTGCCGCTTCTGATATTTTGGCTTCCCCGCGAAAACACCTTCGTCTTGACCATGGACCTCACCTTCTCCCTGATCCTAGATCGTGGTCATCTCCTTTGCAAGCAATCCCCATGCTTGTAACGTGTAGGTTCACTAAAGGCTAACGCATCGGCATGTCTCTTCGTGTCAGTTCCCCTCGACCATGCCCCACTTGCACCAACTGCATTATTCGATGAACCGTTGCTTGAACTTCCCTTCGACATCTTTTGTGCCCCGGTTGAGCGCCTAACCATCCCGTTCGGCTTCCTAGACCGCACTTAGCTCATCCCTGAGCCTAGTCCCAGTCCACGCCGTCGATCATGGCTACCTCTAAGCATCCTACACATCAAAGACCAAGAAACTGTTCTTGGACACAAGTTCTTTGCAACTTGATCCACGTTAGTCTAAACATGCTTCATGCATCATGAATGCAATGACTTAGACCCAAAAGCTCAACCCACGACCAAATTCCCAAAAAACACAGTGCACTCACAGTACACTGCTGCTAGCACTAATCAGACCGCTAAGCCCAGGTTGGTATGACCGCCCCTCACCCCCCTTCCCTTGCATAACAGGGGAGCAGTCTTACCACGGCCACCAAGCCAGTTTGATCGCTGGCACCTCGGTTGTCGGTCTAATCGTTGCCTCCCGAAGCACGACACTCAAAAAACACTCTTTGGAAAATAGCTACCGCAAGCTATTTCCTGGTTGCGCTGCAACCCTGATATGACCACCACCATGGCCGGTTAGACCGCCTACCTCGGCCAGTCTGACTGTTAGTCTGACGGTCAGCCCTAGGCCGGTCAGATCGCCACTAGCAGAAAGCTTGAGAGATAAACAACAAACTTTCGCAAATGCAAATTTCAATCAGACACGATTGACAATTGTTCAACACAAGTGAACCATTGATATTCTCAACATGGTTCTTCAAAAGTTGCTAAAATCTCTCTCTCTGGATTCAAAACTCACTCGCATGTTAATTATGTTGCACAGAGGGTGCTCAGCTTAGTCCACTCTTGCGCCTTGGAGCTGGAGCCTGTGCTGGTATCATAGCCATGTCTGCTACTTACCCAATGGATATGGTTAGGGGTAGGATTACTGTCCAGGTAATGTATATGGTTTTCCATTGCTTTCTTCATAATACTGTCAGTCTCAAAGAAGCTGACTTAAGCTGCTGTAGTTTTTTTTTAATTTCTTATTCTATTTTATTGACCCCCAAATCACATCTGCAGACAGAGAAGTCTCCTTATCAGTACCGTGGTATGTTTCATGCACTGGGCACAGTCTACCGTGAAGAAGGCTTTCGTGCTTTGTACAGAGGGTGGCTTCCATCTGTAATCGGAGTTGTATGTTCCTCTTAACTAGCAATCATCTATACTCATGTAGTCTTGTGGGTTGCGCCCTGCTGATGAGTGCTTACCACGTTATGCTTATCTTGTTGCAGGTTCCATATGTTGGCCTTAACTTTGCTGTATACGAGTCTCTGAAAGACTGGCTTCTTCAGACAAATCCATTTAGACTTGCAGAGGATAATGAGTTGCATGTAGTAACAAGGCTTGGATGTGGAGCTGTGGCTGGAACCATTGGGCAGACTGTTGCATACCCTCTTGATGTCATCAGGAGAAGAATGCAGATGGTCGGTTGGAATCATGCCGCTTCTATTGTTACTGGAGAAGGCAAAGAGGCACTCCAGTACAATGGTATGATCGATGCATTCAGGAAAACTGTTCGTCATGAAGGATTTGGTGCTTTGTACAAGGGCCTTGTGCCCAATTCAGTGAAGGTAATCTTTCTAATGAAAAAAAAAATCAAATATCTGTAAGCTCCAAGGATGTCTGAACGTTGTTTGTTTCTAATTTATCACCCGTGTTTTGGCTCTCCAGGTGGTGCCATCTATTGCCATTGCATTTGTCACTTACGAGGTCGTGAAGGATGTTCTAGGAGTAGAGATGAGGATATCAGACTGAAGAATTGGACTTAGTGCTAGCCATTATCAACTTCTATTTTTGTAGGAGTTTTTTTGTAGGCAGGGCGAGTAGAAGGATAAGAGGACTGAGGCTCCATTCAGCATAAGGCCCTCTCAGCCCATGTTGATACATCCTACTACTTGTTCTAGATCTTGTTGCTGGACTCGTGGGAAAATAATAAGTTGGCTGTAAAGCATTCAGCATTTGCCTATCTCAAGTCTATTCAGTGAGGATAACGTATTGAGATTGAAACTTACGCAATATGCTGTGTGCTGCTAATAGTTGATTTTCATGATTTTTCCTTTGCTCCATTGCCTGTCGAATTTGTTGCCGCTGATAAGTAACTAGGAATATCAGTGCTATGATCAAACATGCATATCCTTGTCTGTGTGCCCGGTCAATTTGTATACCAATAGTCTTAGAAGATTAATCTATTTATAACGAAGTAGAGGAGCAACTTGAGTGCTTTACTGGTAGCGAATCTTGCCGTCCAGCTTGCTCGGCGACGCCTTCCTGCTGCTGCTGTCAGGAAGAGACCGCGTAGTGGCGCGGCTCGACACAGACACCGCGTCGACGTCCGGCAGCATCGTCCCGGACTCGTTGTTGACGCTCTCGCCGCCACACAGCGAGTTCCCGTCGCTGCTGGACCCGGAGCCCTTGTCTTCGTTGATGTGCAGCATCGACTTGGTCTTCTCCTCCTCCATGACCCTGTACGCGTACATCTGGAACGGCACGTCGGAGGCAAGGCGTGGGCGCCGCGCTCCCCTGCCACGACGGGAACTTCCTCAGCAGGTGCGCCTCAATGTCGAGGTAGTCGACTGGCGGCGCCAGCGCGTCGGGCCAGGGGCGGAGCTACAGGGTGGTCCCTGTGGGCCGCGGACCACCCTGCGCTCGGTCCAACCAAAACGCATTGATAGAGTCCGCACTGGAGAATTCAGCATGTATGTCGCTTGACGCTTGGCCTTCTGCGTTCTGCCTTCAGCCATAGCCCATCGCGAGAGACCGAGAGTTCGCGTGACCGCGTATTCACGTCAGACTGCGCCCGTTCATATTCTTCTCCGTGCGGCCGTGCGGTGCAGCCGTGGGGGCGGGCGACGCTGCGACGGCGAGCGCGGGCGCGGCCATCGAGCATCGGCGCGGCGACTCCATGAGGACCACGACGGCAAACGCTGAGCAGTGAGCAGCAGCCCAGCAGCCAGCAGGTACGTACATCAAAATCCTAAGATGAAGACTCAATTGCTAAGCCTAAGCCCTATTCTCCTTTAGTCACGTACTCTGTACTCACGTTTCTCCTTTTCCTTTCAGCTTCTCTAATTTCTCCCCTAGCGGCTAGCGACTAAGCAAAATAGAAGGCAGGATCAACGGTGATAAAGCCACGAACGGGAAAAGTGCACAGGCCCACAGGGTATGTAAAACTGATTTAATTTTAATTATATGTTAAGAAAGCTATATTCGTCTATTTTATGAAGTTCGTATGTCCTTTTTACCTTAATTGCATTTCGTAATTCATATACTTGTGTACCGATATGTTAAATTTATAACGGTTAAATAAATTTTAGACAATGGACCACTATAACTACAAATCCTGGCTATGCCACTGCGCCGGGCTGGCCCTGGTGCGGGTTCATGGCCCGTGATCTCCCCGACAGCCTCAATGGCCTCGAGCACAACGGTGACGCACCAGAGGAGGTTGTGCAGGTGCTGCTCGACGCACTCGGTGCCAGGCATCATCGCCGCGGCGCGCGCCCATCAGTCGCGCGGCTCGAGGCACTGCCGTATGTAAGTGTTCGCCGTCGCTAACTACGCGGTGGAGGCTTCCACTTGGTGAGGCGCGCGCCTTGCGGGCGACGGTGCCGGTTGATGCGGAGCTCGTGGTGTAAGGCCATGTCATGTGGGCGTTGATGCCGCCGAGGGCCTCGCCGACCTGACGGAGCTCCCCCATGATCCGTAAATCCTGCCCATGGATTTCTAGTATTCTAGGCTTCTAGCACCGTGATGTTTCCACACATTTGGCTTTCCGAGTATGATATAGGTGCTACATTTCCTCTACGAATTAATTAGCAGGATCAGACTTCTTGCCAAAAAACACAAACATGAAAATATGCATAACCAATTGGTCTCTTCGTTCTAGTACACCATTAGTCTACCCGGTTCTATTAAACGGACTTGTATAGTCTACCAGGATCCCTATTATTCCATTTATGTCTTGTGGATTAGTTTATTATATAGTAACTAATTTTTAAACAGTGCGTCTGATACCAACTGATGTGACGATGGCCCGATCTTCCGAGAGGTACTGATAAGTCGATTGTGGAGATCTCGACGTTGATGATCCAAAGGCTCCGACCAAAACAGATCGAACCCCTCGCAATCACTACACCACTGCTCCGTTGGTTATCAACCGTGCCCAACACGGTTGACCTCGCCAAGAAGGCTTTCTCCTGCAAGCGAATCGAGAACACAAGCAAGAGAGTACAAGATGCAATCCGAAATTGCGAATAATGTTTAAGTTCACAAGTTGGGGTTTTTCTTAAGAGTTTATTCTGCTTAGCAGTTTCGCCGCATGTTCAGTTCAACAGAAAGATTGTAATAAGAAATATACTAAATTCATTTGTATCGGTCAAAATCGTACCGCTCCTCCCTTAATCATACCGCTCCTCCGCCTCTTGCTATCGTCAGACGATTCCTCTTCTCCTCGGCCTTGATATCCCCATTCAGACTATTCCTCTTCTACTCGGCCAGTCGTTTACTTTTCTCGGCAAGTTGTTGTGCCAATTTGGTCCACGAGGTTGGTTTAGCGCTATCCTCCGTACTGTTCTTCACACCTCCAGTGCCACTCTGCCCTCCCTGTTTATCATCGATGTAATTCCCATATCCATATGCCACTAGGGCAGCATCACCAGCAAATGCAAGCGTTCCAACCATCCAACTACACACAAAGCAACATTTGAAAAGACTTCATGTTGATCTTTTTCTGCGCTTGGGGTTCTTGATCCGAGAGGGAAGGGAGAGAGGGAGAGTGTACTGACCGTCGGAAGCATTGGAGGAAGACCCGGCCATCGCTGGTTCGTTGATGTAGTCTGCGCACGGGCAGCGACGGTCGGGGAAGAGGACGGTGGCGGCGGCGGTGTAGATCCGGCGACGACGACGGCGATGGTGCTTCCCGCCGCTGGCTGCGCACCCTCTGCGATCGGTTAGGGTTTTGTCGGTGGGGTGTACGGTCAGGCGAATCTCGTGACGCGAGCCGCCGGCCCCCACCTCTTTATATAGCGCAGCGCGACGGGGGCCCATCAGCCAGTTATTGGGCTGAGCGCCCCCGATCAGGGCGCGTGATCAAGGTCCAGATTAGCCGTTGGGCTAATCTGGGAGAGATCAATCTAACATTCTCCCCCTTGATCTCCTTTATGCTTTAACTTTAATTACTTTTGACTTTACTCATTCCATCACAGATTAGTGTATAGAACATGTCTCATCGTCACGGTCAATCGCCGATAGATTCAACAGCTACAATACACATCTCTTGTTCTGAAATAGTTACTTTAATCTTTTGGGCCATCTTTTAGTCCAGGAATCTTAGGCTTTCCCTTAAACCCATGCCGGCTACATGTTCTCTGAACACGTTGGGTGGTAAGCCTTTAGTAAGCGGATCCGCTAACATCTTTGCGGTACTTATATGCTCAAGACTTATAATTTGATCCCGAACTTTATCTTTCACAACATAATACTTTATGTCAATGTGTTTGGCAGCACCACTTGACTTATTGTTGTGGGCATACATTCCTGCGGGTTCATTATCGCAGTACAACTTAAGTGGTCTGTTGATGTCGTCAACCACTTTTAAACCGGGTATGAACTTCTTTAGCCAGTTCACCTGCCCCGTGGCCTCATAACATGCTGCAAACTCGGCATACATTGTGGACGATGTAGTGACGGTTTGCTTTGAGCTTTTCCACGATATAGCTCCTCCAGCGAGAGTGAACACATATCCGGATGTAGACTTTCTATCATCTCCCGCATAATCAGAATCTGCATACCCCACTATATGGAGTGAATCTGATCTTCTGTATGTCATCATGAGGCCTTTTGTTCCTTACAAATAACGCAAGACTTTCTTTATCAATTTCCAATGTTCTATTCCAGGATTGCTCTGGAATCTGCCAAGTAACCCGGTAACAAATGCTAAGTCAGGGCGTGTGCACACTTGAGCATACTGTAAGCTTCCGACAGCTGAAGCATATGGAACCGCTTTCATTTGATCGATCTCATACTGGTTCCTGGGGCATTGAAAATCCCCATATCTGTCGCCCTTGACTATAGGTGCAGGTGAAGGACTACATTTATGCATACCAAATTTCTTTAAGACTTTCTCTATGTATGCCTTTTGTGACAGTCCCAATATCCCCTTGTTTCTATCCCGGTGAATTTCGATCCCTAGAACGAACGAAGCTTCACCAAGATCTTTCATATCAAAGTTTGAGGACAAAAACTTCTTTGTCTCCAGTAGCAGACTAACATCACTACTAGCTAGTAGGATATCATCCACATACAGGATTAGGAAGATAAACTTCCCATCTTTAAACTTTGCATAAACACAGTTGTCCTCAACATTCTCTTTAAACCCAAATTTTCTTATTGTACTGTCAAACTTCAAGTACCACTGTCTTGAAGCTTGCTTTAACCCATAAATCGATTTCTTTAGGCGGCATCCCATTCTTTCATTTTCTTCCACGACAAAACCTTTCGGTTGTGCCATGTAAACATTTTCCTCCAAATCCCCATTAAGAAATGCCGTCTTTACATCCATCTGATGTAACTCTAAATCATAATGTGCTACTAATGCCATTATGATTCTGAAGGAATCTTTACATGAGACTGGAGAAAAGGTCTCATTGTAATCAATCCCTTCTCTTTGCGTAAATCCTTTTGCCACAAGCCGCGCTTTGTATCTTTCTACAATCCCTTGGGAGTCATGCTTTGTCTTGTAGACCCATTTACAGCCTACTGTTTTGGCTCCTTTAGGAATAATTTCCAAGTCCCAGACTTTATTAGTCTTCATGGACCTCATCTCCTCTTCCATGGCCTCAAGCCATTTTGAGGAATTTTCGTTTCTCATGGCTTCTTCAAATGAGGTGGGATCATCCTCCATTTGAAATTCCTCTGTATGATAAATCTGATAATCATCAGAAATAGCTGATCTTCTTACTCTTTGAGACCTCCTCGGGGCCTCCTCATTTGGTACATCTACTGTTTGAGGCTGCTGTTGCTCCCCCTCATCTGTGGCAATAGGTTCTATATGATCCTGAAGAACAGGTTCTTCATTCTCATTCATTGTTGCCACGGGAGGAACAATAACAGGTGCTGGCACCACAGTGTCTTGCACCGTCGGTGCAGCGACAGCAGGTAGTGAGAAGAATGGCTCTTGAATCATCGGAGTGGGCGCATACACCCGCTTCTCTTCAAGGTCAATCTCTCGAGCTACCATGCTCCCCCTCATCATTTCATCCTCTAAGAAGACAGCGTGTCTCGTTTCTACAAACTTTGTATATCTGTCTGGACAGTAGAAACGATAACCTTTTGACTTTTCAGGGTAGCCAATGAAGTGGCAACTTACTGTTTTGGGATCAAGTTTCCCAAGGTTTGGGTTAAATACTTTAGCCTCAGCAGGACTCCCCTACACACGTAAGTGGTTTAGTGAGAGAACTCTTCCTGTCCACAACTCGTACGGTGTTTTGGACACCGACTTACTAGGCATCTGTTGAGAATATGAATGGCGGTTTTCAACGCCTCCATCCATAAACTCAATGGGAGTGTGGAGTAGCTCATCATACTTCGCACCATATCCATCAGGGTACGGTTGCGTCTTTCAGCTACTCCATTTTGCTGAGGTTCGCCCGGCATAGAATACTGGGCCACTATTCCATTTTCCTGTAAAAACCTCGCAAAAGGTCCAGGAACTTGTCCATATGGGGTATGTCGACCGTAGTACTCCCCCCCACGATCAGATCGGACTATTTTAATCTTTAAATCGTGTTGGTTTTCAACTTCAGCCTTAAATATCTTGAATTTATCCAAGGCTTTATTTCTTTCTTTGATTGGATAAATATATCCATAACGGGAGTAATCATCCGTGAATGTTATGAACGAGTCATAACCATCCACACTTTTCACAGGAAAAGGACCACAAATGTCTGTGTGAACAATTTGTAGAACTCCTGTGCTTCTTTTAGCGTCTTTTTTAATTTTCTTTACATATTTTCCTTTAATGCATTCTCTGCATTGTTCTAAGTCTGAGAACTCTAATGGAGGAAGAATATCATTCTTAACTAGTCTTTCTATTCTCCCCCTAGAAATATGGCCTAAACGACAGTGCCATAATTTCGACGACTCATCTAGAGTTCTCTTTCGTTTTCTGTTTACATTCGTAGACGAGGATTCAATCACTTTCTCGCACGCAACGTTCTCATTATCGCATACGACATTCACATCATCACACAATGATAACAAATAAATCTCATTCTGTAATATGGCAAGACCAACACATTCTTTATTAAACATTATTTCGCACTTGCCATTTCCAAAATTGCAATCATAACCATCTTTGTCCAAATTTGACACACTAATCAAATTCCTCTGTAAAGAGGGTACAAAAAGGACATCTCTAAGTAAAAGAGTTGAGCCATTAGCCAATTCTAATGAAAGATCGCCAACGGCTTCAACTTCAGCTTCGACTCCATTTGCAACTTTAATGCATCTTTCTTTTCTTTGCGTAGTCCTCGTCGAACGGAATCCCTGTAATGAATTAGCAATATGAACAGTTGCTCCTGAGTCAATCCACCAAGTGGATTTCGAATATTTCACATACAGGCATTCATTAATAAAGGTAATAATGTTCTCACCTTTCTTTGCCATTATCATCTTTAAATAATCAGGACAGTTCTTCTTGTAGTGTCCTGTCTTCTTGCAGTGAAGACACTGGTCTTTGTCTACAGCAAATTTATTCTGTTGAGGCTGATGTACAGAGGCTTTGCCCTTGTTCTTTGAGAAGGAGGTACTGTTGAAGTTCTTTTTCTTGTTATCCTTCACATAGTTGATAGAACCACCATGTGAGGATTTGATTCTTTCCTCCTCTTGCACACACATGGCTATGCACTTTTCCAAGTCCCATTTCTCGGGCTGCATGTTGTAGTTGACAACAAATGTGTCAAACTCTTTAGGCAAGGAAGCAAAAACCAAATGAATAAGGAACTCATCCTTGAGAGCCAAATCCATTGGTTTAAGCTTTGATGCCAAGTTACTCATCCTCAGTATGTGCTCTCTTATGCCACTGCCACCGCCAGAGTACCTCTCTGTCACAAGCTGTTTGATCAGCTGTGTAGCATAAGTCTTTGAAGAGCCAGTAAACTGACTCTTTATTCTCTCAAGGTACTCTGTGACAGTGTCACACTCTGCGATTGAGCCCACAATAGCAGGCTCAATCTTGTTCTTTATCACAGCCATACATTTCTTGTTGGCTGTGGTCCATTTCTTATGATCAAGATCATAAGACATCTGTCAGGGAGTATGATCCCTCTGTCTTTTCTGCCATGCAGTATCATCCTCATTTTGTTCCCTCACTGGTGCCAAAGGCTCAGTGGGACGTGCTATAGTGAGGACCCAGTCCACCTCAGCCAAGATAAACGCTAAGTCTATCTTTTTCTTCCACTCTCCATAATTATCACCTTTGAGAGTGGGGATCTCTCTGATACAACTCATCAAGTTGTATCCGCCTGAAAAATATTTCAAATAAAGTGAGAACGTAACAGCAAAATCATATGCCTTATTTCCAACGTTGGTAAAAAATACGACATACAATTTAAATCATTTTATCTATACATTAAATCTACATCACCGTTGGGCAGAAATAGAAATAATGCATAAAATCAACAATTAAAAAAATTATAATACTGTTATTATCAACGTTGGTTAGAAAATAACAATATCATAAATCTCTGGGATTTATATCTATTTTTCCAAAATTAAATTCTCCCGTTGGTTCGAATTTAATAATGAAAATTAATCAACATTAACTTTTGCAGCGGAAACTGTAATTATTAACTCTTTCTCAGAAGCATTAATACTGTACTCATTTAATCTCTGGAAAAATAACACGTTGGTGCAAAATTTACAGAGATTTTAAAACAAATTTCATTCAATTTCATGCTTCTGAAAACAATTAAATTCAATTCATGGAGTTACTGTTCAAAATTGGCCATTTGGCCCACGGCGGCCCAACCAGGCCACCGCGCCCGCGGCCTCTTTCTCCCACGCGGGCCCAAAATTCCCACAGGCTAAACAGCCGGCCCAAAAAGCCTCGCCGAATCTCGGCCGTCCAAAAGAATCAACGGCTGAGAGTGAAATCCGCGGGAACAAAACCAACACCCCCCCAAACCCTAACCCTAGGGGCAAAAACGGCCATGAGCCGGCCAGATCCGAAAATCAGGGGGAGGGAGCGGCGGCAACCCGCGCGGGCTGTGCGGCGTCTGCGGGCGGCGGCGGCGGCCCCACCGGAGCGGCGGCGCAAGGGCGCCCGCGTGAGGCGGAGCGGCGGCAGCCCGCGCGCAGGAGGAGCGACAAGGCGGCGGCGCTCGCAGCGCCCGCGAGGCGGCAGCGGCGGCGGCCCCATGGCCCCAGCGGAGAACGGCGGCCGGGCGCGGTGCGGCGCAGGGCGGCGGCCCCGACACGGAGCGCGACGGCGGCGGCCTCCGAAACGGTGACCCAGGAAAGCGACGACGCCATGGGAGGCGCGCAGCAGCGGCGACCAGAGCGCGGCGCGGCGCACGGCCGCGGCGGCCGGGCGGCGCAACCGGTATGGCTCTGATACCATTGTTGATCTTTTTCTGCGCTTGGGGTTCTTGATCCGAGAGGGAAGGGAGAGAGGGAGAGTGTACTGACCGTTGGAAGCATTGGAGGAAGACCCGGCCATCGCTGGTTCGTTGGTGTAGTCTGCGCACGGGCAGCGACGGTCGGGGAAGAGGACGGTGGCGGCGGCGGTGTAGATCCGGCGACGACGACGGCGATGGTGCTTCCCGCCGCTGGCTGCGCACCCTCTGCGATCGGTTAGGGTTTTGTCGGTGGGGTGTACGGTCAGGCGAATCTCGTGACGCGAGCCGCCGGCCCCCACCTCTTTATATAGCGCAGCGCGACGGGGGCCCATCAGCCAGTTATTGGGCTGAGCGCCCCCGATCAGGGCGCGTGATCAAGGTCCAGATTAGCCGTTGGGCTAATCTGGGAGAGATCAATCTAACACTTCAGTCACACAACGTTGAAAGTCCACAAATTTTCTTAACCTTATATTACATAGGTCATCCAAACACATTTATAGATCTTGTTGTATCTTTTGAATTTCGCTAGCTTTAACTTACAGAAATAGAAATTAAGCAACTTTCGTACCCATGTTCGTACCTTCTATCTGTTGAGATACGGGTAAGCTACATTAGTGTAGATTAAAATTTTTTTATCACGTAAAACATGAAGTCATGCGAGTAAGAGGTCATAAATTGTTACCACTGGGCGTGCAATGTAGCAAAAGTAGAGTTGGAACAGTCGATTCAACGAAGAGCACGTTGATGTAGTGGTAATAGTCGATCGTCCTTCGGTCAAACGTCTCCTCATGATCGTCTCGATTAGCGCCGCAGTCGCAGCAACACTTTTACCGAGGTCCGCACATCCAGGGATGAAACATCATGCGTCGACGTACTAGAACCAGCGCGCACGGCAGGAGTTATGAGAGGTGGCGACTAGGATTTCGACGGGTGTGTCTCTATAAGCCTCCCTCAGCCTTCACACCTCTTCTTATATAACCTTCAATTGGATCCTTATCCGATACGAATAGAGATCGTATCCCACTTAGAGACTATTATCCAAACTTTTATCGTTCCAACCCATTAAGTGTATGACCCTATATGTTCATGTATATCTAGCCATAGGCCGAAAACTCATTTCTGATCCGTAAGTCGGTAGCGGTCCCTAACAGGATATAACGATTCCTAAACATATATAAAGATCATATCGGACGAACATATATAATGCTTATGTACTGATCCTTTTGCCTCATGATACCAAATCGAATTTAAAGCGAGAAACGTGTCATCCTATGATAGCTCAATTTTTCACTCGAATTTGTAGTGGATTACTCAGTTGTGATTGACTCCTCAATCACATTCGGCATGACCATACACTTTTTTAATCCAACCACATAGAGGGGCCCAGATATATATCTCCTGTTATATAGGAGGGGCGATTTTTATCTAGATCGCTCATATTTCTCCGCATGTTTTATAGTAAACCAGAAAGCTACCTTTATGACCATCCAGTCACGAAGTAGTATTTGGTAACCCCTAAGTAAATTATTACATATGTAAGAAACAATGACAATATCAGGTCTAAGAATCCTACATATACTATGTATGAGACCAACTGATGATATTTAAGAATATAACAATTCCTGCAGTATTTCATGGTGGGTTAATTCAACATCATGTTCTCTAACATGTGTCCGTATTATTGATTTGATATCTCATATCTATGATCCGTGAAACATGATCATCAATCATTACATATGCTGATTTGTAAATCATAATTGTCCCACATAATGATATAAGATCACGGATAATTTAGAATAACATTAAAATATGGATAAAGAGTTCTACGAACAAATCACATACTTATTGATTAATACGAAAGATATTTATTTATATTTTCAGCTTTTAGATTGGACATGTCATGAAGGTGTTGTAAATTTGTGACTTTTTACTTGCACTTTGCCCGACTTTTTTGCTGTAAGTTTCTTTTATCTTCATATACTATTATACATAACATGAAAAGCAATAGAATTAACATCTTTTCCATAGTACCATGATGTACTGGGATAGCCTCCGCGACAGCTTCTACTATTCGCTATATCTTTTTTTTCCATGTCACCGCTGTAATCACAATTCAAATCACTATGAAAACCATACAATGTAATTAGTTTAGAATAATAATTTTTCACTGTAAGTTTGATGTTCCCAAAATGCATAGGATATTCTCCCTAATTTTTGCTTGTTTAAATCCTAAATGCTTAATTAATTATTGTCATTATCAAGTAACTATGATTATATTGGAGAAATGGAATTTGTTGAGCATATTGCCTGGTTCAAATGGAAATCTCGTGATTCCAGGTCTCCAAGGCGTAGAAGATATAGTCTCAGTTCTAAATAGCTTCTAACTTTTAGAAGCCAGCTTTTGAACAGACTGACTTCTTAAGGTGGTTTTTATAAGTCTTTTGTGGGAGTCATTGTAAGAGCTGTGTTGAACGAACTAACTTGGAGGAGGCTCATATCATTCAGCACCACGCGTATTTCGTCATCAGGAGTTATCAGTCGGAAACGGAGGACGATCAACATTTGGGAAGAGTTCTCTCATCCAGATCTTCGTTAGTGTTCTGCCAACCGTCCTTGTGTGTGAGAGAGTCTTAGGTTAGGCTAGGGTTGGCAAGAGCCTGTTCTTCACCATTCCCTTGATCTAAGCCTCGTTCGTGTCCGAGTCGGTGTGTAAATGTAATCCTTCATTGTTATTAATCAGAGACTCGATTTCTTTGCATCTACTACTAGTAATGAAAGAGGGAAATGCCTTTCTTTTATTTTCAGAATGTTTATCTACTGTTTCCATCCCTTAATAGGCTGATGCACATTTCTACAAACACCATTCATTTTGTTCTTGTACTCTTCCTTTTTTTTCTCATCATTTAGTTTCTCCTCGTTCTTGTACTCATTTTGATACGCCACAGCACACTGACCGTTGCCATGCATGCCACTTTATGCTGTTGGGAGTCAGATTCTCGTTTTTAATCGTGGTCGCAGTACGAAAATTGGAATATGGCTAGCTAGACTAGGCACACACACCCAGTGCCAAGTGGGCACACTGAACAAAGAGACTGAGGTAGAAATGAAAACAGAAAGATAGGAATATGGCTACCCATTCATTTCATTATTTGATGGGCCATGTCTTTGGCACATTTTGTGTGACTAAGAACAATGTTCTATGAAATATCTGCAGCAGCGTATAAACTACTTTGCCATATGGTATTTATTTGACCAGATCAGTGGAGAAGTTCAGTTCGACCTCTGCCTCTTCTGCTTCTTTGTGATCACAAACCAATCAGCAAACAAATTCCTAATATCTCAGAAGCTTGCCTGCTTTAATTTATTTGTAATGTCAGTTTCATAAAGAAAAAGGCGTGCATTCAGGACTTTTATCCCTTCTCTAACGCTTGAAAAGAAAAGCTCCCAAAAGCAAGAAACTTATCTTTGATAAGTCATTTTTTTTGGAGTGGATCTTTGATTAAGTCTTTTGCTGGGGCATATGTAATAGGCAGACCATATATAACAATAATGATGTTTACTTGCTCCCATTTAGAAGCCTAATACAATTTTTCATTACTGAAAACAAAGGTTTGTTTATGATCATAAGTTGTTGATCTGAGCAAGTACTATTCCCCTGGCTGGCTCATGGAAACAGAAGAAATCCGACCCCTTGTTCCGACGAGGCGAAGCAGTGGCTCCATGATGCAGCAAAAGGCCATCGCAATGCATGCACCAGATTGAAAGAGAGGAGACCACACAATGATACAAGTGCTCAAGATGTCGCTTTATTATATCTCCCTTGCCTTTCCATCCTCGGAGAAGATCAGCTCGACAGGGACGGCCACTGTCCACCCCACCCGCCAAATCTGCGTCACCTTTGATCGACAACACACATAAAAATACGATCTCCATCGAGCACTTTGGCATCATGCATGCTGCCTCCTTTTGTGATCAAAAGCGATCGATAATCGTGGCGGTTAGACTTGTCAAACACAGTCATTATCCGTCTAAAACAATCGTACTGTAGTATTGCTCCTCCAGTCACAAAAGAATATTATTGTGGGCATCGATATAGTCTCTAAAATATAATTTTGACCATTGATTTCTATTATAATATATTTATAAAATCTAACAAAATTACACTTTTATGAAAATTCTTTTAGAGACAAAGTATACATACCATTTTTACATATTTAATCTAAATATTGAAAAAAAATATCGATAATCAAGATTTGAAAAGTTTGACCACACGTAATCTAAAACGATATTATTCTTACGTGATCAGAGATTTTAGGATTTTACAAGGTAGGTGTGTATGATATATTCCAGGGACTGATGTGACCGAAACAACGGATAATTAATGGGTAGCGTAAAGCTGAGGAGGTGCTCAGGCTCAGGTCAGCCGTGAGACCATTCATGGTGGACGACATATGTGCCACACTGTTCCATTCCATTCATGCATAATTGTGTTGCTACATCGCTACTTTTAATATGCTACATTAGGTGGCACAAGTAGGCAAGGCCACTCGCTACAAAGCCACCATGTACCCATCTACGAGCAGATTCCGCCACCTCTTGTGCTTACTGTTGCTCAGTGTTCACTGCTGTCCAAGGGCGATTAGTTCTTAACCTCTGATGCGACTGATCAAGTATTCAGACTCATCATTGTGGCCTAGCCATTGGCCATATTCCCTGAAATTACACCGCTCTTTTAGAAGGAAAGTGCAGATCAAAGGACTGTGAAATTTCTCTGAATGTTGGTGATTTCGGGCCTGTAAATTGCGTTGGCATGGCAGAGAGAAGGCGACAAGTGGCATGGCAGATCAGCAGGTAAAGCGTCGATGGATCAGAAAAGGCACCGTCGTCTACTCTACTCGATCCAACGCAAGAAGAAAGATCCCTGGGCGTCAACTAGCATGACAGCAACATTGGAGAGAGGGAGAGAGAGAGAGAGAGAGACCCCCATTACGACAACAGGCTTAACACGTACGGACCGAAATGGTGCCCAATAAAAAACAGAGGCGCCAGAATCAGACTCACCTTCGATCCGTCAAGAATCCTTGTCTCTTTTTTATCGCTTTCGAGAAAAGAAAAAAAAACCCCTACAGATCGAAGTTTTCACCTAATGGAACCCTAAAAAGAGAGATAACAACAAGACGCTTACGCATGGGGGGTTAACTAGCCGAAGCCAATGATCTGAGTGAACAGCAGAAACAGAGGTGCCAGAAGAGGAGGGAGGCATCAGGAAAGGATATGCTCTCTAGAACCCCTTTGAAAGGATAACACGGTAGCTGCGTGGAAGAAATGTCACAGTAGCTGCGTGGAAATGTGGGGATTGCTTTCGGTGAGGAAATATTTGTTGTTCTAGATCGAGTAAATATAATCTGGCACTGCCAACTCGTCGACATCTTACATGCAAGGGCGAATCAAAAGTGTCTATACACAGGACTGCTAAAATCAGCACTTCTCTTTTCCGGTGAAACCAATGCAAGCTTGAGCCAAGAAATGTTATTCGACAGCAATAGGACAAATTGGTCTTAGTGGATGAACGATGAAAGTCTTCACAAGCCAAATACAAAAAGGCGCACTCTATTTTGGAGTGCATGAATTTCACGGGAACAGAAGCAAACTCTATATAGGAAATTCATATTAAAAATCTATGTTCTAAACGGCGCGTAAAGGTGAAATGTGGAACACTGTAGTATACACCATAACTGAGCAAACACCATGGCGCCTGAGTTGAGCTTTGTTCTGTGTATAAAGTGGCTAGTTGATGGACAGTGTCACACTAGTGAGCGGCGCAACAGCTTGCCATTTGAACAGGAGAAAGAGGATCCATGCAAATGCTAGCTGCTCGCCCACTCGCGAGCTAGCTATCGCGAGATAACAAGACAGGTCATAGCGTTAGCATAGCATTATTGGATTGATAGATTCGCCATTGGTGATTGCTGCTAGCTCCCTTATCTGATACGGCCGGGGAAAGCAGGAGGAGGAAAAGAAGGGCTAAGGCTAGCTCCATCATCGGGAAGGAATTTGTTCGGTCAGGAAGAGGAAAAAGGGCGGCCAAGGATTGCTAATTAAGCCGGGCCGTTGGTGTGGTCAACAGGGCCTGGGATGTCCGTACACAGCCACACGCTTCTTGGAGACGAGAAAAACTTAATTATTTCATTTCAAGTAATTTGTCATGAAAATTTTTGCTTCGAGTAATTTGTATGTTTCCATGCATTTTGCGTCCATTATGCAGGAATACGGCATGTTATCTGCTTAAATGTTCCATGTATACGTGCTACTGCAATACTAGCTAGTACTTAGGAAGGAGGAATGCCTTTTTCAGATGTATGAGAAGACGCCTTCTCTCTCTCTCTCTCTCTCACTCAGCTCAAAGGCGACAACAAACTAAAAAAAGTACAGAAACAAGAGCAGAAAAATGTTGTAGCAGGAGCGGACGGCGGCGAACCGCTGCCGCCGACGTGGCGCGGCCGGCATGTGGCGTCGTACCACACTTTCTGCCAATGTTACTACTGTCGCGCCGCCTCCTCCCCATCCTATGTTTGGCTGCTGCTTCGTGCACCTAATTCTCCGTGGAAGAACTGATGATTTGCCTTATCTTTCATGGAAATAGTAAGTGATGTCTCACTGACATGCAGGTCCTAACCTTACATGTCAGTGTTTATCAAGTGACAAAGAAAAAAGGGGCAAATTATCAAATCTCCTAATTCTCTGTACCCAGCAGCAAAGTGGAGCACTTGATTGGGTTTTGGTGGTGCTGTCAGTGTCACGGGGAGCGTGTTTCATAAAAACGTACAAATTCGTGATGCAAAATAGTCTGATTAGCATGTTTGTTTCAGGCATGTCGCGACTATGCATGGGTAACTAATGTAGCACTTCTTTCAGAACATATGCCACTTAAAACTACAATGTATTGATCCAACCTTATGTCGACGACTTTTATATATTACAGACTATCTAGTGCATTTTTATAGCGAAGCACCATCATGCAAAATTATACATGAATAATTACACCTAGAATACATGTGTAAAATGATAAATAATACGGATTTAAACTTTACGAGACACACCTAGATTAGATGTGTAAAATGAGAGACCATATGGTTTTTATCTGGTGTAGTTAAGCGGTCTAAGCGATTGTGTAAGTTTGAGTGAGACTGCGTGGCTCAAGCGGGAAGTACAGAAAAAATAAGGATCGTAAAGAGACGAGTCAGTGTATGTAGTGCACTAAGTGATAAGGCAAATGCACATAGAGACAGTTTGAGGAAGCCCAAATACCTTAAAATGTGACAGCTAGTCATTGGACACTACGGATTATGTGTCAAAGTATATAGAGATGCTTTGAGATGAAGGTGAAGATGGAGTCAATAGAAGGTATCTGAAAGTTTCATCGATGGTATTTTGGTAGTTGACCAAATTGGGTTATTGCCTTGATCAAAACCACAACATAAAAGGATTTCGTGTTCTTGCTTTGACCAAATTGGGTTCTTGACCAAATTGGGTTCTTGACCAACATCGATGGTATTTGCCTTGACCAAATTGGGTTCTTGCTTAGTTTTACTTGTTCTTGAGGTAGATCTATGATTTCGTGTTTGTGGGTATTCTAGCCCAAACTCCTGCTTAAATTAACTTGTTAGGATATATGAGAATAGATCTGAAAGATCTCATGCCTAAATTCTCACAAGCAAGAAATATTTTGAGTTTTTTTTATGATTTTTGGTGTTTTTATGCCTTAGATTTGATTCTCTCAAGTTTAGTGAACCTGAGACCGAGAACAACTATGATTCTTGATTGATTTAGGTTCTAATGCTTTGAACAAGTCTCATACAAAAACTTAGAAGTGTTTGGATGGGAATTGAATAAATTATTGATATTTGAAATTTATCTTGAAAGACTATCAGATATAGAAACAGGGGACTGGTTAGACCGACGGATCAATAGCGGATTGACCGACCTTGTGCTTTTGGTGGCCGGTTTTGCTGTCATGTTTTGCTTAGCCTAATTGGTATGATATGAACTTAATGATTATCATAACTACTTGAGCGAAGATTTTGAATACCTTTTAAAAAAAATTTGTTATCACCAAAATCTGAAAGGAGTCGCCTCAAAAAAAAAAAATCTGGAAGGCGTCAAAGCCTCCTTGTCCTTGGGGCTGAGGACCGAAACAAAACGGACGCATGCACCGTCTTTTCTCCGCGGACGGACGGTGGCCGCGCGTCCGCGGGCTCCACCATCTCTGCCTGCGTTTTTATAACCTGCCCTTTCGCGTTCTCGGTTTTTTTCTGCGCGCAACCACCGTCTCCAGTCTCCTCTCCTCTCCTCACCCGTCGGCTGCTCGCTCCCGTCTCTCGCCCGCGCCGCGCGCACCGGCCTCCAAATCCAAGCCTCGCGTCTCACCTCACCGGCTCGGTTCGGTTTTGGATTCAGACTCCTCGGCTCGACTCGCGCAGGTGAGATTTCTTCTCAATCCGGTGCTGCTCTTTCGTACTCGTAGTTTTCCCCGCGTTCGGTCGTTGGATGGATCGGTGGAACCTTGACATCTTCTGCGTTTCGCTGGCGCGTTGCGGGGGATGTGTGCGGTCTCGTTAGCTTGTGTTTTTTTTTTTCTGTGATTGTCTTCGTGTAGTCTGATGTATTAGATTCGTAATACGTTCGGTTTTGTTTGGATATCGCTGAAACGTTCGCACCAATCCCCTTCTCGCATGGAAAAAGATCCTCCTTTGCTGCGTGATTACTTGCCGGTTGATAAATATGTCAACTTTTTTGGGGGCTCCATAGCTGATGTTTTGTTCAACTGACTGTTGGGTGCGGCAGATCTATACGCAAGTTTTGCCGTTAGCATGCAAGGATTCCAATTATTTTTATGCTCTTATTTGTTTGTTTTTGTTGTTTCTTGCTGGTGCTCATGCTGTGCATGTGGAAAGTTATTTTGTAATGAATTTAAAGTTTTATTCTACGTTTTTTGCTTTCAATTCATCCCACGCAAGATCCATTTTTCCTGATTAGTTTAATTTAGAGAGAAAATTTTTAGTCAAAAGTTTCTCTCTCTATCCCCTTGCCAATGTTACCTGGAAATTTCACTTGGTTTCGAATTCTCCATTCTTTACGAGCTGCTTTTGTTGTCTTAACTTACTTGCAGTACAGATATGTTAGTGTTAAACCTTTTTTTCAAGAATGAATATATTGAAAAACAAATAATCTGTAGACGTATGCGGAAAGATGCATCCTTGCGCTAGCTATTCTTGTCAGATAAACTGTTTATTTAGTTGTACTTCACTGATGAAATTTTCTGCAGATGGCAGATATAAAAGTAGCTTTGTCAAATATCTACGGTGCAAGTTGTTTAGTGCGATCTGCACAGTGCCTGCAACATGCTGTCGACTGTAGTTTTCGATCTATCACTCCTTTGTCCTGTTGTTTTTAGTGGTCATAGTTACCCATCATTTTACCAAAACCTTTTTTATGGTACTTATTAACCACCTTTTATTATGTTTTTCGTATCACATAAACAGGGTAGAGTAGAAGAAAATCACAGTTCAAGCTAAATACTTGTAGTTAGTATTGTCTGCTGCTGAGCACTGCTATGAAACATTGCCTTGTCATCTACTAAGAGTTATGCCTGCATGATTAAAGAAAAGGTTAAGCCTGCCATATGCTAAAATTTCTCATTGAATCAGTTACCTAACACAAGTTGAGTAACAAAAAAATTCCCTGACACAAGTAATGTGGACTTCCAATTCAAAAAAATTCCCTGACACAAGTAATGTGGACTTCCAATTGTTGAATTGAAATGTCTTTGAATTGTACATGCCATTTAGAATATGTTCAATGGACTAGCTTGATACTCAAAGTCTTACCTGAAGCATGAAACCTCTCTCTCTAAATTATTGTCGTTGCTAGTATTCACTATTTGTCCATTGGCATATGATTTATGTAGCACTTAAATGGCATGACATTTAGTTCTTACTTGCTTTGTTCTGATCTACTATTGCTTGTTAACCGGCAGGTCCATTGGCTCATCTAGAAACTGAAGCTTAGCTCAGAACTTCGTCGTTTTTCTTTTATACTTGAAAGTGGCGAGAAATGGATCGTGATGATATAGCTGGTTTTGTTAGTGGAGGTTGCAAAAATTTCTACTGAGACTTCTAACCGAGTAGATGATAATAGAGTTTTGATTTCTGGAAGTCAGGCAGCTGGTTCTTTTTATTTGATATTCGGTTGACACTACTAGATGTTTCTTGATTGGAATGGACAAAGCTTCCCGAAACCTTGGGTTTGGTGGTAATATTAACTCCTTGAACAATCTTTGTCACCGGAGCACAGTTCAGCAAGCAGCTGAATACAAAGATATTACCACTGACTCACTAGCATATTCCAGCTTTTTTAGTGCCAATCCAAGAGCACTGAAAAGGAAGTGGGTTGATATGGCTGGAGTTGAAGGTCCTGAAAATTCATTGCTCACCCTTGGTTTGGGCCATTCACCAAGTTCCTCTGACAACAGCAAGGTGAGCTCTGCCACAGCATGCACAATGTCTACATCTTCAGTAAAAGAGACTGATGAGGAGTCATCAATGGATCTTGGCCTGAATTTCGAGCTTTGTCTTGGTCATGATACAACACGTTACAAGAAATCACATGCTGGTTCTGAACATGTGCCATATGCTAGTGCTCCAAAACTGGATCTTCAGTTGAGTTTATCCACTGGTTCGCCTGAATCAGCTGTGACCAATGAAAGTACTGCATCATTAAATGCTCAGGATGGCTTAGAGACTGTAGTGCTCAATTCGGTGCCAGATATTGTAGGAAAAGGATCCGAATCCTCTACTTGGGTTTTTGGGCATTCTATGGCTTCGTCGTCATATGCTTCTGAAGCAACCTACACCTTTTCATGGGCAAAGATACCAAAAAAAGTTGATGATGCTATGGCTTCTCCAGATGTCTCAACCATTACAGCAAGTTTGAAAAGCCCAGCTGCCTGTACTTCCGGGTTAACAAACCCCCCAAAACGCAACATTAGTATTAAATACTGTCAGTTCCCAGGATGTGAAAAAGGAGCAAGAGGGGCCTCTGGGCATTGTATAGCCCATGGCGGTGGTAGGCGATGTCAGAAACCTGGTTGTCAAAAGGGAGCCGAGGGAAGGACCATCTATTGCAAGGCTCATGGTGGAGGTAGGAGATGCCAATTTCTTGGTTGTACAAAGAGTGCTGAAGGTCGCACTGACCACTGCATAGCTCATGGTGGTGGTCGCCGCTGTAGTCTGGAAGGCTGTTCACGTGCTGCACGTGGTAAGTCTGGCCTGTGCATCAGGCATGGAGGTGGCAAGAGGTGCCAGAAGGAGAACTGCAAAAGAAGTGCAGAAGGTTATTCTGGCCTGTGCATCTCGCATGGCGGTGGAAGGCGCTGTCAATTTCCAGAGTGCACCAAGGGTGCCCAGGGAAGCACAAAGTTATGCAAAGCACATGGTGGAGGAAAGCGCTGCACATTCTTGGGATGCACCAAAGGCGCTGAAGGTAGCACTCCTTTCTGCAAGGGGCACGGTGGAGGCAAGCGCTGCTCATTTGAGGGCGGTGGTGTCTGCCCAAAGAGTGTGCATGGTGGGACTCAGTATTGTGTTGCTCACGGCGGTGGGAAGAGGTGCGCTATGTCAGGCTGCACCAAGAGCGCTAGAGGGAGGACAGAATACTGTGTACGCCATGGTGGTGGTAAGAGATGCAGGTTTGAGGGTTGTGAAAAAAGTGCGCAGGGGAGCACTGATTTCTGTAAGGCACATGGTGGAGGCAAACGCTGTTCTTGGGGCCAGGCGGGTTCAAGCTTTGGTGTCGGTGGGCCTCCATGTGATAAGTTTGCTCGGAGCAAGACTGGCCTTTGTGCAGCTCACAGTGCTTTAGTTGAGGACCATTGTGTTCATGGTGGTGGTTCATTGGGTCCTGCAATCAAACAGTTCGCAGCTGATGACCAACCTGATGAGATGGAAGTCGCTGCAGTGAAGGGAGATGTGAGCATGATGTACGACGACGACGAAGTTTTCCAGTGTTGGAATGACCCTGGCCTGAAGAATTCTGTTCATCCTGCTGTTCCGACGCAGTCTAACACACATTCTCTGGAGGGCAGGGTCCACGGCCGTGGACTGTTAGCTTTACTCTCTGGCAATGCCAGTAGCTCTGAGAATGGTGCCTCCACTGCTTCTGCCATGCGCACTTGGATGTGAGGGAGGCAATTTCATCGAGAAAGCGTTTGCTTTTGGTCTGTTCCCTGGGTCTCATGTGGTGGTGGGGGTGAAGGTAATGATTTCCCGCATTTCACCGAAATTGGTTTCCTGATGCTTGGATTTGCATAAGAACTAACCCCATGTACGATAAATAAAGGGGTTGCCGATATAAATTGTGGACTTGCTACATTTTCTTCAGTGTTATTGTAATTAATGTTGTTGCAATATCTGTCTACCGTGTTACCATTTAGTCATACTTGTTTTCGTCGGCGTTCTGTATTGTCTAAGACTCCGATCAGCAGGAATTTGATTTGTTTTGTAAAGTATTCTTATCATTTTTCCTGTTGTTACACTCAGTTACCTACTCTTATGCGCCATAGTCCTTGGATCAAATCAGAGTTTGTGAGATACAGTAATAATGTGCACGATATCAAAAATGAAGAAAATAAATGTCATAGAGAACACAAAATAACGATATTGAAGCAACCGTAATAAGAGAGAAAAGGTTTAGCAAGGCAAGTCACAAATTCCTTAAGTACAACCTCAAAAGACTATAAAGAATTATCGCTCTCTCATAACTCTCTTGAATTTTAATTACTCTCGGATACTTGCCCTATACAAGAATTTAGTGATAAAAAATAACCTAACCTTTAATCCTCTCGTGCACCTCTACCTTCGGATGAGTGACTTCTTTGTTTTGTTGATTGGTTCTCTATGGTCACCTCCATAGGTTTATATAGCCCCTCTAGTCCCCCTCTAAAGTAGAGTAGAAATTCTACCCAAAAGAAAGTAGAGATCTTAATCCTATTAGTATTAATCTAAAACTTCTTATAGCACACATTTCCAACGTCATCACACTCAATAACCTTCACCTTGAATCTTATCCGTTGAAGTTATTGTGCTCTTTCAAAAATTCGCTCCAAGTCGGCTATGCATTTTTCTTATTTTTTTCTCCCACTTATAGGAGTGTCCCTACTACAAGGGTGCACGCACATCACCGCAATGTGTGTGTCAATGTCCGAACTAACCTACCCAGACCCTTCACTTGAGAGCGCCTTTGTTTTGTAATTTGATTAACCACACATCATGTTCTTACATCTTTCTATGCCATATGTTTGTACCGTCTCCAAGCTCTACTTGCTTGCCAGTACCACGCGGTTGGTCTCATCACATCTTCCTTCTTTCAACAACTCACACATTTGCTTTTACTTCCGCTATATTTTGCAACCGTCTTTGCAGTTTCGCATATAATCATAGACGATAACTGAGTACGCACTGTTGACGACACAGTTTCCTTCTCCCAGCCTAGATTTTTATCAGACCTTCCATTGGTTTGCTCTTCTTTTAGGTGTACCCATCAATCGGTGTCCTTCATTGCTCCAGATACTTTTCATGATCACTTGCCATTTACAAGTAACTCGTATGATTCCAGCTCGAAGTGATACTTCACAACCTTTGAGTTTAAGCGACCTTACAGATATTAGATTCTTTTTTAAAATGGGAACAAACCGAAACTCCCGTCAATATACGATCTATTTCATCATACATCTCCAATATAATTGTTCCTACATCAGTAATGACATACTCCTTGCAATTTGCTATGTGAACAGTTTCATGCGCCGGACATAGAGATCTTTTGTCAAATATCTCTCTCATCGAACATATATGGAGGTAACAACTTGAATCTAATATCCATTTATGATAAGTACTTGATAGACTAATGACTAGTACGTGTGAATCATCCTTTGCTACCATCATTAAGCATGCACCTTTCATTTGCTTTAAACTCGGACAATCTTTTATCATGTAACCTTCCTTGTCACGTAGATAGCGTACACATGTGCACTTTCTCTTGCCCTTCTTCTTCATATGACTTTTGATTCTGTCTGTATACCTACTGCAGTTAATACTTAAGCATCCAAGGATGAAGATTCTGATGGCTTTTTAAAGAACTCTGCTTTCAACAGGTATGCAACTACTTCATTGAAGTTAACAGTTATTTTCTCAATGAGAATATTCATCACCAATTGCTCTTATAATGGTGATAGAGATGATATCAATATGATGACCTTGTCATTCTCCTTAATTTTTTATCCACACTAACCAACTGTGTGATAACCTTATTGAAGACATTAAGATGGTCAACGAATCGTACAACTTCATCCATATGCAACTTATACAATTGCCGCTTTAACACCCACCAGTTTATTAGCAACTTATATAATTCTTCTAAGCCTTTCCATAATTTCTTCAATGAATTCTCCTTGATCACCGAGTACTTTACCTCATCGGAGACACATGGACATATTGTACTGACAGCCTTCCGCTCCATCACCTTCTAGTCTTCAATGGACACCTTATTTGGTTTGTCCCCTTCAAGAGCATAGATTAGCTCCTATTGAACAAATACATCCTTCACCACACATTGCCACGCACTAAAATTTCCTCAACCATGAATTTTATCTACTTGATTTCACATCGTTGACATCGATCTTAATTTTTGGCTACCTAACGTTTTACAAACCTTCTCACAAATCAGATTAATTCAGCCTTAGCTCTGATACCACTTGTTACACTCTGATACCCCTTATGCGCAACGCCCCTGGATCGGATCAGAGTTTGTAAGATACGGCACGAGCATGCATGGCATCAAAATGAAGAAGCTAAATCTCGTAGAGAACCAAAGTAACGACATTGAAGCAGCCATGACAAGAGAGAAAAGATTTGGGAAAGCTGATTGCAAATTTCTTAAGCACAACCTCAAAAAAGTATAAGGTATTGTCTCTCTCTCAATCTTCTCAAATCTTTTAGTACCCTCGAATTCTTCCCAATACAATAATCTAGTGCTAAGGATAATCTAGCCTTTAATCCTCTTGTGCACCCACATCTTTGGATGAGTGATTTATTTGCTTTATTGCTTAGTTCTATATGGCCATTCCTACGGGTTTATATAGTCCTCTTCAAAAGTAAAGTAGGAATTCTACTCGAAAGGAAAGTAGGAATCATAATTTTATTAGGATTCATCGAAAACCATTTATAGCATATCTTTTGAAATAAAAAAAGACTAGGATACGAGTCACCTCACTCAGCACTTGCCATGAGCTTTGTAAATTTGGTGTATCAAGGGATACAATCAGAAAAATCTGTTATACGGTCAGCGAGTTGCTTTTTTCAGTTGTTTTCTCTGCAACAGTACTCAATGCTTTTGCTACTCTATGTTTACTACAGTGTGTATAACTGTATATCAAAAATACATCTATTTACCACAATGGGGTTGCCAATATTTTGAATTTTGTCATCACTAGTATTAAGAAGCAAACGTCAAGTTACTACAACGAAGGGGGTAAGGGTGCAAAATGTATTGAGGGGGCAGGTAACGTATGAAATTGATTGACGTTGACAATCGCTTCTCATATCGAGTCGTCGAGGCTTGAGAGCTACCTGGAAGAAAAGGCCAATCTCCTCCGTGAGAGTCTCCTTTATCCACGAGTATGGGCTGCTCCTCTGCAGTCTCCACGAGTAGATTGTGATAGTAACAACTTGCCTGCTTTACAATTCGTTCGATAAGGACACGCATCACAAGGCTCAAAAGCTGCTTTCGTTTCAGGAAAAGAAAAGAGAGAGGAAGGAACGAGGTCAAGACGCAAGTGCTCTGTGTGCTTACAAATTGCACGGTTAATTTTCTCGTGAATTTTCATTTGTTGTGAATTTTCATGACAGTTAGTGTTTGTTCGCCAGTGTGACTGTCCATGTATGCTGCAATTGCAATGGTAGCTACTTATTATAACCGTCTAGATAATAGTTGCACGCAGACTTTACTGCACTAGGGTGAAAGGTGGAAAGAGTCTTCTCAATCTTCTACTCATCTGTGATATGCCTGCCATAAGGTTAAAAATTGGTACAAATTCTATGCAGAGCAGAGTTGTACTCTCCATCCGTCTTTAAATCAGCAAATCTCAGTCGGATCCATTTCTACTCTGCTGAGGAAAAATGTTGTACTTCAGCTTCTCGAACCACTTCTTTAGTGCAGTCCATAAGGCTTGCCCGCTCTTCTCTATCATGTATTCATTCTTGAGAGTGAGACAGAAGTGGTGCCTAAGGAAATGAAGTGTCTGATCATTTTCCTCAAGGGTGGGTTTGGCATCCTACAGGGCACCAATCCCAATGACAGCGTGGAGTTTCTTAGCTCCAAGTATAATCTCGACATCAGAAGCTCAAGTCAAGTAATTTTGGCCATGCTGAGCCAGCTCCTCGGACTCCCAGTTCGTGATGCCTATCATCTGCATGTGCATAAAAGGAATATATAAATTTACCACTGGTAAGATTGCATGGAATAAGTTAGACAATGGTATAAAAAGGTTCTTATAATGTTCCAGAATTTTCTATGCATTTGCTATAATTTTACTATTAATTTCAGTGGTTAAAGGCAATTTAAATAATTATGATTAATCAAAACAGTAAAGAAATATAGAAAAATATAGAAAATAATAATAACAGTGCTTAACATGCTTTAAATACTAAAAATAATTCAAAAGTTGAATTCTTGAGGTCCTTTTATGCTGGGATATGAATTTTCAGTGAATTTTGTAAATTCTAAGGGCTTATTCACTATTTTTCAAATGTGAAAAAATTTTCTGCGTAATTTTCCGATTTTTAGAGGGCCCTTTTGCAAAAAATCCATGCGGCCCAAACCAGCCCATATAAGAAAACACGCATGGGGGAACAAGGTTTCCCCTTACATATTCCCTGAGGTGGCGGCAGCACGGGCACGTGCTCCATGCGGGGTCACAGCGGCAGCGCGTTGCGGAGGCTGGGGCTGGTAGCGTGTCATGCGGTGGTGGTGCTTCGCTCGGGGTCGTGCGGCGATGCTTCTTCGGCCGGTGACGGTGGCCCGTGCCTCATGTGGGAGGTAGGCAACGGTGGCGCTAAACCATGTGAGGCGCCAGGTGGCGGCGACGGCTTGTGCGGGCGATGCTCGGGTCATCAGTGTGCTGGAGCAGCAGCTTCTCCTCGGGGCCGTGCAATGACGTCGGTGCATGGTGGTCCACTCTGGGCCATGCGACAACTACACACCATGCATGGTGAGCGGCGGCGATGCGTGCGACTTCGGGTCGAGAATGACGCATGGCGGCAGAGCTTGGGTGACAGTTGAGCGGCGGCGTCGGCGGTGCGTCATGCGGGAGGGCGACGCTCCTTGCGGCAGCGCGGCTTCGGATCGGAAGCGGCGCATGGCGGTGCCGGTCGGCCACGTGCGAGTGGCGTGATGGGCGGCTCAGCTTCAATCGTGTTTAGGCGAAGTGCCGGTAGCATGGTCGCGTTCGAATGATGTGTACAGGTGGGGGCATGGTCGTTTCGGGCGACGCGCACTGGCGGCACGACGGCAGGTGGCGTGATCATGTTCGGCTGCATGTGAAATTTTCCTTTTTTTCAGTCTACAGTGCAATCAACATCTACTGTTTTGTGCAAATCTACCAATTGGCTTGGCCAGCGACTTAAAGTCTGCTCACAGTAGATTTGGAGCGGATTTGCACCGTAGAAAATAATCTAGAAAGTGAAATTTGCGAAATTTAAAGCGATCTAGATAGACAATTCAATTTACGAGTGCTTCAACGATTATCTTTCAATCCACCAGAGTGAATCGTGCTGATAACGTGTTAAGGAACTATCGCTGACAAGTCCAGTCCGATCGATTCCTCCTTGACAAGAGAGATGGATCAAACACATGTAATGCAAGAAATTACAAGATTGAACATATAAAGAGATAGGGGAACTTCTTTTTTTATATTAATTTCTCTTTTCAAGGTACACTTTATAATGATGGGATTTCTATTTATAAACTAAGTGAAGGATGCTCACCGATAAATTTAGGTTTTCCAACGTAGACATCCAACAATAGCCTAGACCAGCAGTAACCGCTGGCGTGCGGGTTACAGAAGTGAGAAGCCGTACAATCCAGACGAAGCTAGTCTGATTGGTAATGGTACATGCCTGCCATCAATGAGAAAATGGAGGATACATCAAGTCAGACGATGTATAAATAGCAAGGCCATCGTCAAGCAACAGGATGTCTGTTCTTTAGATCTCGTGAAACGTCAATGTTGGTCGGTATGCAATGCATTGCCAATAAGCAAGACCGGCCGGTCGTTATGAAAAGAAGAGCAGAATGCTGCACTCAGTCACTGTTCGTCTATGCAAGCTGGAGCCGGTCCGGACACGGGGCAAGTCTGAATTCTCTCGGACAACCGACCGAATGACAAGCTAAACAATCTTCCTTTGGTAAAACTTGGACTGACGGTCCACGCAAGTTACGGAGGCAGAAAACGCAAGACGATCCCAAGCGGCAGCAGGAACAAGTAGAGGAGGGACTTGGACTGGGCTTTGTAGGCTGGCCCATGATCCGGTTGGCCTGATATGGTCTAAGTATGACACGGCATGAAGACAAATGGAGCTGGCCATGTCGAACCTAGGGAGCGGAACAGCCTGGCATGGCGAATGAGCCATGCTTAGGTTGTCACGGCTCGAAAACAGCCTAGCATATGGTGCCTCGACGGCACCTCCCCCTTCATTGTGCCGTCGCCACCCGCTGGTCCTTGTCGGACTATCTCCACTCCAGTCTCTTACTCTCTTTTGATCTCTCTCCACTCTCTAAATTTGTGCTTTCGCTCCTCCCCCTCCACTGCGCCATCACTACTCGCTGGTACTTACCTTGCAAACCTTATTCGCCGCCCATCCACATCCGCCCCCCGCAGCCGCTTAGCCTCCCCCTCCACCACTCCTCACCCTCCGCGCCACCACTGATCATCCCCTCCACCGCCCCTTCCCCCATCCCGCCATCCTCTTCCCCTTTGCCCCTCCTCCCCCAGTGCTAGCCACCCCTCCCTCTCTCCCTCTCCGCTGCTCCATGTGAGAATCTGAGCTGTCTAGATCCGACTCCGATACAGCCACGTCCCCACTCGCATTGGAGCGGCTGCTGCTCTTCATCCTTGTCGTTCGATGTTTGCGAGATTTTGAGCTCGAGACTGAGCGACGAGATAGCCTACTCTATGGCCCCAATGCTTGCCCGGGGAGCTTTAGCTAGTGAGTACGGGTTCCGGGCCAACCCATGCTGTTGTTCCCATCTTAATGGTGGGTGAGAACGGCGTTGGTGCCTAAGCACGGTAGCAGGGACACGGCGGAAATGACTGAGCAAGGGGCTACAGTGAGCGAGGCAGTGGTTGAACGGGGCTCGACAGCGACAACACTGGAGAGGGCCTCCACGGTAGTGACGCCCAAGCATGGCGGCACAGACAACAGCAGCTGCACGACTGGCCTTCACAGGGCTGGGACGACGGTGTAGAAGCGACGTCACCCAAACCCAAGCCGGTCCGACCCAAAGCGGCATGCGCGTGCCTAGACTGTTCTAGGCCAGCACAGCACAGACAGCTCGCCGTGCTTGACCAGCATGGACCGAGCAAGCCTTCCTGAACTGACGGTGTTGCCGGATTTGGGCGCCAACGGACGGGCGGCGAGCGACGCAGCGCAGCGCAGCGCAAGCAGTCCGCCGTTGGACGCAGGCCGGCGTGGAGCGTTGAAAGTGTAGGCAGGCAGGTTGGACGGAGGAAGGCTCCGGCCGATGGCGGGCGGCGTCGATTGACCGCAACCCACGCCGTGAACACCCAGACGCAACTGCCCCGTCCGTCAACGTCTACGAGCACGCACGCCCTACTGGCTACTGCTACTCCCCCGCGCCGCCCGATCCCACCAGCAGCATATTCACACGCGGCGCGGCACTAGTAACGCAGACGCGGTTTGGGAAGACGGGCCGACCCCTCGTCAGTCGGTCTCCACGCGCAAACCAGACGCCCGCCCGCACGGCAGCACCGCAGGCAAAAAAGGGGATGGTCGCCTCCTCCTCCTCCTCCCTGCGCCCCCTCCCCCACCCACCTCACTCCCCTCCCAAGCCGGCCGTGGCCAACGCCCCTCCGCCTCGTCCTCGTCAACCCCCCCTCCTTGATAACCCAAAACCCTTCCACCGATGGGCGCCCGCGCCTCCCGCCACCGCCAATCGCACGACCACCAACCCCCCCAAAACTCCCAGCACAAGCACCCCAACCGTCAAAAACCCAAACACAGGCCCCAGCCCCAGCCGCCGGCGCTCCCGACCCCGCCCCCGCGGCAGCTGCAGCCGCCGCCGCCGCCGCCTCAGGCAGCGGCGCCTGCAGCGGAGGCGGGCGCTGGGATGGGCCGCGTGCTGGGCCGGCCGATGGAGGACTGCCGCGCGACCTACACCTTCGGCCGCGAGCTGGGGCGGGGCCAGTTCGGGGTCACCTACCTGGCGACGCACAAGGCCACGGGCCGCCGCTACGCCTGCAAGTCCATCGCCGCGCGGAAGCTCGCGCACAAGGACGACGTCGAGGACGTGCGCCGGGAGGTGCAGATCATGCACCACCTCACGGGCCACCGCAACATCGTCGAGCTCAGGGGCGCCTACGAGGACCGCCACTCGGTCAACCTCGTCATGGAGCTCTGCGAGGGAGGGGAGCTCTTCGACCGGATCATCGCCAGGGGCCACTACTCCGAGCGCGCCGCCGCCGCGCTCTGCAGGGAGATCGTCTCCGTCGTCCACAGCTGCCACTCTATGGGGGTCATGCACAGGGACCTCAAGCCTGAGAACTTCCTCTTCCTCAACAAGAGGGAGGACTCGCCGCTCAAAGCAACCGACTTTGGCCTCTCCGTCTTCTTCAAGCCCGGTACGGCGATCGATCCCCCCCCCCCCCTCTGGATTCACTCATCCACTGTACCTCTTCTACTTTCTAGTGTTAATTCCTTCATTCCTGTGCTGGCTTGTTCCTAAGTAACTAATCCACGTGCAATCACTCAGCCTTGGTGTGTGGAGAACTGCCAATTGAGATGGGCATTGTAGCCTGTAGGATCGTGCTTCATTAGGCGCTCATGGTGGGTAGGCAGATCACGAGTGTGTCAACTGAAAGAGGGATCAGAGAAGAAACCTCAAGAAATGATTGTGCATATTGTTTACAAAGTCAGGGGCTTTTGTTGTTGTAGGATCGCTGGAGGAAAATGCCTTGAGTTTTATCAATCGGGGGGGATCAATGTTGTTTGATCCTTAGTAACTGAGCTCATGTTTTGCTCAAACTGAAAGGGGAGATAGTGGCAATGCAGGTGAGCAGTTCAGGGATCTTGTTGGAAGTGCGTATTACGTGGCTCCGGAGGTGCTGAAACGGCGCTATGGAGCTGAGGCGGACATATGGAGTGCTGGAGTTATCCTTTACATCCTTCTATCTGGCGTTCCTCCTTTCTGGGCAGGTACGAATTGCTGATCGTAGCAACAATCAGATCTTGATGGCATTATCCTAACATGAACACTTCATGTTCTTTGTTCCCTTGGTTTTACCAGAGAATGAGGATGGTATATTTGATGCCGTTTTGCGAGGTCATATTGATTTCTCATCTGATCCCTGGCCTTCAATATCAAATGGTGCAAAAGACTTGGTCAAGAGGATGCTAAGGCAAGACCCAAAGGAGCGACTTACTGCTGCTGAAATTTTGAGTAAGTCTCTACTATCAAACTCACCTCTCCCATTCATTGGCAATCTTGGTTCTGCAGATTGATTTGCTCATGTGCATGATTGGAAATGCACCTACTTCTATTGTTAAAGTTGTTTATGCTGTCTCTACAATCTGAGTCTTTATTATAGTACTTTTTGCATATGGTGTCTTAATCTAATACATTAAGCGCACAGACCATCCATGGATTAGAGAGGATGGAGAGGCCCCGGATAAACCACTTGATATTACAGTGATTGGTAGAATGAAGCAGTTCAGGGCAATGAACAAGCTTAAGAAGGTTGCCTTGAAGGTAACAAAATGATCTGAACTTAAAAGCTTTTTCCCTTTCTGCCTTAGCAGTCTAGTCTGCAATACATGATAACTCCTTCCATTTCTTCTGTTATAATTAGGTTGTTGCAGAGAACTTGTCAGAGGAAGAGATAGTGGGCTTAAGAGAAATGTTCAAATCCCTGGATACTGATAACAGTGGGACAATAACTCTTGAAGAACTAAGGGCTGGTTTACCAAAGCTTGGCACCAAAATTTCCGAATCAGAAGTAAGACAGTTGATGGAGGCGGTATGTTCCTATCTTGTAGTCACATAGCCTTAATGTTTTACATTTTGTTCTCACTACCTGTTTCTGTACACTCATCCTATTGGCATGGTCTGACACAAGTATCCTAATAGGAACAAAGGAAAATTTCTTATTTCTCTCTATTCTGTATTAATGCTAGTAGTGCACAAAAATGTTATTGTGGATGTGCTTATATCTAAAAAGGAAGAAAGGGAAGATACTGTACGACTTTTGTCAGTATAATGACTTCAGTTGAAATTAACTTTTCCACATTTGTGCTAGAACCGGTCTGATATTTCCAATGCTTTCTCTTTTAGCTCCTTGTTCATTATCTTTCATTCCTGAACAGGCTGATGTTGATGGAAATGGGACCATTGATTATGTTGAATTTATATCAGCAACAATGCACATGAATAGACTAGACCAGGAAGATCACATATTTAAAGCTTTCGAATACTTTGATAAGGATCACAGCGGGTAATTTCTCCTAACTTTTTGTAAATTAATCTGCCAACTTTGACCTTTTAATTAACTGACTTGCTTGTAATTTTTTGTACAGGTACATAACTGTTGATGAATTGGAAGAAGCTCTGAAGAAGTATGATATGGGTGATGAGACGACAATTAAAGAAATAATTGCTGAAGTGGATACAGATCATGTGAGTAACTCCAATAAATGCCTAAGTAACTCCATTGGCTACTGCTTCAGCATCAATCATATCATACATTATTGCTGTTATGAAGATGCAGGGTTATAAGTAACTGCTGTTGCTAACTTGCTATTCAAGTAGGATATATTAAATTGATGTTGGAGACGTTGAAGGAGGCTTGATTATCAAAAGATGCCGTTCTGTCATCTCTTTTAGATTGTAGTTGTAAACAAAACATTATGTTTTCATGGGATATAATTAACAAATTCATTAAAGCTAATTTTTTGAAACAAAGGGCAAGGTCCCTGATTTTCATTAAGGAAACCAACCGAGTGTCTAAATTCATTAAAGTTAATGAAAAGTACACTTTGATCCAGCCTATTTTGTAATCAAGACATCATTTTTTTCTATCATCCCTTTTCTGGTAAGCTTCAGCCATCAAGAATTCATGTCTTACTCTGAACAATGTGTTTTAACCTTTATGGTGGGTATGAACATTACTAATCCGGGTGTTCACAAGTAAAAAGTTCAAATGAACACTGCTTAGCTTGCTTACTAATTACTACATTTCCTATTTTTCCTCTTTAGGATGGGAGAATTAATTACCAAGAGTTTGTCGCTATGATGAAGAATAACAGTCCAGATATAATTCCAACTCGACGGCGCATGTTTTAAGCCTCTCCTACAATTGGTGTGAAGCCTGCTTTTTACAAATTCTCCGTGACTCCATTTAGAGAGGTGACCATTCAAGATCTTTGCAACTGCTGAGGAATGATGAGAGCAGTTCATACTCCAATGTGGAATTCAATCAGGTATCTGCAAGTGATCCTTTATATTTGGACGAGCTACCAATCATGGATTACTCTTCCTTTCGTGTGCTCTGAGATGGATGGTGCTTTCTGATGCTTCCATGTTCTACCATCTCATCTTACAATTTGGCATGTATCCTTTAGAGGTGTGCCGTCTGTTCTATGTTTTTCTGCCACTTGATCATTTATGTAAGAACAGGGTTTGTAAAACAGTTTTAAATGATCATATCGGGCAAGATTATATTTTCTGATGAAAATAGCTCAGCACACTTCTGAATTTGCATATGGTGTATACCTCGAAATGCCCGTCATTACATCTCCTTGCACAGTACAACGTTATGATATGAATAACAGGCAATGGAAACAACATCGTTGTACAGATGGGCGAGATTATTCATTCTCTTCAAGAGGTACGGTTGCTCCCAGCAATATCCTTGCAGCATAGCATTTGAGCAATTTAATTCGTTTCTATAGCAGTTCAAACGACACACAGATGGAAATAAGGCTTAGGCAGCTAGCTGATGCTGTTAACAAATCGTATCCTTCCAATCTTCCCATTAGTATGTTAAGTAGGTTATCCCTGCTTAGAAGTTAGAACTCCACATTTCAGAAAGATTGGCCATGGCCAGGGAAAAGTACCATTCCAAGTCGCCAAGCAAAGCAGGTGCAAAGCTGAGCTGGTTCGTTGTGGCCCTTATTAATCAAGCCATGAGGAACATATATCACTGGCACTGCCAAGGAGGTATGCTTATCTTGAAATGTTGATGTACATGCACATAAAGATGTATTTATGCAAGCCAATATCAACTCTGAACACTATTTCAAAGATGTATTTTATTTGATGCTGAATGCTGAAGCTTCTATCAAGCAGAATTACACAGGCGAGGATGTGAAAGGTGTTTGCTGATATGAAATCATTACATTTAGGTCATCAACAAGATGACATGTTACAAATTCTGAGATGAAAACGGCAGAAGACAGGCAGCTGTAAACCCCTAGAATGCAGAATACAAACACCAGGGATCCGATGTACACTAAGCTTTACAAGAATCACTTCGGCGAACAAGAGCTGATCATCGAACTGAGATCTTATTCATCTTTGCTGACTTGTGCTTGATAAAGAGAGCTGCTAGCATGCTTTTAGTGCCGACAGGAGCCTTTTGGATTTCACGCACTCTAGGTTTGTCAAAAGAATTAAATGTCGACATATGGTTGACACCTGGCTGGTCCTGAAAATGCATACAAGGAAATTTTGATACAATGGTTACAATGGTGCCGTCAAGAAATAAGGAAAAGAAAATCTACGGGGATAGACCCATTTTACAGGTCCCAAGGATACGATGATGATGCAATTTTAACCTATTATGATTCCACATTTGGCTTATATCATATTCTAATTTACCTTTGCACCAACTTTTTGTGTAACATCAGATCTGGTGTTCCCATTCAATTGCAGAGGCCTGCGCATGGGAGAAGCAGGCAGCTCCTTACCTGAAACATTGGTAATTCAGATGGAACATTCAATTTCCAATGTGCCATACAAACACTAATCAAAATCCTACTTTTATAGTTAACCAATATGTTGTTTCAAAACCGAGTTAACACATTCGCAAATTAATGGTGAAGTCACATTGTGTTCTAAAAAAATCGTGAAATCACGTTCATATAATTCCATGCCATGTAAGAACTTAAATAACAGAATGGCTAATTACCAAGAAGGTATGAACCATCTGATGCAAGTTTAGACGATATTGTGTCACCTAGGCTGCACAAAAGCAGATGATAGCAAGTTAGAAGTACACAGCTCCATTGCACTTAGCAGATGAAATACGAAGCCATTTAGACAAAGTTGAACAAAGTGGAGATGACAGCCTTACACAGATGTAGGTTTTTGTGCTCTATTTGCTATAGTGCTGTTCTCTGATGCCAGATGCCAGGAAAGGGTTTTTGCTGCACACCAAAAGTGAAAGGATTTTTTTTTCTTGTTTAGTATGGTGAGTAGCATGCATGAAATTTACAAAGCGAAGAAATAAGCACCTGAGGGATAAGGTCTAGGCTTTGATTCTTGATTAGTGTCTGCCTGCAGGTGTGCATGAGCCTGGGTATTTTTATAACCAGTAGCTAGCTTGCAAAGAAAATTGGCAAGTTAAAATTCAGCTTCTCTTAAAATAAAAATTCAGACAGTGGATAAGCTCCTAGCTCTGCATTCCCTTACATGGTAGGGTATAGTGCTTGTGGTGTTTCATGTTTGTTCCCATCATCTGCTGCTGCCTGAGGCCTTGTTTATCCGTATAGATTTTACAGGTGATGATTTGCTATAGATTGGGTGATAGAATAGTGTCAATTTAGCTGCCATGGTTTCATCGTTATATACTGCATGCGTTGCCGATAGATAACATTACCTGGTTCAAGCGTGCAACCTTCAGCTCAAAGGTCGAGATCTCAGAAGCTTGCTGTTCGAACAGGTCTGTCAATTTGTAGGCAACGGTTCCTAGGTGGTCAACAGCATTGACAACAGCTCGTACAGCATAATCTTTCAAGTTGTCCAGCACCCTGATGTCAATTAGCATGTTCAGTTTTCAAAATATCAGCTGGAAATCTAAAGACCATGAAAATATGCTATATTATGACATAAGATTACAGTGTGCATTCCAAATCACTATACTACCAATTCACCAAAATCTGACATAAATTTTTCTCTTCATGTTTCAGAAATTTCTTGTGCACTGTACATATGAAGTAACAGCATTTGGTTGGCAAACCTTGTAGGACCGGAGAAGCAGCAAGGGGGGGGGGGGGGGGTTGAATAGTGCCTAAATTTTTTCCCCTAAATATTCACAAATCATTTACTCCGATAGCTACAAAGTTATGGAGATTAGAAAGTAAAGTCTACTTGAAAAACTAGAGAAACGCAGAGCTCATCACGACCAGATCAGAACACAATATGGTCGAGTTACGACCACTAGACAGAAATCAACGTGGTCGAAAGGCAGACAACGTGGTCGAAACCAACATGGTCGTAACCAACGTGCTCGAAACCAATATGGCTAAAACCACTGTGGTCGAACCCAATGTTGTCGATGTCCAGTGTGCGGTCGAAAGACCAGCGTAGTTTAGGACCAATGAGTGGTTAGAAACCAATGCAGTCAAAGACCGATATGATCATAAACTACGTGGTCGAAGACCAATGAATGGTCGATGTTAGAGTTGTAATCTTGTTTTTCCAGTAGTGGTCGTAGTCCTAGTCGTGTACAAGTGGTTGTAGTTATGAACGAGTTTGGTTGTGGTCGTATACGAGTCCAAATCATGGTCGTATACAAGTCTGCTCCACAGTCATAGTCGAGTTCGAGTCTATTTCATAGTCATAACTGAGTTCGAATAGTAGTCGTGGTCGTAACCGAGTCGGAGTCATAGAGTAGGGTATAAAAGGTATAGCCATGTAACCGAGAGAGCAAGGCGAGAAATGCGAGAGAGGCCAAGGTGATCGGTGTGATCGAGAGGCAAGAGAAAGAGAGGATGACCAGGTTGATCATAGAGATTTGTGTGATCGATAGAAAGAAATAAAGAGGAGAAGAGCGGTTTGGCTCTGAAAATCTATTGAGTTCATTGTGTTCTTAGACATGGCCGTAAACGATTTACGATCACGGTGAGCAGGGGATCGCAGGCGTGGTCGTAAAGGAGTTACGACCACAGCGATCGAGCGGCAGCGTGCATAGGAGCAGCAGACGTGGTCGTAAGAAGCTACGACCACGGTCGTGAAGCAAAAGCTGTGGTCGTAAGGTGTTACGACTACAATGTTGGCAGAGTCTTCGGCGTGGTCGATAGTATCACTGCGTGGTCGTAAGGAGCTATGACTACGGTGATCGGCTGTGGTTGAAGGGAGTGCAGCGCAGGCGCGGTGAACGTGATCATAACTTCAGCTGAAGTTTACGACTACATGGTTGGAGCAGCGAGTAGTGACCAGAGAGATCACAATGTGGTCCTAACGGCTGTCAACGTGGTCGGAGAACCAGCAGAGCGGTTGTAGCGACACAGGAGGTGGTCGTAGCCTCTTGAACATTTTCGTACGGCTACAGGAGGTGGTCGTAGCACGTCTTCCGCCACTGCACCACGCTTCCTTCGACCACGTAGTAGGTTCGATCACCGTAGTCGTAACTCGATTACGACCACGCTGTGACTTTGTCGATCACGTTGAAGGCTCTATCGACTGCCGTTGTCATAACCCTTACGACCACGTCTTCTGCTCCACTACCGTGGTCGTAACTCGTTTACGACCATGTCTTTAGCTCCTGCGGACACCTCCGCTCGATCACCGTGGTCATAACTTCGTTTATGACCACGTGTGCGAACACGTAGAACTCGATACTCAATAGATTTCCTGGAGCCAAAACTGCTCCTTCTCTTCTTTATTTCTCTCTGTTCGATCACACCGATCGCTTTCTGTCTTGCTTCCTCTCTCTCGCTACATTGCTCTGCCCTTTTATACCCAGCTCTACGACTACGTTTTGGAGACTTGCTACGACTCTGAGACAGACTCGACTTCGACTACGACTACGACTTCTACGACTCCGACACGAACTCGATGAACTGACTCGAACTCGTACTCGTACACAAACTCGAACACGACTACAAGCGTACTCGTACACGACCACCAATACTCGACTATGACTACCAACTCTGAAAACAAGATTACCAACTCTAACAAAAACCCTTGGATCAAGAAAAATTGAGAGAGAAAAGAACGAACTCAAAACAGAGCAGTCATATGATGTGATTGAAGACCATCGAGCACTCGTAACTGACTGCGGTTGTAAGCAACTCGAAAAGCAGTGGAGGTGCATGATCATAGAGGTGGGCCCAAGGCCTAGTCGATGAATTATTAGGAAATAGAGACTGGTTTCTATTTGAGTTAGAGATTAGATTCCTTTTGTTAGAGATATAATTAGAGATATGTTATGAGTTCCTATATTTGTTAGAGATATAATTGGAGTTAGATTCCATCTGTTAGGGGGGAGCCATCTATATAAGAGGGCTACCACATGCTATTGTAATCAATCAGAGAAATACTAAAGTCTTCCTCATCTAGAGGGTGCCTTTGGTTGAGCTTTCGGGAGCTGCTTTTGCTTCCAAAAAGCCAAAAGCCAACCAAAGGGGTGGAAACCAGAAGCTGCTTTTTCAGAAGCAGCTACTTTTGGGTAGTACAGTTTTGAAAGCACCTTAGACCCTGCTTTTGGCTTTTGGCTTTCTGCTTTTTGAAATGGTGAAAATAGAGAGCTGTTTCACAATTGTTTCAAGGAAAATAGAGATAGGGGGTAAGTTTTATACTTGTTTGAACCAAACAGCTTACAGTTTTTCCACAGCCCACAACCTACAGCAGCTTTTCCACAGCCCACAGCTCACAGCATCTTTTTCAGAAGCCATAGCTCAACCAAACACACCCAGAGTCTCTCCCTTCTTCTACGCCGACGCCATCCGGCCATCTTCTTGGTGGTGTTTACCCCGGTTCATGACAACTTGGTATCAGAGCCGTCAATCCCTTCCCACGATATCTGCTACCATGGTTTCTACGATTCGTCCTGCGACTCGTCATGTTGCCGAGTCATTGGCCATAATAAAAGCTAGTGCTATTGAGATGGCCAGCAGCAGCTTCAGCAAAGGGATGGGGGACGCCTTCCTCAACATGCATGCTCTCTTAGAGAAGATCTGGAAGGAGCGGGAGAAGGCGCAACAAGAAACAAAGAGCCAGGCTCAGCATCCAACACCAGATTCCCAGATCACCAGAGTACCAGATCCTCAACAACAACAAGGTCTAGCCAACTTTCTCAAACCCTACCTCTTGCCTCTTCTCCTCTTTTATAGGCTCACCAATGAACCCAAGACCTAATGGATCCTCCTATTAGGTCAAACCGGGGATAATCCGTTAACCCCACCTAACACCGGGTTTTACTCACGCACGCTTCTCAAAGCGGCTTAAAACCGTTAACCCATTCGTGAACCAACACTTGATCCACTTTACATTTTCAGTACATACAAGACCTAAACCACTTAGGCCAACACCGCGGGTTCAGACACCACCACTTTTCCCGGTATTGGGCAATTTACCAAAATGCCCCTCTACCGCCTTCCTCAAAGCTTCCCGCTTTCTTTGCAACGATGCTTTGCCATCTTCCATGTGGCCTCAATGACTTGTCGTTAAGCCTCTCATGCGCCCGGATCCCACTGAACCGTCCTCGCTTGCAAACGACCTAAGTCATTTGGCGTACCACGTGTTTCTCCTCGCGCATGATGGCACTCGGCTTCCTGGACCTCGACTCCTCCCTAAGCCTAGTCTCGGTCCACCTCACCATTGCCCGTCACGTCCACCACCGGTAGCTTCCACTCCGGTTCCTCGTCGTTCCAGCTTACAACTACCCTACAAGCCTCAGTCATCTTCAGCGTCTTTCTGACCATTCTGGACCTCAACACCTCCCTGTGCCTAGTCACGATCCTTCCACGCCTCACCATGACCTTGCTCTGATGTCCTACAACCAACACCAACAAGCAAACAATCACGTAGCACCACATGATACATAAAGATCATCCATTTGCACAATTAAAATATATGCATCCAAATTACTGATTCTAATTCTAGAACTAAGCAATAAACTCATGTGCACATTAGCAACAAACACCCGGTCAACCCTGATTAGAACACCAATATTCCAGTGAACAACCTCAGCTCACCGACTGGTCTGATACGACTTACAAGTACTTGGATGCTCAGGGGATGAGGTACTTGAAGCCCATGAGTTTCTACCAGCAGCCTATGACCACATAATAGACGCTACGACCATCGAACGCACAGGCTACGACTACCACATAGATCGCTACAACTATCGTTCACATCGGCTACGACTATCGATCACATAGGCTACGACTTCCACAACTGATCGCTATGGCTTATGACTACCGATCACGACCAGACAGTACGCTGCGACCATCAATTATTAGGGTACGACTATCGATCACACAATCGTTTAGCACTGAAGCTTTCGACCACCACGTGGTTGTTCTGCCGATCGGACCGTCCGACCACACAGTTGTAAAAAGCAAACACAGCTGATTGCACCGACCGACCACAAAGTTGACATACCAAGAAGCGATCTTTTGCAAAACTCTCAAAAACCAAACTCAACCTTCACACATACTCTAATCTAAAAGTCAATTACTTATCACAACCATTAGGTGACCTCCACATGGTCTTACAAACCTCCAAAATAAATTCAATTGTTAGATAATTGCAAAATTCCAGATAATACCAGAATTCTATATTCTTCTTTGGTTGGTAGAATTTGTTTTCTAGTTACATCTCGACATCAAGTCCCTTTCTCACACCTGTTGCTTTCCTCCTTGGCTTAGGCGGCTTAGCCTCCTATACCTATCATACATAATTGCTAGTACATGCTGCACCAACGCTTCAATTCGATTCATCCTCTATACCAAATGACAAAACAGAGCTAGATAGCATGTAAAATGCAAACGTACGAGGAAAACATAGCCGGTGTATTCAGATAGTAAATTCTTTCCTGACAATAAAATGCCCAGAGCTGGGCAATGCAGAGCAGAAATCTCACTCACATCTGCTTCTGGTCGCTGTGGAGGTAGGACTTCTCGCAGTACTCGGAGGCGGAGTAGAGCTGCGGCCGCAGGTTCTTGAGCTCCTGCAAGCGTGCACACGCATCACCACCATATATCAAGAACCGTGGAACAACAGCCCCGGCTCCAAGAACCAGCCGGATCCACGAGCGAAGCAAAGAAACAGCTCAAAAGGATATCGTTTTCCCCCGTGTATGTGCGTGTGGGATCTGGGTTGGAATGATTTGGGAATGCAGGGCACCTGCAGGGCCTTGACGAAGCTCTTGCTGCGCTCCATGGAGGCCTCGTCGACGGTGGTGGGGCCGACTCCGGCGGCCCCCGCCCAGCCGCCGGCCTCGGGGCTCGGGCGCAATGGCTGCATTCTTTCCGGTCGCACGTTCTTGACGCTCTGTTCGCTCCGGTGGGCGGTGGCGAGGGGAGTGGGGAACGGGCAGAAGCGGGGAGCCAAGTCTCCAGCTTGAACTGGAGGGGAGAGGAAGCGATGCCAAGGCAAGGCACCGAATACCGCTGCTCCTTTCTACTAGCTAGTGTAGTTTGCGTGCGAGTTGGTGCGGCGGACGAGCGGAGAGAGCGGTGGTGGGTCGATGCCGACGGGGAGCGCCGGTTAACCCATCTGCTCGATCGGTTCGGTTTTAGCCGATGGAGGTTGCAATTATTAGAGGAGCTTTGCTTGCTGCCCGACCAGCACTGTACGGCGGTGGATCTTGCTGTCCTAGGCGGGCGCCTCTTTGTCATTGTCTTCACTAGGACATGCTTTATTCTCATCTGAGTAAAATAGAAAAAGATGACTTCTGAGGTTAGGATCTGAGTGTCCGACTTGAACTGGCAACTGAACTGGGGCATCATGCCGATATAATAATTCCACGGTTCGGTTCCACTTCACTCGCTCGTGATGAGGCAGGGCCTGCATATACGGTCATCGTTGCCACCGTGAAGTGGTACGTACGCGCGCGCGCTGTCCATCGATCGATCTCCTGACCGAGCGTCATGCTTGTCGGTTTGATCGGGGGTTCCATTCGGTGCAACCTCACGGACGGAGCAATAGCCAGTACCACTAGCAGCTAAGCTAATCATACAATGTACATGATTTTGATGCGACCGTGAAAGATTCAAAAATACTGTGTGGTAGAGATGGTCTCACCTAAGTCCATCCGATCTGTTTAAGGGTTATTAGACCCAGTAGGATATGTATAATGACATATATGCCCCTCTAGGGAGTGCACAACTATGAGTGTAGTATTGTAATCATGTTTTATGGATGTATATATACATGCCCCCTGGACATGGAGAAAGGGCAAACATAGTTCATTCACCACAACCACTCCACTACTCTCCTAGTTTATTGTTTGGTCAGTAGCTACAACAGTTAGCGCCATTCGTGGGGGACGACAAAGAGTAAGCCGTGGACTTTGAGAGGTGATGGCGTCCAAGAAATCATCGTCGACAGCGAAAAGGAAGCAGAGCACGACGGCGGGGTCGCAAATGTCAGGGCCTCAAGTGGTGGGCTGTATGTGCCAATGCTTGGGGCCAGTGTTGAGGGCGACGTCGGTGCAGCGAACGCCGACGTCGACATCTGCGTGTGTACGATCAGCCACCACGAGGATCGCCGAGGCGCGGCAGTCGGCCCCGTCGATGGTGCAACGGCCGACCCCATCAGTGGCGTTCGTGTCAGCGGAATCATCGGCACCGACACCCGTGCCAGCATGCCCAGTGACGCTGGATCCAGCGCGGGGGCGACAGGTGGTCCTGACGCTCGCGTTGGTCTAGTCGTCGACCGTGGAGCCAATCAAGCCGATGCACCGAACAGCTTCGCGCGAGCAGGCCGCTATTGCTAGCAACCTCCCAGCGCATGCTTTCGCTCAGGCAGGTACGGTCGCACCAACGATAGAGAGCACTCTGATGGTGGCCTTTAGAACATTGCAGCACGAGCTAGCATACCTCCGAGGGGCCATGCGGGGGATGTAAGACGCTCGAAGTCAGCAAACGCCACCGGTAACTATAGTGGAGGTCATGCTCGACCGAGCGGACAGCTGCGACGCCCCCGCCTCCGGTTGCGGCACGCTCCGACGCGTAGATCTGGAGTCTCCACTCTCCGTCGGCCTGCAGCAGTCAGCGTGACCGGAAGACTTCAAGTTCCTGACCGTCGAATCGTACAAAGACAATACAGACCCTAGGGAGTTCGTTCGGGTGTACGAGATGGCCATCGAGACCGCCAGAGGGGATGACTCCACCAAAGCGAAGGGATTGCCGCTTGCTTTGCAGGGAGTAACGCTCTCTTAGTTCTTCACCATAGAGTCAAACTCAATATATACGTGGGAGCATATCCGCGACTGTCTATACAACAACTTCCAGGGTAATTACGTTGAGCGGGTCGACGTAGACCAACTCTTCTCCATAAAGCAGAAGCCCTCGAAAAAGTTCCAAGAATAGTCCAAATGCTTTGCCAAGGTTCGCTGTTAACTTAAAAACGTCAACGAGACCATGATCATCAACGTGGCGATCCGAGGCCTCCGCCTAGGGCCGCTGGCCGAATACAATATACGCAAACCGATAAAGACAGTTGCCAAGCTCTTTGACAAGATGGAGGAGTATGCAAGAGCAGAAGAAGATGTGCAGCGGCACAGGGCAACACCTCTGACACCAAGCAAGCGCAGGACCCGCAGAAGGACACGTCCAGCCGCAAGCAACGCAAAGCCCAAAGGGCCAGATATGTCTTCGACATCGAAGGCAGGTCCGACGATAGCACCCCCGTTGGCCGGGGACGGGGTCATAGAGGTCGAGGGCGCGAACGAGGGCGAGGCTACGAAGATGGAGCACGCAGTGAGGGGGAGCGCCAACAACACGGGCTTTGGTGCGAAGTGCATGGGCACGGCGACCACCTCACTCGAACCTGCTCCACCATCACGATGATTCGCCAGAGCATCACCAAAGACAGAGCCCTGGAAGCGAGGACCCCAGCGGTGGCTCATGTACAACAGCCCTTGGAGGACCTTCTACGGATACAGTCCGCTGAGGGAGGGCAGTGCCGCATCATAAACATCATATCCGGAGGTTCATCGCTGGAATTCTCATCTGCACGGTAGTAGAAGGCTTACGCTTGTTGACTACATCATGTGGCGGTGTACCCTGCTCAGGTGCCGCCGACCTGGGCACAAAACGACATCACCTTCACAATCACCGATGCGGATGGAGTTGAATTTTCTCACCAGGAGCCCTGGTGATCCAACCAGCCATTGCAGGATGCGACGTTAAGCACGTTCTACTCGATGGGGGTAGCTTTACCGACATTTTATTCACAGGGGACTTCGACCAAATGGGAATCCCACGTAGTAGGCTCGAGCCTCCGGGATCCCACTCCACGGTTTCAGGAGTCAAACACTGAAAGCCCTAGGCCAAATATAATTATAGGTGTCTTTTGGGCAGGGTGATCACGCGAGAAGCGAGGACGTCACCTTCTACATCGTTGACCTTTCCTACCTGTACAACGTTATCCTGGGACACCCGACCCTCAACGCCTTTAGGGTCGTCCTACATTACAACTTCCTGTGCATGAAGATTGCCCACTGTGGCTGCTCACGTTCATGGCACTCCCATGGCATCACTCGTCACACACACCTCATATGCCAACAGTTACAAGAGAGGGGAAGTTGAGGCAGAGAGAGGGAGAAGGAGAGACATATGGGCATGCTTGGGATTGAAAAAGAGAGGAACGAGAGAAACACCACATAATGGTTGTGACCTTGCATTCTTATCTCCTCGTATGTATAAAAGAGGGTGTATATTTCGAGGCTTGATCGGATGGATTTGTCATATCGCATCGATTTGACCATATAGCTTTATATAGTATTTCTCTAAAATCTAGCACAAACTGGGCTTGATTTTGGGCGTCTGTGGCCGAACATTGACATCACATATAGAGAGAGACGTTTTGCGAGCCGTTCTGTACTGGGCCTTAGCAAGAACAACATTTGTATAGCACGCCAAGGCCGTAAAATGCGTCGCTGCTTTCGTTAACTCTTTTATAATAGCACTAATTAACATGGAATCCAAAAGAACATCAAGCAGTCCATGATTTGATTTGCTGCCGTGGCTTCAACTCTTGGCAGGAAATGCATGCCTAGCTGATGGATCGATCGACGGATCATTGAGCGGCAGCAGCAGTACGTAGCGTGGGGTCGCCGAGCTCACATGCCGTCGATCAGATCAGACACACAGTGTGGCCACTACAGGGCCAGATTTTAGCTTCGGATATTTATTCTTTTTTTTTTACGCTTGTCCATCGAGCTAGCTAGTTCGTCGCCACTAATTGGAGTACTTCTCTTCTCTTCTCTTCTCTTCTCTTCTCTTCCTTAGCCGTGTTGTACATGCATGCGCGTGCTGGTTCCCTGCACGACAAGCAGAGGGGGATCATGGGGGGAGATCGATTCCGCTAATTCGTTAATAACCACGCTTGCATGACCCCAACCTAGCTAGGACTTTTACCAGAGGACCAGCCTAGCGAACCATGCATGGTCCACGCATAGGCATGCATGCACCCAGTGGTTCGGCTAACAAAAGTTAGTTTTGCGGTACCCCTTTATCTAGCTAGAAACAAGGTGCATCGGAAACAGTTGTTAACAATGGGGGTCACGGCAGCAGGATTACGCTTTACGTCCCGCACATTTCGCCTTGAAATTTTAACTTCTATTTTATTTTCACTATTCTTAAATTTTATTTTTTTCTATCTTTTGATTTTTTAGCTTTTTTACCAGTTCTTTTTTCCATATTCGTTTGCATTGTTCATAGTGGGTTAACCTGTTTTTTCCATTTTTAAATTTTTTAATTTTAGTTACGTCAAATAAACCACCATCAGCTATAATATAATTTTAGTCAGTTACAGTATAATTTCAACCATAAACCAGCTTATTTTAACCGAACCGAGCGACACCTTAGCCGTCATTGGCCAATCACACTCGGATGGATCGCCAAGGAACCATGTGCGCCTTGCCAGCATGCCAATATCAAACAAGTGTAGTAATCGAGCAATGGTGTCCACCGAATTCAGAGATATACTCACACATATGTGTTCAGTAAGAATACGTGTGTTTGTACTCTATAAAATTTTAGATGTCTCTGATAAATTTTAAACGTGTGTATAGAAGACACACATGTGTGTGTGCGTGAATGAGTGATGTGTGTTAAGCGCGTGCCCATCTTGTACTTAAAACAGCTTGAACCCCTCCCAATTAGTTAAACAAACCGAATTGAAGCAGCATCCATATGTCTCGCATTAGGCTAATTATTAGTGGCACGCTACACTAATAAAACCAAAACCCAGCTCTCCGATTGGCTGGTCACATCGTCGGCCTAATTCCCTCGTTGTTCTAACTAGCCATCACTAATCAATTCTTTTATAATTAAATTATCTCGGATGCCATGCATGTTCCCCAATGAGAAGTGGCCCCAAGAGGCTAGCTTTCCACGGAGGGCGACATGCACAGATCATGGGAGCATGAGTGCAAAAGTTGCTAGTGTACTCTACTGACTCTAGAAAACGGAGGTCTTAACACCACACAATGATGATCAATCACTATAGGAATTGAAGAAGGAGATGGTGGTGAGGAGTATCAACTCCTCCCTCTAGTTCTAAAAGAATATCGTTTTAGGTTACGTGCAGTCAAACTTTATAAAATTTAGCTATCGATATCTTTTTTTTAATATTTAGATTAAACACATAAAAAATAGTATGTGTAGATTTATCTCGAAAAGAACTTTCATAAAAAATGTAATTTTATTAGGTTGTATAATTCTATTACTGTAGAAATTAGTGATCAAAATTATATTTTATGGATCGATATCCTACACGGCACAATACTTGTCCCTGCCAAACTTGGATTCCAATCCCCAGTAGTAGTGTTTCCTTACTACTAGGTGGCAAGAGTGCCTTCATGCATTTGTGTCATATATGGCCAAATAGGACACCCACTAGCTATAGCCTATAGCTAATGGCTTCAGTGTGCGAAATGCACGGTTGGGCGTGCGTCGTGTTAATTAAAAAGGAGCCTTTACATTCTCGCCACTCCTTTAATTAGTTTCTCTCTTCCACCGTTGAAAAGCGATCGAGCAGCTTCGTCCATGGAAGGTTCACACCAAAGAAATAAAAAGGTTCAACACCTGCTGTTGCCTCTGACCTAATTTTCGGTGTCTCGTGCTAGCTAGCATTATATTTGTCTCTACTAGACTAGTCAGACCCAGAAATGCGTGGACCGAATTGAATTTTCGGTTCATAGATCATATATATGCAGAGCTAACGCACGCAACATGTAGCTTAATTAGTAGCTAGTAACCAAAGCCTGTACACGTCCATCGTTTCTTCCTCCGGTAGTTAATTAGCTAGAGAATTGTTTGCAGTAAACAAATTACCGGCGTGCTGTACTGTACCAACCAGACATCTATAGATCATATCATCACATGAGGTAGCATTCACTAGATTGGACCCTGTTGCTAGCTAGCTAGCTACTTGGTATAAGAAATTAAAGAAAAGAAAAGAAAAGAAAAGAAAAGAAAAGAAAAGAAAAGAAAAGAAAAGAAGAGGATGTGGACGTAGATCGCAAGTGTCGACCAAGCTTATGTGTAATTGTCAACCGTAAGAAATGCATGAAACCAAAATGCAGTGCATGCGTATGCATGCGTGGAAGGAGGAAAATTTTGTAAATTAAACAAACTGTAAACTTAACAGCTTGCAACATTAGTGTACGTGAAAGCACGCGCGCGTTCCACCAGAAAGACTTACGCATGTTGCATATATATTACTTGTATATATGCAACCAAAAGTGGATCCATCACACATGTAGAGGGGCGATCGAGCCAGATCCTTTCTCCCCAAGCAAAAATTATATTGCAGCTAGCTAAAAAGTCCAAGTGAATCGCTTCAAGTAAAGATTTTTTTTTTTTTGCAGCGTTCAAGTTGCTAATTAATTGAATGCTACGCATGCATTCAAAAATTTGAGTATAAAACTAAAGGAGGGCCAAAAAGCATGAGAGAGACGCTACCAGAAAAACAAACAAAAAGTTGCACTGAGATGACTTGGTTGCTAATTAATCACACAAAAAAGGCTTGTTATGCATTGCATTTCATGTACTCCATCCTACTAGTGCATGCGACTTTCTCTGAACTTTTGACCTTTCACAACCCCTCGAGTTGGAGTTTATTTAGCTTGTAAAGATTCGGGGGGGGGGGGGGGGGGAAAGGTCTCAAATGCATGCCAACTTTGCCACATCGGAGACACCAATAGAAAGCCGCTCCAATTATCAATTGCCTCTTGGTTAAGCGTATGTTAGTTCTGCATGCGTGGCAAAGAACTAAAGATATGTTGTACACTAGCCACCAAATTTTGGTGATCATACTTTTCCAACCAATTGATCACAAATCTCTCTCTCTCTCTCTCTCTCTCTCTCTCTCGTGGAATGCATACGTTCAGCACAAGCCTCGCCGCCTAATTAAGGCTCAATTTGTCATTGGAGAATTGCAGTGGCTTGTAATCAGCAATCTTATATGCGTTTAGCTAGCCTTTATATTTGTGTTAGCTTTTGCCCTTTGCACGTTCGCAACTTTTACCAGCTGCTTTGGTTAAGCCTAACACATTACACCTTTTTCCTAAGTATGCGAATGTTCTAGTTTTGCACCGTCCTTAGCTTCTCAGCGAAACTGTGTGTTTGCATGCACCACCGTCTGCTCTTATTGACATACAGGTTGAATACTATATTTAAATGGGAAATTAAGGTGCCAACCACAATCAAGATTTGTCGTTTGGGATGTTGGAAATGAGTCAGATGGATGTACTTTTGTAGATCAGAAGGATTCTTTTGGGCTGTGATTTATAACTGAAAATTTTGAATTATAGATTGTTCGTTAGAGGCAGTATGTAGAGGAAAATAATCACATGTAATTTTATATAGTATAGCTAAACTCAGTACAAATAGATTCTGTCTTAAAAAAACATCATTTAAAAGCTAATTAATGTATCGTAAGCCCAAAAGCATAGGCAAGAAGCCAAACCGAACCTAGGATGTGGACCTGACTGATGGTTACATGCAGGGCCAGGAGGCTCTGGATCGATCATGGGGACCAGCTTTAGTTAACAGCACTGATGGAAGAACCTAAACCATATTAACTCATAATAGTGCAATTAATAGTAATTAAAAAGGAATTAAAAATTATTATAACATATTAATTACAGCAATGAATTACAACTTCCAATTTCAAAATCTCAAAGAATTGAATTTAAATTAATTATTACAACCTCTTTTTACAAAAATGTTGCAGAAAGAAAAATTAATTTCTAAAATTACAAATTACATGATTAAGAGCTAAGTCAAGTGGTGCATTGCGTTCTAGGGCTCTGTCATCGCGTGTAGCCTGTGTTAGGTCTCCAAGCCGGCTTTCATCCCTCTACATTAGGTAAGTAAATATGTGTCAATAGAGATGGATGAAGTTCAAGACCAGTAACACCAGTCTGGAAGTGAGGAAGTCCCAAGACGCTATATGCGTAGGTGGAGTGTTGGGCTGGGAGCCGGTCCAACCGAACATTATTTGAAGTCGGTAGAGCCTGGGTGAGTGACCCGGTATACAAATGGAAAATAAATAGGCTAGAGATTTGAGCAATGTAACTTGAAAGAAGATCTGTACTTTGAACTTGACCCCATACCAAAGAAGTGTGGAAAAATCTAGTTATGATGGTTCAGAGTAGCTATGAGTACAGTGGCATAAGCCTATGCAGTGCTAAATAAAAATCATAAATTCATGCCAGTCTATTGGATTGGAAACTACGGTGACCATTAGGGATCTTTCTTCACTCGAGTGAAAAGTATTATTTTTTCAAGTTAAAAGATTGAGAGTAAATTTGATAATGCTATGTTTGAGAAGCAAAATTTAGAAATTTTAATAACCCAAGAAGAGAAGCATACAGTGCATCTTGCTAATATTATGCTTGTTGAATATGTCAGTACTTACCCTTGCTATTCTTTGTTAGACCCTGCCTTGTTTGGAGAGTACTTTGAGCAGGATGAAGAGACTGTAGGCACAGTTGAGCTCATCGGGGAGGAGGATGACGGTAATGAGAAGCCAGGGGAGGTGGACCCCTCATACGATGGTTGGGACGAGTAGACGACCTGAGGAGCCGAGCAGGAGAGTTTTAGGGTATTACTTTATACTTTTGCCCCTTTTGTATTTGTAATTAAGACCATAACACTCGTGGCAAATGCTGTAATAATAAGTACAGTTTCTATATTATTTTTCTACTACGCGACTTTGGTAAAGACTTATTATTTTTCTGAAACAGTGTTCCACTGATTAGACGAATAATAATTTGTACGCTTCTGTATGATTATCTTTGAGATAATTACGTGGAGCGCCACAACCGAGCAGATAGCTGAACGCACAAAGCTTTTCCAATGGAGATGGAGTGTGATATGTGCCGATAGCAACACGATGACCGAGTACAAAAGGTGGTGGACGGGCTGCCGTATCGGATCCACATCAAAGTCCGACCCGAACACGACGCTGACCACACTCGCGGGGCTTAGGGGTGCTTATTTGGCTTATGCGTCAGCTCCTAGCTTTTAATTTTGTATTTTTCTAGGTTTTTAGCTTAGAGATGACATAACCTATTTGTTTTTATTTTTTAAATGTAATTACGCTGAAAAGCTAACATCAGCTACAATAAAAAGATACAAACAGTATCTAATAAGCTATAAGCTCGGACATCTCAGGTCAGCTTTCTATACTCATCTCTTTTTTTTTAAAAAAAAGTGCTCAGCATGTTTGTATACTGACAAGTTTGTGATGTTGCTAAAAATAAAAACGAACGTCAAAAGCCAACTAGATGGAGCCCTGAACTATGCGTATGCGTGGCTAAGCGTTGAAGCCGTTACCGAATCTGGGTAGACAAAGAGATGCTCCAACCGAGACAATTCACATGCCATGGACAGCACCACAACCGTTGCTCTCCAAATGCATGACTCCCCTGACTCACACTCAAAGTGGCCGTTTAATTAGGTTTACGATTTTAGGGAAAATAAAAATCTGTTAAAACTGGGCTTGATCTCAAGCTGATAATTCCTACGTACAGAACCCGCCCAGCTAAATTGGGTTGTTTCTACGTTTAGAAATGTAAGCTTTTAACCTTCTAAAAAAAGTTCATTTTTAATAAACTAGCAGGTGACCCATACACATATTTGCGTAGTTAGATTTGTTTTAAAGTTTTTAGTATTAAATGATATAAAGTAGATGTTTAAGAATATACTTATATATCTCGTACGTTATTTAGAATTTTAAGACATTATAAATATTAGAAATAACAATAAAAGCTTGAAAAAATATAACTTAAAGAATGTAATTAAAGTATTAGCTTAATGGAAGAAAAATCAATAAGCATACTAAGTTGTTGAGATTCTTAAAAACGTAAGCGTTTTTTTTATCATGCATGGATCATTTAGCTACTACCCCTATTGTTCCTCCATTAGTTACTGTTTTTTGAAAATATATGCATACACATGTAGCTCTATTTAATATCAAAGCAACACATTAATTATATGTGCAGTAAATTATCTCATTAGCAGTGGCGGAGGAAGGAATTAAATTGAGGTGTGGCGAGATGCCGAACTAGAGAATATAACTACTTAGGTAGCATAAGATTTAAAACTATTGTTGCTTTGTGTACTTGTAAAATTTAATGATTTTCGTTCATCAAGCATGAAATATACAAACAAAAATATATAAATAGTATACATAAGAAATCTAACATTAAAGAAGAATACTAAAAAGGTGCAAGTGAAATCAAGAGACAAACCGAGTGACAATGAAACTTTAGTTGCGTCTAGGAGATCTAGGTAATTGCACTTTCCTATCTTTCTTCTTCTGGAATGCTTTCTTAATTTTTTCGAGATCAATCCCTTTAAATATCTCTCGCTCAATGTAGCACACCATTAAGTCATTAAGCCAAGCATCAGACATCTTGTTGCGTAATTCAGTTTTGATAATCTTCATTGCTGAAAATGCCCTTTCAACTGATGCTGTCGCCACCGGTAGTAGCAATGCCAACTCAATTAGACGATAAACCAATGGAAATACAGTATGCCTGTCAAGTTCAACCATTTTTGCTGCTAGGCTTGCAAGATCATGACAATCTCTAAATGCCTCGAGTCTTCTCACATGAATAATAAATAATTCAAGTTGATCTTTTATATCATTCTGATTAGAATAGGAGAAATCATCACAATATATCTCTGTAAGCCGAGCAAGCTTGTCCACATCAAATTTAGAGAAGGAGTCTCTTGGGTCAAGACAAGAAAAGCAAACCAACAATTCTGAAGATACCTCATTGAACCGATGATCAAACTCAGTGGTAATAGCATCTATAGCAGCATAGAAGGTATCAACCCGAAAGTGATGATCTTGAGTGATGTTGTTCCGCCCCCCTTTTCTTGATCTACCCCACCTTGGTACTGCATCATTCATATTTGGTACTGGAATATCATTTTCATTACAAAATTTTGTGACTTCTTCGAATAGTGGCTCCCAACCATTGTTCCTCAAATTTATCAAACGTGTTTTCATATCAATAACCAAAGACATTGCCTGAACAACATTTTGATCCTTTCTTTGCAGGATAAGAGATAGATCATTTGTAATGCGTAGGATTTTCAACATCATCTTCATGATGAACACAAAGCTAAAAGACTCCATAATTTCCACTAAACCTCCTGCCCTACATGGATTACGCGCCTCTTGATGAACAATTTCTAGAACTTCAATGACTGAATCCCACATTGACTCGATACGAAGTAAAGTCCTGTAATGAGAACCCCATCTTGTATCTCCAGGTCTAGCCAAAGATGTTGCCTGATGCTTCCCCCTTCCTGAGGAAATCTGCCCACTGTTCAATTTATCCAAAAGAATCCTGCGCTGCTTATTTAGCAATAAATCCTTCCTCTTGCAAGATGAAGTAGTGGTGTTGACAATCAAGGCAACATATTCAAAGAAATCCTCAATAGATGAGCAACATCTTGAGACAGAAACAACTACCAATTGCAACTGATGTGCAAAGCAATGTATATAGAAAGCATACGGGTTCTCATCACGAATCAACTTTTGAAGGCCATTAAATTCTCCTCTCATATTAGAAGCCCCATCATACCCTTGTCCTCGTAGGTTTCCAATATATAGCCCATGATCACCAAGTAATTCAAACAATGCTGCCATTAATGCTTCTGAGGTTGTCTCCTTAACATGTTTGATGCCTAAAAATCTTTCAATTACTTTTCCTTTTTTGTTCACAAACCTACAACACAAATGATAGTTTGATAGTTAGTTAATTAGATCATTGGTAAAGTTGTCAATAAAAATATGATGACCAATTAATCTTAGATAATTAATCACTTACCTCACAACCACGGCCATTTGTTCTTTTACAGATATATCACGAGATTCATCAATAAGAACAGAGAAGAGACAACCTGACATCTCTTCCTTTATTGCTTTGGTGACCTCCGCCGCACAACATTCTGCAAGTTCTTTTTGAATTGTTGGAGAAGTCATCTGGGCATTTTTAGGACATGCCTCATCAAATGCAAGCTTCACTTGTTCATTTCTTTCTTTGTACCATTCAAGAAACTCGCGAAAATTACCCCTATTTAAAGAGGTAAATGACTCATCGTGTCCACGAAATGGTTCACCTTGCAATGTGAGCCAACTCACAATACCCAAAGATGTATCTAGACGAGTTTCATACTTGATTTGTGCATCTTTTGTATAGTTTGCAACCTTATGCTTCACACTGGTTCTTTGATTATCAAAATCTTCATATGCTGTTCTACATTGATTATGGATTATTCCATCATGTTTCGGAAGTGCCAAGTGTGCATTTTTCCAAGTGCCAAACCCCAATGTTGTAAAGGCATCATAACCAAATTTGTCATCCATGCGATCTTGCTTAAAAAGATAACAATAGAAACAATAAGCCTTATTCTTTTCCACACTGTATTCAAGCCAAGGATGCTTCTTGAACCAATTTTCCTGAAAGCGTCTATTTTCACTTGTTTTAGGGAAATTATAACCAGTTGGTTGAGTTGGTCCCTTTGCTATGTAAGCCCTCCTAACATCACTTCTAATGTCCACATGAAATTGATCAATTGGTATACGAAGTCCCGGATCAGTGATAATGTGATCTGGGTTGAACTGAGTTATAATACCTTCAGGCCGTGCATCGGATTCCACCATCTCGGCTTCCATATGATTTTCAATCTCTTCTTCTGATAGTATGGTTGCCTCGCCCCTGTCATTTTCCATCTCCTCTTCAATTGCATCCACGGCCCGTTCAAACTCATCATCTGAGTCATAGCCATCTGCCTCTTCTCCTTGGTCTTCAACATATGGAACATTTGCCGCTGCAGCTTCACGGGTACAAAAATTGGAGGTGCCGCCACTAGTCCAAAAGCTCCTCAAATCTGCAAGCAAGTGAATTAGGAGCTGAAATTCCAATTATTTTTATGTATCAAATTTGCCATCTATATCTATATAAGATTATAGTACAGTATGTACCTTTTGTTTTGAGCTTTTTGGCATTGTCGTTGCCTTTTCCTTTTGGATCCATGTTTAGTTAATTATGTGCTTCATAAATTAATTAACCAAAAGATCAAACAAGTTATTAATTAATCACCCAACAAATACAATAAATAATATAGAATAAACTAAATTACCTGGGTCGGATGATGCCTGATGGAATTGGAGTCCTGCTGCAGGGTACGCGGGGGAGTGCAGCGTGACGATGCGCGGCACGGGGGTTCGCTTGGCGCAGGCCGGGTACGCCGTCTACGGCGTCGACTACGAGGGCCACGGCAAGTCGGAGGGGCTCCAGGGGCAGGTGATGGCCAATGCCCAATGGCCGATTGATCGAGGAAGGCAAAAGCTAGAGTGATGCGATGGCCGGGTATATGAATCGGCGACTCTTGATCAGTTGATCTGCTCTCCGTCCTAGCTTGTAGGTGCCTGGACTGGATGCCATCTTAATTGGGCCCCTGCTCAAGTCACGTAAGCCCACAAGCCTGCAGCCCAGATATGAAATTCAGATACCGGTTCAGTTTTGACGTACTGTTCTTTTTCTTCAGGGCAACAGAACAGCAGTTTACAAACTCTTTCAAGCATTCATGGCAGAGGGTGTGATTTAGGGGTATGAGTTCCAGGAAAATTGAGGTATGGCAAAGGCCATACCTTGCCATATGGGAAGCTCCGCCCCTGCTCATTAGTTCACATGACATTAGAGTATATTGCCCACGCATACATCAATACACCATGAGCGACCTACCTTGAACTATAATCCCTCATGCGCTGGTTACCCTACTGAACCGTGTGTCTTTTATCACTTCTCGCCACTACAAATTTTCTACTTCAACCTCCAATAGCATGTACAACTCTTGAGTGATCACATTTAGTTGTTGGACTATTACCCATTCCAATACAATTTCTTCACTGTTACCCATTCCAACACAAAACTCCGCCACATAGTTATATACTTTTCTTCAATTGTTGCTTAATACTAACCGTTGCAACATCAAACATTCATACACGTGCAGCCGTCATTGATCCCTACCAAGGACACTTATCATGCTCTCTCAAGTAGCCTTAAGCCTATTTCCTATTACTACTCCATCTCTGCTTCTGTACGCCCATGTTTCTATTTGTACAGATACATGCATGATGCTATACATGCTCAATGTCCCTCTTCTCCCATGTCAACCACAACTATTCTTCGACATTGGCTACCTCAACATTATGGCTTCCTCACTAACCACAGTGACTTCGCATCTTCACTGATGCCAGCATGTCTGTTTTAGCCGCTATCTAACGATATGGAGAATCTTCTCACCATCGTCGATGACGTCGTCACCCTCACTAGTGATGACACGTTTCTAGCTACCTGATAACCCTATATCGTTATAGCTCATCTTTAATGCAAAGCTTCATCTCCTCTCTACCGAAGTTTCCCTATTATCGAGCTTATTTAGACACTGACTTTTTCAACAATGCTAACACTAACCACTCATCATTGTGGCCCTTAGCTCCTTTCACTCTGGCCTTTCTCTTTAACGACTTCGGTGAGTATATGTCAGACCCAGATTTTACAATCCGGAATCTACTGTGTTTAGCTGCACTATTCCCTGGATCAGTAGATAGTGCTCACAGATTACAGTTCTGAATATCAAAGTACATATCATGCGGAAGCGTAAATATAATAGAAGACTTACACATGGGCCGGCTAGGCCGAAATCATAAATTGCAACAACGGAAGAACGAAGCACACAGGTGGGACCTTCAGGACATGCCCACAGGCAGCCAACTGGAGGTTCGCGACCTAGCCCTTGATATCTTCATCTTCTCCGTCAGCTTGTCCAATCTTGTTGCTGAGGCGAGGTGACTTGATTCCTGATTCTGTATTTTGTCGCAAAAGCGAGCGTGAGCACTCCGACCCCGTGCTCCGCGAGCCAATACACAGAATGCAAATAAATAATATGCATGGCTTAACAAAGGAGAGGCTCGGGTTATTTTATTTGCCAAAAGTCGCTTTTAGTGACACTATTTTTATTCAATCGTAGTGTTATTAATGTTACCTAAACTCCACACAGCAATGGCCATAATTGACCTAATCCACCGAGAGTACACTTCCTATATTTATTGTTGTCTAAGACTTCAAACATCGAGTGACATCATTTAATTAATCCACCGAACATACTCTTTCTATACTGCGTGCTGTCTAAAACTCCAAACAGTGTATTTCATCAATTATCCAGTCCACCAATCAATTGATGTCTAAAGCTCCAAACAGCTAGTGACATCATTTTTCTAATCCACTGATCATGCACTCATTACTGCCTAAGACTCCAAGCAGTGAGGGTCATCCTTTATTTAGATCACCCAATATCTTTTGTATTCCAAAGTTCTAACAATCCAATCTTGTTGTGGCTAATCATCAACTCTTTGTTTCTAAATTCTAATGACTATCTAACATGATTGCTTTTATATCCACCGAAATCATTCGTATCGGGACTTTCCAATAATTCCCTCCTTTTGTTATTGATCCAAATTCATGATTTGTTCTCCCAATAATCAGTCTTATTTGCTACTATCTATCTCTAACTAATTCACTAGTATACATCCACCATGAATACCAAAGATCGAGATTATAATCCAATAATTGCTATCATTCCTCCAATACTCCCAAAAATCCAATTCATCCATCTAGTATTTGATCAAATCTTATTAATCCCATCACTGTCAACATCTTCCAAGAATTTATATTAATTATCAGTGTTGCAATCCAACAATTTCCCTTATACTCCCTAATTCTCCAAATTCATTTAAATCATCTATCTAGACTATATATCCATTTGGGCTCCACCAATTGATTTCTCCCAAAATCCACACTATCGTTTCCTATTTTTGATTGACATGAATCCACCAATACTTTTATGTGTATACTACAATCATCCATCTCCTTTACTCACGACCCTATTTATTCTACCCATATTTTATTTTGTAAGAATAGAAATGCCACTAATTGAAATACAATACATAAAATTTCCTGAGACCTAGCAGCTTTGGAACAAATCATAATGTTCAAGGAATACTAACATGATTTTCCATACATATGGCATCACACCATATGCCTAATATCACCATAATTTTCCCATACATATGGCATCACACCATATCACATCTTTCAGCGTTATAGCCGCTTAACTTACCACTGGGACGACACCCAGGACAACTCAAATCAGGGCTTTACGTTGCCCTCCACTTTTCCATCCCACCCACAAAACATTTTGAAATAGAACTATATCTAGTTAAGTTCCCATGTCTGCCCTTGACCGTGGGCACGGCTATTCGAATAGTTTTAGACTCTGCAGAGTTTGTACACTTTCACCACAAGAGACAATCAACTCATTGCCCCACACGATTCCTTAGAAGTGTGGTTGAGCAGACCATCACAGTAACCGTTCAAAGTACCTCGCCCCTTCCATCATTTCACCCTATGGGGCACTCCCACTTGCGGTGGGTCCCATACGTTGTGCGGGATGTTCTCCTTCTGAACGTCTAGCAGCTGGACACCCCCCTGCTAGCCCGCCACAGCAGAACTTCACTCCTACGAGTGCCCCATTCAAGCCGTCTCACCGACTGCCACTTGCACTACTCCACACCCTCTCCTGGAAGGATGACTTTCGGGGTCCGGTACATCTACTAAGCCAAGCTATACTTTACAGACTTGTGGTTGTACTGTTTTACACAGGAGGTCATGACAAGATTCAGTCCTTAGAATTATCTGGGCGGTCTACCACAAACCACGCTCTCGTGCACCCCTGCACCATACCCCCGAACCATCCGCCCAGATAAATAAGCAATTTGAGGTTTTTGGGAGTATAAAATAATTATATCCAACATATACCAGTCATTACCACCATGACTGCCCAAACCAGTTCTTCAGGATTTAAAATGACAATGATGTTTTGGGCATTTCAGCGCCCCCAAGTATCTATGCAGTACTAAGCATGGCGTATACTTACGGACTTACTTTTGAAAGAATACCATTATAATTTTGCTAAGGCGACAAAGTCCACATATTCAAGTATTCCAAGGGAGGTGTAATATTAGCAAAGGTAACAATGGGCATATAACTAGAATATTAAATTAAACATGTATTTGCTTATAAAATAACAGCATGCAATTTGATAATTTAAATCAAAGTAATTTCAGAAAATGTAGGTTCAACATGATCAAAGTATTGACTCGCCTGGCGCGTGTTACCGCGGTCTTGAGATCACACAACGCTTTTCTCCTGGGCTTCTATCCCTTATCTTCACTTTGCTCCATCCAGGCTTGATCCGTAGAATCTTCAGGGATCCAGTTTCTAACTACGCGATAGACGACTGAATCCAAATGAAAACAATAACTCAAAAGATCTAGATAAATCCAAATAAACTCAACTTTTGTATTATTGTGAGTTAATAGATGGTTTGGGTTATTTGAGGCAAAACTTGGTATGTAACGTTTTATGAGATCCTATTTACTCGTGTTATATGTTAATATGTATCATTTTATGTGACCCTATTCGCTTAATTATTATTCAATGCAAAGTAAGCCTTAAAGAAAAGATTGTATACTTATTATTTAGGTGATAGTCTGGCCTGCTATTAATTTACCATTGATATTTATTTGACGGTGGTAAGTTAACTGTTGGAATACAAATTTTTGTCATTGGTGAGGACACCTTTCACTTAAACCCTCATTTTTATAGTTAAACATAGCTATTAATTTTATTTCCTACCTTTAACCTGGACGTCTTGTTGATTGGGGTCTCTACTAAGTTTAGAATCCCCCTTTTATTAATGCATTTACTCAATGTTTAGATTAATAATGAAGGTACAATAATTATACACATATGACAAGTAATCAAATGGTAAACCTTAAAGAAAATTCTATTTATATCCTAGTAAGACTTGTCGACTTTCCTAGACCAATTCATCCTCTTTCTGCATCACCTACTTGACCATGTGCTCATAACTCTATATTCAAGGTATAGGTAAATTTCAATTGAACCTAAATTAGTTTTCTTAGTAGTAGGAAAATAGTTCATGGCATAATTTGTTTTAATTTTTACATGAGGATTTAACCTATGAACCTTGGTTGGCATATAAGTTACAAATGGAAATGGTTAGTTTTTATTGCATAAATCTTTTCTTTATGCAGTTATGAATAATCTCTTTATCCTCATTATTAGCCATAGTTTATGCTACTAGAACCCCTGCATGCGCATTTCTTACACATACTCCTCAGCTCAATTGTCGGTCTGGACCCACGGGTCATACCAGAGAGGGAGACAGAGGGAGTGGAGCTTGTCAGCCGAGCTGGGCACTGAACTGAGCAGAAGCAACAAAACAGGGGAGGGGGAGCCGAGGCTTGGCAATGGCGGCGTCGCCGGTGAAACGCAGTCGGGGAGGCGACGACGGCCACCAAAATGGAATGTCCAGTCGGTGAGGAGGCTCTCGGTGGTGGTAGCTCCCGCCGGGAAACATGGAGGCGGGCTGGCGGCGGTGGGGAGCGGTCGGGTGCATGAAGCCGATCGAGGCGCCGGTGGCCGGAGAGGAGGAAGGATGAAATAGAGTGTGCACGAGCGTGATTGGGTCACGGGGAAGCTCACCTGGGGGTTGGCGGAGCCGGAGAGAGGCCGGAATGGGCCGGCGACGAAGTCCCAGGGCGGCGGCGGGTGGCTTCCGTGGAGGGGTCACTCCGGCGAGGGAGGACACCAGCTGACCGACGGGAGAGCTTCAGCACGCCGAGTAGTAGCTCCCAAGGCGAGGAATCGGACGGGGGTGCTCCGATGAGGTGTGGGCGACGGTAATGGCGGCAGCGGTCGTTTCCGGGGAAGGAGGTCGAATCGGGGAGGAAAACGTGAGGGGGATGGCGCCGTAACCATGGAGGGGAGGTCTGCAGTTCTTATAGTGGCAGAGGGGGTGAGGGAGCGCGATGGCGACGGACCGGGCGGCGTAGGACGAACTGGGCGGCGGGGCGGATCCTCCGGGCAAGGACCGGGCGGCGGGGGCACGGGGCTCGGCGCGGGGAGGCGGGCAGGGCGCGGGGCTCGGGGCGCAAGCGCGCGGAGGGGACGGGTCGGGCGCAGCGCAGGGGGGGGGTCAGAGAGTCAGAGCACGCGCGAGAAGAAGGGGGGGAAAAGAGAGGAAGGAGAGGCGCGGGGAGAGCGAAGGGGGAGCGGGCGGCCGGCTGGCTGGTGCGGGAGCAGAGTGAGGGGGTTGGGCTGGGTCGATTGGCTTGGTCTGATCCCCCCTCTCATTCATCATCATTTTTTTTTAATCATTTATGTAGTTACTCATTGGTGTTTACACTTATGTATACATGTATATTTATATATATATATATATATCTGTATATACACATTCTTACTAATTACTGATTTTCACCTTTTATAGCTATTTTATTTGTGCATACCCTTTTTATGTCTTTGTTCATTTTGTTAGGCCCCTTTTGCAATACTTTTGTTAATATCAAGATTTTATGTTTATAATTCAGCTTTCTCCCTCCTTTTATGGATTATCTTTTCATATTCAAATTTTAAATTTCTAATTCTCTATTATTTGCACATTTCCTCTTTATGGAATCAGTAGTGTTTGTTTCCTTCTTGAATTTTTTTTTTAAAAAAAAATCTGTAACCTCAACCAAAATCAGGAAAACACCATAAAATCCAAATTCCAATTGAACATATTGCAAAAATAACTCAAGAAATTCATATTTTCAAATTTGAAATTTCAGGATGTTACAGTATAGCACAACATTGTCCTCGTCGAATAGCTAAGGTGTGCTGCATGACATTGTCCTCATCTCTCTAGCTATCGCCTCGGCTCTTTGGAATTCATACACAAATCCAATTGTTAATTTGTGTTTAATTTTTATTCTGAATAATTTTATTTAGAGATTTTACTTTGGAGTTCATTTGAAAATTGAATTGCTAATTTTATTTTTATTATGAATTTCAGTTATTGTTTGGATTATATTTGATATGGACTCTTTTTTATAATGTAGACCGTTATAATCTGAACATACAACGATTAATGGTGTGGATCTTTATTTTTCTGATAGCTTATTTTGGCTATTTTTTCTGATAATCTGAACATGCAACGATTAACGATTAATGGGTTTATTTTTTAAAACCCATGTTCGCCGCCATGCCACCTCCACCGACCGTCGTTCCCTTCCCTCCCGCCTGCCTCCATATATAACCGCCAACCCTTTCCCCATGGCTCATTTCCTTTACCTCACATTTCGTACTCTCCTCCACCTCCACCTCCTCCTCCTCCTCCTCGTTTGGCCTTCTTCGAGTTCGAGGGCACGCGGGCTGGGGTTTTGCGAAGCGCGCGTGCGGACGCTGTGATCAGCGCCCATGGAGCAGAGGAACATGTTCGTGTCCGCCCTCGGCGTCGGTGTTGGCGTGGGGCTGGGACTCGCGTCGGCGAGGTGGGCGACGCCGCCGCACGGAGAGGGTGGCGGCGGCGCGGGCGTCGGCGTTGCGGAGGTGGAGGCGGAGCTGCGGCTGCTGGTGGTGAACGGCCGTGCGAGCGAGGTCACCTTCGACGAGTTCCACAATTTCCATTGCTACCTGAGGTTGGCGGGGTTCGAAGAGGACTCGTTTTGATTGGCTTGGCGTTGGCAGTTCGTGTTTAGTGCGATCCGATGCGGAAAGTTGAGACTTTTTTGTGCTCTTTTGTTGGTTATGCAAGAATGATCTGGTTGGATACTTCCCAATTTGATGGTTTACACGGTACTAGTCAGTAGTCACTCTGTAGTCTGTAATAGTAGATGCGTGTGCTTCTTTACAAGTTTCTCAAATGATGGCATCATTAAGAGTCGTGTTCTAGAAAAAGCAAAGGCTGTTAAGAGTCTAGTTTGTTAATTTAAGCATAAGATTTATGGTTCTGTTCTGATGCTATGTTCCTGAGGGAGGCATGGATAGCGACTGATGTGCTAGTGTTCATTTTGCAGCGAGCAGACGAAAGAAGTGCTGATAAGCGCGGCTTTCGTTCACCTGAAGCAGCCGGATTTGTCCAGGCACATCCGAAACCTCTCTGCTGCAAGTCGCGCTATACTGCTCTCTGGCCCCACAGGTTCGCCTTGCTTGCATAGTTTCTATATATATTTCTTTGCATGGACTAGTAATTGTGGACATCCTGGTTAACTTCTGTTGGTTTTGTTGACTGCTGCTTTACCTGCAGAACCTTACCTGCAGTCGATTGCGAGAGCTCTGGCGCACTACTACAAGACACGGTTGTTACTACTAGATGTCACTGACTTCTCGCTTCGGGTCAGCTGGAAACTGTTGCAAACCTACAGTATGTAATTTTGATTTGCTGTTGTCATGCTGTGATTCTTAACTCTTTGTTGCTGAATGTTGTTGTAGATCCAAAGCAAATATGGGAGCTCCAGCAAAGGCTTGGTGAGTTAACAACATGGATACTTTGTGTAGTTCAGCTTGCCTCATGTTTGGGACAGGGAATTTCAACAACTCAGTCTCTTTGTTTTGTTGATTGGGGCACCTCAAGATTTTACTGTGGCCAAAGAAAATGTTGAAAACAGGGTTCCTGATTGATCTCGGTGATAGCTTGTCTACAGTGGTTGATCCAAAAAAACAGAGATCACAATCATACAAATTTGCCTGCGTAAAAATAACCGTCTCGCAAACACGTTATATTCATGGATTTGTTGTTTTGCTTCTACAGGTTAATAGTCTGTCCATATCTGAGACCACATTTGGGAGGATGTCTGATTTGATTGGATCTTTTACAATGTTTACTAAGAAGGATGAACCTAGAGGTATCAAAGCATTACAGACTTCTCTGTTGATATGTTGTTTCAATTTTATTTCAAAAAGGACTATTCGATATTTCTTTAGTATGTAACTCCAGATGAAAACTCCCTGTTATGTGCAATTTATTTTATCACTTTTTATCTACCCACCAAGCTTTCATGCGAATCTTTTTCCAATTAAGCATGCAATGTGGTTGCTCAGATTTTGGAGATTTTGACTTGTTCCTGCTCTGTTGTGCATGAAACACTTGTGCAGAATCCTTGCACCGTCAGACAAGCAGTGCAGATTTGAGGGCTAGGTAATATACTTGTTGGTTTAGTTATCAAATCTCAGATGAACAATATTCTATTTTCCGCATTATTTATCCATCCTTCCTTTTCTTCAGAGGCTCCGATGTTGCTAGCAATGCACCTTCACTTCGGAAAAATGCTTCTGTGTCATCCGATATGAGTCATCTTGTCTCACAATGTTCTGGACATTCAGGTGAACTTGTTTGTTCATTTCTTTTTGTTGTTGGTTCAGTCATTTTGATGTCGCACATGTGCAGAATTTAGTGTAGACAGCTCATAGATCACAGTTACTAATCTCCACCAGTTTCAGATTGTGCGGCTTCCACATTTTCTGGTAAAATCATTAATCATGTATATGTGTATATATTAGTTCATCAAAACGAAGTTTTGACATATAAATGGTCTCTCCATTATATATACATCTGTGTCCTTTTTTATATAAAAAATGTTTCGACACTACAGATCGTTCTTCTTTTTACATGTGATAGAGTACAACTAGAGAATCATATGGTGCAGAAGTTCCTTATGGCTTTTCACTTCTTGTCTGTTGATGCAATTTCAGTTAGGCGAACCAGTAGCTGGTGCTTCGATGAGAAAGTTCTGATGCAGTCACTTTACAAGGTAATTATACTTCTCGACTGAACTTGACTAGCTCTGCTTAGTTATGATTTACTTATCTTGTAACCACTTTTGCAGGTCATGGTTTCTGTGGCTGAAAGTGATCCGATTATACTTTACATAAGGGATGTTGACCACTTCATTCATAGATCTCAAAGGACTTACTCTATGTTCCAGAAAATATTAGGCAAATTGTCTGGACAAGTACTGATACTTGGTTCCCGATTACTCAACTCTGATAGTAAGAACAGGGATGTGGACGAGAGAGTTAGTAGCCTGTTTCCTTATCGTGTTGATATTAAACCTCCCGAGGAGGCGACCCATCTCCGTAGTTGGAATACTCAGATGGAAGAAGACACAAAGAAAATCCAGATTCAAGATAATAGAAACCACATCATAGAGGTACTCTCAGCGAACGATCTAGACTGTGATGATTTGAGCTCAATCTGCCAAGCGGATACTATGGTTCTCAGCAATTACATAGAGGAAATTATTGTCTCAGCAGTCTCTTACCATTTGATTCATAACAAGGATCCTAATTACAAAAATGGGAAGCTCGTTCTATCTTCTAAAAGGTTTGTTCATTTATCTTGATGGTTAGTACAGCTTTTTGTTTCAGGTTATTTTTTAACAAAATTACTTTAAAGTTTGTCCCATGGATTAAGCATTTTCCAAGAAAGTGGCCTTGGTGGGAAAGACACTCTGAAATTGGAAGCAAGTGGTGAATCGAAGGTATCCATTTATCTTGTACAGATACCTAAAAACAGTGTACCAATGTATTGATGAGGCTAACTTCAATGCTACTGTTTGCAAAGGATGATTTGAAAGGCTCTAAGAAAACAGAGGCAGAGAAATCAACCACTGTGCCAGTTAAAGATGGCGATGGTCCATTGCCACCACCAAAGCCGGTAAGTTCTATTAAGTTGCTTGTGCTTTTTGTTCTACTACTCCAGTAGCTTATTACGTGTTTAACATTTCACTCAACGTAAAATATCACAGTTATTCTTTGTGAACATTGCTAAGATTGAAGTTATTATTTGTAGGACTGGATAGGCAACAGAGAAGAGTGAATGGTGCCTTAAAAAAATCCCCTAAGTATCTAAAAGATTCGGATGGTCAACGACCAGTGAGAGTCTAAAACCTGAGTGGTCGTAACACGACTTGAATGGTCGATGATCAGTGAATGGTCGAAAATCAGTATAGTCAAAGCAAGTCGAAACACGACTAGTCTAACCTTGTTTTGAATGACTACCCCATCATCACTCTGCTTGTTCTTAAAGACCTACTTAGTTCCTATGACATTATGACCACTAGGGAGCTCAACAAGCGATTAGACATTATTCATCTTGAAATTCTCTAACTCCTCATACATGGTATTGACCCAAGACTCATCAGAAAATGCATGACAGATATCCTTGAGCTCAAAATTTGTGACAAAAGCAGAGTGTAGACAGAAGTGAGATAAGCCATACATTGACCGTGTAACACGTTCAAGGAGATCACCTATGATCTGCTCAAGTGGGTGTTGATGCTGAATGTGTCTAGGAGGTTCTAGAGGAGAAGAAGAGGTGGCTTCTACCTCGTAAGCTGTGGACGTACAAACAGAGCCACAAACTCTAGAATCCCTGAGGCGTAGTGGTAGAAGCAGCCACCTCAGGAGACAAGGGGACTGGATCAGATAAAGAATCTTCATCTCCATTCTTATCATCATCTATAAAGATGGTCTCAGACTGCACAACTGGACCTGAGATGTCACCTCCATATCATTCACGTCCTTGGCACAACAAGATCACAAAGAGGCAAAAGGAGATATTAAAATCAATCGAAACAAAAGCAAATCAATCAAGATAAGATAGATCCAAGAAGATGCTCAAAGATTGATGTGTTGCTTACTTGAGATGATTGGTTTTATAGCCACTCCAGCTGGGAGGACAAAGGGCACACGAAGTGCTCAACTCTCAAAACCCTAACCCTAACAAGAAAGCCCAAGAAAGATGGATTGGATGGAATCCTCTCATTTGTCTCCATATCAACCCCTTTTTATAGGTGGGCAATCAGCCACCAACCCTTAGTAGATTCAATCCACTATCACAATGGGGGAAACCCGTTAACTCACATAACACCGAGTTTCACTTTTTCATATATAAGACCTAAACTACTTAGACCAACATTGCAATTTCACACACTGCAACTTTTTCAATATTGGAAAATTTACCAAGCCCTTCTACCATTTTCCACAAAGGTTCCCTTTGCGTGTGACGAGCACTCGACTTCCTTGACCTCACATGACCTCGGCTCCTCCCTGAGCCTAGTCCTGGTCCACCTTACCGTTGCCCATCATGTCCACTACAGGCTCCTCCCACTCTGGTTTCTCGTCGTCCCGGCTTGCAGCCACCCCGCATAGCCTCGGTCATATTTAGCGTCTCCTTGACCATTCTGGACCTCAGCACTACACTATGCCTAGTCCCGGTCCTTCAACGCCTCGCCATAACCAAGCTCCGAAGTTCTGCAACCAACACAAATAAGTAAACCATCACATAGCACCGCACAATACACAAAGTCATCACCATGCAAAATGTATTCAATCAATTCACTGATCCTAAGCTTAGGACCAAACAATAACCCTGTACACACATGCAACAATCTAGATCAATCAAACTCAACCCATGACTCAAAAACATTAAAGATCAGACCCTAGTTGAAAACCCACTATCTGGTCGATCCACAGCTTTTCAGACCACTAGCCCTCGGGTGATTTGACCACTGACCCGAACCGGTCAGACACGAGTACTCGAGGTACTTCAAAGGATACAAGAATTGAAGCACTCGAAGCCTACGAGTACCGACCGTGAGGCTTTCGGCAACCGATTGCAAAACCCATGACTACCGATCGCAAAATCTATTACTACCATTTGCAAAGCCTACGACTACCGATCGCAACGTCTACGACTACCGATCGGAAAGTCTACGACTACCGATCGGAAAGTCTACGACTACCGATCGGAAAGCTTACGACTATCGATCGCCGAGCATTGATCAAGTACTGAAGCTGCGACCATTCGTGGTCGTTCTGCCGTGCTCGACCTGCCTGGTCGATCTGCCTATCGGACCGCCCAACACAAGGCTGTTCGGACTGCTCAACACATGGCCATTCAGACTGCCTATCATAAGAATGATTGGACTACCGACTATCGATCATAGTCCACGCTTCTGACTACCTTCTGTGGTCGAGGCAAACAGCCCAAATAGAGTGCAGTCTTGTAAATTCGAATAATCATTTGAAAAGCGTTGCAATGGTTCATCACAATATTAAACATGACTTTTTCATATGGTCCTTATCCTTGATGTGTTTCTAACTGAGCAGGAAATTCCAGACAACGAGTTTGAAAAGCGTATCAGACCAGAGGTTATACCAGCCAGTGAAATAGGAGTGACTTTTGACGACATTGGAGCCCTGGCTGATATCAAAGAGTCGCTTCAGGAGCTGGTTATGCTTCCTCTTCGACGGCCCGATCTTTTTAAAGGAGGACTTCTGAAGCCTTGCCGAGGGATACTACTGTTTGGGCCACCTGGAACAGGAAAGACGATGCTTGCTAAGGCCATAGCAAATGACGCTGGTGCCAGCTTCATCAATGTCTCAATGTCCACCATCACATCGAAATGGTTTGGGGAGGACGAGAAAAATGTCCGGGCATTGTTCAGTTTGGCTGCTAAGGTCTCTCCTACTATTATTTTTGTGGATGAGGTAGATAGTATGTTAGGGCAGCGCGCTCGGCGCGGTGAACATGAGGCGATGAGGAAGATCAAGAATGAGTTCATGAGTCATTGGGATGGCCTCTTGTCAAAGTCAGGTGAAAGAATTCTTGTTCTTGCCGCGACAAATAGACCGTTTGATCTTGATGAAGCCATCATTAGGAGATTCGAGCGCAGGTAAGTTCAAATGCATTATTTTGGGAGAGAATATATGTAGTCTGGCTGTTCCACGATGAGAGACTAAACGTTTGCTCTTGTTTGTTTTTGAACGGGAAACGTTTGCTCTTATTTGTTACACTGAACAGAATCATGGTTGGGCTTCCAACTCTGGAGAGCAGAGAGCTGATTTTAAGGACACTTCTGTCAAAAGAAAAGGTTGATGAAGATATCGATTTCAAGGAGCTTGCAGCCATGACCGAAGGATACAGTGGCAGCGATCTTAAGGTTTGTGCACTGCTTTGGACCCGAGTGAATAGTAATCTACTGTGCATCTGAGTATCCGATTGAATCACTGAAATCTGTTCTTTTTCTTTCTTTCCCAGAATCTTTGTGTGACAGCTGCTTACCTCCCTGTCAGGGAGCTCCTCAAGAGAGAACGAGAAAAGGAGCTGGTAAGAATGTAACTGTTTTGCTGCTTAAGTATTTTGTTTTAACTGAAGATACAACGAGTTAAAATACATTCTAGGACAACTATGTACAATCACATTCTGCTGAACACTTCATACCTGTCTAACGATACATAATCTAATTCCTCAGGAAAGAAGGCAAAAGGAGGTGAAAGAGAAGGCGGCTACGGCAGATAATTCAGAAAATTCGGAAGGTAAGAAGGAGAATTCAGAAAACAAAGAAGACAATTCAGAAAGTAAGGCTGACACCTCCGAAGCGAAGGCTGAAGGTGAAAAGGAAGTGACGATCGACCTTAGACCACTGACGATGGAAGATTTGAGGCAGGCAAAGAATCAAGTGAGTTGCTGCTGACTCCTGTCCTGACTTGCATGCTACATGAATGGAACGCCATAAACAGAGTCCTGAACCATTGTCCGATGATGCAGGTTGCTGCGAGCTTCGCCACCGAGGGTGCTGTCATGAACGAGCTGAAGCAATGGAATGACCTCTATGGTGAAGGGGGCTCTAGGAAGAAGCAGCAACTGACATACTTCTTGTAGAAAAGATACGTGCTTATGCGCATATCGGTGACGTTTGGCCCGGAAATGCTTGCATTTGGGGAGGAGAGGAATGCCGTGCATCAAATGTGAGTCGGAGTAGCTTGGAATGGATTCCTTGATATCGGTGGTAAAATTCTTTTATACGGACAAGTATTTACATATGTAGATCTCTAGATTGTAATTCTCTTCGTTTGTTAGTCTGTATGTATATTTGGATTGAGCAGTTTCTCTTGTATTAGTGGGTTCATTTTAGCTGGAACTCTTTAGGCTGCTGTAATGCAAAGTATAGTTAGAAAAAAAATCCATATGTTCTATGAGTAGTTATTTTGTTACTGTTGCTTGAGTTCACCAGATTTTTTTAAAACAAGATGCTTCAATGATGAGTCCCAACCGGAGGTGATGCTTACCAGAACTCAAATAATTCGGCCAACCCAATCCCAGCCTCAGCTGCCACATGAGGTAAACAAACAGTTCCAGGTCGTATATAAACCCCAGATCACGAATAAATCTGCAATTAACGAATGTAGAGAACAACCCAGATTGAAATTCAGATTCTGCGTTCGACCAAGTCTGAAAAAAAGTTGGATTCGCCTCCCTGCCTTGGTTGTTCATTTTATTTCACGAATGTCGCAAATGATACTGCTGTCTCAGCAACAAGGTTGAGTTTTGTAAGATCTGAGACCAATTTGCGTGATCCTATCCGAGGGCAAACTTGGACGATACAGCACGGTCAAATAGTTGCTCATCCATAGGTCCCTCGTTTACTCAGCAACAAGGTTGAGTTTTGTAAGATCTGAGACCTCAACAATGGAGATTTCATCACCTCTCTGCTGGGATATTCGCTTCAACCAGCAAAACTCCATCTTTTATTTTCGGGGGGGAGGGGGGGGGGGGGGGGATTTGCAAGTGAGATCCCGATCTCGCAAACACTATTTGGAGTCTTGCGAGATTTTGGGACTCACCTGCAGATCGTGTCCGAGGGGTAAACTTGGACAATACCGCACGTAGGAAAAGCAGCTCATCCCAGGGTCCCTCGTCAACAAAAACAAAACGCTCGCTGAGAAAGAAAACCAGAGTCGGCAAAGAGGAAGAGCAACTCCAACAGGAAGGGATGCTCAGCGAATACGAACCAATAGTGAAGGTAAGCATCATATCACCAATGACAGGTGATCGATCAAGCAATATATACCTCTTCATCGCACCCGAAAAGACATGTAAACACACAGAGCTGGTAGAGAAAACGAAGAGGAGGAGGAAGAAGAAGAAGAGGAAGAGGAAGAGGAAGAGCGAGGACCATGAGGCTGCGGGATCTAGGGTTTGGGAATGTGAGTATAAATAGAGGATGAAGTGTAGGAGGGGGTACAAACCAACCGGCAGGGCAGATTGCTGGATTTTGATCGACTGAAGTGAATGAAGTGCCGGCTGGTGTTGGGCAGCGCGTGAAGCGCATGAGCGAGCCCACGGGCCACGGCCTGTTACAAAGACGTGCGGCCCAACCGTATCGTGCACCTAGCACACGGCCCGGTGTCACCAACACGCAGACCCAACGGAGCGCTTCTGCCGCGAAAACATGTACAATGATATGGAGAGCACATACAACGATATGATATTATTAGCTATCTATAAATATTATCATGTAGGATGCAGATGATGTGGAGGGGAGAGGGAGAGTACAGAGAATTGGATCGTCTATCATGTAACAATCGATTGTAATATGAGAAACAAGATATATTGTAAAAGAATAATTTACTATAGTAACTGTTGTTAGTATTATCCATAAATAATATAGAGAGATACTTTTTTTCACCGATGTATAACAAACTGACGGTGCAAACGTGCAATCATGCAAAATGCAACACGAGCCAGATGCTTTCCCGTGACGCACCGTACCGCCTTCTTTCCTCGCCAGCAATCAAAACTAGCACGTTCCCGGGCCGGAGCGTAAGACTGAACGGAGCTAGCTAGCTAGCTAGGCCGCTGCTACACTACGAATGCAATGATGAATGATAGCTGGTGAGTTAACGGAGGAGGGAGACATGGCTAAAACAGCGGCCTCGACCGCGATTAGACGCCTCACGAAAAAGAGCTTCCTCCATGGCTACGCTGCCGATGCTTCGTTTCATCGTCCCCCCTACTCTAGGTCAACAAAACTGCTGCAATCGGACTGTCCGTCCGAAAGCTCGTCAGCGTTTTGAGCAGCGGTCACCTCAATCTGGCGTTTCACGCACAGTTTGCTCTCTGCGTCGCTGTTTTGCCAGCTTTGTTCTGGCAGCTAGCTCACTGTGCGAGCCGTTTTTTGCACAGATGGTTGCGCGGTCTTTTCTTTTGGTGTCTGAGTCTGACGAACTGTGACGACCCGCATTATTACCATGGGGTAATAACGCTAATCAACGGATTATTATTCGTTTTAGCCGATAAAACATCGCTCTAACGAATAATAAGCCTATCAGAGTATTGCAGCAGAACAATAATTAGAGACATAATATGATATTACAAGAATATCGTCACGCAGGGCTAAAGTTATTACAAAGCCTCAAGGGCTTAAATATTACAATCTTTAGCCAAAATATTCTAACTACTTCCTATTCACACAACTCCACACGAAGTGTCCACCTTGTACCCACTATATTCCGAGTCCATGGCATTTCATCCAGTAGCTTCCTCTTGATCTCTGCCCTCCCCTGAATTGACAAGCCCTAAGCAAAGGGGGAGATAATAGCAACGGTGAGTACAGACGTACTCAGCAAGCGTTATAATACAAAATGCATAAAATGCCCATCATTTACACGTGTAGGAATCTCAATTCCTCTCTTCAGTCTCGTGTTCATTCTTAACACTCTTTTTCATCATCCCTGTCATTTCCATGACTTATAGAAAATAAGGTTTGTTGGTTTTGAAAGAAGTCCGATTTATTAATTTAGAAAACTACTGAACATACGCATGAACAGCAAAAACCCCCATAAGTTTCCGTAATTCTCCTTTCCCGGAGACAGGCATGAATTCATGATTTGGATAGCATTGCGCAAGCTTGTATCACTTTACCCATCATCACTCTGCTCGTGTTGGCTCTTGGGATTATCCGCAATTCCTTTGAAGCGGCGCCCAGAACAGAGTACAGTACAATTATCTCTAGTTCGGTAATTATATCTCCACCCGGTTATACACAGTCAGCAGCCTGTATCACACAGACCCACTGAAAATGACATAACCGTTGGCTGGTAGGGTATTCAACCTTTCCCCAGCCCCCTGACTCGCGTATATAACGCCCATGCGTAACCCGCCTGTGGGTTCTTACGCTCCGGTCTTCCACCGGTTCCTTTGGGTCTATCCCATAAATACTCACTCCTGTGGAGAATATAACACCTCACTAGAGTACCGACTGCCCGTGAAAACGGAACGATGGTTGATACGGTTGGTACGGTCTGTTCATACAAATGAAGTTTGTAGTCCCTTATATTCTATTCTTATGCAGAGGTCCCTCCATTGCCCACTCACTGCCTCCCCTGGCAACCTCTGCCCACCTTTTTACTTAACTTTAGTGGCCAACTGCTCCATCAGTTGCCATCTAACCCTTTTTATTCACATATAGCCATTGCTTGATTTAAAACCCTTTTTATTTCTTTCATGCAAGTGATACTAGATTAATACAAAATACTTGTTTTACGAATATACTCCGCAGAGGTGTTCAAAGGAATGCTTGCCTGGACTTTAACCATATACTCGGATTCAAGTAGGATCAAGTGAAGTCACTCCCGTAGCTTGGATCTTCGTCTGCAATTAAAATACGTCGACTATGGCTTACTTTATGAAAACATAATAAATGACGGGGTGTAGACGTGCTTGTGCTCCTAAGATCAACTCTCGCTCACTTTAATCCGATTGCATTAGTCCTAGTTAGCTCATATTTTATAATCGTCACTGGACGTTATTTTCCTAGCATGGCTGAGTTGTTTGCTTAAAAGTTAAATTCCGCCTTTTGTTGATTTCTAATTATCTATCGTTGCGATACGATTAGATATATACACATCTAATAATTGGTGAATATTAATCTTAACCGATCTCGTGCATGTAATTATACCAATTAATTTCTCATATGCGTATGTATCTATTCACTTCTCTAATTCCTTTTTAGGTCTTAAAGTTGCTCAATTACATTTGCTCATACTAATACGCGCTACTAGCTAAATTATAACCCAAAAGAATATAGTTCTTAATTAATCACGTATTTAATTCTTTAAGTAAAATATGTTCAGGCATTCTTATGTAATTTATAATTCCTTCTTTAGTCAATTACATATTTTTACAGCTTAACTCCTATTTAATCGCTATGTATGATTTTAATCGCTACCTGTACTTTTAAATTGACGACTACTATTTTAACTCAGCATGTGCTATCCTAATCTTCGCAAATAGTTTTAATCTTCTAACGGCTATGAATTTACTCTATTAAATCAAAATAATTAACAGTGGATTTCTACAGTTCACAATCGACTATAAAACTAACTAGGCATTTAAAAGCGCAACAATGATCTCAATGATATTACGATCCTCTACTTCGCATGCGTGTCATTTCCAGCCTACAGGCCTTATTTACATTATTATTTTTTTTATATCCAAGAATAATTCCTAGGAAGGTTCTATGATTTAACACTATCCAGATTAATCAGGTATTTAGTTACAACTTCGAACGATTTAATTAACAATGCATCATTTAAATCGGTACACGCTACCTTTTTATTCTACAGATGGTAATTCATTCATTCTCATCATTGTAAATACTGATGAGCGATTTTCTATTATTTAGATGGATTTAACCAAGCTATATGGTGTTTAAACTCGCAATAAAATGGTCTACGACTACAGTCCCTTAATTTAATCCGTACACGTACAAGTTAATCATCATGTATATATTTAAATCATCGGAGCCAATTACTTTGCTCTAATGACCAAGAATAATTAAGGGTGAATTTTTATAATCTAAATGCTACTAACCAAATTGTCTGAGTAGTTAAATGTGCCATAGAATGGTTTAAACGGCGATACACAAATTTTAATATACCCAAGTATATGCTTTAATCCTTAACGTTGAAGCGGTACCATGGCCTAATTAATTACGCGAATTCTACGAAATGTGATCGTAGGGTTTCTAGGTTTTCGTTTAGCTTCTAAAAACATTTCTATAATGCTGACATGGCTACTAACTTAGTTCTATAATTTTTTTATTTTTCCTAATCTATTTTCTTCTTTTCCCTTCTCTTTTTCTTTCTTTTCCTTCCTTTTCTCCCGATCCCCTTTTTCCCTGGCCTTCGGCCGACGCCTCGGCTCCTTCTTTCTTCTCTTCACCACCGCCGACGCCTTCCTCATTGCCTCCCCGTCCCCATTTCACTCGACCCTCACTCTCTCTTCCCCGGTCTCCCTCCACACCGATGCCGCGCCGCCGCTCCTCCGGCCCCGGGTCTCAGCGCCTACGCCCCCGGATCTCGGCCGCCTCCTTCACCCTCTCGCGCCGCCCCTCCGACGCCGCCTATCCCCAGCTGCGCTGCGCCACTCTACCCGGCCGCCCCCGCCTTACCGTTCGGTGCCGCATGGGAAGCCACAGCCGGCCGCCCTCGCCTTGCTGCTCGAAGCCGCTCGGGGAACCCCGGCCAGATCCGTGGCCTAGGGCCCGGATCTGGTGTCTTTTCCCAAATCTAACTCCATCTACTTGTTTTGATTTGTTATTTTTGGATGTCTCTCATGGGTTGTTTGAGGTGTGCTAGGCTGGGAGGTGGGTTACCCCGGTTAGCCACGGCCGGCTAGCCGCCGCCGATACGCCGGGGGAGTGTCCGGTGGTGGCTAGAGGCATGGCTCGGCTGGTGGTAGCACGCAGCCGCCGCTCTCTTGGGTAAGCTTCCTCTACTCTACTCTCTTCTTCTAACTCCGGTTGGCGTGCTCTGTGTTGGTGCTTGGTGGACAGTGGTGCTGCTCGGTTGTTACTAATGATTTGTCATAAGCGGTGAGCTAGGTTTGACATTGGAATGAATACTAAGTTCATGTGTGTGGTATTACCTTTGCCGGTGGGGGTTGGGTTGCCGTGGGAATGATTCGGCTGCTTGCGGTGGTCGTGCTCTCAGTTGTTGGGGTGGTTGTGCCCTCGGTGGTCGTGGTGGTCGCCTGGTGATGACCTCCTCCTCCCAAGCTGGCTGTGGGGTTTGTGGCTCCCTCTCCTGCCGTCGCCTTGCTCCCGGCCGGCTCGCCCGGCCTTCACCTCCCTGGCCTTCGGGCTCCACTCGGTGGCTGGCTCCTCTGCGGTCTGGGGATTGGCTGGGGAGTGTTGGGGGAATACTTACCGAGCCTCTCAGTCTCTTGCGCTCTTTCCTTGGTTTGGCTATTGGTATATGGCAGTGGGATATTTTAGCTGGTAGTGTAGTGGTTTTGGCTGTGAGGACTTGCTGGGGTTCTGGCCGTGATGGTGTGCTGGCTGGAGGTGCTATCTCGGCCTCCCTGGCTCTGGCCGTGTGCTATCTGGGGAATATTTTGATATGGGGGCATAGTTTTGACAAGTGCCTCTCTGTTGTGGGTTGAGCTTGAAAATGGGGTTATGGCATTTTTGGCTTTGCCTTGGTTGATCCCTATACTCAAAACAGGTTTGCCTAATAAAATACCGTGTGATGAGCCTATGGTTGTGAGAGGTGCCGACTGACCCCCGGACGGTCAGGTATCTCCGTGAACGGATTACCCTGCCCGAAGCTAAATCCTAGGGCTCTGACGGCAATGCTTACTTTACTCTAATTCGATTAATTCTTTTGTTCGGTCTTTTTCGGTCTTATAATTTAGTTGCTTGTTCATATGTAAATAGCGGTGTATCGGCAATTTAACGACAATCGGATTCATGTAAGAAATGGCCTAGCTTGTAATTTGGCTTTCTCTTAATATTGTTGTATTACTCGAATGTAGTTTCTAATGTGGCAATTGTGTTGCAATTATCTAAGTTTGTGAGGCGGTCATTTGATTAGGACCGGAATTTGTAAACTTATAGTCATTTGTATTGTCGTTATTAATGTAAAGAGAGTTGTAATATCTTTATTTACTTTAAGCCAGTTTTAGTTGTAGCTTAATGAATGTAACCTGATTTGTTGTACAAGAATTGTAATAATTACACAATTGTATGACGGACTGTTATATATATTTTAATTGACTTGAAAGTTTTTATTTGTCGTGCAAGTATATTTTATCTAGCTCTAGTCGTTACAATTTGGTCTGCGTCCTCATTGACGGAATTCCGGTAATAACGTATTCGTTTATCGCTCGTTGGTTTCAATTTATACGGCTACGCAGAAAAGTTTAAATTTCCTCGTATTTTTAGATTATCATTTGTGTAATTAATCCTACTTAACGTCCTAATTCGCTAATTAAGGTTAATTAACGACGTGGGTCGTTACACACTTCCCTCCTTGAAAATGATTTCGTCCTCGAAATCGGAAATGACTTATGAAGGTTATGGTAGGTCTCTTATTGATCATTTACGAAACGTGCTTGTAGATATTCCTATTTATTCCGCCTTTTGGTAGATACACCTCCTATGCTTGCATCGTTCGTTGTCCCTCCCACGTCAACGTTATAATTTCATTTCTAGCTTAAGGTTGTCGATTATCGTCACTAGGGATTTGGTAGCATTAGGATTGGGATTATAATTCATGTTAAGGTAGGAAAATCGTTCAATTTATTCTATATTGCATCGGTTAGTATTGTCCTTTTTCTAACCATTGCCCCTTCCCTCCTTAATTCTTTAGCTACCCCTCGATTCCGTTAGCTGGTCTATTAAAGTGCTATGGTTGATAGTTTCGCGGGGTGGTTCAAGGAAGATGGTATTGCTTAAAGCAATTGGGTTGAAAAGAAACTTATGATAGGAAGATTGGAAATTATATTAACACTATCCTAGTTTCCTGGCATTGGACTTGGGCTATTTAAGGGGTGGGTATTTCTTGCTTGGTTAATATTGTTACTTTCTATTCGGACGGCATTATGGTGTCAGAAATTTTGGATTGAAACTCTATGTCTACGGTACTAGCTCTTTAGCCGTGGTTTAGCTCTTCGGAATTGAACAGATCTCCCTAGACTACTAGGCAGGCTGAGAGATTTATTGGTTACACATAGGGTATAGTATTGCCATACGGTTTTGCGTTCAGTTGGTGATAGTTCAATGATATTGAAAGAGTGGACACTTCCCCCTATTCATAATATATGTCCTCATGGAATGCATGGAACATATTTTTCCAAAAACTTTAAACACTACGGTGCAAGAAATATTTATATAGAATGATGCAAAGAGGTTTTGTGAAAATACTTATTTCCTAATGTCATGTTGAAACATTTTCGTTTGCAGAATTTCATTTTATGAGCTCATGGTCAATGTCATGCCCCGGGAATTATGCCAAAGGTTCCTGAAATCATATATTTATGAACTTGGGGAAATGCACCAGACATAGACAAGAATATTTCGGCGGATGCTTTAAAACAGATCATGGATGCCGAGGTGATTAACACCGCAACAGGCTTAGACTTAGAAGCCTAGAGGTTGACGGTTCAGGTCTGAATTAAACAAAGAGACACAGGTATCTATGGACTCATTCCCTCGGTTTGACACCAGAGTGGCTACGTGTCTAACCATACACTCAAAAAGAGCTAGGACAAAATAAGGGAATGTTTCTTTGGGAAGTTTAAGGATATATTACTCGGGAAAAGGCTCGAATAACCCCCATTACGATTGGGCTAGCTATGATCCAAAAGATGAAGAATATGTAGCCTAATTTAATCCGGTTACACTCTAGGGACGTCTCATCCTAAGTTATGTGCTCCGTAAAAGGAAATGGATGGTGGCGCATATATGATCTACAGTTGGTCCCGTAACAACTCGTCTAAGTTTAGTAGTCCGGGTAATTCTATATAACCGGCTTTTAGAAATAATAAGGAATTTGAACATTTTTCCTATATTACGGACTAGGCTCTAGAAAAAAATTTTTTTCACTAGTTTTAATTCGATGGTACAGTATACACTTAAGTCACCTCACTTTAAGTTGTAGTTAAATTTAGGGAATTATATTTTTGAAAATACCTGCATATCATGACGTTATTAAATTTCCTGTAGCAAGTTGTTACAAGAGGTACGAACAAAATTTTATTCATGTTGTAGACCCAGGTTTTCCTTATTAATATTCAGCATGCAAATAGATGAGAATTTATTTATGTTCAAGTAGTAGAAAGCCGCATTACTCCCTCACTGTTATTGGTCTTCACATCACAGCATACACATTAGGCAAATAAAACCCAAGAAACATAGAGATGCAAAAAGAATCAGCTCCTACACTACTCTGAGACTACGTGCCCAGCTACGCTCGAGAACTCGCTCTCGAGATCGCCCAAATCTTTCGCGTTTGGGACCACGCTCAGAGCTTGCCTCTGAGTGCGAACCTACACTACCCTGGATCTCCGCGCCCAGGCACGCCTGAGAACTCGCTCTCAGGATCGCCCAAAACTTTCGCGTTTGGAACCACGCTCAGGGCTCATCCCTGAGTACGCCCAGGACTTCGTTCCTGGGTACGCTCGAAACTTACGCGTTCGGGAGCGCCACGGACCACTCGTCCGGGAAATCTCATATGCAGAAATGGGGTAAAGAAATTTTTAGCGAACCATACATCTTGCCATCTTAGTACCTTTGCTCCATAATTCATACTCTCCTTACTTAGCTGTCTAAGATGGCAGTGTGTTTATTTTAGTTCTCAGATTGAAAGAGAGAAGAAGTTATGATAATATAATCCTCTCTACATTATTTTTACTTGCTAGCACTCAAGTTTTCTATCCTAAGTTGCCAAATGAAAATTTCTGGACAGCAACGTGCATGTAACAAAATGAATACGTACATGAAGTAAAAACAAGTAATTGCTATAATTTTAATTATTCTACACCTCGCCTTCATATTACTTACAATTCCCGATATACACTAGCATGCATAACTAAATGATTCTGAATTATTTCCCTCTTTCCCAGCATGATTCTACCATGGCATTTATGTTTCTCAATTTAACAAACATTAAATTTATAACTTTCAGCCCACTACTACCCAAAACTTATACATTAAAGATGACAGAAATGAGACTACCTCAATCCTACTCATATTTATCCTCGATTGCCCTATGTCGCTACAATGGAACCTATGTCGCTACGGTTAAGTCTATGTCGCTACAGTTGAGACAATAAAATAACAATCCGATATTGACTGAAATGCAACAATTTAAATACAGAACATCTAATTGCAGCAAAATTAAATGTTAAGCTCATAATTAAAATTACATAGCTTACCCACTAATACTATACTTTTATAAACTAACACTGTTACCGATGAAAAGAAACTAGTACCATAATTTAGATCGTCACAACTATTATTATCACCGTTCCCAACCTCGCTACCCATTCTGACTCTAAAAATAGGTGGTCTAAAAGTAACTATGTCGAAACCTAGAGCTAACCAAATAAGAGATGATGTAAAGATGAGAAGTATTAAAGAGTACATATTGCCATATAGCAAGAACAACATCCTTAAGTCAAAAACCGTCTCTAATTAATTGCGTGGCTCTCGAACCATTGCTCTGATACCACCTGTGACGACCCGCATTATTACCATGGGGTAATAACGCTAATCAACGGATTATTATTCGTTTTAGCCGATAAAACATCGCTCTAACGAATAATAAGCCTATCAGAGTATTGCAGCAGAACAATAATTAGAGACATAATATGATATTACAAGAATATCGTCACGCAGGGCTAAAGTTATTACAAAGCCTCAAGGGCTTAAATATTACAATCTTTAGCCAAAATATTCTAACTACTTCCTATTCACACAACTCCACACGAAGTGTCCACCTTGTACCCACTATATTCCGAGTCCATGGCATTTCATCCAGTAGCTTCCTCTTGATCTCTGCCCTCCCCTGAATTGACAAGCCCTAAGCAAAGGGGGAGATAATAGCAACGGTGAGTACAGACGTACTCAGCAAGCGTTATAATACAAAATGCATAAAATGCCCATCATTTACACGTGTAGGAATCTCAATTCCTCTCTTCAGTCTCGTGTTCATTCTTAACACTCTTTTTCATCATCCCTGTCATTTCCATGACTTATAGAAAATAAGGTTTGTTGGTTTTGAAAGAAGTCCGATTTATTAATTTAGAAAACTACTGAACATACGCATGAACAGCAAAAACCCCCATAAGTTTCCGTAATTCTCCTTTCCCGGAGACAGGCATGAATTCATGATTTGGATAGCATTGCGCAAGCTTGTATCACTTTACCCATCATCACTCTGCTCGTGTTGGCTCTTGGGATTATCCGCAATTCCTTTGAAGCGGCGCCCAGAACAGAGTACAGTACAATTATCTCTAGTTCGGTAATTATATCTCCACCCGGTTATACACAGTCAGCAGCCTGTATCACACAGACCCACTGAAAATGACATAACCGTTGGCTGGTAGGGTATTCAACCTTTCCCCAGCCCCCTGACTCGCGTATATAACGCCCATGCGTAACCCGCCTGTGGGTTCTTACGCTCCGGTCTTCCACCGGTTCCTTTGGGTCTATCCCATAAATACTCACTCCTGTGGAGAATATAACACCTCACTAGAGTACCGACTGCCCGTGAAAACGGAACGATGGTTGATACGGTTGGTACGGTCTGTTCATACAAATGAAGTTTGTAGTCCCTTATATTCTATTCTTATGCAGAGGTCCCTCCATTGCCCACTCACTGCCTCCCCTGGCAACCTCTGCCCACCTTTTTACTTAACTTTAGTGGCCAACTGCTCCATCAGTTGCCATCTAACCCTTTTTATTCACATATAGCCATTGCTTGATTTAAAACCCTTTTTATTTCTTTCATGCAAGTGATACTAGATTAATACAAAATACTTGTTTTACGAATATACTCCGCAGAGGTGTTCAAAGGAATGCTTGCCTGGACTTTAACCATATACTCGGATTCAAGTAGGATCAAGTGAAGTCACTCCCGTAGCTTGGATCTTCGTCTGCAATTAAAATACGTCGACTATGGCTTACTTTATGAAAACATAATAAATGACGGGGTGTAGACGTGCTTGTGCTCCTAAGATCAACTCTCGCTCACTTTAATCCGATTGCATTAGTCCTAGTTAGCTCATATTTTATAATCGTCCCTGGACGTTATTTTCCTAGCATGGCTGAGTTGTTTGCTTAAAAGTTAAATTCCGCCTTTTGTTGATTTCTAATTATCTATCGTTGCGATACGATTAGATATATACACATCTAATAATTGGTGAATATTAATCTTAACCGATCTCGTGCATGTAATTATACCAATTAATTTCTCATATGCGTATGTATCTATTCACTTCTCTAATTCCTTTTTAGGTCTTAAAGTTGCTCAATTACATTTGCTCATACTAATACGCGCTACTAGCTAAATTATAACCCAAAAGAATATAGTTCTTAATTAATCACGTATTTAATTCTTTAAGTAAAATATGTTCAGGCATTCTTATGTAATTTATAATTCCTTCTTTAGTCAATTACATATTTTTACAGCTTAACTCCTATTTAATCGCTATGTATGATTTTAATCGCTACCTGTACTTTTAAATTGACGACTACTATTTTAACTCAGCATGTGCTATCCTAATCTTCGCAAATAGTTTTAATCTTCTAACGGCTATGAATTTACTCTATTAAATCAAAATAATTAACAGTGGATTTCTACAGTTCACAATCGACTATAAAACTAACTAGGCATTTAAAAGCGCAACAATGATCTCAATGATATTACGATCCTCTACTTCGCATGCGTGTCATTTCCAGCCTACAGGCCTTATTTACATTATTATTTTTTTTATATCCAAGAATAATTCCTAGGAAGGTTCTATGATTTAACACTATCCAGATTAATCAGGTATTTAGTTACAACTTCGAACGATTTAATTAACAATGCATCATTTAAATCGGTACACGCTACCTTTTTATTCTACAGATGGTAATTCATTCATTCTCATCATTGTAAATACTGATGAGCGATTTTCTATTATTTAGATGGATTTAACCAAGCTATATGGTGTTTAAACTCGCAATAAAATGGTCTACGACTACAGTCCCTTAATTTAATCCGTACACGTACAAGTTAATCATCATGTATATATTTAAATCATCGGAGCCAATTACTTTGCTCTAATGACCAAGAATAATTAAGGGTGAATTTTTATAATCTAAATGCTACTAACCAAATTGTCTGAGTAGTTAAATGTGCCATAGAATGGTTTAAACGGCGATACACAAATTTTAATATACCCAAGTATATGCTTTAATCCTTAACGTTGAAGCGGTACCATGGCCTAATTAATTACGCGAATTCTACGAAATGTGATCGTAGGGTTTCTAGGTTTTCGTTTAGCTTCTAAAAACATTTCTATAATGCTGACATGGCTACTAACTTAGTTCTATAATTTTTTTATTTTTCCTAATCTATTTTCTTCTTTTCCCTTCTCTTTTTCTTTCTTTTCCTTCCTTTTCTCCCGATCCCCTTTTTCCCTGGCCTTCGGCCGACGCCTCGGCTCCTTCTTTCTTCTCTTCACCACCGCCGACGCCTTCCTCATTGCCTCCCCGTCCCCATTTCACTCGACCCTCACTCTCTCTTCCCCGGTCTCCCTCCACACCGATGCCGCGCCGCCGCTCCTCCGGCCCCGGGTCTCAGCGCCTACGCCCCCGGATCTCGGCCGCCTCCTTCACCCTCTCGCGCCGCCCCTCCGACGCCGCCTATCCCCAGCTGCGCTGCGCCACTCTACCCGGCCGCCCCCGCCTTACCGTTCGGTGCCGCATGGGAAGCCACAGCCGGCCGCCCTCGCCTTGCTGCTCGAAGCCGCTCGGGGAACCCCGGCCAGATCCGTGGCCTAGGGCCCGGATCTGGTGTCTTTTCCCAAATCTAACTCCATCTACTTGTTTTGATTTGTTATTTTTGGATGTCTCTCATGGGTTGTTTGAGGTGTGCTAGGCTGGGAGGTGGGTTACCCCGGTTAGCCACGGCCGGCTAGCCGCCGCCGATACGCCGGGGGAGTGTCCGGTGGTGGCTAGAGGCATGGCTCGGCTGGTGGTAGCACGCAGCCGCCGCTCTCTTGGGTAAGCTTCCTCTACTCTACTCTCTTCTTCTAACTCCGGTTGGCGTGCTCTGTGTTGGTGCTTGGTGGACAGTGGTGCTGCTCGGTTGTTACTAATGATTTGTCATAAGCGGTGAGCTAGGTTTGACATTGGAATGAATACTAAGTTCATGTGTGTGGTATTACCTTTGCCGGTGGGGGTTGGGTTGCCGTGGGAATGATTCGGCTGCTTGCGGTGGTCGTGCTCTCAGTTGTTGGGGTGGTTGTGCCCTCGGTGGTCGTGGTGGTCGCCTGGTGATGACCTCCTCCTCCCAAGCTGGCTGTGGGGTTTGTGGCTCCCTCTCCTGCCGTCGCCTTGCTCCCGGCCGGCTCGCCCGGCCTTCACCTCCCTGGCCTTCGGGCTCCACTCGGTGGCTGGCTCCTCTGCGGTCTGGGGATTGGCTGGGGAGTGTTGGGGGAATACTTACCGAGCCTCTCAGTCTCTTGCGCTCTTTCCTTGGTTTGGCTATTGGTATATGGCAGTGGGATATTTTAGCTGGTAGTGTAGTGGTTTTGGCTGTGAGGACTTGCTGGGGTTCTGGCCGTGATGGTGTGCTGGCTGGAGGTGCTATCTCGGCCTCCCTGGCTCTGGCCGTGTGCTATCTGGGGAATATTTTGATATGGGGGCATAGTTTTGACAAGTGCCTCTCTGTTGTGGGTTGAGCTTGAAAATGGGGTTATGGCATTTTTGGCTTTGCCTTGGTTGATCCCTATACTCAAAACAGGTTTGCCTAATAAAATACCGTGTGATGAGCCTATGGTTGTGAGAGGTGCCGACTGACCCCCGGACGGTCAGGTATCTCCGTGAACGGATTACCCTGCCCGAAGCTAAATCCTAGGGCTCTGACGGCAATGCTTACTTTACTCTAATTCGATTAATTCTTTTGTTCGGTCTTTTTCGGTCTTATAATTTAGTTGCTTGTTCATATGTAAATAGCGGTGTATCGGCAATTTAACGACAATCGGATTCATGTAAGAAATGGCCTAGCTTGTAATTTGGCTTTCTCTTAATATTGTTGTATTACTCGAATGTAGTTTCTAATGTGGCAATTGTGTTGCAATTATCTAAGTTTGTGAGGCGGTCATTTGATTAGGACCGGAATTTGTAAACTTATAGTCATTTGTATTGTCGTTATTAATGTAAAGAGAGTTGTAATATCTTTATTTACTTTAAGCCAGTTTTAGTTGTAGCTTAATGAATGTAACCTGATTTGTTGTACAAGAATTGTAATAATTACACAATTGTATGACGGACTGTTATATATATTTTAATTGACTTGAAAGTTTTTATTTGTCGTGCAAGTATATTTTATCTAGCTCTAGTCGTTACAATTTGGTCTGCGTCCTCATTGACGGAATTCCGGTAATAACGTATTCGTTTATCGCTCGTTGGTTTCAATTTATACGGCTACGCAGAAAAGTTTAAATTTCCTCGTATTTTTAGATTATCATTTGTGTAATTAATCCTACTTAACGTCCTAATTCGCTAATTAAGGTTAATTAACGACGTGGGTCGTTACACGAACCTAAACCGTCAGCTCCCATAGCTTGATCTCCTCGTGTTACGTAATAAACGTGGAGGGAGTTTGGTCGATCTGTGTGCTCATTATGAAAGCCTGAACTTATTTTGTTGTTTCCATTAGCTTTCCTGCCCCCATACCTAACTCCGCTCGTTGTTTCCTTGCCTTTTAGGAACCCTCCGGGTGGCAAGCATTACCAAGTTTTATGTTATGATTGTGTGAACTAGCTACTCTCAATCGTCGTTCAGTTACGTTTGCACCGGCTGCAGTGTAGAAAAGCACGCAAAGCAATCCGCTCGTGCGATCGATCGCAAGATAACTATACTAGCTGTATTGTCTCAGCGGGGTCCAACGAATACTGTTCTTGGGAGATAAAAGTGCTGCTCCGTGCCTTAGGATGCTGTCTCTAGTTTGGAGCTGGGCCGAGGTCATTATCCAAAGACCTTGAGTGAACTGATGTGATGGCCGCTGGGGACACCTGAGAGTTCGCATCATTCCTGCCTCCAGCTCGTGTCTAAATACATCAGTTTCATACCGAACACTTTGATTTTTTTAATCAGCGGTAGAACTGAAAATTATTTGCAGGTAAGTCTAACATTGTACTGCTATTCCCCTACCAAGATCTCTTTGCCCTGCGGAGATGACGAGCTTTGAAGTTTGAACGGTCGTAGCTTCTCAGGCGTGTGTCCTCCAATTTACTGTTCACTGCCGCGCTGAAAAGATCCATGAGAGACCGATGCGTGCCTTGGTCGTGTGGTCGTGGCTCGTGACTGTGTGCAACTCTGAAAAAGAAATGAGGCATCGTAGAACGGCAGTCAAATATTTGTACCTTCAACCTGATCATGTGTCGGAATCAAACGGAGAAAGAAATGTGGCAAGAATAGCAGTCAATTTTTTGTACCGTCAGATTGATCATGTCTCTGAATCTCACGAGCCGAAGAAAGGAGTACTGTACCATGTCCCAACTTTTTTTTTCCCTTCCGTGCCACCTGTTCAAGTGGATGTTTACACCTATTTGTCCATCGGGTCAGAATGATCTTTCTTGAGGCAAATGCGCTAGCACAGCATTGGCAAAACACCAGCTTAACTTCATAAAATATCTTGATTCTTGGCAGAAGAACATGGGATTGAAGCTGGAAAGGTGCACCTTTTAGGGTTCATAAAATCTGATCTTTAATATCTTGTTTGTATTAGCTTTTGTTTTCGACTTCTATTTAGAAAACCAAAAGACAATATAAGCAACCGGCTTCTCCACTTCTTTCATTATCGTCTCGCTCCGAGATAAGATTGTGGATCACAGATGCATCACGCATTCTACTTCCTTATTTTTTTTCATTGATTTCCCCTCCTTTAAAAAAGTTACTTCTTTCGAACGCCCTTGTCCAGCCCAAATAATTGCGATATTGACTAGCCTAGAGCACGGGCGATAAGTTGGACCTGGAAGGAGAACCGGAGATGAACGCACAACTAACAAAAAAAAGCTGTAAAAGCTTGCAACATGGACTTGCACTCATTAAAAAGTGCAATGGAGGCGGCCTCTGCGATTCTTCTTCATCTGCGTCTGCAGCTCACCACTCCGGTACTCAGCCATTCAATTACTGAACCAGCCCTTCTCCTAGATCACAAGACAGGGTGGGTGGTAAGGGTTGGTAAAGCTGAGCAGCACCGCCCATGCCTGCTCACTTTCTCTGCCAACGAGCCTCTTTTCTCACTCTTTTTTTTTTCTCTTTCTTTCGGACTTTTATGAAGCTTCTGTTTCGTCTTGGATACTTGGGCCCTGGGTTAAGTATTTTTTTTCCATAGTTTGCAGCTGGACAGAGAAGAGATTATACTACCACCATCCGTTCCGGTCGATGAACATTAACATGGACGGCATGGAGGTGTGTGCGTGTGTAAACTGGCAATGAAGACTAAAGACTGAAAGAGTTGCGCGTCAACGATGAAAACACCGTGCGATGGGCGAAGAGTCGCACGTTGGGTATGAATCGCCGCCTGTAGCTTGCACAAGTAATCACTGAACAGTAAAGATTACAAACATTTGAGTTGGTTGGCATGAGAGCAGGAGGAGCGGCTTAAAATATGGTAGTGGCAGAGAGCTGGGAATGGGGTCCTGATTGCCGGTAGATTTGCAAAATCCAATGGCCATGATGGTCCAATTCCAAGCACCCTCGCCGATGTGCCTGGCTGCTGCCTGCCGGCCGGCCCAACCAAGGAAAGAAATACACTCTGTTTTGAACCGCTCAGTTTAAAAGCCACGCCCACCCACCCACTAACGCCCCGCCCCGCCCCGCCACGCCACTGGAGGACACGCTCAGGCTTGCCGCTCTCGCAGGTCGCGGAGAGAGAGAGAGAGAGAGAGAGAGAGAGAGCACAGGTGAGGAGGACACGCTCCCTTGCCGCTCTCGCAGGTCGCAGCGCCCCGCCCCGCCTCCCATGCAGGTCTTCCGGCTCCTGGCGCCCCGCCGCGCCGTGTCGACCATCACCGCTGCGCCGCCGGCGTCCGAGGGCCCGGACAGCGAGGACGAGGGGCCGTTCTTCGACCTCGACCTCTCCGTCCGGGCCTCGTCCAGCTCCGGCAGCCCGTCGGGGTCCGAGACCGACGACGCCTGCACGGAGCTCGACTTCATTATCTCCCTGCAGCGGAGCCGCTCCGCCTCCCCGTCCTACGAGACCCTCTTCTTCGGCGCCGCGCCGCCGCTCAAGTTCTGCGCCTCGGAGCCGAGCAAGGCCAATTTGCAATCACAGTTCTGCAGTAAGCGCGGCACCCTGCGGATGCTAAGCTTCGGTGCCAACAGGGCCGCGTTCTACGCCGGACGCCACAGCTTCGCCCGGTGCTCCAGCAGCGCGCGGTCTCTAAGGCTGTTCATGGAGTCACCGGCGGATGAAGAGGAGGTCGTGGAGCCTAGGCGAGCGCTGTCGAGGGACGTCATTAAGAGGTACCTGACCAAGATCTCGAGGCGGTTCCGGAGGGTGGGTCCCCGCGCCGCCGGCGAGGCAAGAGGGCTCCATCGTCTGCGCAAGAGCCGGTCGGCGTCGGCGGCGGCGACCGTGGCAGCCTCCAGCCCACCGCAGCCGTCCCGCCGCGACGACTCGCTCCTTGAGAAGCAGGACGGCATCGCCAGCGCCATCGCTCACTGCAAGGAATCGCTCCACCGAGGTGCGTAGTTGTCTGAATTACATGACGTTTATACTGTTCCTTTTCGACATGTGTACTGATCTGGCAACAATTTCCACCCTGCAGCGTCCAAGTCAGAGTGCGACTCGTCCCTGTTACGGTCAAGGAGTGATCCGGGGAAACGTGAAGCTGCATAGCCTGAAGTTGAAGATTACCGTCTCCGTTCAAAACTCTCCAACGTCGAAGCTTCTCGCTAAATTTCAGAAAAGAACAGAAAAAGGAGGAAGAATCTGAAGTACAAATTATTAAAGTATCAAGAACATGCGGCGGTTAAGCTCCGGATCAGATCTTTCGTCTCTGTTTGTTTATGGGTGTGGGTGTGTGTGTTTCACGTCCTTTAATTTTAGTTTTTCTTTTGTTAGAAGCGTGGGAAAAGAGCTCTTTTAGGCTTGTTTATCCCCCACGTAGAAGCTTGGATTGTAGCTGCGTCTTTTGCTGTGATTTCGTTCGTGCTCTCTTGCTTAATTTGCTTTGTACAAATGACTTGTAACACGACATGTAATTAGGCAGTACATTCTTGCCATTTGACCAGTGCTGGCTTTCACCGATGTCCATTCACCCTTTTCAGAGTTTGCTGTATGATCCCTTAATTACTTCCATTGCATGTACATTCTTCCTTATCTTAGATGTGCATCCTGCTAGGCCTAGCTAGGCTCATCTGCTTGAGCTCCTTCAGTGCTTCTTTCGGCCGAGTTTAAGGTTTTTTTTTTCATCTGTAGTAGTACGAGTACATGTTCATTAGGCTCATCTCATGGCTTTTCTGCAAAGCTGAAGCCTACATATGGATAGTGGGGAAAAGCTTGGGGGCCTTCATGGCGTAGCGCCATGATGACGACGAGAGGGACGGTGAGCAAAAAAGCGCGGTGTGCGTACGTACGGTGCGGGTGGTGAGGCGACCGGAGAGAAGACAAAGATCTGTGCGTGATTGTGAGGGTGCGGGCCTCGGGAACCGCGCCGCCCCATTTCTTTTGGCTTGTTTATCTCGCTCAACTCCTCTCTGTCTCAGAGCAGCCACTGCAGCCTTTGCTTTTAATTGGCTCCGTGACTTCCTCCTCCTCCTCCTCCTCCCCTCCTCGCTCCGGGGGAAACGGGACGCTTGCCGTTTCTTTCCGTTGCTCTTCTGTTCTTGGGGTCCCTTTCGTTTAACCCCTCCGCTCTCTCTCTCTCTCTCTCGTCTCAGGAAAAGTTGTTGGATGCATGCAATGACAAGCTTTGACGACGCCAGGGAAAAGAGTTCCACAAAAAGCTTTGTTTAGTCTGACCATTGGTTGCGCTTTACTTTACTTCCATTCTTTAGCTCGGCCTAATCTGGCCTAATTCTGCCGGAAAGGCACGGCATAAGCAAAGCTAACAAAAGGTATACGTGCCCTGCCTTGCAGTCAGCATCAGCAGAGAAACCGAGGAGGCTCTCGGTTTCGTTTGCGATTACAGTTTTTTTACAGTGCAGTGATTGTGAGTCCCTGGCAGAAATGGGCCAATGCAATGCTATTACTCGTACTCAGGCAGGTATAAGTTGGGTTGAGATCATTGCATGCCTTCTGAAGTATGGTTCAGTTTTTTCCCCCCTTTTACAGATGACAAAACTGCATTCCCCTTCAGAAGGTGGCGAGTGCAACGACGGACTACAGAGCGCTGGGCCACGAGTCTCCTGAGACTCCTGTGAGTCTCGTAACCGCACAGTGAAGGAGAAGGCAAGTTACAATGTGATGTGGGAGAGTGGGACTCGACCTGGGGAGCACTGTACTTCAGTTACCTCTCGAGTGTTTTTTAAGGCAAACTTCAGTTCTCAAGTTTAGTAGTATTTGACTGTAAAAAAAATGACCTGTGCGATAAGCTATTATACCTGCTGCCGGGTATACAGAAATAACTGACCATTCAATACTGTCCAAATGCGGCATTAATGTCATCACTGCGGCCAGGCGACCAAAATGCCAAGAATCTCGAGGTTGTGGCCTCACTGTGACTGGGACTGGGCGCTTCGGTGCACGGGTTGCGTCTTTGATTCTTGACAGCGGCCGGAGGAGGACACGGTAGTTGCCGCAGGCATATAATAACCTAGTAACCGGTCTGCAACACATCGAGCAGACTCCTTGGATATGCATTGGCATGTTCAGATCGATCCTTTGTTTTCCTTCCAGTTTTGAGGATTCAGAGTTGCCCTTGGGGGCGATCGAGAACGTTTTATGCATTAGATTTTATGTGTGTTCACTGTTAGGGACACATCCGCGAATACTGCTACAAAAAGGATAAAGGATGGTTCGAAACTGTCATCACAGACGGTTTTCTGAACCGTATAAATTTATGTGTCAGTGATAATCAAAGATTATCACTGACGATTTGTAAACCGTTTATGATAAATACAATACAGACGATTTGTAACTAAAACCGTCTGTAAAGAACACTATCACAGACGGCCCAAACAAAAAATCGTCTATGATACTCACATCACAGACAGTTCTACCTACCAACCGTCTGTGATGGACGAGTATCATAGACGGTTGATATATAAAATCATCTATGATACTTTTCCATCATAGATGGTTGGTAGATAGAATCGTCTGTGATATGCGAGTATCACAGACGGTTTTTGGTTTGAGCTATCTATGATAGTCCTTCATAGACAGTTTATAATAGTTCATTCTATATCTAAAATTTTTTCCGTTTTTTATCTAGCCTCAAGAAATCTTAACTATGTTATTTGAAAACAAGCAAATACAGTAACAAACACAACATCACATTCCATTTCCATTAATATTAAAATCCATTATTGCAGCATAATACAAGAGGATACTTACAATTTTACAAATATAAGCTTCACAGTTACAAATTCAGAAAGATGCATAATACTACAAAAAAACTTCAGGCTAATGTAAGCTAGACATACACATCCTTCATTAAACTACAATATAAAACAAGTGGAGCAGAAAAAGTTTGAAGTAGCAGAAACAAAAGGGCAATGAACACCATTTTCAGTTTCTATACCAAAATCAACAGAATGCCACACTATTAGGATGTAACAAGTAGAAGCACCCTGCCGATGCCGACGACTTTGAATAATTCATATCTGTCATTGTCTTCTTCCATTCCTTCTTGCTTCAAGTAAATATTCAGGCGCCCTTGTCTAACCCCTTCCCACCCTTGTCGCGTACAAACGAGTTGGAGTAGTACTGGCGGTATTGGTTTTTGGAGTAGAGAGAGGGGGATTAATAAGGGGCAAGAGGTGGGGAGAAGACCGGTGCCTGCCGTTCGATGTGGAGAGAATGGACGGGCGAGATCAGGATCCTAGGGGAGATGCCGCGAATCGGTGACGTGGCGGGGAATTATCGCAGACGATTTGGATTACAAACTGTATGTGATAGAAACATCACAGACGGTTCTTACCAAAACCATCTATGATAACGGGAGATATCACAAACAATTCTTATTAAAAATCGTTGGTGATAATGACCAGACGGTAGATCACAATTCAAAGACAATATATCGATGCAAGGTAAACAACTAGTCTCAAAAGATAAAATAGCAAAGTTTTGCATGGCTTATATATGCTCATTTGAAAGTTTTCGACGAGATCTAAAACTTTGCAGTTGAGGCAAAACTCGAATTCCGAAGGGAAGGCCAAGAAAAAGGGTAAAAATAAAAAGTGAAAACTTACGATGCAAATTTGGGACCAAAGATGGCCGATTTTAGGGGTCTTAGAGGGTGACTGGTGCAAGCGTGTTGTTTTTTAGATCGTGCTCGTCGTTAGCTTTGCAACGAATATAAGAATGTCAAAAATAGACGTCATATGTAAAAGTTATGCTCGTTTTACTAAAAGTGTCTCGGAACGAAATCGCACTCAGACTCAGACGGGAGATTATGAAATTTTGGAGGATTGTGAGGCGGAAAAATTTCACAGATTGTTTTTAATTCAAACCGTCTGTGAAGTATCACAGACGGTTTAAATAAAAAACCATCTGTGATATTTGGCAATATCACAGATGGTTCTTGGTAAGAACCGTTAGTGATACTTCACAGATGGTTTTTAGTATAAACCATATGTGATATTTCTTGATGGTTGATATTAAAATCGTCTATGATTATATTTAATACCGATAATTTTGGTTAACCGTGATGAGACGTCTGGTATAGATACAGTTTGTTTTGTATCTCTCCATAGCCAAGAGATCGTTCTAAGCTCTTGTACAGTTTCGTTACATGAAACCCATGGTACAATGTACATGCATTGCATACCTTCAAAAGTCAGCAACCACGTCCATAGTTCTCTTCCACATGCGACGGCGAGAAGAAGCATGCATTTTTAGTTTTTTACCTTTGCGGCTTTGCTCCCATGGAAAAAAAAAGAAGGTTTTTTCAGTTGCTTTTGCTTTCCCAAAGTGCGTTGCTAATTTTCCATGGGCCTTATCTTTTCCTCTGGAGAAAGGCAGCATGCATGCATGCATGCCTGTTTCTTTTCTTCTTGGGGTGTGCTACAGTGCTAGTTTTGCCATTGGAGGTGGTCAACTACTCAACTTGCACTCCCACAAGTCCGTATCGGTCTCAACTCTGAACCCTGCATTCTCTGTAGTCTGGTTCATCAACCATGTTTGAGTCATTGGGATTTCAGCCAAGTATTTGGGTATCCTATAGATACGCTTGTCTACTGAAAAAAATAGTGCTGCTTGCGTTTACTGAAAAGATATCCAAGGAAGTGCCCACTAGGTAACCTTTGTTTTTAGGCGTACCATTTGATGATTTGAAACTGGAAAATTAAGGAGTGTGCTACTTTGGCCCTCACTTATCATGCTCAAAATAATTGTGACCCAGCCTCAATTCTCACTGCCAATCCAAAGTAGTATGTGTTCAGTTCAGTTCACCCACGGCATCTGGAGTCTGCACGGTGTCTCGGGCGCTCGGCCGCCCGGCATTATTGCGTCATTTAGCTGACGGGCGATTTCGGCTTCCGCTTGGGCCAGGCGTTTCGCGGCGTGCGTGATAATGCTCCGGCACACTTCCTGATTTTCATGTTGTAAGGTCTTACGACCTCCCAGGACCTTTTACGACCGGTTAGAGTCGTTTACGACCGGTGAGAATCAAATACGATCGGTTCAGAGTACTTACGACCAATTCCGAACGCCTCAATCTCCTCCGATCGCTTTTTCAACGTGGTCGTAAATTTACTGTAGCAATTTACGACCGCTCTGCAATATCGCTGCCGCTGCCTTCCTTCAGCCGCTCGAGATACCGTGATCGAAACCTTCTACGATCACGCAGTGATGCTGGCGATCACTGTTCACCGTGGTCGAACACCCGTACGACCACGTTCACTTCCTTCGACGTGGTCGGAGTCGCTTCCGACCACGTTCTGGCCTTCCCTGTGTAGTCGTAGCTCGTTACGACCACCTTTGACTCCTTACGACCACCTTCACCGTGGTCGTAGCCTTCCCTGCTGGAACTTTTGCCGTGGTCGTAACTCCTCCCGATCACGCTTGCGGTGATCGTGAGTCCTTCCGACCACTCCTTGCACAATCACACGACAAAACAATGCTTTGTGTGTTTCCCTCTTTTTGGTATTTTTTCAATTGCTCGGTTCATCGAATACATGGCTCTAAGCCTCTTTTTATACCCGGCTGTCCTACTTCAACACGGGTTCTCAACACCTACTCCGACTCTGATTCTAATATGACTTCGACTAGGTTTCCACCTACGACTCTGAATTGCGGTTGCAACTCGACTTCGATTACACCCAAATTTTGCACATAACTCTAAAACAAGATTATTTACAACATTCTCTCCCTAATCTTGTTTTTCGACTTCGATCATGCCAATCTTCTTCTTCATCTCTGAAAACTTTATTCGCCCCAGCGACTTTGTCAATATGTCTGCTTTCTGTTCTTCGGTTCTGATATAGTTGATATCGATCTTCCCTTCTTCGACACAATCTCTGATATAATGATATCTTGTATCTATGTGTTTGCTTCTATCATGTAGAACCGGATTCTTGCTCAGTGAAATAGCCGATTTGTTATCAACCCTGAGCGTTACCTTCTGAATTTCTTCATCTGACAATTCACTCAACAGTCGAGCGAGCCAGACCCCCTGACAAGATGCTGCGCTCGCTGCGATGTACTCGGCTTCACATGAAGATAATGCAACCACCTTTTACTTCTGAGATTGCCAGCTGATCGGACTCTCCCCAAGCACAAACATTATGCCTGTCGTGCTCTTTCGATCGTCGACATCTCCTGCCATGTCGCTATCACTGTAGCCCGTCAGCTGCAACGACTTTCCACCTCCTCTCTTGTACTGAATCCCGAGATTCAAAGTACCTTTGATGTATCTCAGGATGTGTTTCACGGCATTCATATGCTCCTGAGTCGGTTTCTCCATGAAACGACTTACGTATCTGACCGCAAACAAGATGTCTGGTCGGGTGTGCACCAGATACCGTAGACTTCCGACAATGCTCCTATAAGTCGTGGCATCAACTGGTGATCCTGGGCCTGTCTTGCTCAACTTCAGATGATTCTCCATTGGGGTTTGACATGGATTGCACTCTTCCATACCCGACTTCTCCAGAATCTTTCGAGCATATCCCGACTGACAAAGTGTTATGCCGTTGTCGGTTTGATTTACTTCAATGCCGAGGTAGTAGCACAGAAGTCCCAAATCGGTCATTTTAAACAGCCTCTTCATCTCTTCCTTAAACCTCATAATCTCCTTCGAACTCGATCCAGTAATGATCAAGTCGTCCACGTAAACGCCCACGATCAGTCTGTTCTTCGCATCTCCCCTCGTGTACACAGCATGTTCAGAGTTGCTTCTTCTGAACCCGAGTGCCGTTAGACTTTTGTCAAGCTTCAAATTCCATGCTCGTGGTGCTTGCTTAAGTCCGTAGAGAGCTTTGTTCAGCTTCAAGACTTTCTCGGCTTGCTCCTTGGATTGAAAACCCGGCGGTTGAGAGACATAAACTTCCTCCTTAATGTCTCCGTTCAAGAACGCCGTTTTCACATCCATGTGGTGAATCTCCCATCCACCGTTTGCTGCCAATGCAAGAAGTAGTCGTATAGTTTCCATACGAGCTACTGGGGCAAAGACTTCTTCATAGTCGATGCCTTGTTTTTGAACATACCCTTTCGCCACGAGTCGTGCTTTGTGTTTTACGACTTCTCCCTTGGAATCCTTCTTTACCTTGAAGATCCACTTTAAACCGATTGCTCGATGACCCTTTGGCAAATCGGTGAGTTCCCATGTGTCATTCTCTTCAATCGACTTCAGCTCTTCCTGCATAGCTGCTCTCCAGTATGCATCTCCCTTTGCTTCTTCATAGCTTCCAGGTTCTTCTGCAGTCGTGTAAAGCAGTAGCTCTTCAGACTGCACTGGTTCAGTTTGTGCATAAATCTCACTTATGCTTCTCATCTTCGGTATTCTATCGCTCGAATTTTCTTCATCAGACTCTTCTTCATTTGGTGAGACTTCCTGATCATCAGCACCGGTCGAAGTTTGGCTTTGAGATGTGGTCGTAGCTTCTTCCGTATTGTCAGCATCGACTTCTTCGACTTCGAAGGTTACCCACTTCGATATGTCTTTCTCAATGTCCTCGTGTTCTTCCCACTCCCAATGTTTGTTCTCTTCGAAGACCACGTCTCTGCTCACATGAATCTTCTTTTCGACCGGATCATAGCACCTGTATGCCTTGGTGCCTGGTTCTGAGCCAAGGTAGATCATCCGTCGGCTCCGGTCGTCTAGCTTCTTGAGATAAGTGGATGGCTTCACATGGGCTAGGCATCCGAAAACCCTTAGGTGCTCGACATTGGGTTTTCTTCCCGACCACTGTTCATATGGAGTGACTCCATCCAGTGATCGCGTGGTCGCGCGATTTAGCAGATAGACAGCATGTCGTACTGCTTCTGCCCAAAATCTCCCGGGCAGGAATCGGCTCTTCAACAGACTTCGTGCCGTTTCGACCACGGTCCGGTTTCTTCTTTCTACGACTCCGTTTTGTTGAGGTGAATACGGAGCCGTGAAGAGTCTTGCAATACCCTTCTCTTCACAAATCGAGTCGAACTTTTTCGCGAGGAATTCTCCTCCTCGATCTGACCTGACCGACTTCACCTTTTTCTCGACTTCGTTTTCGACAAGAGTTATGAACTTCTGAAAGTTCGTCTTTGCCTCATCTTTGCTTTTCTGCATGTACACCCACATGGCTCTTGAATAGTCATCCACGATCAACATGAAGTATTGATTCCCGGCATCTGTACGAGGTGTGATTGGTCCGCACAGATCTACGTGAACCAGTTCAAGTGGTTGCGAAGCTCTGAAACTCGTCTGCTGTGGAAAACCGCTACGAGTTTGTTTCGCCACCAGACAGCCTTCGCAGACTTGCTCCGGGTGGTCGATTGTCGGTAATCCAACCACCATCTCTTTTCCCGCCATCGTGTTGAGACTCTGGAAATTCAGAAGTCCGAATCTTGCGTGCCATAGCCAGGCCGCATTATCGGTTGTAGTCTTCATACACTTCGGCTTGCATGCTTCAATGTGAATTTTGTACAGACGGTTTACCGTTCTCTGTACTTTCATCAGCAGTCGCTCAGTGTGGTCGTACATCTTCAGATAGGTGTCTTTGAGTTCAATCCGACAACCTTCTTCAGTCAATTGTCCAAGGCTTATAATGTTGCTTCGTAGACTTGGAATGTAGTATACATTCGACAATCTCCTCTGGCTTCCATCCTTGCACTGCATCAGGATCGTGCCTCTCCCTTTTATCTGAATGGTCGAGCCGTCTCCGAACTGTACTCTTCCAAGCACATTCTTATTTAATTCGTAAAACATCGAGTACGTACCCGTCATGTGGTTGCTGGCTCCGTTGTCGAGATACCAGTCTGCCGTCCGCTCTTGAGTCTGCTCTCCTTTCTCCAACAGACTCGGAAACACTTTCTCCTCGTTTAATAGAACCATTGTCGGTTCGTCTGCAGTGCAGAGTGACAACAGCAATGTCGGCTCTTTGTGCTCATCCGTTTGAGCCAGGTTTGCTTCCTCTACTTTCTTCTTACTCCGGCAATTCGCAGCATAGTGACCATACTTCTTGCAGTTATGGCACTGGATGTGGCTCCGACATTCGGCTGCGTAGTGCCCAAACTTCTCGCACGTGTAGCACTGGACATCAGACTTGTCGGTCTGACGGTCGCCGCCTCCACGACCACCTCCTCGACCACTTCGTCCACGACCTCTGTGATCGAAGCCTCGACCTCGTCCATGAGATGCACCGCGGCCGGTCGATGTGCCACGACCACGACCACGACCGCCCCTTGATGTCGATTCTCCTCGGTTCTTCGTGTCTTCCTTTACAAACAATGCTTGTTGGTTGTAAGGCCCTTGTCCTTCATTGTCGGCTTGATAACTCTTCAGAAGCTGCTCGTGTGCTTTGAGCGCTCCAGTCACCTCCTCAACCTTCATCTTCGAGAGGTCTTGCGAGTACGTGAGTGTAGTTACGACCGAGAGAAACTTCTCTGGTAGTACTCGTAGATACTTCTTCACCGCGACCTCGTCTTTCAAGTCGTCGCCGAGAGATTTGATCTCGTTTACGACTTCGTTAAACTTCCCAGAGAACTCCTCCACGGTCTGGTTCTTTCCCATCTTCAATGATTCAAACTCACTCCTCAATGTTTGAAGTCGAACTTCCTTCACTCGATCTACTCCTTGGTGCATTATCTGCAGAGTAGTCCAGACGTCTTTCGCCGTCTCCTTGCCGACTAGCTGCCGCATCATCGAGTCGGGCACAGCTTGATAGATCGCTGCCATCGCCATCTTGTCGAGACGATCGTCGAGGACCTTGTCCTTCTCCTTCGGTTCAACCGGGCCCCAGACGCCCTGTGCGATCATGTTGACCTTCATCTTCATCGCCCAGACCGGATAGTTGTCCGAACTGAGGATCGGGTACTGCAGCGACACGCTCTGCTTCGCCGTGTCAGCCATGTTTAACCACGGCTCTGATACCAACTGTTGTAAGGTCTTACGACCTCCCAGGACCTTTTACGACCGGTTAGAGTCGTTTACGACCGGTGAGAATCAAATACGATCGGTTCAGAGTACTTACGACCAATTCCGAACGCCTCAATCTCCTCCGATCGCTTTTTCAACGTGGTCGTAAATTTACTGTAGCAATTTACGACCGCTCTGCAATATCGCTGCCGCTGCCTTCCTTCAGCCGCTCGAGATATCGTGATCGAAACCTTCTACGATCACGCAGTGATGCTGGCGATCACTGTTCACCGTGGTCGAACACCCGTACGACCACGTTCACTTCCTTCGACGTGGTCGGAGTCGCTTCCGACCACGTTCTGGCCTTCCCTGTGTAGTCGTAGCTCGTTACGACCACCTTTGACTCCTTACGACCACCTTCACCGTGGTCGTAGCCTTCCCTGCTGGAACTTTTGCCGTGGTCGTAACTCCTCCCGATCACGCTTGCGGTGATCGTGAGTCCTTCCGACCACTCCTTGCACAATCACACGACAAAACAATGCTTTGTGTGTTTCCCTCTTTTTGGTATTTTCTCAATTGCTCGGTTCATCGAATACATGGCTCTAAGCCTCTTTTTATACCCGGCTGTCCTACTTCAACACGGGTTCTCAACATTTCATAGGACAGTGTTATGCTGTGTGCGAGCATTTGGCATGCGTTGTGTGCAAGCTGAGGAGACTATTCCAGTGTATTTACAGGAAAAGACTTTGCTTTGCAATCGTACTGTGGAGGCAACGTTCGGACTTTGGAGCTAGCAGTTGATTCGGCCTGGCTTGCGAGCTGCCAAGATGCGTAGCAGCGTAGTATGTGGATGAGCAGTTGATTCCGTCGAGCTCGCGCCGAACCGCATGGACTCGTAGTTCCGGTTCTTTATCACGATGCCTGCGACCAGTATCACGTTGATCTTCAGCGGACGAGTGGCCTCCGGGCCGAAGCGCACGTTGAAGCGTTTGACCGTGACGTAATCCATGGACAGGGTGGGGTCCCTCACCTTGAGCACGGTCAGCGACAGGATCAGCATCGCCACGGCGGCCGCCGCGGGGATCACGGCCAGACCGCAGCACACGCGCCGCAGCAGGCAGCTACGGCGCTCTTGCTCGGCTGGCTTTCCAGCATGGCCGACGTCAGCGTCGGCGTCAACGGCTTTAGGCTTGGCCTTGCCTTGGCAGTGACAAAGACATCGATGGTGAGGTTGGAATCTGTCCTGCTAACAAACCAAACAGTGAGTGAATAATAGAACTATGAGAAGGGTTCCAAGGGGCTGCCGGAGCCACAGAAACCATGAAGATAGATGATAGAAGTTTGTATTACATAAGCTTATCTCTGCTAAAAAATAAGACCCCTCTCTTTCATGACGCCCTAAGAGGAGATTGCTTATATAAATACCCCTATCTAGGTCTATTATTGTAGGGGTAATCACATCCTTTCTTTTGTGACGTCCTTCTTGGGCCAGCAACGTAGCCACATGATTATTGGGTCTTTTTAGTGTAATGGACCGACTGAGTCAAGGTGGAGACCATTCCCCCAACATAGCCTTCGGGTTTCGTGGTCTTGACATTTGCCATGAGATTGTGGTGTGTGTGGGGTGGGGAGTTAGCATTGGCAATTGATGGGTTCGAATGGTGGTCGAGCATTGGGGGGATTTAACGGGTAGATCATGACGTGGTTGGTCTACTACCCTACGTCTCTACTTCTGTCTAGAGGTTCTAGTCCTATGTACTTCCTCCGTCCAAATTTATAAGTTATATTTTTTTGAATAATTTTATCTATCCAATGTAAAATTGGTGTGATGCTCTCTTTATGCTCATAATAAATATGCAGTTTTATTTGCTATTCTCTACATGTATACATTAAATATAGTACTACTTATAGGTAATACTTAGAAATAATCTTAGTATTTTTATCATCTCTTTGATTTATATGCTAAGAGAAAATACGACTTATGGTGGAGGAAGTAGCTCGGAAGCCCACGTGACAAGCTGCCACCGGGCCACGGCATCAGCGCGTTTCTACTTTGAATATTATTTCCACCATGTGGGGCGAACTTCGCAATGCTGCTGCTGTTCCATCGTGTAATCGTAGCCCAGCCGAGCTCCTATTACGGGCTGTACCTTTTCGTCTCTTCCATTGTCAAGGCATTTTCGGGCGGTAAGGAATCGTCAACGCGCGCGCCTTATGGGCTGTCGGCACAACGTAACATTCAGCAAGCCCAATAAAATGCTGTCGCAGTCGTCATCTCGCGCTTCTTATCGCCGGCCGGTTGACCAAATTTGTGAACTGGGTAGGTTCAACCCAAAAAGGTTTTACAGTATTTTTCGTTTCAGTTTCCCCCATCGGTGCCTTGAATTTACACAAAAATGGAGTGCGGAGATTCCCTCAAAAAAGAAAAAGAAAAGGAGAGAAAATTATTGGGATGAAGCGGTACTATTTCACACACACATCGTCGGCGCCGTACTGTACTGCAGAGATGCAATCGGGGCAGTGCAGCGGGCAACAGATAAGGGAGGGAGGGATTAAGGAGATGCCGATTCAGCACCGTCCATTCCCTGGCATCCCGCCGCGTGGAGTCCCGCGCCGCAGCCTCGCGCCTTTGCCCCCCTTGCCGCAGCTCAGATCCACGCAACCCGCAAGCAAGCTTACCGGAAACATCTACGCAAAGCTGCAGCTCAGGCGGCAGGTGCCGAGCCACCATATCGCGTGAAGATTCCACGCGCAACCCACTCGGATTCCACGCGCCTCTGCACGTGGTGCCCACTCAGCGCGCCGTGCCGTCCCCCGCTCCGCCGCCGTATAAACGCGGCCCTTTCCTCTTCTCCGATATTTCCTTCCACGGACCATCACATCCAAGATTCCAAGCGCAGGAGGAGAAGAGACGGCCAGGAGAGCGTCGACGACCATGTCGAGCATGATGGACAAGGCGAAGGAGTTCGTGGCGGATAAGATCGCGCACGTCCCGAAGCCTGAGGCGTCGCTGGACAGCGTGTCGTTCAAGAGCATGAGCCCCGAGTGCATCACCCTGCACAGCAACGTCAACGTCTCCAACCCCTACTCCCACCGCCTCCCCATCTGCGAGGTCACCTACACCCTCAAGTGCGCCGGCAAGTACGTACCAGCACAAACACTTCACCATCATCCAGTTGTGCTTAATCGTCTTCGTCTCATCCATCGATCCGACTTCTTGCGCGATGAAATTGGGTGTTTGTAATGTTTTGCCGATGCTTGCTTGTTTTATAATTATACATAGGGTTGTGGCGTCCGGCACGATGCCTGATCCAGGGTGGATCGCCGCGAGCGACACGACGAAGCTGGAGATACCGGCGAAGGTGCCGTACGACTTCCTGATATCGCTGGTGAAGGACGTGGGCAGGGACTGGGACATCGACTACGAGCTGGCGGTCGGCCTCACCGTCGACCTCCCCATCGTCGGCAACTTCACCATCCCGCTCTCCACCAGCGGCGAGATGAAGCTCCCCACCCTCAAGGACATGTTCTAATTATGAACAATAATGTAACTGTGACCCCCTATGATCTATCTGTGTCGCAAATAATGGTAGCTGCTCTGATCCAGCTTATATACCACTACGTAAAAGCAGCTGAATGCTTAATGGTGACAGTAATGAGCAAGAGGTCTGAATATACGGTTTTATGTGGGATTAGTTATGCTGATGTGGTTCATTGTTCTATGAATATTTGATAAAACCGTACCATCACTACAAGGGATTGTTACCATTGCAACAGTAAAATTACAACAAAATATATTTCGTTACAATAGTTACTGTTACTGCCATGAATTGGCGATAAGTTTGTTATATTGCCATGATTATAAGTTATTGTGATAAAAATTTTTTGTTACAATAAATTGATTGTATCTAGATTAATCGATCAACGAAGGATTTAGGCCAGAACGTCTCGGACGCTGCTCTCAATTGCACCCAGCTCCGATCTATTTTCTTCAGAGATTAATCTAGATTTTATTTCTAAATTATGGTGGCTACAAAGTGTCCTCTTGGCACCCCTAAACCCTAGCACGAAATTAGTCTCTCCAAAAGTCACGAGGTTAGCCTCCAACCACACCTCTCTATTTATAGTCTAGGGCCCAAAACATGGGCTAAACCTAAGCCCATGAGTTCTAATCCAATTCCAACAGCAAAAGGACTCGAAACCCTTCCTAACACGGGTTTTCCAAAATTCCAACTCTTCTAATGCGTCACGTGTCGAAGCCTCCAGGACCGCACCTCCCGTATCTTCTCCACGCATCATCCACCACGTGTCGTAGCCTCCGGACCGCACCTCCGTAGTTCCAACACGTATCATCCATCTTTGATCTCCATGCGCTCCAAGCATGAGCCCGACCATCTCGTGACATTCTTGACCGTCTGAATCTCGGATCTCCCCATCCTAGTCCCGGTGCATCTCGTCATCGACCATAATCGTTTCAATGCTCAACCTACACATGCAAAGATCAAAGAATATTTTTCTAGCACAAGTTCGTCCCAACTTGACCAACATCAGTTCACGCACGCACCACACACCTCGCATAACATCACTAAACAAAATTACCAATTACTCACCATAACAAATTAACCATTGTCAATTATTCATCACTAAAATATCCTAAACCTAACCACATGGTCTAACAATCTCCCCCTTGATGAATACATTGACAACACATCAAGATATCATGATGAATTAGCTTCAATTAGATATAAGTGAAGAACTGAAGCTGAAAAAGCATTTTAAACCACAAATCTCAAATCTCTTCAAAAACTCTACTCCTCAACACAAGAGAGGCAAAGTTAGCAAATTTCTCCCAAATCTCTCCATTCTCTTTAATTTCTTACAAGGCACACCAAATCTCTCCCCCTTTGGCAATGTAATCATCAAGAAAATTCAAAGAAGGAATAATTCTAAAAAGGAGCACTGAGAATAAAAATCAAGAAGCTTTGTAGATTATACAAGTCATTGTGCATTGATTAAATAAAGAAACCAAGTCATATTTTTTTAGTAGAGCTATCTAAATCATATAAAATCATATATCATATAGTAATGTCAAAACCAGTCATGAGCATAATTAAGCAATTTATATTAATAACAAGCATCGCAACAATGACCAAATCAATTATAAAGAGCACAATGAGATATCTCAACAAAAAGTCAAAACCTAAAAGTGAAGCAAATTTTAAATTAAGACGAGCTAGCAGTCTCGTATAACAACCTATTGCTCCACACTCAATTTATAGGCATGTGACATTCTTATAGCATACTTCTTTTTATAATGAAATGCTTGTAGCATCTTCTTTTCATTAGTGTACTTTTTGTGTTTTTTTCTTTTTTTTATACCATGGTATGCTTGAAGCATACATCTTTTCAATTTTCTTTATTGCTCATTTTTTTATAACATGCCAAATTGAGTGATCATGAAGATAATCCAATCACATCGAGGAGCCTAGAGATATCTCTCCCATTATACTAGAGAGGCAAATTCCATCTCGATTGCTCATATTCTTCCGCATATTTCAAGGTAAATCCGTAAGTTACCTTTATGACCACTCAGTTGCGGAGTAGTGTTTAACAACCCCTAAATAAACTATTACACATGTAGGAAACCGTGACGATCTTAGGTCTAAGGAACCTACATACACTATGTATGAGACAATTGATGACACTTAAGACTATAATAATTCACATAGTGTCTCATGGTAGGTCAATCCAACACATTATTCTCTAACATGTGTCTATATTATTGATTTGATATCTCCATATTCATGATTCGTGAGACATGATCATCAATCAATATATGTGCTGATATGTAAATCATAATTGTTCCATATAATGACATAAGATCAGAGATAGTTTAGAATAACATCAAAACATGAATAAAGAGTTCCACGAACAAGTCGCATCCTTATTGATTAACATGAAAGACATTTATTTAAAAGATAAAATAATATATTATTAAAAAAATATAAACATAAAAGTGATGTAATCAACTCCATAATTATCCCTAGGCCACGTCACCAACATTTTAGATCCCAGTAATCGCGGTCTCGGAGATAAGAAATAGAGCGAGGTCTGCTTTTCATCAACGCACATTCAGCAGCGAAGGCAGACTCCTTCAGAGTTGAGAAGAAGCCAGATGGATCGGCAAGCTTCTGACAGAGCACTGACACGCTTAGTCCTGCGGGGAATGCCTCATAACGCACTGTTGGGCACACTTGACGTCGGACCAGCTTAGATTGACATAACTTCTGTTAGGTTTTCTACTAGATTACGTCATCAATGATTCAGTGTTCAGAGCGTCTGTAGTGTATATAATTCAAGTGGTTTTAAGGTGGATCTCATTTAAACCTTAAGGCTGACTCTATAGTGTATATAACCTAAGGGGTCTTAAGACGGTCCCACTTGGCAGATAAAGAAAAATTATATTTTAATACTTGTGGTCAGGTCTTTAGCTTGAGGACCAGGCTTAAGCCTTTTTTTGCTTATAGCCTGCTTAAGATCACCCCTGTAATGTATAAGGTTGACTTTAAGGTGACTTAAGACCCTCTATTTTCATACATTACAGATACCCTCGTAAGCGGAAGTATATGTGACAAAAGCGAAGGAAACGTCTAACGATTTTTTTTCTTTATTTTGAGAACACGGATCGGACCCCTTTCCGGTGTCCGATATGCAGCACGAATCTGACACATGGGCCTAAGCTCGACCACATACACATGGTCTGGTTTTTCACATACACATGACCAGTTTCACCGTCCCAAAAGTCAATACACACACGAGTTTCACAGTTTGGTAATCGGCGTGTGTTATTCTGCACGCCGATTACTAGTATATGTCACCTCTCTTAATTAGTAGGATCGGAACCCGACGCACGAGGCATTATCCGTAAGCACGTGGGAATATTGATGGATCTCGATAAACAAATTGTAAGCTACAAACATCAATAGCGTGTATAAATCTCCCAGAGATCGTGCCAAACACAACACAGGAGACAGCGATTAATGTATACGGGGTACTCCCTTTTTTTTCTCTATCTACGGTGGTGATCAGTTGGGCTTAAAAGCTCATAGCTGAAAACACTGTAGCTGACTGAAAAAAACACTGTAGCTGACAGATACTTATTTAGCATAATTAAATTTTAAAAAAATTAAAATATAAAAAATATGTTAGCCCATTACGTATAATACAAATAAATATGGGAAAAAGAACCGACAAAAAAGCTCAATAAAAAGATAAAAGTTCAGAAAAACATGAAATTTATAAATAATGAAAAATAAGCTGGAAGTCAAAAACTTAAGCCCAACCGATCACTGCCGCATCACGCCATCACCTCTCTCTTAATGGAAGAAAAGAACGACACATCCATTGTTTAATTAGCACTCCAAACTACAGCGACAGCCGGCGTCCAAGAACGCCGTCGTCGTCCTCTAAAACACTGTCGAAATCATCGTCGAAGGGACCGAAGAAACCATCCAGCTCCGTCTCCACAGGCGCCCAGAGCTCGTTCTCGTCGTCCGCCGTCTCCGCTACACCGTCCACGGCCATGGAGCACGTGTCAGCGCTGTCCTCGCGCTTGGCCGCCGACGCGCCGTGCGACTGGGGCGGCTTGTGGCGCGTCGTGCCGGCGAGCGCATTGAGCTGCGTCGGCACGGAGTGGCAGTGCTCGGCGATGTACGTGACGATGAGCAGCCCGGGCTTCGCCGGGCTGCGCTCCACCATCTTCCGCGCCATGCAGGCCTTCAAGCTGCTGCACTTGTAGTACCCCCTGCACGTACAAGTGAAAAATAATCAATCAACTACACGTGCGCAATACGTACGTGCACGTACACCATCAGTTCATACATGGCACCGTGCAATTGTGCCGTACGTACGTGTAAGTAACATTGTTGTACCGGTGACTGTTTGGAGTGATTACCGCGTATAGGGGGAGCCCTTGATAGGCTTCTGGCCGTACTTGCGCCATGCCCACAGGTCGGTGGAGACGCCACCGTCGGCCACCGGCACCTCGCGCACCACTTTCTTTAGATGGCTCTTCTTGCTGCATCAAACATGCATGCACAAATCCGGCTATATTACATCTCCTCATCCAACCAAATCGCTGCAAACTTATACAGTAACCAAGATTTGTCTTGCCATACAGTGCATAATTAAAGTCCTACCTTCTTTTAGGTCTGGGGGTGCCAACGCCCGGTTTGCGGCCGGGCTGCTTCCTCGGCAGCAGCTGCCCGGACGTCGAGGCAGCCGGGAAGGAGATTGTCACCTCGTACTCACGGGACGATGGCGTCATCAGGAAGGGCGCCCCAGGCAGCTCGTGATCCAAGTCCAAGTACTCCAAGTCGTACAATGAGGCGGCCGCCCTCACCGGCTGCCCGAAGAACTCCGGGGAAGCCACACGGCCGACGATTTCGCGGCGAGCCCCATCGCGCCGCGCCGCCGGAGGCTCTGCTCCCGAGTTGGTGGGGACGGCTGAGCTGCAGCTCCTCACAATCGCCTCAAGATCCCAATCGTTGAAGAACTCCATGAGCGGCAATTCTTAACGATCGAGGTCGATCAAGTTGGTAGGGGCAAAGGAGGGCGTGTATGAGGGGGTCATATAATGTAGTGCTAGTACCATACGGCGAGGCGAGATGAATGGAGCTAGCTAGCTAGAAAGTCACACGACGGCCGCTTGTGCTAGTGGTGGGCAGGGCACGAAAAGCGCCACCGATTGATCAGGACACTCGCTAGCATGAGGGATGAAAAGGATCGCATCAGGATTTGCGCGTAATCAGCCAGACCTAATTTATCCCGTTTCACGTGTTGCATTTAAGCACCCGCCTAACAGGCAGCCGCAAGGGACGAGATCTTATTATGACATGCTATGTATGCACGTACTTGACCTGCCCTTTATTATTGTTTTTTCCCTAGCTTCTTACACAGCCGATCGACCTTGCTCACTGCTCCAGATTCCTCGTTAACAAATAAGCATTCACACACTGCCATTCACTCACAGAAGAATGCTTTATGCAGCCACACAAACAAAACCATATAATAAAATAAAAAAAGCAAGAGGCTTGCATAACATGCCCCCGTACATTCACAGATATCTCAACTGAAAACTCTTCGCATATTCACATTCACAAAGCTTGTCATCCAAATACATCTCCACATCTGAGTCGCAGATAGAGGTGGGCATTGAGCCGTGCTATATCGGCACGGTCCGAGCCTATCGTGCTTTGAACTGCTTTGTGCCGTGCCGGCTCGGCCTAGTCACCCCGTCGTGCCGTGCAGTGCTGGCCCGTCTCATCTTTGGCCAAGCCCAAGTACGTTCCAAAGCCCGCCGTACTAGCGTAAGTACTATACTATCCCAAACACAACCCAAAATAACTATACATGATGAAGACGACGGTGACGATGGTGGTAGCTTTCTTTCTCTTGTACCCGTCTCGTTAAAAACTAGTTAAAATTAAATTAATTTTATAAAAATATGGACACACAATGACATAAATATTTTGGGAAAAAGCGAAATTTCCTTGATATTAAAAAAAAACCTTGTTGTGCCATGGGAAAGCTCTAATGAGCTCCTCTCACCTTCGTGCACCACCGATAACCCCTGAGACTTGCAAAGTTCAAAAAATGGAACCCCAGGGGCTCACTGAACCCAGCCATAACCCCAGTTGTCGTCGGTGACCTTCGTCGGCGTTGCAATTAGTTGCCATCATCTTCCTTCTTTCGGGTCTGGCATCCATTCGTTATTCATTTGACTTTTGCAAATGTCAAAACGAGAGAGGGAGAGAACAATAAGCTACAACATCCTAGGCATACGAGTCATGCCTGGATTGGAATCCTGTAGTCCAAAAGTGCTCCAGACACTCAGCAACAGGATTGGATTGGATTGGGCTTCTCGAACTGTCGATTCGGACGCTCAAATATCGATTTGACGCACACCAAGGCACGAGCCGATGCGTCATCGTGCGTGTGGACGTACGCGTAAAGGATCTCATCGCTCGTAAGCGGATCCTTTTGCAGTGACAATTGTCAATTTTTAAAGAGCTTTTTTTTCTGAAGATTTAAACGGTGGGGGACAGCGAGAGAAATGTTGAGGACAGACTTGCAACCTGGTTTTTTTTCTTTTGACCTTTTTATTTCTTAAAAGTTGAAACAAATGGTTTTTAAGTAAATTTTCTAAATGATTTTTTGAATCTAAAATCATATGCATCGTTAGTGTCGTCATCTTTATCGTCCAATCTCATCAAAAAAATATAGACAAAAAACATCAGTTACAACCAAAAATCATCAGCAACAACATAAAAGAACAGTATCTGCACTCTCCAACTGTATTTCTCCTGTATTTCTCCAACTGTATTGCTGACTTTGGCGCATGGGGATGTTTCTGTGCTGCTTCTGCAACGTACGTGCGTGTATGAACGACCGGTCAAAACGAAACAGCGAACTTGGTTGACAGTGAAAAACCATTCGTAAACGTACGGGATTTGGACCGCAAGTGGATGGCTAGCTCCCGGTTTCACGTCGCCGTTTGTAATTAAGACGGAGTCAACACACACACACACACCCAAAAAAAAAACATTCAGGGCGCACGCGTGACATGAACGAATCCTTGCGGATCGATGCATGCATGGTCCAGTTTGGCTAAGATTTGGACATGTAGCCTGTGCAGCATAAATAGGATATGTGCCGCGCGTTTAGTAAATAGTTTGATATACTCTATCTTGAGAAATTAGGATTTAACCAACCTGAATATTTTTTAATAGGTATACTTTTATATTTTAGAGGGCAGATCCTGTGATATGATTGTAGCTACCATAAGCATTGGCACTGCCTGCAACTTTCTTGAAACTCACAATTTTGATTTGAGAATGAAGACTGTGGCTCAGAGATCAGAACGAATGTAATGCTCTTTGCTTTGTTTTTGCATTCCTGTTCTCTGTCAATGAGTCTATCAATGCCCTTTTAGGGTGTGTTTGGTTGGAGGGATAGGGTAGGATGGGATGGGATGATTCCAGTTTTTTGGGATGGGATGGAACGGGATGATTCTGTCCATGTGTTTGGTTCATGGTATGGGATGATTCTGTTTTTTGTTTGGTTAGTGGGATGGAGAAAAATGGAACCGTTCCGTCTCTTGTTTGGTTGGTGGGATGGGGATGAAAAGTAGGATATGCTAACCTGCTTGGTGAGGTTACCCCTTTGACATTTATTAGAATTTTTCCCCTTGATATTTATTAGAATTTTTTCCCCTTGACATTTATTAGAAATTTTTTCCCCTTTGACATTTATTAGAATTTTTTCCCCTTGACATTTATTACAATTTTTCCCCTTGACATTTATTAGAAAAATTTTTCCCCCACGTAGCCCTCCCTGGCCGCCTCCCGCGCCGGCCTCCCGCGTCGCCGCCCGCCGCCCGCGCGGGCCTCCGCGCCGCCGCTCGCTCGGATCCCCGCCGCCCAACCTCCCGCGACGCCGCTCGCGCAGGCCTCCGCGCCGCCGCTCACGCGGATCCCCGCCGCAGCCCACGCCGACCTCCCGCGCGGCCTCCCACGCCGACCACCCGCGCCGGACCTCCCGCGCCGACCTCCCGCTCCGGCCTCAAGCGCCGCCGCCCGACCTCCCGCGCGACCTCCCGCGACGCCGCCGCCGCCCGACCTCCCGCGACGCCGCCCGCCGCCGACCTCCCGCGACGCCGGCCTCCGCGCCGCCGCTCGCGCGAGTCCCGCCCAGATCTGGAGCAGGGAGGGGGAGAGAGGGGTGAGCGCACGGGAGAATGGGAGAGGGTGACCGTGACTTTGCTCTGGGATGGACTCGTCCGGGAATTTTTGTGGAATGGGATGATACCAAATTTTTGAGGAATATTCCTTTGGGAGGGACCATTTGCTTCCATTCCATTCTCCCCCATCCCACAATCCAAACAGCTGGATGACCTCAAAATTGAAATGGGACCATTCCATCCCTGGGACATCCTAGCATCCAAACACACTTAGTTCGCCATCTGTTACTCCAGTGGTCGGTGCGCAATGCATGTGCTATCTTTGGTGCGCTTGCTCATGCATACCCTGCTCCATGTACTTGCTGCAATTTCTTGGGGCTTAGTGCTACTAATGTTTGTCTTAGTTTACCTTTTGATATATGTGAATGCACATGGTCTCTGTTTATTTTCCCCTCTTGCCTTCTGAACCTACATATGGCGTACAGTTTGCTCTTGATGATTAATCCAGGCAGCAAACATTGGACCATCTGTGTACACATCTCTTGCTTGTGGCACTACCTTCGAGAACAAGATAGATATCTCCATGCTTATTCTGGCATCTTTTGCCTTTGCTGTTTGCTTATCCATGCAATGTTATTTTCCATATTTACTCACAGGGCAAACATATGTATACTGGGATAGGGCCACATTAAACTCTTGAGCCTCTCTTAGAAGGAAAGTGTTATGGCTACTGGCCAAACAGTATACTAGGGAACTAGTATAACGAGTATATGAAATGGACTCACTGCCTCCCTCATGGGCAGGCTATCCATGTGTGTGTGCGTGTGACCATAAGACCTTATTACAATAATGCCCCCTACAACTGAGCACTATACCGGGGGGGGGGGTATACATGCATTTTTACATGCCCTTACTGGGCTTTTCGGCTTGATAGGCCAAACGGATTTAGGTGAGGGTCATTCATACAATAGGAGCCTCTCATGGTAGAGGGCTTCATCTTGCACTGGTTGAAACCATGCAACCTAGGTCTTTGGTCCCCTCCGTCCCTTCGGCCTAGTAAGAAACTAGCATAGGCATTTGATTTTTTGTTTGTGGTCGGTTGCTGTACCGATGGGCATGTGTCCACCTGTGGTTGGGGCGTCGTGCGCCGTTAGGTCTGGCAGCATGAGTTCCCAAGGGGCACCCAAAAGCACCGTTGCGCAATTTTCGAAGAGACGCGAGGAAAAGACTTGCGGCTTTAAAGTTTGGCATCCTTGGCAAAACCGCACCTTCACTGTCATTCTTGTTCCTCTTGTATACATTGGTTGGTGCCTCCGCCCCCTTTTTTCTCTCTCTGTCGTCTCCGCTAGCGCCGCTCATTCCGCCGTCCTATGGACAGCCCAGCCGCAAGCGCACCACCCACCATCGCCTACCACTCCAGGTGAATGGCTCGCGGCGATGAGCGCCCTCGTTGGTCTGCTGTAGGCGCTTCGTTGAGCCACGGTGGCGCTTCTGGTCGTCGGGGCTCATTGTTGACCGATGTGGAATATGAGCTGGTTGAGCACGATCCATCGACGGCCAACAAGCGATGGAACATGGCGACAATGGTGAATGGCATGTGCACGAATATGCTGGGGCAAAGTCTGGCGACCGAAGAGCTAATTTGGTCTCTGGTTCACTAAGAGAAGATCACGGACCGCGACGCTGTTCAACTGCCCTCTGCTAATGAGACGGAGCCCCACCCGACGGAGTCAGAGACAGTCATATTTGCTGCGTACTTGGAGGTCGGACTGTGATTTCCCAAGTGATGTTCGTTGGCATGGTCTTGAGGGTTTATGGGTTGGGTTTGGTGCAATTGACACCGAATGCCATCGTTCGGTTGGCGGTGTATTGCTGGGCTTCCTGGATGGAGACGGTTTGGCTGAGCCCAGCACTTTTCGCCTTTCTGCATGACACACGTTGCCAGCTGAAGAAGCTCGAAGAGGGGTGAATACTCCAATTTTGGAAGCGTGAACTTTGTGCTTCGATCCGTGTGTACGAAGCTATTTTCGGCGAATGTGTCTTGGACGAAGTGGGAGTCGAGCTGAATACAGAGGTGGTTCTACCATCACGTGGAGGGTGGTAGTTGTTTGAGGTGGTCAGGGCGCCTAATGGACTTTGATATGTCCCCATTAGTGGTTGGAAGAGGAAAAAGCTTGGTAGTTGTCTGAGGTTGTGGCGAGGGATCGCGTGTTGGGCGACACCTCCTTGTTTGTGTGGAGTTCAGTGGAAGTTCTAGAAGGCACTCTATCCGAGCTCGCCGTTGTGGTCCCTCCTCGAGCGTTTGGGCCCAAGGGCCTCTGTTCGGTGGAGGCGACATCCGCGTGGAGTCCGGCGGAGATCACGCGAAGTTCGGTGCAGGTGACATTCGCACGAAGTCCAGCGGAGGGGACAACCACGAGGAGTCCGACAGAGATCGTGTGAAGTCTGGTGAAGACCGCACGAAGTTCGGCGGAGGCGACATCTGTACAGAGTCCGCGCGGAGATCATGCAAAGTCCGACGGAGGTGACATCCGTGTGGAGTCCGACGGAGGCGACATCCGCACGGAATCCAGCGGAGATCATGTGAACTCCAGTGAAGATCGAGCTTGACACTACCCTGAAGTGTGCCATCCTCACAAATAGCTCCTCATTACCACCGTACTTCCCGACAACAAGGGGATCGTAGCTGATGAGAATCGGCCTGATGAGAATCGACGAAGTGATAAACGTGAGGTGAGAAGTCCAGCATCGATGAAGTCACGACCGTGAGGCGGTTGGACAAGCGTCGACGAAGTCCAGACTAGGAGGTGGTCGTAGACGTCGACAAACTCGACCATGACATGGTCATCAGTGTCAATGAAGCTTCGACCCCGACGGGTTGGAAAACATCACCGGAGGAGCGATAGGTGTCGACGAAGTTAGCAGCGGGACTGGCGTTGATGAAGTCTCGACCACAAGGAGGTTGTAGCTGTCGGTGAAGACTTGACCACGGTGTGGTCATATATATTGACAAAGTCATGATCATGAGGTGGTCAGACGAGCGTCCATGACCACGAGGTGGTCAGACAGAGTCACAGAGTCGATGCTGACGAGGTCAGAGGCGCGGAGCTTAGGCCAACGAAGGTTGAAGGGCACAAAAGCCGGGGGAGGCAATGCGTAATCCCTGCCAAAGACGTGGGCAACAAGGCTCGACGTTTGCCGGCATTGTTCGGCCCGAAGGCCTAGCGCGGAGATTCATGGAGGCTCGGCGCAGCGCACGCATGCGTATTGATCAACGTGTTGTGGCTGACAACTGTACTCATGCATACAGAAATCTCGCGCAGAGGCTAGAGCCTGTCTTTGTCGTGTGTGGAGGCTGACTCCCTAGTGCTGAGATGACAGCGTGAGGGCTTGACATGGAGGTGGCCGATGCGGAAGGCAGTGGTGACTGCGAGGGCACTCAACAATGATGAGGAGTAGCTCGCATGTCTGACTTTTGTTACATCCAAACCCCTTGCAGTTACGATGGCGATGACATTGGGGTCGCTCGTGTTCCAGCTCGGCGTCGCATGCACTGGCTCTCAATAGTCCGCATGGTCAACGATGAAGGATGTGCTGCAAATACCACTGAGGTGCGAGCAGGCACAGCGGAACACCTTGGATGAGGTTGCTGAGTACGACACCGCTCCACTTCTGCAGGTGAAAGGGGGTAGTCGCCGGAAGCAGCTCCGGGTATAACAGCATTTGTATATCGTTATGAAGCCATTAAGCGTCAAGATGAACTTATCTGGGGTGCTCGTGATGTGAGCAACTATTCAACGTAGGAAGGTCCCTCCGGCGGTAGCCTTCTCTAGCGCGCTCCCTTGCGTAGCTTCTTATGCAGTCCCCACAGATGGCGCCAACTGTTGTAGCTTACAACAGGGGCTACAGGGTACCCTTCTCTATGGAGGTCGTAGCATCAAGAAAATGAGAGAGAGCTAGTAGTAAGAATGAGTGGACTTGGTCTCCTCATACCCCTTTTGGGGTTTATATACACTAGTAGTGTGCCCATGCTAACGCTACGGTAAAATACAAAACAAGATAAAATTTATAAAAAATAAAACGAACATCTCATATTTTTCAACCATCAATCTGACTGGAGCTATCCTGCAATATTGTTTCCAACAATTAGGATTGAATCAACCATGTATCCATCACCGGCTACAATTAGGATTGCGACATTTGATTCCATCGTCCGACTAAAGCCTAAGTACTCCTCAAGGACTAATTGTGTAGATGTTAAGAGAGAGAAGATCGATATGGACCCTCAGTCCGTAGTAAGTCAATTAATATCATAGCTAAAGAAAAGAATTAATATATAGTAGATGGCATTCGCCCAAATCTTGAAGCAAGCGCTGATCTCGCGAGGCCCCATTTAACAAAATTATCCCCAGTACCACCACAAAAGAGGTATAAATTGAAAGACGAGGTACAACATGAGGAAGACATGTGCGGCCAGAGCAACATATCTGTGGCATTAAATAGTATTTTCTAATTCAATGCTCTTTGCGTGGTAGTTAGCAATATTGCCCAAATCTTTTTCATTGCGTCTTAGCACAGCAATTGCATGATGTACTGAAGATGATGCACGCTCATACATCTTCATTCTTCAGGTGTAGTTTGAAGACTTGCTGTACTACAACATATTCAATCTAAAATGTTTCTTAATGCCATCAGGGTTCATGATGCTTCAGATTTGAGCACCCAGCACACCATCACCATGTCTTACTATAACCATGGCGTAGTTCTAGATTTTAGGGCATCATATACATATTTACACGTAGACATTTAGAAAGAAAGAAAAGTCAACAATATTTACAACTGGGAACACTGGGTTTTTCCCCCAATTCATACGAATGATCATTTCTGGGCATCTGACCCAGCATAGGATGCTGGGTTTGGCTTGAATTCCTTCTCGAGCTCTTCAATGACAGGCTCCACTGCTGCGTCGATCTGCTCACTGACCACTTCAATCTGTCATGGTGAGCAGGGACATATCATAATCCAAGGAAATTGGGACGGTAGACAATGAAACAGTCTTTAACAGTATGTAAGCAAACCATTGGTATTTATCTAGAATCTAGATGAAATGCATACTGATACTGTACAAGTTAGCTGGACGCCTGTAGAAAATTTGACATGAAGCTAGCACAGCTTGCTTGGAGACAAACCGTGGCAGCACTCTTTTTTCAGTACCAAGTTAGCACATGCTTTCCCCAGCCCCAAGTAATATATATTTCTTAGTATGCAGAACTGCTGAAAAATATTGAATCTGACCTCAGTTCCTTACAAGCAACAACTAACCTAAAGTCAGGAGCTACTACTCTGAATTGGTCAGAAATGTGTTTTTGTATAAATTATTTCTATGAGTAACTTTTACTAACATCTAATGAGAAAGAGCGGCTAATCACGAATCCGTGAACACATAAGATTCTCATTTATGCTGATTTATACCATGGAAACAAGTATATCATCAACTAAAGAGTATGGATAATGCATCACTGACCTTCTTAATGATGACTTCAACCTTATGTGCATTCTTATCCACTTCCTCAGCAATGTACTCAACCTCCTCAGCCACCTTATGCAGGGATCCATTCTCCGGTAGGGAATTGGCCACATTAGCAGCTAGCTTCTCTGTCACCTCAGCAGCGTGCTCCGCAACCTCCAAAGCAGTTTCCACGTTTTCTATCGCCTCGCCTAACAACAACAACCCAATCATTTCAATAAGAACTGGAGTATATGTTCATGCCTTCATGGTATTAGTAGATTGGAATTCACTTGGATTGTCAAATTTCAATAACCGATAAGCAATTCACGGACTATGGAGATGATTAATTCCGCTGTGGTTTGCAAATTTAGCAATTGTATTGTATGGATCTAAAGGAAACCAAACAAGATAGAGTCTGCATGCATGCACTCTGTGACTCGAATCAACAGATTAGCACTCCTCTGCGCAGAGAAACTGTTTAGCTGTCCTAAACAATCACTGTAATCTTCCTCTGTTCTAGTCAGAAAGTCAGAATGGTATCAAAGACGATCAAACATGAAATGAGCACATTGTTCCTTTGCAAGCCTGGCCCCTAATTAGCATCTTCGAGAAAAGAAGCCTAATTACATCTATCGAAAACAAAGTAGAGGAATTATTTCATATTTTCATTCCTCTAGAAAGTCTGTCATATAAGAAGTTCGCAACAAATTACTAATTCTTTCCCACACTTTACTCATTTTGCCTCTTTTTGTTTGCACTGTAATGAAGAAGCATGTTCCTTACCTCATTGCACTTTACAACATTGCAGAAGCATGTTCCTTACCTCATCAGTTTCATCTGAACTGATTTGGCTTGATAATTGCCGAATTTCTGGTGGGGTTTCTGATATAGTGCCACAGGATTTGAGATAATTTGCCTGGTGATATTGGAATACCATGAAAATTTCTGTTCAGCGAAATTGAGCATTACGTAATGTACCTCGGTATAATTTGCGAGGCTTCAAACTACAGAATTGCAAAAGTTGAAATTTAAATATTTAATAATGGCTATGCATATAAACCTAGAAACACATAACAAAATGATCACAGAACATATCAAGGTATTGCCTGGAAAATTCTATACCACACGCTCACAACCAGTAGAACCCAACCTACCTGAAGATTAAAATCTGAACTGATCAGCATAGTGTTCAACCACCTATATCATATATTTATATGACCAAAAGGTACAAAAAAGGGGGACTTTACAGGGTTATGCGTTGAACAACTAACAACTTGTATCTTAATATACTTTAATGAGGCCTCAAAGTTCAAAAATGAATTGCAGCAGTTCTAAGCTTTCCAATATACTTCTCATAGAAAATTCTGTCACATTCAGTGGAACATAGCCTTTATTCAGAGTTAAAACTTTGATTTTAGACTAAAAAGTAGAATTTCCAACCAGGTGTCACATACATCACAACAAGAAAGTAAGAAATGGCAAAGAGAGGAATTTTACAGGGCTGCCTGCTATTTACGTTCTAGTACTAAATAGGTCAAAACGTCTTATTAATCAGTGCATAACCCAGTTATAATTCGTAGCTTCAGTTTTGAAAAAAAATCACAACCATTGTCATCAAGGCATATAACTCACAATACAAAATACGATAATCACCTACCAAATCCCTATTCACACATTCCACGACAATCTTTACTAAGGAATATTCGGGGTGATACTGCCATACTGGTACAGCATGCTGAAAAGGCCCAAACCCAAATTCAGCACCAAAATACTATGCAGGCAGACCGTATTCGCAGTCTAGAATGCATTATCAGATTCAAGTAGTGTGCCCGTGCTAACGCTACGATAAAATATAAAACAAGATAAAATTTGTAAAAAATAAAACGAACAATCAGATTCATTAAGATTCACGTCTTATATATTGTATAACCAAATATTTTTGTTACATAATGAATATCACATAACGACTGATCCTTTGAGGAGACGACAACATCTTTGGACTCAACCACTGACGACTTTCTCCATCCCCACATCTTTGAATTGAAAACATATCAACCAGATTGCTTAAGTGTCAGCAGCCTACGACCACATGCTAGGCTGCTACGACCACCAAGACACAAGCTATGACCATCGCTAGCTTGCCACGACCACATACAACTCGCTATGACTTTATCGCACAAAGTCTACGACCTCATCCCAAGTCGTTCCGACCGATCGAAATGATGAACCAACAAATGCACGAGGTCTACGACTTCACCACGAAGCCATACGACCGATTTCAAGATGTCTACGACCACGTTCAAGCCTCTCAGGCACAACCGACCGCCTACAAGTACTTCCGACCGAGTCCAATGCCAGTCCGACCGCATACGACCGCCTTCGACCGTGTCTGGGGCTTGTCCGACCACAACTGATCGCTTCCGAGCGCATCCGATCACATCCGATCGTGTCCGTCTGCGATCCGACCACGTTCGACCGCCTCACAACGTGGTAGAGGTCCGCCGACTTTCCACGTGGTCGTAGTCGAGGACTGCCGATTATCGACCGCACCAGTCGAAGCCTCGACCACCGACTTCCTCACGCTAACGTGGTCATAAGGTACCGACTTCTCAACATGGTCGTACAATCGAGCTCCGACTTCCGACTGCTGTAGTCGTAGCTTCTGGTTACCAGTGAAACTTCTGAATATTAATTGGAAGGAACACCTGCACTAACAGAGTTTTATCTCAAATTTTTTTTCTATCTTTAAATTAACAAAATTAACATCTGCATGATATTATATATAATAATTATGGCATCCACAAGTTTACCATATCAGCATGTAAATACTTTTCGACCCTTGTATAATCTACGTCATCTTTATAGTTCAATGCCACCTTAGGGTCTCCGTCACGTTTTAGCAAGCTTAGATGTAAAGCTGAGATTAGATGTTGGTACCTTGGTGCAAAGCTTCTCAGCTTGCTTGTAGTCTTTCAGCTTCAGCTTGCAGGCAGCATTGTTCAAGTTGCAGGTGATCTTCAGTTGTTTGGATTGCTTCTTCTCATCTTCACTAAATGAAGTATCATACTCAATATACTTTGCAGCCTGGGATTAAATATATTTCTCATCGGTCAATCAGGCACAATAGGAAAATGAAGCAAACCTTAATTAGCAGCATAGTGATATTTACAGTTGTTAAACAAAAGGAAAACGCCAGACCTTCTCATATCGCTTAGAAGCTCTGGCATATTTTCCCAGTTTGAACAATGCATTCCCCTCTTCTTTCTTTGTACCAGCAGCCTCAATCTTCTCGGCATTGTTCAACTCCCATGACTCCTTATCCTGTGTGTCAAGAAAAATTGCTGTTCTTTAGACTGCACTCAAGAAGAGCAGCATTTGGGGGTACAGCCCCTTCCTCACCAGCTGCTGGTCTACCCTTCTCACCAAATCCATCTGCCATTGCAAGGCTCAAAAACCCGTCATCTTTTTCAAGAAAAGAAAGAGAAGAGTCATGCAAAAAAAGGGATTGAAATCAAAGAAGCTTACATTGAGGCTTAACCGTAAGGAGCACCTTCTCCGCTTTTTTCATGGTTTTGACAGCTTTGGCCAGAGCAGGACAAAAGTGCCCTGACACCAGATTTTTATTTTTTTGTAAGCAGTTCATTGAGCTCAACAACAGGACATGTACAGAGAGTGAGAGAATCACCATCTTTAACAGTAAACTCAACCCCATCAGACTTTGAGACAACAGCACCATCCTCGAGCCGAGCCTCATATTTCACTACATCAATGCAAATAGTCAGCGACACAAATAGCAAGGGTCAAAGCCAAAACTTGGGGACATTAGGGTAGTTTCTGGCTTTCTGCACCCCCTGAAAAGCGTTGGAGAAACAATTCTGGAATTACAACTTGCTTAAATTGATCATGCTGCCTATGTCTATTGGTTACTTAAGAAGCATTGTCTTCAATTCAATAATATAGGGATTTTAGTTACGTCCAGTAAACTTGGGGTAAACATTGACCATCACTCAGGGCATCTCTATTGGTTTATATGCATTTAAACACTGTGGACAGACAACAGGCAGGCCAGTTTAAGAGTTCAACATCACACACGACCAGCACCATGCAAGACTACGTCAGATGGCACTCGCCAGCAAATTAAGTCAATAGACTGACTGAAAGCAAAAACAAACACCTATTGAACAAATCAATTTTGTATGAACACGTTTTAACGAAATTGAAGCAACTATAAACAAGCAATTACATCGAAATGAATAGTAAACACACATCACAACTACCAATTCATGCAAAGCGATAGCTCATGACACCAAGTTAGGCCCATAAATAACTTCTTGATGGCAAAATTTTTAGTACAACCACCAAACACAAATCAATTTTAGATAAGCCAATAGATATACTATCATAAAAAAAACCCTCAAATATACACATAAAACAAAAGGAAAAACAAGATTTTGGTGGCCCAGATCACCAAATCAGGGGTGGATCACAAACTACCGATCCAGATCACAAGCAAGGACGAACCATCCGTTGGATCAGTGAAAGAATCTAAATAGATTCACCACATAGACGACAAAACAACCCAAGCACAAATGTTTCCAACCTAAAACCCTGGATCTCGACAAGAAAAACAGAGGAGAACATAGAAATCAAACGTGAAACATGCATTTTTATTCCATGATTTGATTCGATCCATCAGACTAAGGCCGTGACTTTTTCCAAGGACCCAAATTCCAGATCACAAATCCCACTTACCAAAGATCACACGACCGGAGAATCAACCCATCTCCAAGAACCCCGCTGCCCAAGACCGCCCCCCCTCCCACCCACCCACCCAACCCAGATCACACAGTACACCCTACCATTCCCACCCAAAAGAAATCAAGAACACGAATCCAATCAAGGAGCAAGGTTTGCACGCGCGCGCGGAGGATCTGCTCACCTGTTGATGGTGGAGGCCATGGCAACCACCGGCGACACCCCATTGGCCCTCCTCCGCGCGTAGCAGGAAGGGGATGGCGACGGCGAGGCCCTGTGGGACGCCCTTAACGCCATGGTCGCTCGCCTCACCACCACCTTCCGCCTGGTTCTCGCGAGGCTCCCGCAAATTCTCGATGCGGATGGACGGATTCTTCGCGCGTAGCAATTCGAATTTTATCTTTAACAGTAAACTATGCTTAAACACGTCAAAGGCAAAACTACCCTAATGTCCCATAAGCAATTCGAACTTATAAATGGCAGCATAAGAGAACTGAACTACAAATTTCTACTAAATCCACCACTAACTCTGCATCCCACAACGAACCATCAAAACCCAAAGCAAGGCATGGACCGGATCAAACGGAAACACATAACTATCTACGGATTTGAGAGGAGGCAGGAGCACGGGTACCTTCGACCTCGTCGCCGACCTCGGGGGTCTCCCACCCCTCGCCCTCCTTGAGCAGCTTCTTCTTGAGGCCCTGCTTCCCGACCTCCTTCTCCTCGCCTACCTTCATCACCGGTCCGTCGTCGCCCATCATCATGTAGTCGCCGCCGGCCGCCGGGATGTCGAAGTCTTCGTCCATGGCGGGGGCGGGTGAGATGTGCGGCTAGGGATCTCCAGCCGGATCCGGGCGGGAGTCGGCCTGGCGACGGCAGTTGAGACGCCTGCGGTGCAGATGACGACTCGGCCTCTTTGCGGACACTGGCGGCGCGCCTCCCTGGTCCGAGCAGTGACGGTGGAGTCGGCCGGATCCACGGGCGAGGAGGCTGGCCTGACGGAGGAGACGGCCGGATCCGGGGCGGGCGGCGGTCGGCGCGACCGGAGAAGGCCCGGAGAAGGTCGGATCCGGGTGGTCCATCCAGATCCGATCTGGATGTAGTGAGAGCACGAGGAGGGTGCGCTGGGGTGGAGACGGGTATAGGAGGCGGCGGCGGCGGCGCGGGGTGGGGGCAGGAGGAGGCGGCGGCCTCGAGCGCGGGGTGGGATGTGGGAGGCGGCGCGGGGTGGGAGGGAGGGGAGGAGGCGGCGGCGCGGGGTGGCAGGGCAGGGGAGGAGGGGCGATGCGGGGTGGGGAGGGAAGGGGAAGGAGGCGGCGCGTGGGGAGGGAAGAGGAGGAAGGAGGAGGTGCCGGCGCATGGGGGCGGAAGAGGAGGTGGTGCGGGATGGGGAGGGAAGGAGGCCGCCGCGGCGGCGGGTGGGATCCATCCGAGAGCGCGGAGACGAGGCGAGCACGAAGGCGGCGATCTGGGTGGGAGGCTAGGGTTTGGGGCAGAGCGCAGGGGGAGGGGAGGGGAGAGGAGGGAGACGCCGTCCTCCCGTACCCCCCCAGCAGGAATTGGGCGCAGGGGGCGGTGCGTGGCGTCGGTAGGTACCGGTTCAATGATGATGCATGAACCAAATAATTTTGGTCTTTGGATTTTCAATGAGTAAGAGAAGAAGACTTGAGGAGAGATCTAGACCATCCATTTGAATGAAGTTGGAACCTTTTGGTACACAAATCTGGGTGGACTTAGATTAGGCATGACTGTAGGGGTGGTTGATGGGGTGGATTTAGTAAAGAAAATTTTGGTGTATTATAGAGTAGGGTAGATGAGTGAGATAGGATGAAAATTTTCCATCATACCCCTTAATAGTTACAAAAGATAAAGATAAATTAGTACATTTCTTTATACTATTAAAGTTATACTATTGAACCTACTGCAAGGCTTAGTCATTTAGAACTAGGCCACCCCCACAACAGACACCTTATCAGTGCATCTTTAATTTGCACATTAATTCATATAATGCTTTATTTTTTCTTAGACCAGTCATTTCCTCTGCACTGTTACTGTCACCAAGCTAATCCCTGGATGCTTCTTTGTTCCTTGTATATAGGTAAGCTATATGTTATTCAAGGCATCAATAGAAAAAAACCCCAATTTTTCAAGCCTCTTTATTTTCAGTGGCTTCGTAATGGTCGAGTAATTCGAATAGCAGCCAAGATCTTGAGAAAATCCAATTTAATAATCAATAGGTTTGGATAAAGAATTTATGCAATATATTCTCATACTGACAAGTATATGCGAAATATATCCCTTTTCAGTTAAAAGTTTTTGCAATTTTCTAGTTAGGGACCAGATTTAGATTGTTAGCAAAGGATCTACTACAAATAATTATTAGCCAAATTAGCCGGCTGTATGGATTTGTTAGCCTTTCAGTTGGTAATACTTCTGCTAGCTCTTTGGACTAGCTGGGTCCAGATTTAATTGCCAGGCAAAGGATTTTCTACAGTCACATGTGGTTTGCCTCTCAAATGGTAACTTAGGCACACTCCTAAGTGATGGATGAATGTTCAGGATTTCTATTAGCAATACTTGAGTAAGCTCAACAGTACATTTTCACTGATGGTTACTTATCAACACTTTTACACCTGATTTGCACCCCAAAAAGTATGTGAAGTTTTCAATTGTTTTGACATGTATGTCACACATACATCGAAACATCATTGTTATTTTAAAAATTTCAATGTTTTATACCTACCAAGAGTGGCATGGCATACTTGCAAGTGGACTGTCTTTGGTGCTAGTCTTTGAAATGTATGTTTTACACCGTATAATGATGTAAGTTGATTTTTCAGCTAAATCTGTTTACTTAACCAGTTTCGGAAAGGAAAGGCACTGGCAGCATCCAGAGCGTGCGATCTTTTGAACACTTCAGTTATCACACTTAAGTGCAAGAATTTTTCTTTAGGAATTGTTTTACTCTAAATTAGAAGTAGGGTAGAAAATGCTGTGTCAATGATAACGGTCAGTACCTGTAATGGGCCTTCAATGGTCTGGTGAGAAGAAGTCTTGGGCCCTCAATGGTCTGGCGAGAAGAAGTCTTGGGCCTTCAATGGGCCGAGCTCTAAGGCCTTAAATAAGCCGAACAGGACATTCTGGGCCTGAACGGTAGTTTTTACGCCTACAGGGCCTTAAATGGGCCCCAAAAAGTATTTTAGGCATTGGATGGGCCTAGCAAAAGATAATATGGGCCTTAAACGGGTCGACTAGAAAATGTATTGGGCCTCAAATGGGTAGACAGAAAATATTTTTGGTCCTTAGATGGGTCAAGTGGAAGATAACTTGGGCTCTATATGGACCGTTTGTTTGGGCCTCAAATGGGCCTAGAGGAAGATACGTTAGGCTTAGATGGATCAGTAGTAACTTGGGCCGTAAATGGGCCGCTTGTTTAGTCGGCCTAAAGGGCGTGGAGTAGTAACTTGGGCCGTAAATGGGCCGAGAGTATATCCAAACTTCAATGGGCTCCTTGTTTCTGTGGGCCTCAAATGGACCGGCGTTTCATTTCTCTACCAAAAAAGAAAATTTAGGGTTATAGAGTAGCCTAGCTGACTCAGAAATATCAAGAAATCACTTTGTGAATCAAAACATATAGCAAAAGAGGTGAAGGAACAAACTGCCGCAAGGCCAAAGCAGTCAAGCGGATGCTAATAACTATGTGTGTGTTGCAGGCATGCAGCATGAATTACAGCAGCCTAGCCATATTCTTTTAGGGGCATCTTCACCACAGCATGCATCAAGTCCTAAATCTAAAACATATGCTTGCGTAATAAAAACTAAATTATCCCAACCAGCAACTTTCCTTTAAATTTGTAACGCCCTAGGGTCCAAACCGGATCAGACCTAACCACATTCTGGATAAACCACGCACACGTAGCAACCCGTTTGCACTTTCGTCCTCGCTTCGTGTAAAACGGTTAACCGGGGGTGCTACCATTGGAACTCCTAGGCTTATATGTAAGTGTTTTTCAAGGTAAACTAGCAAGGTGGGACTAACCCAGAAATTAATGTGCACACATACATGAGCCAACATAGGCCAATGTGTCACATACACCCCTCTCAAAGGACCCGACATTCTCGTCGGACCAACATACCCACACCGGGGCAAATGATAAGAATCTCCTCTCTTGGCACATGTCTATACGTTCAGTGCCAGCACATATGCCATGCCGTGTGTCCGCTATAGGCCCACACGCGCCATGCGCCATATGCCCGCGCCCCTGACCCGTACGCACCTATGTAACCGCGAGAGTCGGCTCTGATACCATTTGTAACGCCCTAGGGTCCAAATCGGCTCAGACCTAACCACATTCTAGATAAGCCACGCACACGTAGCAACCCGCTTGCACTTTCGTCCTTGCTTCGCGCAAAACGGTTAACCGGGGGGTGCTACCATTGGAACTCCTAGGCTTATATGTAAGTGCTTCTCAAGGTAAGCTAGCAAGGTGGGACTAACTCAGAAATTCATGTGCACACACACATGGACCAACATGAACCGGGGTGTCACAAAATTATTAATATAAATCATCAGGCTTAAACTAAGAAATAACGAACTCTTCCTATTCAAAACATGTGGATAAACAATAATCATTAGGTAACTTTGCACGCACTGTACAAGTCTAAATTCTGATGTATACGATTTACACACTAAAAAGTAAATTATCCTAACAAGCATCTTTCCTTCGAATTGACAATATAACCGTTAAGGTATCGACTAAAGAAACTCACCATACCACAGCAACAGCAAAATCATCGCGATACCTTCAGGTGGCTAAACTTGTTATTTACCACAGCGGCAGCAAAGCGAACAAAATCATTGATCACAGCACCTGCAATGATAATTGTAACACCCCGGCCCATGTTGGCCCATGTGTGTGTGCACATGAATTTCTGGGTTAGTCCCATCTTACTAGCTTAATTTGAGTATCCCTTATATATAAGCCTAGGAGTTCCAATGGTAGCACCCCCAGTTAACCGTTTTGCGCGAAGCGAGGACGAAAGTGCAAGCGAGTTGCTACGTGTGCGTGGCCTATCCAAAATGTGGTTAGGTCTGAGCCGGTTTGGACCCTAGGGCGTTACAAATGGTATCAAAGCCGACTCTCGCGGTTACATGGGCGCGTGCGGGTCAGGGGCGCTGGCATATGGCGCATGGCGCGTGTGGGCCCGTAGCGGACACACGGCATGGCATATGTGCTGGCATTGAACGTACGGACATGTGCCAAGAGAGGAGATCCTTATCATTTATCCCGGTGTGGGTATGTTGGTCCGACGAGGACGTCGGGTCCTTTGAGGGGGGGTGTATGTGACACCCTGGCCCATGTGTGTATGACATAAATTTCTGGGTTAGTCCCACCTTGCTAGCTTACCTTGAGAAGCACTTACATATAAGCCTAGAAGTTCCAATGATAGCACCCCCGGCTAACCATTTTGCGCGAAGCGAGGACGAAAGTGCAAGCGGGTTGCTACGTGTGCATGGTCTATCCAGAATGTGGTTAGGTCTGAGCCGGTTTGGACCCTAGGGCGTTACAATAATAAATAACCAAAGTTCAATTAAAAAGAACATAGTGACTAAAGATATCAGAGAAATAAAATAGATCGGAGAAAACATGGAAATCTTACTTGATGCAGAGGTGATCAAGCTTTTGAGGCTCTGACAGGCATTCCAACTGTTTAAAACAGTATTAGGCATGGAGTCATTCTTGACAATTTTCACTTGTATTGGTATCTCCGCATGCTAGCCTTTTGAATTTCTACGTTAAAGTTGAACGATACAAAAAGAGTCCACAAGCCTCAAGAAGGTTGCAGGACACATCTATGCAATGATCACATTATCCACGCAAGTCTGAAAGATAACAAAAAAAAAACATGAAATAGTCTGGCTGGCTACATATCTAATTTCAACACCCCTTCTCTCCCCATGTTTCCATAAACCGGCATCACATTGCAGATCAGCGAGCATATAATAACTAAACATTGAAGAACTGCTTCCTATAGTAGAACTATCAGAAGTCAGATCATCGAAACTTATTCACATTTTGTCTCTTGGAAATTTTGACAGGCAAAGCTACACTATCAATTGTCAATAACGTGAATGCTGTCTCTTGCAATTACTAGTCTTTGTTATTTGTCACTACTATTGCCCGTCAACCCTTATTACTTTTGTCACCGATAACAACAAATCTATCTCTCGTGAGGATTGCGTACTCCATATAAGCATACCTCTATGTAACCCTATCTTTTATCTCAGAAATAATAAAACCCTAGTTCATGTCTACTTTACCTTTCATTATTTGCCTTACTTTCTCTTGCTAATTCTTACTCAAATTTCTCCAATTGCATTCTGAAAGTTACCCAAATTTAGGCCTAATTCCCTTAGGTCCTGACACAATCCAACCCAAATGAACATTTGGGCTTTTTTTTGTGTCTTATGGCTGAAAAGCACTGTAGTTGAAAAACACTGTAGCTAAGCTACAGAGGCTTATTTGGCATAATTAAATTTAAAAAATTTAAAAAATATAAAAATATGTTAGCCCGTTACGTATAATACAAACAAATACGGGAAAAAAGAACCGGCAAAAAAGCTCAACAAAAAGCTAAAAGTTCAGAAAAAGACGAAATTTATGAATAGTGAAAAATAAGCCGGAAGCCAGAAGCTGAAGCCAAAACGAGCGGAGTCTATTCACACAACCTAATCGGACCAAACCCCCAAATCCCGAAGCAGGAGAGCACAAGCATCGCAAAACCCTAGGTGAGATGCTAAATGGTGGGTTAGGAGGGAGAGGGAAGTGGTAATTTACCTTATTCGACACCACGAATGCTAGAGGAGAATGCACCGCGGGGCAACATTAGGCCATCCCACCGTAGCCGGAATCCCAGATCCCTGCCGGTTTGCTGATGATTTGTTGGAGGCTTGGAGCAGGGGAGGTAGAGGAAGGGATGGGAGAGGTTAGGGTTTTCAGGGGTGAGAGCGAGGGCGCACGGTGCGAGAGAGATGGGAAATCATATCAACATCTGTGGAACCGAATGATGTGGCTCTATGAAAGCAAAGTCACGGCTTTTTCATACCGTGACTATGGTTAAAAAGGCATCTGATTAAAAAAGGCTTCAAGTGCAGTGGGCTAGTATTCTCCATAGCTTCAAGGATGACAAAGGCCGTCACGTCACCCATTAGGCCTAACTTGGATGGTAGGCCCAAAAATTTACTAGGCCCACACATCACTTTAGAGAGACTCCATGCAGAAGGTGACGGCGCGTGGGATTGGCTGTTCCATTACGTAACATCTACGATATTTACTTATGTTAGAGCAACTCCAGCAGGAGCCTTCAAATCAGAGCCCCTACTTTTGAGGGCCCTGTTTTTTGAGTTAAACTCCAGCAGAAGCCCTCAAATCAGGGCCCTCAAATTCATTACAACTGAGAATGACATGTAGGGCCCACTCCAGCAGACACCCGGCACCTCCCACCGCATCTTCCCCAGTGCCGACCTCCCGCGGTCCGCCTCCTCCGTCGCGCGCCTCACCTTGCGCGTTGCCAGCGGTCCACGCCGCCTCCCCGAGCTTGGCGCCGGTTCTTCTCCTCCGCGGCGCGGCAGCAGCCTCCCGCCGGCGCCTCCCCGCGCTCGGCCACTCGGCGGCGCCTCCTGTGCGTGCTGCCCCGAGGGCGCCTCATGGCGGCGGCGGCCTCGTCGGATCCGGGCTCGGCGTCGGCGACGGCGGCCAGATCCGGCTGGATCCGGCCGGATCTACTCGGGGCGATGGCGACGGCGACTGCGCCTCCTCCTTCGGCTCGACCTCCGGCACTCGGCGCAGAGGCCGCTCCTTCCACGGGCGGCGGCGGCGGCTTCTCGGGGACGGCAGGGGAGGGGGCGGCGGCGGGGGAAGGAGCAAGGAGGGAGGCGGGGAGTCGGGGACGGCGGGGTGGGAGGGAGGGGGACGGGCGGAGGCGGGGAAATTTCAGCAGCGGGAAAAAACGGAAGGATGAGGGCCAGAGTAGGGGGCCCCTGGGAATGAGGGCTGAAGGGGGGATTTTAGGGGCTCCTCAAATTTGAGGGCTCTAGTAGGGGCCCTGCTGGACCTCTATTTTTGCCTCAAGCCCTCAAATATGAGGTTTGAGGGCTCAAGTAGGGGCCCTGCTGGAGTTGCTCTTAAGAACTAGGGTGGAGGCAGCAGGGGTGCTCGATATGCCCCAGCATGTCCAAATTTTTTCAAGGGTTCAGTTCAGCATTTGGCTCATAATATATTTGTAGTACTTTGGTGTGCACCCTCTTTGAAGCCCAACCCACGGTCTGCTCATGCTCCCCACCAGCCCACAACCACCTCAATCTCCATTCTCCACTATTCCAATTCCTCCACCAATTTCCCAACCCTAATTCTCTCATCTCCTCCCCACTTGGCACTGGTTGGCTACTCGGCGATTGGTGCAGCGTGAAGAGGAGGAGTAGCAGGCAGCATGGCGTGGGAGTGGGGGCACAACGTGGCATGGGAGTAACGGGCAACAGGCGATGAGACACGGTGCAGGAGTTGGTGAACAGCAAGCGACGTAGCGGGAGAAGGCACCAACACACAGCCACAATAAGTCAAGACTCTCGCCGACCAACTCTGCCCCTGGACTGCCAGAACACTGATATGATCATCGACAACACCTAGTTCCTCCCCTTCTTCAACACTCTGCATGAGCTTGTTGGCCTGTTCGACGCCTATGTGCGAGTTCTGGAGCTGCGCTCGGCTTGCATCATCTCCGACTAGTGTAACCCGTGGGTGGTCGGCGTCTCTAGGAGCCTTAGCATCCTACGGAGGTTCTTCCATGGGCCGTCATGTTTCTTCTCACTCTGCGATATCAATGCTGCCGTGCACGGGCTTCATGGGTGACGAGCAGCGTCCGCACATCATGCAGGAATACCAGTGCCTGTAAAGGTGACTAAGGCCTTGGCCCCCCAACTTCTTCAACACGTTACAATGCGAGGCATTGCGTGATGAGGCCATGGCGGCCATACACATGGCCGAGTGCATGGTGGTGAACACCTTCTTAAACTTTGAAGTCCAATTCATCGTGTGCTACAAGATGTCACTCGGCAAGTCAGTATGGGCGCTTGTGTCGTTCTGCTTATACAACCAGGACGCCGAGACCATGGCGTCGTGCGGAAACAACGGCGTTATTGACTAATGCTCAATCATCGTGAGGCTATGAAAGCTTATGAAATTATGCGTGTAAAATGTGCATTTCCATTAAAAGATTTCAAGCTCCGCCGCTGAACTTAAGAATGTAAACGGCAACAAAGAACCCTGTATAAGTCACGCATAGGGATGCATGTGTTAACTCGCACATGAAAGAGAGAGAGAGAGAGAGAGAGAGAGAGAGAGAGAGAGAGAGAGAGAGAGAGAGAGAGAGAGAGGAGAGAAGCATCTCTCGTAGCGTTCAAAAGAGAGAATCTCAAATATGCTCTCCGGGTACGGACAAGCCCGATGGCTTCTAAATGCTTGTACTTGTGCAACTAAACTGGCCAACTTCGTATTAAAATCGCGTATCGGACATGGTTGAAAGAAACTTCCACGGCCTCGGCGCCAACTTGGGCTACTAGTAAGCTAGTGCATAGTGGCTAACACTGAATCGTGCATCTTCGGTGTAACTATTTTTTGACAGCTCCTTGCTTGGCCATATATCATATGTACTTCCTCGTTGTTTGATCACCTAAGTGAAATTATGCATAGCAAAGCAAAGATCTTGCATCCGCAGTGAAATGTTTACAGTTTTACAGCTTCAAGTGTAGGTGAAAACGTCTGCAGATTGTACAACCTAATTAGGCGTTGGTGAGTGTTCTCTGTCTCCACGTACAGCCTAGCTACTGCACCGCAATGAATCGGTCGAGAGGGCGAAGATAGGGGCGGAGCTAGGATTCAGACATAAGGGCCAGACAAATAATAATTATTTTTACTAAGAAAATGATAATTATATAAAAATATAATATAACAATACAGAAGAAAGTTACATTTTTATTAATTTAAATTTAGCTCTGTGCCTATCAAAATCATAGATGTTAATAATTTAATCAAAAGTAAACTTTGATCACTCTTAAAGGGCCAAATAAATATTTTACAAGATAATTACTAAAAGCTAATAAAGGGAAATAAAAATACTGGCCGGGGAGGGCCAGGCCGTGCTCGTCCCCTTGTCTCGGCCCCCACCCACATATGGAGGAGGGCCAACGTGCCAATCACCAGGCGTACGACTTCAATTTGGACGGCGACTCGGAATCTGCAGATCACCGTCGCATAGCATACGCGCGCATGCAGTCCTACCGGAGTAGTAGCAATCAGTGTTCCCGTACGTGTTTGGTCAAGTGTCCTCGCAACCTCCACATCACAATAACAACGATCCATCGTACGCTAGATTCCCATCAAGCACATAAAAACATCGACGAATTCAATCTCTGCACACATCATCATGGCAACAACTCAACAAGCTAGTATACTTGTCTTGAAGAGCCGGAGAAAACGTAATAACTACTTGATATGCATGGAAGAAGAAACAAGCTAGCTATACATCGACATCACTACACGCTCCACAACACATTGATATGCATGGAAGAAGAAACAGGCTAGCTATACATCGACATCACTACACGTTCCACAACACATTGATATGCATGGAAGAAGAAGAAACAAGCTAGCTATACATGTCGTACAACGTACTGACTTCCTAGCTACTTGCCGACGAAGACGGCTTCCCAGACGTCCTCGAAGGCGGCGAGGATGGCCGGGTGGTGGCGCGGCGAGTTGAGGGACAGGTACGACACCAGGAGCTCGCCCATGCCCTCGGCGCCGCAGATGCGCCGCTCGACCACCATTTCCACCATCGAGCTCTGGAAGTCCGCGTACGGGTTGTGCGATCGCTTCACCACCGCCATGCTGCCCGCCGCGCCCACGACGCCGCCGTCCTTGTCAGCCTTGTTCGAGTCGGCCTTGTCGTGCTTAGGCTTCGCCTGCGCGGACACCACCGACCGGAACGTGTCGGCGGGCTTGGAGCCTCTCGGCGGCACGCGCCTCGGCGCGCGGCGAGGCGGGTTCTTGTGACGCTTTGACCTGCTGCTATTGTGGCCGGTGGTTTTGTAGAAGTCGGAAGTGGAGTCGGAGGAGAAGCTAAGGGAGGAGAAGAACGTCGACCTCGTCTCGGCGTCCTCCTCGCCCCTCTCCCCGTCGCTGCTGAACGGCGCGAGCTCGTCGTCGGTGACGGTGGAGGACGAGCAGCTGTACGACGGCGAGCGCGGCTTATTGCCATTTCCATTGCGAGCCCTGCTCTTGACCTTGACGTCCTTTGCCACCAGCATCGGCGAAGGCAGGAGGGCGGCGGCGACTGAACGGGCGGAGCGACGGGTACTGATGGTGCCGGCGGCGCCGACGCCGGAGCAGTCGATGGAGATGTGCACAAGAGCCTGCGCACTGTGCCGGCGCCGACGCCGGCGGCTGCCGTCGATCTTGGACCTCGGTTCGTTGGCGCAGGGGCCGGCAGCGGGAGGTGGTTCATGGAGCGAGCTGGCGGCGCTGGTGGCCGGCGCGGCATTGGTCTTGGCGAGGCTGACGAAGGTGGTGGCCGAGGTGGTGGTGCAGGAGTGGAGAAGGATCTGCGCGAGCCGCTGCTTAAGCCGGCCGCCCACGCCCACGCCGTCGCGCCCGGCCTTGTCATTGCGACTCTGCTTGTCCATGAAGACTATTCAAGTATGCGTCTAGCTAGCTCGTGGTTTTGGTTTCCTAGCGTAGTGAGTAGAAGAAGCACCTAGATGTATTAGCAGCTGCTTGTATAGGTTTTGCAGACGGCGTGGTGGTGGGGCTTAAAATCGCCATCGTCTGTCGCGCTCGCCAGACGCTCGCCAGATTAATTATTGGAATGTCTATACAACATTCGATTATTTTTGAGAATAAAATCAATCAGATTGATTTGAAGCGTTAGATAGAGATTCAACGGATCCACCCATACAAGCCCCCCTCCAAAAAAATGATACCCCTAAAAAAAATGATCTGGGATGTTGGATCTCTATCTAACGGCTCAAAATCTAACTAGTTTTGTTCTAAAAAATAGTCGAATGTTGTATAGACACTCCCATTAATTATTGCATTAAAACTAAAATCGTTGCAATATGTACATTTTGCAATAAAATTAAAATCGTTGCTAGACGTTGCAATAAACCCTGTGGTAATAGAACAAAAAATAAATCATGGTGATAAATTATCATATCACAATACTGTTGTGATAGCATTCTATCACCACGAACAGAAAACATTGCAACACATACATATTACCACGATTTACATTCTATGGCAATAGATTAATGCAATGAGTTAGATTTTGCGGTAATAGCTTAAAGTAACGCGTTGAATTTCGTGACAATAATTTAATGCAACGTGCTGAATTTCGTTTAATAACTTAATGTAACGCTCCAAATTTTGTGGTAATAGCTTAAGCAACGTGTTAGATTTCGTGGTAACAGCTTATTGCAACACACCAAATTTCGTGGCAATAGCTTAATACAACGGATTAAATTTTGTGGCAATATCTTAGTGCAATAGACTAGATTTTACCACAAATTAAATTTATATTACTATACATATATAAATATATTTCACATTAATTGTCGATATCTTTTTATATGCTCAACAGTAGACGAATGACTAAAATAAGAATGCTTGGTATTTTTCTCTTTTTGTTTATATATACATTACAATATATACTTAATATATACAAAAGATTAAAACAAGAATGCTTGATATAATTCTATTGCTAGAGCCAATGCAAATTCTGAAATACAATTAATTGGGGTATTCTATTGACTACAGATCGACAAGATACTAATCACTTCTATGGTGACGACCAAACTCGAATTAGATGGTGCAACTATGCCAACCTGCAAAATAGTTAAGAAAGATTTAATTAAACTTAGATTTGTACATGTGTTAAGAGTAGTGACTTCCAAATCATATATTAAAAGAGAGTCAGTCATATTGGTTTTTACCTCATCTACATTTGGCTCTGCAGCTCCTTTTCATTCTTCTCTCTCTTCAAGAAGGATTGCATTTTGACTGCCAACAATTGGATACAATATGTATGCTTTCGTGATGGTAAAACACAAACCAAACAAACCAACACTTAGTGTAGAGTTTATGGACAGACCGAAAGCATAAAACATGCAAATCATTAATATGCAACTACGAGAATTGGTTCCAAGCGTAAGGAGGGAAGTAAGTTTGTTACTGAACAAAACAAGACAGCAAAGTAGTCGCATGTGTTTGATTCAATTTAAGAACTAATGATGGATATTAGGACCAAAGTTAGTCTTGCATCAGCATTAGACAATGTTAGCTTTTAAGTGGTCAAGTGGGAACAGTCACATTTAGATTGAAACAAAATTAATTAGGATTTCCTAAAAAACAACTAACCAAGGTCTGTCTGGATCGTTACCTAGTTTTTGCAATTGACCCAAGTACCAAACTCAAATCAATCGCGCTGGCCGGTAGAAAATATAGAGAAAGTAAAATATTCTAATTTGAGCAATTAATTACAGAAAACATGTACATGATGATAAATGGTCCCAAAATGCAAAAAAAAATTTGGATGTGCAAATATGACGCATGTCAGGCATTAGCAATGGCATGGTCAGAGGTGGGGTCCCGGGTTCGGGGATGACCTCCGCGATGGACGCATGATTCTGACGGTGGCGGTTTAGCAAGATGGGGCGGAGGGAGTGAGATAAAGAAGAGATTGGGGTGATGCTATTTATATTCGTTGCAATACAATATAAATATCACAACAATATAAAATCATGGCAATATGTTCTCTTGCAACAATATATTGCAATAATAAGTATTATTATTGTCACGAATTACTTTTTCGTGGTGATAAGTGTATTATATTACCACGAGTTTTAATTGTTGTAATATCATATCGCAATAATATGGAATTGTTGTAATAGTTATTAGTTAATGCAATGATTTATTTTTTGTTGCAATACAATCGATTTATTGCAACGAAAATAAAAAATATCATAACAACTTAGAATTGTGTCAATATAACAAATTTATCGCAACAAACAAATAATTCGTAGCAATAAATTTAACTATTGCAATGAAATGTATTTCACTGCAATTTTTTATTGCAATAGTTAGGTATCAAACCAGTAGCATTGCATGTGGTACGATTATTAACATGCACTCACTATTATATAATGGGGGTATTCATTTAGACTGCGGCTTATGGCTTTTAGTGGTGGTTTATTAGTTTAATGAATAGTGGTTGATAAAAGAAGCTAAAATCAAAAGTCGGTTGAAAAATCGAAAAGAACAGGGTCAATATGTACTACTCCCTCTGTTTCGCTACATTTGTCCATGGCTTCAAGTGTATCTATTTTGATAGGAATTTAGAGTGTACTTATTACGACTTTTCATTCTCTACCCCTATTTAAATGCTTTGGAATAGGTTAAGTATCCGCGGTATGACATTTAATAGTGATATATATGATCATTTCTCATTAACTATCTCTTAGATTTACTTTTTCCTTGATCTATGCTCATGATGGGTTATGTATAAATATAGTGAGACAGAGGGAGTAGTATTTACCATACTCTAACTCAAGGAAGAAAATTTTCTGGAGGAGGACCTTGAAAGGTGAGGCTTAGGGTCCTCCCTAGATTTCACAATGTGTTTCTACCACTAATCTCAAAGAAAGGCTAAGTTCTCCCTTCCTCTCCCACACCTCCCTTTCTCTTTCCACCTTCCTACCTTTTTGGCAATGCCCGGTGAGGCAAGGAGGTGGCAAGCACATGGCGGTGGCATGGGCCGATGAGCGTGTGGTGGTGTCCAGCAAGAGCGAGCACATCGGGCAAGTGCGAGGAGGTGGTGGCATCCGACAACATGCACGGTTCCCACTGACGGTGAGCGCATCTCGGTAGTGGCCTCCGGCGAGGGCGCCCAATGGTGGCGTGGATGGGCGAGCACGCTGCGGCGACGACATGAGCTGGCGAGCACGTGCAGCATTATCTTCCTCCATATCTGTGGACGCGACAGCCATGGAGTATGGAGAGAGATAGAGAGGTGTTGGAGAAGAGGAGAGAACAATTGCTTTCAGATCTGTGACTATGACTACATGTGGCAAAAATCGGAGAGAGACCATAAGAGGAGGGATTCAAGGTCCTCCCCAGATAATTTTCTTCCCTAACTCAACCAGCCAGTCCTACGTACCCATAAAGTTTGGCATGATTGGTCTAGTCGAGGTTGATAATCTAAGGGTGAGTTCATTTGGGCTACGACTTATGATTTTTGGTTTAAAAATTTGAATTATGGATATTTGCGAGAGAGTACGGAGAAAGATAATCGCGTACTCGCGTGCAATTTTGGTCAATATAAATGAAATCGGTAGTGTCTACTACAATCGATTTGTAAGCCCCATCTTGAAAAGATATTCCGTTTGAAATCTAATTACTATAGAAAGTTAAACTATAAGCCTAAAAGAATAGAGCCTAAGTAATATTAAATTCATAAGTGAATATACCCTAGCTATGAATTTCATCTACAGACGCCAAAGCAAATGGGAGGTTACAGTGTAACAAGCTCGTTCACCACTCACGAAGTCCCAAGTGCCAATGCGTAATACACTAAAACTACTGGGCTACAGGCTACTAACACCCTGATTCTCCGTGTTGTGCGCATGTGCGCATCGTGCTACCGATCGAGGCGCCACTACTCTTTGTTGCTGCACTGACCTAGCTTTTGCAGCTGCTCATGACATTCACTTCACTGCAATGCGAGAATAATCACAACGTACTTCAGCCCAGTGTTGCATAGCTCCGTGCCAAGCAAAAAGAGTGATAAATTACGCTGAAGTGGGTGGTTTTGACTGCTATGGCTAAGCGCGCAACGCAAGAACGTGCGATCCGGCCGGTTCCGCGGCTCTCGTGATATCGTTCTCGGCCGTGCCTGTGACGACCTCGTTTACAGGACGTCGAAGTTCCCCATGGCTATCTAAGAAGTTCTGTTGTAAAGTAAAGAAGAGAGTATATTAAGAGTTTGTTCTTTTTTACTGAAGCTTATAGTTTTTAGCTGAGGTTTATAGCTTTTGGGTTGTTCGTGCGAGAGATTATAGAGTAACAGAAACTCACGTGTGATTTTTGTCGATATAAATGAAATCTGTACAATATGTACTACAATTAACTAATATACCCTATCTTAAAAAGGCACTCCGTTTAAAAGCTAGTTAGTATAGAAAAACCAAAAAAACAGTTTTTAGAAGCTGAAAAGAACATGCCCTAAACTTGCTCAAACTTTAATCATAGAAGCTAAACTTTTATTATAGGAGAGTACGGTTTAGCAGCCGAGTTTAACATTATTAGGACGCTCGAGCCCAACATTTATGATACAACACAAAAGATCTCCCTAAGCCACATGCACGCTTGAACATAGTCAAGATCTATAACCAGTAATCACCTTCGAGGGAGTCTTCAAGCCCCCTCAAAAGGTTCCTTTGTATCCTTCCATGCTACTTCTGATAATGATTAAGCAAGTACAAGTACAACCGTACTCAGAAAGCCACATGAGCACATCTACTTAACTACTTACCAGGGTTTCAATAGAACAAGACATGGAGGTTCTATTATTATGGGTATTAATACATGTTTGTTTGCAAACTCTTTAGACTTTAAATGCAAAATATTATTTTATTAAGAGAAAGAGGAGATTTAACAACCTTACATATCATCTTAAAATCATTCAAATCTTACTTATACCTTATCGTTAGAACCACCCATTAAAACAACTTCAACCAGAACCACGGCATATCCGAATATTATATGTTATACTCTACAAAGTTACCTAGTTTTACCTACAAGATACCTCAAACTTATAATATCACGCAATAAACATGCAACATGATAACGTGCGACTGAGTCAAGGTAATAATGTTGATTTACTGTTTTTTACTTTCTAGTCTCTACTCGGTGAGCCTGGACCATTCAATAAGGATCAGGTATCCACTTGCCAGTGCGGAATTCACGGTCTGATATTGAATGGGTCTACCGATGTGAATAATAGCAAGTGGCATAAAAAGTCCAACTTCCATCTCACCTTTGTTACGTAGGCCATCTTGAAATCCTAGGATAGCGATTTCTCTTGTAGATATTTAATCGGATCAAGTATGTACTAGACTAGATTGACAAGTCAAGCTTGTGGTTGAGTGAGATTTATATTCTTCACTTGGCATAAGGGTCTAATTCTTACTTGCCACAAACGAGGCTATCATTCACATACCATATACATCATAGCACAATCCACCAAAATCATACCAAAATCTCAATCCCCAGATAAGGTCATGAGCTCCAACCATATAGTAGCTAACCACCAAGTAGCCTCAACCCTTAACTCTATTTCAAAGTCTATCAGCGTGAAGCCGAATAGTCCTTGTTAGTATAAGTAAATCATTTTAATTATCCAACATGATTACTAGTTACTTATACAATGATTAAATACCATTATAGGCTATACCAAGGTTGTCGATGTGAATATAGTCTTCAAGAATATGGCTGGACTTTTCAATGGTAGGATTTAATTATCCATCATATCATTCTAAACTATTATTTTAAGTAAATAAAAGTGCATAATTAAAGTAAATGAAGATAAAGATACTTAAGTAATCTGGGATCAACATGATAAAAAGCGTGTGACTTGCGTTCCTGCTCATAGTCTTCTACTAGGCCAACTTCTTCAGTGTCTTAATCAACTCCTTTGGCAGTCTGTTTAATGAATCCAGACGCTATCGCAAAGGAAAATGAATCAAATAAGTCTAGGCTCGAAAGAAAGTGAGTTGGAACAAAATAAAAGAGAATCCAAAAAAAGGTTTGAATATAGGAGAGTTTGGATGGTTAGGGTCTAAACGGTGCTTGATTAGGTCGAATGGAATTGAAAATAGGCTGAGACGGACTCGAGACAGTCGAAACAAGCATAAACAAACTTAACGGGTTTTAGGTGAATAGTACTGGGTGGTACTATTCCTAGCGGGTCAGATTTGGTGAACAGTGTGTGTTTGGCTAAGATTATTGGGCCACACAGTGTTGGGCAGTTGGTGAACAGTGTTGGGCTGGTTTGTAAATAGTGTTGGGTTGTACAGTGTTGGGCTATCCCAGATTGGCTGACTGGCCAAAAGCTAGCTTTGCTAGCCCACCTTGGTAGCCCATGGAGCACGTGTCCCAGCTTACTCCAGAGCTCTAATGGCAGTTGAGACAGGGGAGGCACGGCGCCAAACTCAACGACAACGACGGTGGACTGTGGTGAGCGGTGGTGTGAAGAGCAACAATAGGGCGCGAGCAACCCATTTTGGGCATTAGCACAGATGGAGGTGGCTGGCTGGTAGTGGAGCTTGACCGGAACTGGGAAACAATGTGATTGCGCTACAGTGGCGACGAGGTCGAATTGGCGACGATTTAAGCATCACTGGAGCTAGGGGAGTGCGGTGGTGGTGTCGGCTTGGTTCGAGATGGCCTAAGGAGGGCTGGCGATCGTGGCCATGGGCAGTGGAGCAATGGCGCATGGCGACGACTGCTAGAGGTGGTGAAGCTAAGCAAGAAGCCAAGGGTCAACTTCGTGCAGTGGGGGTAGGGCTGTGCGGAAAGAGAGTGATGGAGTCATGGCGCACAACAGCGGGAGCAAGATGATGGCGGAAAAGCTTGAGTGTGCCTCTGCGCTTGGAAAGCGCATTTCTAAAAGGTGAAAGCGGTTTGCTTTAGGAAACTTTCTGAATTTTGGCAAAAACTTTAAATTCAAGCAAATTTTAAATAAATCCATTTTTTTGAAATTTTGGGTTGTTTGGATGCCCTCATGAGAAATTGCTAGCGTGATGATGTGCGCCGTGTGCAGGAAGCCACTTTTTTCTGGCTCCTAAATATCTGTTTTTATAAATCTAGCTCCTTCGTAGACCTACCGAGCTCAACAGTTACTTGCTAAGCTATGGGAGCTCGGCAGGCACCTGCCAAGCCACCCTATTGCGGCAGCAGTGTGCTATTAAGTTAGTGCATGATTAGTGCTAATGCATATGCTAGTGCATGTGGTGGTTGGCTTGCTACGGCGTTTGGGCGGCTCGGCAGATCCTATCGAGTTAGTGGAGTTTGACAGGTGTCTGTCGAGCTCTGCTAACTTGGTAAGAAAGCTCAGTAGTTTTACGGAAAGCTAATTTTGCAAACATAAGTATTTAATGTTAAATTTGAAAAGGAAATAGTTACAGTGCAATTGTATCAGCAGTTGTGTGCGTGGCAGGCACCAGGAGGTGGGTGAGCCGGCAGGACAGGCACGAGCATTCACGTACGTACGTCCCACCCCGAGATGCCCTGACCCGAGTGATATCATTGTCATCTCCCCCATCATTCTGCTCTTTACCACTACTGCCGTAGTACTGGATTGCGAGATAGTCCAATCTCCACCGAGCACATCAAAAGAAGAGAACGGGAAAAGATTCAAGAGCGAAATAGTGTGCAAACAAACAGTGTGCCAGACAAGAGAATCTTCAATGATGTGTAAAAGCTCCGAAGGAGAGACGGCTAGCCGAGAGGATGTCTGCTAAATGAGCATCTCAAGCCCCATGCTAAGCTGTTACGTACACCACACAAACACATTTAAGTTTTTTGTAAGCTGAGCCTGAACTTCACAAAGCATGCACCAAACCGGTTGGTGAACATTAGCATATGAGCCAAACTTTTGTCTTCGGCTTCGCTGGTTTGATCGGAAGAAAAAGTACTATTCTATCACGAGAGGCCGGCATCTGCATGTCTGTGTCTTTGTCGCCGCAGCTAGTTAGTCTCCCTCTGATTAACATGCCGCCGAATTGCACCCTCTGACCTAAACTTGTTTCCTGTTCAGCAGAGGGGATCACATCAAACACAAGCAGACATTTCACCTACACCTAGCTACCTGTTCCCCGTACCGTCTCCCTCGCTTTTGACACAAGACAAACAAACAAAAAGATTTTTGTTCTAACCAGTTAAGATGGATTAGAAATAAAACTTTCTGAAAATTAAAGAAACGAAGTCTTATAATAAAAGTTATAAAGTTAAGATATGAAACTTTACATCCTACTATCTGAACCGAGAATCTAAAACAGTACCCTTAAATCTTCTTCTTATATCATGGTTTCGGTATATGGATCACTAACTTTCGTATTCTCCTATCCAAAGTTAACTCTTTGGATACATTCCAATCCCTTAAGTCTCTTTTAACTATTTCTTTCCACATTAGTCTTAGTCGACCTTTGTATCTTCTTATATTTTCGATACGTTTTAAAATTTTACTATGTACCGGTACTTTAGAAGACCTCTGTTGGAGATATCCAAACCATTTCAAACGATATTGGACAAGCTTCTCTTTAATTGGTGCTACCCCATCCTATGACGTATATCATCATTGCAGATTTAATCACGCCTTGTGTGACTATATATCCATTGCAACATCCTCATCTCTATTACACTCATCGTATGCACATGTTGTCTTTTAATTCCCCAGTATTCCGCTTCATATAGCATCGTGAGTATGATTGTCGTCCTATAGAACTTACTATTTAACTTTTCAAAGACTTTTTTATTACGTAAGACACCCGATGCTTTGCACCATTTCACCCACCTAGCTTTTATCATGTGACTCACGTCTTCATCAACCTCGCCGTCCCATTATAACATTGATCCTAAATATTGAAAAGTGTCCTTTTTAAGCACTACTTGTCCGTCCAAACTAACATTTCTACTATTTGCCTTGGCACCGTTGAAATCATATCTCACATGCCCCATCCAGATTAACATCTCCACCATCTGCTCGCTTTTGATTCAAACAAAATCGAGTAGTAATTTAGAACGAACAAACCCAACGGTTCACAAACTTTGTAACAACATGATGAGGATACATACATCACAAATGGTGCAAGCTTCCAAATTCCAATGCAGCATGAGGCAAAGAGAATGATTAGATTATTAGCGCAACATTTGCGCAAGTGTCGTCTTCAATGACCTCGCGCAGTTACAGAGGGCAAAACACCCTCATGCGCATCGATCCAGAGCTAAATCCAAGCAAGCGAAAGCTAACACCAAGAAAGCTACAGCCAACAGGGGAGAGCCTAGCTACAGCCAGCTCCTTGCCAAAAAAAACAACAACAAGAAGAAGAAGTCCTGTACGGAATTCAAGTGTAGTACGTACTTGGAATCAATGTCCAAGAACAAAGGACAGGGTGACGCGACCAAGGGTCACCTTCCTTCACGGGGCTCATGTAGTACATGCTTGTTGTCTTGGGTCAGTTGCAAGTAGGCTGTCCCGGCTGAATGTTGGATAGCACGTAGTACGTGCTACGCAGTGGCAAATTATGAGCAGCTAGCGCTGGGGAGAATGAATCTGGGATCACGTACGTTTTGTTTTCTTGTGAAAGAACTCAGAAGCCTAGGTGGCAGCTGCTGTTGCTTCCTCACTGCATCGTCACAGACTCACCGGCACAGTTTAGGAGCAATGCTGGCCTACTGGACAGTCGCCTTCCATTGTATACTTACCCCGTCAGTGCTGTGACAATCATGCTCATGTATGCCTGCAGCGCACTCCGGGGCCAAGAGTGCAGTACTGTACTGCCCGTGTCTCAATTGAACGAGAGGATCATTAACTGGTTACTTTGGCTACTGCTGCTGCCAGGGTCGTTTCTGTCATCTTAGAGGTCCTAAGACATGATAAAAGTGAGATCCTTCGTTCTAATATAAATATGTAACAAGACATTTTATATCAGTTGTAAAAGGTAAAGTTCAATACATAAACCATTAGATAGTACGTCACAAAATACAAAGTACTTATTGGCAACATTAGACTTAGTACATTACAAAATGCAAAGTACTCATTGTCGACAAAATGCATGTATACATACTAACATACATAGGCTAGAGGCCCTAAATTTTCGCAGGCCCTAAGCGGTCGCCCTTGCTGCCTAGGCTAGGGCCGGCCCTGGCTGCTGCCGGTTCAGGCTTGCAGGAAGGCCGTGAGGTGATGAACGAGCGGGCGAACCCAACCAAAATGCCGGCCTGGTCGATCATCCCCAGACGCAGCCGGCCGTAAAACTTAACGGTCGCTGCAATTCGTTGTTATGACAACTGTGGGCGAATGAGCTGCTTAGTAGCACACTAGCTACCAGGGAAGCGCTGAGATATCTAAAAATGCTTGCTGGCTTGCTGCTCAGTGCTTACTAGGTATAAACTGTCATAAGAGATGTACAAAAACGAGCATGTGCGTACGTAACAAACTGGCAGGCTACAGCAGGTAAAAAGAGTAACCCTGCAAATAGGACGATGCTCGTGCTCCAAACGAAATATTCATCTCAGAACAAATGCTACTAACGTGACTCTCAAGGCAGCACATTACAGAGATCCAGCAAGGCGCCATAAGCTCCAATAAGGCGACAACAAATCGGCAATCATGATTTCAGTTATTAGCGCTGTTATTAACCACCAGGAACTTGAGGAATTCCTCAATCCACTCTTTCCTTGATTCATTGATCATCGTGCAGAGTTACATAAGTAGGGTATATCACCAAAAAGATTTACAGACGCTAACAACGAGTACAGCTATCTTACGCTACAGCAAAACTGCTATACCAATCTCTTTCCTTTCAAGCTGCATCGGAAAAACGGACACCACTCCGTCCAACACAAAACCGGCCTAGTATGGTCCAAGGGGAAAAAAGGGACCATTCTCACAAGTTGCTAACTAATCGTATTCACACTGCACAAAGCCGTCGCCATTTAAACTGGGATGATGTCAAAACAGCAGTACTTTTGAAATCATCTTATTTAAGCACTCCGGAACGACAATACGTGTCTGAAACCATGCTCCATGACTCATTCATCACAAAAAAATCATTCCACGGCACGGAACTGTTTATCTTCATGCCACTTCTTCACAGTCTCATCCAACTCTGGAAATGCAGCTAGAACAAGGAGCTCTAGAAGTTCAAACGCTAGTTGCTTCAAACAAACTGTGGACTGAACAGAAAACCAATTGTAAATATCAGTTAAGGATCATGTAGCTGCTGCTGCTGCTGCTATTTCTTCTATCTTAATGTTGTTTTTCTACAGTAGTTTTTACTTTGTTCGCAAATATATTTTTTTAATTTGTACAGTCTAAAAGATGTATGTGACTTTGATCATTAATATTTGCATTGGTATCTCATAAAACATTATAAATCATAATACCACGAAAGCATTTTTTACAATAAATCTGCTCGTATAATTGCATGGCCAATCTAACTGATTTTTTATTCTGTAATTATCAAAGTTAAGAAATTTTGACTGCACGCATACCATGGGGACATGCATTTGCTTTTTAGGGGATGGACATGCATTTGTGGATAAAGTATCCCAGTTTTTGACCAATTACTTTGGGGCTGTTTGGTTGCTTGAAGCAACTCACCCTGAATGGGTTCATAGAGGTTGAAATAACTCATCTTAAATAGGTGATGTTGGTCGAGTTGGTTGTTGAAGGTCTGTATGAATTTTTGCCAGACATGCTGATATTCTGCCTTTACAGCACAAGGGTAAACAAACAACACTGAGAATATGAGGCTGACAGAATTGGAGGATGGCTTATATTAGCTACTTAAGCAATGTTTATGGAAAAGGGTGAGGTTAAAAGTGTCTTCTGTTGAAGAGCCTTAGGAGCTTTCATGGTAATAGAACCGATGTTGTGCACAATGCTGAATAAAATGGTAAATTTGCATTCAGTATGAATTGAATCCTCCAAGAATATTTACCTGAAGAAAGAAGTAGATATCTTGAGCACATCTTTCATACTCCTTTCGACCAACCAGACTCACCAGTGCAGGAGGTGCTTTATCTGTGCACATAAAACAGTAAGATGGTAGTGAAAGCTAACAGAAGAACTCTGAAGACTACTAGTCACAAATCATTCACGCAACAAAGTCCGTTAGAAGGGAATCATTACACCTGAACAAACAATGAAAGAAAAATAAAAGGGAAAGCAATATAATTAACCCAATAAAATGGCCTAGCATCACCCATAGAATATATCAAGTATAAAGTTCACCTATTATCAATTCACGGACGAAATTTGCACGATGAGCAGCTTCTAGGCGATGTTCATCAGTCCGATAGTTGGTCATGCCGTTATTCTGGGCACCAGGCGAAGGTGCCGCTGCTTTTCTCTTAGGATGCTTTGTCATGAAAATTCCATCTGGCCAGAGTATCTGTACATGATGAAAATAAAAAACATGCAGCCTAAATTAGGGGGCAATCCTGAGTTCCTGACCAAAGATTTGATCATAAGAATTTATCTATTTGTCTAAAGAAAACAGCTCCCTTTCTAAATTGTTGCTGTTGGCACTTAGCACCTGCTTTGCTAAGGATATCATATGAGACTTACTTGTTCAATACGCTTAACTGCAAAAGCAATTATCCTCCCCTTTCTAAGTAACTGGATTTTCTCAACAAGCCAGTCATCAAATGTGTCTCCCATTCCCAATTGCAGTACTTGCTTTGCTACCCAAAATGCTTGACGCCTACAAAAAAAAACAATGTTATTAGGGATAATTAAATCTCAATTGGGGTTCATTCTACAAGTTACCAAAGTTACACATGCTAAATGTTAAGAGATCATAATGATGGGTGTACTGGTGTAGAATTAACTCACCTGATCCAACCTCCATCTTGGAGCTGAAAAACCACATCAACCAGATGAAATAAGGGGACACTAAGATTTGGGGCCATCCACTGCATTAAAGTAGTTTTGAAGTAATCAGTCAAGCAGCTGCTGCATAACATGCAATCAAAGTAAAACAGCAAATAAAAAAAGAGAGGCAGAAGAGTGTTAAAAATGGAGAAATATAGCTCGAGCAAAAATGATATATTAACAGTAAAAGTTTGATATTTAGAGCTTACTTCATTAGGAGTTACTGAGTGTCCATCAGATTCCAAAATTTCAGACGTGTAATCAGTTTCATTTGACAGCGTTTTCTTAGGATTCCCTGAATCTATTAAAAACGAGTGATAATCCTGTTCAGGGTCACTTCCAGAGTGTTCTTGGTAAAGATTGGCACTTGTGTTGCTAACATTATATCCTAGATTCTGTTCCACATTCCTCTTCCTCGATCTCAAACCATCAACAGGAGTGAAGTCCCTATCCTTCTGCATGGTACCATCTTTACGTCCACGTAAAGATTGTCCTGTAGAGACCAAATTTCCATTCCAAACTTCAGCAGAATTCAATGGTTTTGCATCCTTCTCATTCGATCTTTCATCTAAATTGACTGCATGATATCAGGAAGTGGGCATTAAATAGCATGAAAATGCACAGGGGTTTAATAAAGGGCAACTAGCTACTCAATTTAAAGGGGATTACCCACCTGACAGTGTCTGGATAACCGAGAGAGAATCTGAGAAGATGTACGTCTGCAATTAGGACATTTTACCAAGTTATTATATACCAGTTTTAAAAAGGTTGAGCATGGTAAGATTTAAGAAAACACTAACCTGTGAATCAACACTTAGAAAATCCCAGACTTCTATACAGCTTGAAACAGTGGGAATTTGAAGAAGTTTCTGTAGAATTAACAGGTAGAATTATCATATGACTAAAAGGTTTTCTTAACTAAACAGACAAATTCACAAGTGCATATTATGTTCACAGATGGCGGAACACTGAAAACCAAACATGACAAAAGATAAAATACTGACTTCAAGGTTAGATTACCATATAGCAACATCTGAACAGAAAAGGAAGCTCAAGGATATCTGATGTTTACTGAATATAGAATAAGCCAATAAAGTAACATAGATGAAGATGTCAATTAGCTATGCAAAGAATGAACACTGATGCTTGCAAGCTTGTACATCTGTCTTGAGAAAACTCTAAAAAGCATATAACCCTCTACACTTTCTAAGCCAAAACTAAGAAAATATTTATGTTGCTTGCAAGATGCTTTGCACCATTTTAGCCTCTACTGAAGCAGTGAAGCTTATCTTAAAGTACAACTAGAACTAAGTATGTTCCAAGAAACAAATTCTTGATTAGACATCTCAACGTCTAAACTTGAGATTTAGCGAAATATGGACATAGTGACAAATTATCTTGAGTATCTTCAACTAGAACAAGAAGTACACCTTTAGATATATGTGAAGCAATTTGCATCTCTCTTGAACAACAGGAACCTCTAACCCTGATGAGAGGAAATGCTTTGGAGGCAAGTGAAGACTGTATTGAGGATATTCTTTGAGACGCCGATGTAGCTCTTCGAAATGACGAAACCTAATTAAAGTAAACAACAACCACAGAGAGCAAATAACTTAGAAAGTATTACTATCATATTTAAAAAATCATAGGCGTCATATCTGTTGCGGCTCATATAAGCAGGAAAAAAATATAACTTAATCACCTCCTCTTGATGGACCAACTGTTACCATTGGCATCGGTCACAGAGACAGAATACACAGCAAACATGCCAGATCCACTTTTGACAATGCTAGCTCCTACTACCTGAGTAAGTCTAATAAAGATATGTACCACCACTAGTTATCAGGATCAAATTAAATTGAGGAAAATATGATACCTCACATCTTAACTTTAAATAAGAGTCTTCCAACACATTAGCGGTAGAATAATTTGATGAATAAGAAGAGTCAGTTGATGCCAGTGACAAAGATGAAGCATTTGCACCACTAAACATCCTAGCCATACTTTCCACCTCAGTAGCATCATATAGTCCATCCGTCCTTGTATCATTTGCTGATGCATGTAGTATGTCTAAATCATGCCCCACCAACAAAGATGATCTCTCCACCTCTTGCCAGATGGGAGTCTTTTGAGCATTTGACCTTGACCTTTTTCTTCCTGAAGAAGCCCTCGACATTTTCAACTTGCCCACATGACTTCTATTCTTCTTTGCTTTATGGAAACCAGAAGATTCAAGTGGGTGATGTATATGTGACAAGGTGGCATTTCCTTTACTTTTGCTATCCCAAACTCTGGTTACCGGAGAATCAAGGCCAGTCACATTGTTATTTTCATCATCCTCAGTGGTATATGAACTCTCGCTGTCCACTCCAAAGTCTTCTTGGCAGGCATGCTCTGCCATTTCTCCGGATAAACTTTTTGGCATGTTATTAGTTCCATTTGAATATGCAGGTGTTGTTGACCGTTTTATCAAATTCTGGTCCTCAGAATGAGACAAAATTGTTTGCCTTTGCGGAACACTAGGATGATGACGAATTGAAGTGCTGTAGGGCACTGAGTCAACTGACTGCTGCACTGAAGAAGAGGTGCCGAGAGAAGAAGATCTGACGGGTACTTTCGCAACATGTTTTGCATTTTCTAATTTGTAATTCTTCCCTTTTGTCCACATATTCTCAAGGTGCTCAGGTGCTAGAGCTTGATTTTTTCGTTGGGAACTGATATCCAAGGTCTGTGCCCAGTCTCCTCCATAACTCTCTGTAGTTGTCCTGTCACAATTGTGGGGATGTAATGAAACACCAGTATCTGAATGAATGTGGGATGTGGAAGATAAATTGCTTGACTCAAGCGGATGCGGACTATTGATCAAAGAAGTATTAGGGGGTTTTGGTTTGAGACTAGATGGGTTTTTAGTTTTACTGAGTTGCACATCTGATGCAGTTTTGGACTGACCCTGACTAAATCGCACAAGTTCGACCCCTGGACTTGAGCGATCCATTTGTGCAGAAAGTTCATCTACAGATGGCATAGGAGGTTCCCTTTGCTTAACTATTGTCACATCCTCCGAGGTTTCTGCAACTCCTTTCTCTGCCTTATTGGCACGAGAAAGAGCCCAAGATTCAATCCTTTCATTTATAAACCTGCAAATTTTACATCTCAATATGACAACAGTCGAAAAATATTATACAAAGTAGACCAGGTATAGTATGTTACTACCTTGGATTTGCTAAGTTCATGATAGGTCTCATAACTGCACATGCAAGAAGTTCTCGTGCAGTGCATCGGAAGAAAGAGCACTGTAGATCCTGAGGCTTTACTGTGATTGAGATCAACTCATCAGCAAGGCTTTGTAAGACCTGGAAAAAAGAAAAAAACATATATTGTATATCAGATGAACTTTGATGCTACACAGTCATGGTATCAACAATATCACTAAATGTTCAGCTCACCAACAATCTTATGTAGGTGTTAAATTAAGACATGAATTATGAGCTAGTGCGTGTAATCAAAGTGAACAATGGGAACCAAAAAAAAGTAATATGTCACATCTCACAAATAGTTTACATAAGAAACTACCAATGCTTATTATTCAGTTAGGTATTGTTAAATATGTGTTGACATAACAGCACTTAAATTCTCCCATGCATAGATAATACAGGTACATTTGAAGGGAAAAAACACACAAATCTCATGGTGCACTAAAGAGAAAATTGGGGAGCATTCATGGTAATCTAAATTCCAAACATAATGGTTCATCAAATTGCCCACGTCATCCTGGATGTTTGGCAAATGGCCACAAAACAAGTATAAGAAATAACTGAAAACTTCACCATCCACTCATTTTTACAATCTTACCTTGTATTCAGCACTGGTCGAAAATAAAGCCGGATGCAACTTGTTTTCAGCTATAAGGGTCAGTTTCAGTTCAGCATCACGACGCTCTGTCGAAAGGTTAACAAACCTCTCTTTTCCAATCTTGGCTTGACAGAAATTATAAAGCTCCAAATTATTGCATATAAGATCAGTCAGATCCCTAAGAAAGGTAGAGAAGGTTTTAGTATAAAGCACCAAATGTTCTGAAAAGGTACATTATTTATGTACTTTGTGATAAAACAATGCTTTAAAAACCTGGCTAGCAGAGTGATAAGGTTAACATTTCTTGCCCGAACTGAAATCTCTCCAAGGGCACTATTAACTACGTTAATAAGTTCTTCTGGACCTTCCTTGTCAGGTGTTACACGGGAGTACCACAAATCTGTTACCCACTCTATGACAAGATGCCTTGTGAACTGTTCAAATGCAGCTTCAACTGGAGGCGAATTCACCTTATTCCTCCAATCTGACTTTCCATCCTTTTGAGTAGGGTGGGTTTTATTTAATTCAATACTTTTTGTTTTGACAAGTGGACGACTGGCAACATGATCTGTGGTAGCTGTGCTCTTTCTCCGGAAGTCATAGTCCAGTGATATGTAGCGAAATAAAACTATCAAAGCTGTGGCAAATGGCAAGTTAATCCAAACTGAAGAGCTTGTCACTGCAATGGCGAAAATCGGTCAATTGGCAGAAACATCAGCGAAGAACATTATTTTAGTAGAATGCAAGGTTAAATAAACATGCACCTTGTGACTACAATACAATTTTGTGTCAAAATGTACTTTTTTCCAACCTTCACAGAACCACATTTTAAAATTGCTGGCCATATGTGAATCCACCACCGAACTGACATGCTTAGTGCTTATCTTCCTTGTCTCTAGACTCCATCATGCAGTCTAAGATATGATTCAGCTATGATTAATACTCTATAGTCCACACTTTCACTATAAATTCCATACATTGTGGATACTACTGTAAGCAACAGATTATTAACAGATAGCACCAGGTAACAGCAAACCACCACAGATAAACAAATTGAATGAACAATTAGCACTAAAATTTCTGAGGTCCCGAAGAAGTCACCAGTCATCTAACATGAAAAACAACCTACTCAGAGTCAAGTCTAGTCTAATGTATCAAGCGTAATGCAACAAATTACAACACCACTGGCACAAACTAACATCACTACTCCACAGACGGGTAGAAAACGAAGCAAACTTTAGCACTCCGATATCTAGGCCCGCTAATTACCCGAAACACGTAGTCCAATTCAGATGTATCGGAAGTAGCAACCAACAAAAACCCTAATCACGGCGCTAATGACCGGGCAATGCATCGACAAAATTACCGACCCGTATCCCATTGGAGAGCGAAGCCGCCAGCAGGTAAGTACTATCTTAGGGTTTGGGTGAACTCACGGGACATGAGGAAGGCGAGGCCGAAGGCGAAGACGAGGAGCAGCACGGCTCGCTTCTTCCCCTCCTCTGCGAGGTCGCGGACCGTATGCGCCCTCGGTGCGCCATCCGTTGTCGCCATCGCCGGCAGCTTCGGCGCGCGGCGGCCGGCGGCGAGGCGTGGGAGATGAGGAGACGGCGGTGGTGGGCGAAGAGGCGGCCGGCCTTTTGCTCCTTTTGTTTTGGGAAGGGAACGGCCGGTCGATTTTCGGGACTAGACTTGTGCAACTGCTCCAACTTTTTTCCTTCGTCATTTTAGTTTCATTTCTGTGGTTCGTTTTTAAGCTATTCGAATTTCGAATCCAGGTCAATGCGTCGTGGACCATTCGAAGTGAGCTGGCTATATATGTTAATTTCTACCGAAAATTCCACAAATTAACCCAGCCACAATACATGGTAGCAGTGGCGAATCTAGAACGAAAAATGAGGGTGAGCTGAAAAATATGTATTTTTCATTCAGATTATAAGTTTTTCCTAGAATTGTTGGCCCTACATATCGAATGACTAAACTTGTGAAACCATGACTAAACTTTTCATCTCTCCATTATTGCAAACCTACAAATTAATTGCTAATTGAATATATATACAACAGTACAACACTATAATATTTCTAATGAATTGCTAATCAAGTAATCAACTAATTAAGAAATGAGCAATAAGTTTGAATTGTAACTTGTAAACTTACAAATCAGGCGTTCGGCCGTACGGAAGAATCTGGAAATAGTCTCGCCAAGCCAATAGCAGCAAACAGCAGCAGCTTCACGCGACGCAACGCAATCACTGCTTCACGCCTTCTTCGCTTAAAGCCTGCTTCACGGTTGAGTGTTAACCACTTAACCCTAGCCCCCAGGCCCAGCACACTGCGCACGCAGCCGCAGCCCGCAGAGGCACAGAGCGCCCGCCCTCGCTCTTTCCTGTAACACCCCCATTTTTGGGAATAGGGACGTCTCACCACCCGCAACAGCCCAGGGGTTCAGTTGCAGATGAAAGGTGTATCATGTTTGCTCACGAACAATTAAAATAGGTTAATTTAACTGAAATGAGACCTAATGGCCAAATTTTAATAACACTACGGGCGTCCAAGCCCAACACTTAACTTACATACAGAAGAGCCGAAGAAAACTCCACAAGAACGCTTGAGTGCAGTCGTAACCCTAACACGAACACTTGCAGCATCCTCTTTTCTTTTGGTATCTGATGGGGGAAAAATTTGCAAGTCTGAGTACCAACCACAGTACTCAGCAAATCATATGGGGAAATACTATATATCTACTTGCCAGGATTCTCAAGGGAAGGGAATATAGTTGTTTTATTATGAGGTGGATGCAATTTTATTTACAAACAAATAACATTTAAAACAATTGCTCCTTAAGATCATGGGGTTTTCTATTATCAAATAAAGTTTCATCATTACTCAAATTAACAACATCAGAAACACTACTTATGCCTCGTTGTTAGAACCACCCAATTAACACAACTTCATTAACCGGAAGCACGGCGTATTCGAATACCATTTGTTTCACTCTGCAGAGTTGCTCAACTTTACCCATACGATTCCTTAACCCTCATGACTGAGTTAAGAAAGCCGGGTCATTTCACTGCTCAATTCTTTATATAGGCTCTACCCGGTAGCGTCACTCATTTAGGCAGAAATAAACTATAATCTCCCTTGCCGTGTGAGTGTCCACTACCGTTGTTAGGTACCCGCAGCATACCTAACTCCCCGGCATCCTGTCATCTCATCCTGTAGAGTTTCAATTGAACCGAGCAGCTACTAAACCAGTGTTGACAAATCAACTCCTGTGGTTTGAGCGATCACTATGTCTTTTACTTAGCACAAGGTTCTTGTCCTTATATTTTTCACCTGAGGCATTCAACCACGAACTTCCACTGTGCTCAACAGCACTAAGCACCACCAAACCAACCAGCCTCCATCCCTAGGTAAAGCGGTGGGCGAAATCCGCCACACGGATCCCCACAACATCCTTACCCTAGTTTGTACACCGGCATCACCGGCCTAGGGTACGGTGTCCCATACCACCCTACCCTAGCTCCGGGTTTTCCAAATCTACCGGCCCACGGCCAAAATCACTTAGTAGTACAAAATGTTGGATGAAATGATCTTATATACATTTATACAATACTTTAATAATTACTAAGGTTGTCAAGGTGAATGTGACCATCAAAGTAAACAGGGGTTTTGTCGGAGGTAGGATTTATCTAGTTAGCATGTCATTCTAAACATTTGTTTTAAGCAATTATCAATACACAATTATTAATAATGAAAATACGTTAAGTAAATAATGTAAATTTCGTGGGATTCAATATGATCAAAAACATGTGACTTGCCTTGCAGATTTATACTTTCGATAATTTCGTATTCTTCAATTTCTCGATCTTGAGCTTGATCCTCAGTTCCCCCTTCTTGAATTAGTTGGTCTTCAACATCGCGTGCTAGCGCAAAGTAAAGAAATAATATTTAATTCCACTCTCGAGGTAAATGAGCTAGGAATAAAGAAACAAAATAAAGAAATAAAATTCGAGAAAAATCAAATAAATGGGTTTTGGAATTTTTGGGTGCTTGGAATGGTGAAATGGACCTAAAAAATGGGTTCGTGGGCTCGAAATGGTTCAAAGGAGTATATTTTTGTATTTTTGGGCTTTTTATTTGCTAACGGGTCTAGTTACTGTTCCTAGCGGGTATCTACTGTTCATTACGGGCGAAGCACTGTTCACACGGGGCGGGCTTAACTATTGCGGGCGGGTTCCGGGCACATTGGCTTAGCGGGCCGAATGAACAGTGCCGCCCGACACTGTTCTTCTCCAATGCCCGCGCGCACGACCGAAAAAACAGGGGACGGCGACGAAAGCTAGTGACGGTGCTACGGTGGCTCGCGACGAAAACTAAGACTATGGTTGGATTCACGGGACCACCAGGGACCCATTTTTGGGGTCGGCGACGGCCGGGGTGGCGGCGTTCGCCGGCGGCGAGCCAGGGAACTCTGTGCGATTTTTGGCGGCAATAGCTAGTTTCTAGGGTTAAAGGGGTCGGGTCTTTGGCATTTGAGCATGTCTAGAGTGAGGGGAGGCTCAGGGAGGCGGTGGTTTGCGCCGAGGAAGACCGTGCGAGGTCGGCCACGGTGAGGTACCAAGGTTGGGCAACGGGTTTTGCCGGCGGAGAAAGGGAGGGCTCGGGATGCTAAAGCGACAGTTCGGGGGTGTTCTAGGGAGCTTGAGGAAGTTACAAGAGCGAGCAATTGGACTCAGATAGACCGAGGAAGAAGAATCAAGTTTTGAGCTCACCTGGGGATTTTCAATGATTGTCGGCAGTGAGGGCGACAATGGACCGGTATGAGTGAGTCTCGGAGAAAGAAGCTTAGGGGCTTTTTATAGCGTGGTTGAGGCGGTTCAAGGAGGGGAGATTTTTAGGGCTGACTCGGGATGCTTCGGAAGGGCAAGTTCACGGTGACAGGAAGTTGGCAGGGGGTGGTGGCACCTCGGGGTAGGTGTTGCGGCGGTCAAAGCTTGCGACAGGTTGGCAGAGAGAGAGAGAGAGCAGCAGTGAGGGAGCAAAGGTGGTGGCAGAGCACAGCCAGCGGGCGGACACGTAACTAGGGCAACCAAGGGAGCTGTCAGGGGGGCGTACGGTTGTCAGGCATTCTCAGTTGCGTGGCAGAGAAGGGAGAGTGCGAAGGCGAGAGAGAGAGAGCCAATCGGCTTGGTGGCGAAGAAAATAGCAGCGGCGGCAAAATATCTGGACGGCGGTGAAAACAGTTTGACCGTGAACAGTGACCGCAAAAGAATGCGTTGGCCGGGTGATTCGGCAATGGGTTAAGGCGGAATTGAGCTAGGTTTTGACCTAATTTGGGCAAGGAATCAAAATGAATCAAATCTAAAAGAAATTCTCAATTTTCTAAAATTTTGGGTTGTTTCAACCTACCCCCCATAAAAAGAATCTCGACCCCGAGATTCACCCAGACCATTGATTAGGTTGAAAAGCAAAGATTGTTACAGTTTGATTCCTTCCTGAAATTGTATCCTTTACTCCGATCATTAAATATTCCTCGCCTTCATAGGGTTCTATCGGTTTTTGTCTTGTCTGGTCATATTTGAGTTCTGTATGCCATTTGTTGCCTGTACCTGTATATCATCCTTGTGCATTGTAGACTTACGCATTTCTATTTTATTGTACCGGTGTTCCATTTGTTTAAGCCTTTAACACTTTTTTTGCAACCTTTATAGGCTATTATGTGAATCAGTGATAATATCCTATCAGTCCAAGGAAGTTTCTCATTTATGTCACAGTTATCGGTTGTTTCCATTCCCTAATAAATTTGATCTTTTCTGGACCTATCTTGACTCTTTCTTCAGTAGTTATATGGCTCAAAATGCAATTTCTTTCATTCAAGAGTTACCTTGACTAAATTTTGCACGTAGCAAATATTCTCTGAACTTGATTAAGGCAATGTGTGAATGTCTTCTTCTTTTTATTATTATCATCTATTTATTTAGTTATTTATTTTTAAATCATTATATCATCATAATTCAATGGGTCTATATATCAAGTTCATAAGACTCATGAAATAGGCTGATATGTTGGTGAAATCAAAAGATACCATTATAAACTCATAAAGTCCATATCTTGCGGTAAATATAGTTTTCTCTTGATCCTGAATTCAAGTTTTAAGGTTATGATATCCTGATTACAGATCGATTTTTAAGAATACTTTTACTCCTTCGAATTGATTGAATAAATCATCAATTCTTGGTGGTAAATACTTGTTCTTAATGGTCGGGGCGCCAGGAGCCCAGGAGGGGGGTCGGTCCACCGGTGGAGGGTAGGCTTCAGCTTGATGAAGCCTACCCGGTGGATTCGCCCCTGCATGGTAGAGAGGGGAAAAAGGACAAGTCTATATCAAGGTTGGCAATTCTAGAATGACAAGTAATCAATTTAATTATATGAATGTAAATTAAGCACAAGAAAACAAATCACAAATAATACAGTTGCTTTTTACTATGGTGATCGAAGACTTACCGGTCTACCCTAGTCTACGTTGAGGTTAACCTAAATGAATTGGACCGGCTCCACGAATTAAGTCAAAACACTTCGATCCACTAGTAGTAGCTTTTTCCCGCTCTAGGTAGATGAGCTCCAACTTTGACAACTTTGCCGGGTCTTCTCACAATCTTCTTTGAGAAGATCACCACGCACGGCGCCTCCAACACCATCTAAGAGTAAGCAAACTCCAAGAGTAATAAGTCAAGACCCTCGCTTGACTCACAATGTGAAACAAATGCATAAGTTGAGTAGATACGCAATCCACCTCTAGATACAACACATGCAATCTAGAGTCTTTCTTCTTACTCACACGGTGCAACACATGCACAATTGAGAGGAAGACATCATACTAGCTCAAGAGAGTGAAGTAAAGTGAAGCATTCCTATCTCTAACCAGCCACAAGGGGTATATATACCCCACACCTCGAAACTAGCTATTGGGATAGAAAAACAAGATTTTCGGAAGTACCATAGGTAAATGATATGTACTTCTGTTCCCGTCTACAACGGTTAGAAAACTAGTCGTTCAGGCAAATCCGGTAGTTCCGACATACAAAGTCCGGTACTACCGATCATCTAAAGTACCGCAACACTCGAGCGGAACTACAGATTTCCTCGGGAATGAGAAGATTGCACACAGGTGTCTCTCTGGAAAAACATACCGCTACATAAGCCGATCGTTTCGCAAATTGGAAGTACCGCTCACACAGAGTTGGTAGTACCGCTCGTTGATCAGACCACTCACACAGAGCTGGTTGAAAGTACCGATCGTTGACTGCACTAGCTCCTGACTACGTCGGATGGTTCAACCACTTAGGTCTCCGACCACGTTGTCCGGTTTGACCACACAGGTCTTCGACTACGCTGGCCTCCGACCACGTCGGTCTTCGACCACGTTGTACGGTTCGACCACATAGGTTTTCGACTACGCTGATTTTCGACCACATTGGTTTCAATTACTCAGATCTCGACCACATCGATTATGTCAGTCTTTGATCACATAGATCTCTAACCACTTCGTCGATCTCTAACCACGTTGTTTTAATCATGTTAGTTCGACCATGTTGGTTTCGACCATACAGGTCTCAATCACGCTAGTCTCGATCACACAGATCTCGACTACGTTGGTTCGACCACACTAGTTTCTATCACACGGATCTTGACGACGTTGATTTTGACCACACTGATTTTGATCACACAGATCTCGATCACGTCGGTTCTGACCATGTTGGTTTCAACCATTTCGATCTTCGACCACACAGGTCATCAACCACGTCGATTTTCGACCTTGTTGGTTCGACTACGTCAGCTCGACCATGCTGATTCCCGACCATATTGATCTTCGACCACATTGGTTCGACCATAATGGTTCTTGACTACACATGTCTTTCAATCATCAACAGACGTGGTAGTTTCGTGATTACAATGCCGGTAGTTCCGACTAGCGGTGATACCACAGAATACACTGCGGTAGTTCCGATTTCCCTGAGAAATTGCATATACTTTAACAGATTTTGTAAAACATATTTGTAAACTACAGTATCATGCACACAAAGATTATCCATGATTTCTAACAAGTTATAAAACACATTTGCACATTTTTAGAATCATGACACAAGAATTATATATATGAGTTTCAACATTTGTAAAACACATTTACAAATATAAACCTCATACTACAAAATATAGAAACATGGACTTCAAATACTTACAAACACATTTGCAATGTATTGTCCCATGTTATAAGAATTCAACACATGAGTCATAACTATTTGCAAAACACATTCGCAAATACAAGCTCATGCCAAGGAGGGCTAGAGCAAGTGAGTTTGAGCTATCAACACATGATAAGACTCAAGCTACTAGACATAACCCCTCTTAATAGTATGAGAACCTATAATAACAACCTGGTCTTCCAACCAAACACCAAGACCGGTAAAAGACTAGAAACACATCTTTAGCCCTAGCTAACTATACATTTGCCTTGAGTCATAGTCTTGATATGTATCAACTCATGATGCATCCTTTACTTCAACTCCATCACACACATAATGGATCTTTACTTGACTTGATGATAAATACATGATCATCTCCTCTTGGATATGCATTAACTTATTATGCATCCACCACTTGACTTGACGATCTTCAACACATGAAGTCATCCTAAAATTTTCCTTATTGGTGAAATGTGACCAATTCATCCAACTCATTGAAAATGTTAGTCCACAAAACAATTTTCATTAATTACCAAACTTCACCATTAACTCATAATAGAGAGACTAGATTTTACAATCTTTTTTTATAATTCATGACAATCTCAACAAATAATGGGACAAAAATTTGTTAGCAAATATACATTATGTATACAACATTTGTATACTCTAAGATAAGTTTTTAAAGTAAAGGTTACTTATCCGGTTGTCATTAATCATCTAACCATTAACATATAATGAGAAAAATAGATGACAACCTGATTATGAGTATATATAAACTACACAAACTATATGTACTCAATAGATATGTTTCAAAGTAAAGATCCTTAATATGTGGAAATGGAACATGGATCAATACTAATAAAATCATAAAATATAGAGTGAACTCCCCCCTAAATATGTGCATACAAGAATGTATTGTGAAATCATATGCACATATTTAAGTTTGACTTAATTGGTGAAATTCATTCTATATTTCGGATCCGAGGAATGCAATAAAATAAGAATGTGATATTGAATGCATACCTCTTATGTTTTTTACCTTTTTCATCCAAATGAGACTAAGCAATATCATAATCAATAAATATATTAGTTTTATAATTGTATTTGTTATTACCACTAAAACCAACTTAATAGAGTTTGAATTTAATAGCGAAACTGGAGCAAGCGACGCTGTTGGAGAGCGAGAGGAGTAGATATGGGGGAGGGATTGAGACGGCAATCATGTGAGGGAATCGGACACGTGGATGGAGGGCTAAATCTATTCGACCGAAAGGCACGCGGGGGAGGAAGAGGAAGGAGGTCGACCTGTGAAGGCAGAGTAAGGTCTTCTCGAGAACCTTTAATGGAAATCGGAAGGCATGCGGAGGAGGGAGGGGGGAGGTCGACTGGCGGAGGTGGAGCAAGCAACGCCGATGGAGAGCAGCAGGAGTAGATATGGGAGAGGGGCTGAGACGGCGGCCACTGCGGAGAAGCTAGTTGCGGTGTGTCACCAGGAAAGCGACACGCAATGAGAAAAATGACGTGCAGATTCGCGAGAACACACGGAGCTGGGCGATGAGGCGGTGGATCTTGCCGATGGGGCGATCAAACGGACAACAGCGAACGAAGGGTATTGGAACGATTTTAGCCAACTCGTAGGGCTCGTTTGCAAACCGGATGACGTGGTCGGGCTAGGAGGCTGCCAATTCTGGGATTACATTACATTTTAGAAAAGCAGAGGTTTTTTTTTGCAAAAAACACGATGTGGCACCGGGGATGCTGGGAATCCCCTCAGGTTTTATATATGAAGTATTGGATCTGCCCTTTTTGGGCTCAGCTTATGGTTGTGGCTTTTTTAGGTTGTTCGTGAGAAAGAGTATGAAGTAATAGAAACTCACATACGGTTTTGGCAGATATAAATGAGTCACTACAGTCGTTTAAAAGATAGTTTCTGTAGAAAAATCAAAAATAATTTTTAGAAACTGAAAAAAAGAGGCCAATTGTTTCCTTCCTATAAAAAAAAGGAACTGATTGTTTCTAAAAAACTAAATTTACAGTTTCAACTATCGCGTTTAGGAATTTCAAAATGGATTCCTAGCACAGGGGTCAACGAGTGTGCAGCTTTTGACTAAAAGAAAAGGACGTTTGTGATTTGCTCACGTTTTTTTTATTGCGAGGATTTGCTCATTTTTCGGTGCTGTGCCGTTTCAATTTACCATTTCCAGGCTGCAGTTTAGTTTTACTTAAATTCGAATTATACCAGAGATTCGAGAAGTTGATGAAGGGGGTTAACGGTAGAGCTTTCGTATGCTAAAGCCCAAAGCATAAGCCTAAAGTACGATTCACACTGCTGTCCAAAACAGCCCCTTTTTTTTTCCATCAGACGGCGGCTTATGCCCGTGCGTGTGACAGCCCCCGTCCCCATGCAAAAGTCGATGTGACTACAGCAAAACATGCGAGATACTGCAAGGTTTGCTTTAACTAGCTTTTAGTTTGAATATATCTTTTATTTTTTAGAAGAAATTGTACAGTAGAGACTATTAAGTTTTTTAAAAATTAAAGAAGAATAATAAAAAACTATTACATCGCTATAGACAATGCAAAAAAGTAAAGATAAAAAAGCTAAAATTAAAAGTTGACATGTTTTAAATGATTTTTGATATAAATAAACTGATAATTAAAGTAGTTAAAAGCAGCCCTAACTCTCTTGGTCAGTTATATATATATATATATATTCTTTGAGTTGGAACGGGTACAAAGATTTGGCATGTGGGGCTACCACTAGGAGCATCCATCCCCATGCCACGTCTCTCGATCTGTGTACGGATCGATACACGACGTCTCTGGTTGGGTGGTGCGCATCACATCTGTCCTCCGCCGACGCACAAACGCGAACGCTGCACCGGCCCCGTCCCGGTTGCCATCGTCCTATCGCGGCGCACGCGAAGCCCCCCGCCCTGTTCACACCGCCGTCGCAAGGATCCCACCGCTTACAGGGCGGGCCCACACGCCGGTGCCGTGCGCCGTGTGCACACGCCCCGACGCTCACGTGCCAGAAAACGCATATCGGTGTCGCCGATCGATCAGTGGGCGGGTGGGCCCAGGCCAAATCCATTGACTTGACTTCACACGTGTCTCGATCGTTTGTTCGCCGCTAGTTTCCAATTAATAGTTATCGCAAATAGGGTTATCGGAAAAACAAAAACGGACGAAAATAAAATATAAACATCTTGCCCTGTTAGAAAGTTTGATTTTTTTCCCCACTATTCCTTTAACTTTTGATTGCATTTTCTAAACGTAACATTCATATAGCAAGCTTATACGCTACCAATACCTTCTAAAGTTAAAATTGAATCAAGGACTCACTGTGTAGCGCAGCAGGCTCTTGACTTCTGCCAACTTCATTTGACCCAGTGGTAAAAAATTTCTTTAAATATCAGTGCTCAAAAAATTTCTTCAAGTATCAACCAAATACTACATTCGTTTACGAATACTGTTAACTTCCACTAATCGAACTTTAGCAACGATAATTCTTAAAATATCAAATATCTACCTTTGACCAAAGATAATTTTTAAAATATCTAGTTATGTAACATAAAAGTGGTATTATTAGATTTATAATCAAAAGTAATTTATTAATATTTCACATTTAGAACTATTTGCTTTTGTATGGCCTAAATGTGATCAGTCAAAAATCAACCGTGGCGAGTATATTTACAAAGGGAAGGAGTAACTACATCGAGGAACTACATTTGTCCTTCCCAAAAGGATCGAGTTTGGCAGCAGACAAGAGGTACCACCCCCATCCACGTGTAAGTAAAGCAAGTGTACTGGTGTATACCCAAAAGCATTCACGTTTCACATGACAAGAAATGCTTAGCTGGAGACGTACGTACGCGGTGCACACACATATGCGTAAGCAAAATATACAAAGAATACCTTGAGCATTCTCCTCAAGAAAATATCTTAATTAAGCACTGTTTAAGCCAATCGGATTAAGAATGGATCGAAGAAGACTATAATATAAACATCAATTAGCAGTAGCTTAGCACTTTAAAGCAACGCACGCGGACACAAGTATTATTACTATTCCAAAAGGCCGGTCATATCTTACATCATCTCCTTCTTTTGCTCCCAAGGGGCAAAGACTACTTGCTCAGTTCAACGCCTCTCCTTGTCTGCCATTCCACACTCGATCTCTCAGCTTCCAGACTCGCATGCACTCTATGTCCGGAGCAGGAGGAGACCATGGCCTCTACGGGGATCAGCCTGCCGCTGGCTTCATCCCCTTCGACCACGTCGACGTGGACAACTTCTTCTTCCAGAGATCGCCGTGCGCCGGAGGAGAAGGCGGCGGCGCCGGTGGCGATGATGGGCTCACGCCGTACTCCAGCATCACCGACTACCTGCAAGGCTTCCTGGATCCCGTGGGGCTCGCTAGGCACTTGGACGCGTCGTGCCCGTTGGGCGATGCTGCTGTGAAGCACGAAATGGTGCTGGTAGACGCGAGCCATGACGGTCATGATCTTCAGGCCGGCGGTGCGGCGCCGGTCACGCCGAACTCGCCGGTGCTGTCCTCATCCAGCGAGGTGGCCGGAGAGGACGAGCCGCGCCGGTGCAAGAAAGGTAGGGAGGAAGAGGAGATCGATGAGGAGGGATCAGCCGATCAGAATTGCAGGTAAGTCCGGGATTTTAATCTTGATGCAGCTATGCTTAATCCCTGTTGAATTTCTCGTTGATTATTCGCATGCATGCATGCTGATGCATGATTAATTAGATCTGGAAAGGGAATGAATGGAATTTGGTTCCAAGTGTTAGATCCACCCTCTTCTTTTTCAGCACACGCCTTTTCGGTCTGAACAGAAAGATCCTTTCCGCATACCGTGCGTGTGAACATTAGGACTTAGGGTTTGCTACCTACCTTTTCAGACAAACAATGCTCATTCTAATTCCATAAAAAAGAAATTAGATCAGGTTAATTAGAGTAAACGGCACTTTTTCCTCTTTTTTATCTTTGATTTTATATTATTCACGATCCGTGCTGACTATACAGGCTAGTGATTAATTGATGATTCATCACTCAATTACCGAATCATGCACCAGATACACAGCATACGCATTTAGAGCCTTACTTATCCCCATCTTTTATTTGGCCGTTGAAATATAAGTATATTACTCATCTTTTCATATCAGCTTAGCCTTTTCGATGAACTGATAGATGCATATAACTTAATATAGACTTTTAGATGAACTGATAGGTGTATATAACTTAATATGATATCAGAATTAGATCTGAGAGTCTACATATGAGGGAAAATATTAAAGTATAAGTGAATTACTCACCTTTTATAGTCTACATATGAGGGGAGTGTTGAAGTATAAGTGCATTGATCATCTTTCTTTATCAATTTGGATTTAGTAAACTAACTGGTTTATGCAACTTAATATTAACTATGTTTCATGCAGGAGCAAAGCAAAGAAGAAAGAGGATAAGAAGCCGCGAGAGCCCCGGGTGGCATTCATGACCAAGAGCGAGGTCGACCACCTCGAGGACGGCTACCGGTGGCGCAAGTACGGCCAGAAGGCCGTCAAGAACAGCTCATATCCAAGGTGCATATGCGTTCATACCATATTCAAATCAGTGTTCATGCAGCACATATATACGCATGGTCAGGCGCCAGCCGTAATTAACAGCAGCAAGGCACACTGACCTGGACGCAGGAGCTACTACCGGTGCACGGCGCCGCGGTGCGGGGTGAAGAAGCGGGTGGAGCGGTCGCAGCAGGACCCGTCCATGGTGATCACGACGTACGAAGGGCAGCACACGCACCCGAGCCCCGTGAACCACAGGTGGATGAGCGCGCGCATGCCTATGCCCAACTACGACGGCTACTCGCTCGCGGCGGCGCCGGCGCTCCAGCTTGGCTTCCGCCCCGACCTCGCCGCCCGCGTGGTGAGCCAGCAGGTCGACTACGCGCGCATGTACGCGCCGAGCTTACTGGCTTCTGCCCCGCCGCCGATGGCTCTACTTGAGGAGCACCTCTTCGCGGACTACACCCTGATGGGCAATCATCATGAGCATTAGTTTGTTCAATTCTATGCGTGTATACATATGTGCACCTTCAGTTAACCGCACTCCATCTCTCAAGGCCCTTGCATGGTTTGGTCTTGGCGAGGTAGATACACATGTTTAATTTGTCCTTAAATTTGTTTTTTAATTAAAATCCATACAGCTTGAAGATATGCCTACGTCTCTACTTATGCACTTTTTTTTTGAGGGGACTGTTTTGCAATATTCTGTGGAGTGAGGTGAGAAATGGAGTTTTTTTGAGGGGACTGTACTGCAATATGCCTGGGTTAAAGAAATGGAGTTTTTTTACGACAAAAAAAAAAGTTGAGACAGATTACCAAGTTCGGTGACCACAGTGACACATGCATGTCACACTTGGTCACAAGCAGAATGGCAGATGGTGCACTTTGCCGCGTATATTATTCCACACATCAAGTTATCTTGTGCCTGCAACTAGAATGCCAGGCCGAATTGAAAAATTCAAGTTCACCTCAGAACAACTATATGTCAGGTCTGCGTTCATCCACTACGATGTTTATCTCGACTACGTTAATTGACCACGACGTTTATATTGACCATATTGGTTGACCACGATATTCACCTCGACTACGTTCGTCTCCCACAGGCCACATTGTTCGGCCATGATGTTTCGACCGCGCTGGTCGGCCGCGGTGTTTCGACTATCTTAATTATTCACGATGTTTTGACCGTGTTAGATCGACCACGTTAATTCGTCCACGATGTTCTGATCATGTTTGTCAACCACGTGGATTCGAGCATGTTGGCCCATCACTATGTTTCGACTACGTTGGTTCGAGTACGCCACAACGTTTGTCTCGACCACGTTAGTCGACCACATTAATTCGAGTACGTTGACTGAGCATAATGTTTCAACCATGTTGGATCGAGTATGTTTGTCGAGCACGATGTTTCGATGATGTTGTGTCTTTTCGATCATGTCTTTTCAAAGATGTCATTTCGGCCACGTTATCTCGACCACCTTGGTTTGATTAGATTGGTCAATCACACTGTATCGACCACTATGTTTCCACCAAGTTAGTTCCACCATGTTGGTCAACTATGTTATTTTAACCACGATTTTTTGACTACGTCTGCCCACTACGTTGTCTTAATTACGATATTTCCACCACATTGGTTCGATCACGTTATTTTGACCATGTTGATCGATTACATTGTTCCGATCACAATGTTTCAACCAAGTGCTCTGATTTTTCAAAATTCCATACGGATCCTTCCAAATTACATATAGATCATCAATTTATTTAAAAAACCTCTCTGCTAAGGATAGAATAATCCTCAAATTATTACGTCAATATATCCACCGGATATACCCTTTATGGATAAGGGAGAAGATTCATGAAGTAGTTGTAAGTCCTCTCCTTTGGCTACTCCATGGTCACAATCTCTTTTTACGACCATGAAGTCGTAAATCCTTCTATAATCCGTGGTCGTAAGCTCTTCTACAACTATGAAGTCGCAAATCCTTTTACGATTACTCTGTGATCATAAGCTTTTCTACAACCATCAAGTCATGTGCCCTTCTATGACTACTCCATGGTCGCAAGCTTATCTATGACTATGAAGTCGTAAGTCCTTTTACGACTACTCCGTGGTTGTAAGCTCTTCTACGACCATCAAGTCGTAAGTCCTTCTACGACTACTCCGTAGTCGTAAACTCTTTTACGACCATCAAGTCATAAGTGCTTTTACGACCTCATAGTTGTAGGTAGTCTTACGATCACCATGTGATCGTAGACTATTCTGCGGTTTCTGTATCCCCAATCGACTTGTCAAATGACGTCTTAGTGCATCGTGAGGGCGTCTAATAAAGCAGTTAGAATATGCGTTTATGTAATAACCGCACACGATCTCTTTATGACAATAATCGCTGCACGGTGAACGGACCACTACATCTCTCTGACAATAACTTCCATCAGACGGTTATCACCTGATGCTTTAAGGCGTCTTCTAGTGTGAGATAACGGCCGTCGCTTCGTTAACTATTTAAAGGTTAACATCAGGGGAAGAAAGGAGGGTGAGATGAGAGATAGTATAGACTTTTTTCTGCATTAGACTCTTGTAATCATTTTTCTTGAAAAAAATGATCATATACCCTCCATTTAGATGGAAATTAAGAATTTACCCTCCTGACTCACGCGTCAGTGACTTATGATGACCCCACGTGTCATTGAGATGTGGAGGGTAAATCCTCAATTTCCCAACTAAAGGGAGGGTATATGATCTAATCTCCCTTTTTTCTTTGATTAGTAATCATACAGGACGTAGAGTTATTATTTTCTTAGAAAAAGGCTCGAACATGGATAAAAATTCTGGTGTCCTTGTTCCGCAAGACCATAGCTTAGTCTTCTGAGAAAATCTCCGAATCTAAATAAAATCATACGTAAGATTGGCATTAAAACACCGACACTTTTATTCACGGAATAAAGCCATGCACTTCTTTCAAAATTACACATTGGTTTTTAGTTTTTTTCCCATAAAAACCCTTCTTTTATGGAATTAAATCTTATTTTTGTAAAAATTTCTTCTTATAAATTATCGATTTTTTTCTTTAGTGCGTACATAGTAGCTAGAGCAGTGTGGCCCCGCTTCCGCGTCCAGTAGATTCTAGGCGCTCTTCCCTGCTTTTCCGCGCTTGCTCCCCCCCCCCCCCCCCCTCTCTCTCTGCGACTACCTTGACGACGACGACGACGACTTGGAGAGAGAAGCGAGCGAGGAGGCGCACACGACCAAAGCGCCAACTGTTTGGTGAGTGCGTCTCCTGCGATGTCTCTCCCTCCTCCATGTCGAGCGACTTCTGCTTCGCCCCCATGCTTTAATTCACTGTTTTTGCCGTTCCGATTCGTCTCGCGGCTGAACCTCTAACCCGTATTCGGGAGCGTACGGCGTGCGATTATGTGGTTTTGGTGTAGTCGTGCTCAAACGATGCCTCAAATTGTTAGCTATCGCATCATGTTAATTCTGAATTAGGAGCAGATATTTTTTTTCATGTCAATTTTGAATGATTATGGTTCAAACGCTGGGAGATGTTGGGGAATTGAAGAGCATTTGGGGCTGGGTTGACCAGGTCGTGCTGTTTTGGAAGCCTAGCAGTAGTTGGAACGCGAGAGAAAAAGTGCGCGTTTCGACGTGGTCTTCGCGGGGGGCGGTTGTTAGTACAACTTGCGAGGTGTTCTCCTGTGAAATTGCGTTCTACCCTGCCCAAAATTCCTTGTCCTTTGCAAGTTAGCGGAATGAATCCAGCATGACAAAAAGATGGGCGATTGTGAGGGGCGAGAAGAACCTTTAGATGTTCGCCGCTTGCTTAGTTGCGGCGGTTCAGACATGATGAATGAATGCGTAAAAGATGTTTGATTGGTTGGTCGGTGGCCTTTCAGGGGCTTTAGTCACATCAAGGTGTGGTGCACCGCGCACCATGATCATTGAGGGACTATTCAGATTCTGTAAATGCTGTATCCCCAATTTACTATTTCTTAATTTCGTGAATTTCTAGTTTTTTTTTGTTTTTATGGGCTTTTTTTTTCATATTCCTTGGTATTGTGATGGGCTAATATGTTTTTTCTAATACTTAAATTTTTTTAAATTTAATTACGCTAAATAAGACATCATTAGCTACAGCAAAAAAAAAAAAGTCAGCTACCGCAAAAAAAACCATAAGCCATCGCAGCGCCCCCCAACTTAGAGCCATAGTAGTTCTCCAGTACGGATTTGGCCTTTTCTACTTCTTTTTTAAATTTGGGATGAGCAGAACTGCTTGATTAGTTTCTCTAAAGGCACATATTTCTTTTTATTTTGGGGAACTGTTTGTTAACACTCTAAAGCTTCGTAAGTGTGGTGACATTTTGATCTTTGACTATTTCGTGCGCCATGCTACCAAGTTTCTTGCAATGAACACTTTTGCAACTATGAGCTCAGGGTATCGCTGTATTAGTTTTGCTGACTAGCTGGAAACAGTAGACTACTTCAGAACCATTAGCTCTATGTTGTTCATTGGAAGTAGACTACTAAATTTTCAAGTGATGTCAAATATTCAGCAGTTGGTCTTTCCCTACTGGAACTGCAGTACTTTGAACATGCGTTTTGCAGATGCCAAATGCCTACGTTAGGGAAAAATAAAATTGTTAAGCACAGACTGTTTATGAACGCAGGAACCCCATTTAATTTGTACGTTGACGAAATCATTGGGAGATTCACATCCTTAAGAGACTACATTTGATCAAACATCAGGGGTGTCAGCATTGCTGAAACGTCAATATGGTAAGTCCGCAAAATTCCACAAATATACTGTGTTAGACTTGTGCAATGTTTTTAAACTCTGAAAATCCTGCTAGGAGTATTTCTGAATCATTGCCGCATTACAACCCAACTTATATTCTGCACTGTGGCTGTTCTGAATTCAACTCGTAAACATTTTCCAAGACGAATAGGGCCATGCAGTGTGAACAGTATCAGGTCTGGGAATTCTCCTAAAATTGCAGTTAGAAAGGTTAAATGTATAGTTCTAAGAACTTGGGCCATTGGGAATAAAATTAGTTTCAGCAGCTTGGCTGTGCAACAGAATTAAGTATGTATGTATACTAGTGCTATTTGAAATCAGTAATATGTATGCCTCTTATGTTTACAAGTTACACTAATATTCTTTGCAGTCTGTTCCACTCATGAAGCATTGGAATCAGAACATAAAATTGGTATCGCTGAAGTACAGTTATTCCGGGGTGAATCTAGCGAGACAATGACCTGTTTACATCCACTGTTGTCATGTGACTATAGATCAACGGTAATTAAGTGTCATTTTTCCTGCAATTCATGATATAGCTAACATTTTTCTGTTCCTGATTTCTGATAATGCCAGTATTGAGTATCACAACTCTCAAGACAGGGTAATCAACTCACCATCGACTTCATATAGAAATTAGCAGAATGTTTGCATTTTTTTCCTTTCATCTAGCCCTCTCCTCCACCCACAAAATTTTGCTATTTTTCCCGTAGTATATGTTATTAAACTTCGCTTAATATTTGTAGGTCCCAGCACCTGCATCATGCTCGTCAGAGCATGAAACTATCTTCTCAAGTAATCTAAAGCAGAATGATCCACAGCTAAAAGCGGTGGATCACATTGGCGCAGGTTATTTGGCTGCTAAATTCTAATTTTATTCATTTATGTTGACTTTGCTGGTCAACCTTTTGTCTGACTCTTTTTGTCATTGCAACAGTAGATGACAACACTTAGAGTTTCTTCAGCTGGTTCTTAGCGGCGCTCATGAAGGGTACAAGTTCAAGTGAACTCCAAGTTTGGGATGTTTTGGACTTGTACTTCTCAGAAAGCTTTTCTGATATGCAATTCAATAGCTTGATGGGTTTTGGAAATGATGTACTTCTTTGGTTGTACCGAATTTTATACCTTGAAAAATTAAATATTTTTTTCAGGTCTTCCAGCTGCAGCAGCATAACGGTATACCAATAAAGAGTTGGTTTGATGACCCTACAGATATTGAATTGGTGGAACTACTTCCATTCCTTGTGACCCTCGTTGATGCAGAGGATGTTCGGCCAATAATCTCTATTCTCTTAAGGCCTTCAACAACAAACTTCAACAGGATCGGAGCAGATGAAGTAGCCAATTGTTGAAGTTTGTTCTCTTCCATTTCAAACCTTCATTTCCGAATTCAGTCCATCCTCCTGTTTCAAAAAAGAACTCACTCCATCCTGGATTCAAGCCATTCTTGGGCAACTAGGTGACTAGGTCTAGAATCTACACACCGTATTTATGGTATGCTAGCTGGTATGAGTGGTAAGATCGCATAAGCCACAGTTAGTGCCAGACCTGTGTATTCTTCAGTTTTTTGTACTACAGATCTTTGTAGTTTCTACAGAAATTAAAGTATGAAAATAAAAATTTCTGAATCCAGTTGTTGCTCATCCAAGCCTATCTATTCCTAGTGTTTTCTTGGATAGAATTCGACTATGCTGGTCTTCGACCACATTGGAATCAATCACTCAGGTCTCGTCTATGTTGACCATGTCAGTCTTTGATCACACAGATCTCTGACCACTACGTCGATCTTCGACCACGTTGTTTTAATCACGTCAATTCAACCACGTCGATTTTGACCACACATGTCTTGACCATGTCTGTTTGACCACGCTGGTTTTGATCACACAGAGCTAAACCACGTCGATTTCGACCATGCTAGTTTTGATCACATAGATCTCAACTACATCGGTTCTGACCATACTGGTTTTGATCACACAGACCTTGACCACATTGGCTCCAACCACGCTGAGTCTTGACTCTTGAGGCCTGAGGAAGTAAGCAAAGAGTAAGCCATGCACTTGTGCCATGACCAATAATAACATTACAGCAAAGTGCGAAAGGGCAAAGCCCACCAAGAAATATTGAGCGTTAGGCGAACAAAATGACCACCAGATCCAATTCGGCCACACCACAGCAACGGTAAAGAAATTAATTGATTTCGATCCCCTTCTCGGCTTCTCTTCCTCACCTCTTGTGGTTGGCGGCGCAGACAGGCAGCGGGCGGCGTTGGCGAGTGGGCGTGGCCCGTGGCCGAGTGTGCGGTGGTCAAGGAGTGGGCCTGGGTCGGTCGCCGGTGGCCAGTGGGGGCATTTGGGTGTGGCTGCATGGGGGCGTTGACGCGCCATCGTGCATAGCTGCCGAGAAGGAACAACTGATCGGACAGCCGGTAGCAAGCCAGCAGCCGCCTAGCGTCAGATCTGGAATTTGGAGGCAGATCCGCCGATCGCAGGAGGCGTGGGGCATCATGCCGCCATCACATTGTTGTGCCGAGCAGCCGACCGGCCAGCCGCCTAGCGCTAGATCTGGTTGCGAACAGGAGAGGGAGAGATCAGAGGTGAGGGAGGGGAGTCGATCTGAGGCTGGGGAAGGCCGATAGGCCAGAGGGACCTGCAGCGTCGTGCCGTCTGCCGTGGCCGGTGGCCCGCCCATGAGTGACCCGAGACTAAGAGGGAGACTGGGAGTGGGAGAGGCCTGAGGCTGACTGGATCTAGAGACTGGAGTTGGGGTTGTTGGGCTGTTGTGACTTGGGGAGTTACGAGGCAAATTGAAACTTATCTAGAGAGGGAGACTGGTAAGTGGTTCAGTGACTTGATGATATGCTACACTAAGCGAAAGATTTTTAGAAACATTGGTGATAATAGAATTAGAAAACGCTTTCAAAGCATGAAATCTCGTAGAATGCTATTACCTCATACTTGTACTACTACTACTACTCAATCCTAGCTAATGGTATGTTTCATCCTTTTTTTCAATCTTTATAACTATTCACAAATGCAATTTCTGATTTCATCACTAAGTTTGCTAATTTTGGTGTACAAATAGCTGCTCACATATATTTATGGGCTTTGGGAGGCACATTATCTATTACCGAGGTATAATCTTTATTGTATTTTGTATTTTTATAATGTTTCTATTTTAGTTGTGTAATTTTAGATTGCAAAATATAGTTTACTTTATATTTAATTCGTTTATCTTTTATACAATACGTCCCACTAGGTATGCCCCTCTAAAATTTGGTTCTGAGCGTGTCACTCTGCATGTGGCAATATCACAAGGTACATGATGTTTTTAGCTATTAGGGCGTCTCCAACAACTGGCTATTTAGTTAGCTAGATCTGATGTGGCAAGGAAAAAGTAGGAGAGAGAGGAGTCACTAGCGACGAGCAAATAGCTGATCTATTTCACGTAGTCCAAGAACATAAGAGAGGAGCATGTGGGTCCAACAGTATAAAATAGTCTTTGCTTTTATCTCTCACCTCCACATCAGCTGACTATATAGCTAGTCCTAGCTATTACCATTGCGGACGCCCTTAGATCTCAGTGTAATGAATGGCTCTGGTGTATTTCAAGGGTGATAAAAAGGCTCGTAACGTTTATGTTAAGCGCACTGACGTTGGATTGGTATTGAGTGGTATACGGAATGCAACCGTTTGTTTGCATTTTGGTCTTGGACAGGACAATGATCCTGGCTCTAGCTGAGCAATTGGCTCATCTGCATAAGCAAGAAGTTGGGCGGGCGTGTGTATGTGCAAGTCTCATCATCATCGTTAACAAGTAACTTGTAGAGGTAACAGCCCCCATCCAGGTAGTCGACGAGTTCGACTATCCGGCGACACCAAAGGGAAACAATTGGGAATTCAGATGCCTGCGTTTCCCGGGGAAGTGTATTTTCTTCCGTTGTAGTGAACATCTTTCCAATGAGCGCACTGGATGAGTTGAATCACAAGAACAAAATTTCTTATTGAAGAGTTGACACAGAGAGATGAGCCTCGCCTATTCGTCTGACGCCCTCACCCCACAATTTGCTGATGAGGCGCGCGTCAGTCCGGTCCGGACGATGGGCGGCATCCGCGTCCGAAGAGCCCCGCCCGCAGCGCCCAATCCTCGATCATCTCCTGCGCCGCGCGCCCGTTGTCCGCGGGCACGAGGTGGCCGGCACCGTAGACCACGACGTGCGAGAGGGCGCCCGAGCGCTGCACGTACCCGGCGAGCTCCCCTTGGCCGCCGATCCGCCACACGGTGCGGTCGGCCTCGAGAAAGGCGCGCAGGCCGTCCCACTCAAGCTCCCGCATCCACGCCTCCGTGGACACCACCCCGTCCCTCAGGTCGCGGATGCCCTGGTACAGCAGCACGCGCGTCCCCCGCAGCAGCGCCTCCACCTCCGGCTTCACGCTCTTCATCACGTCCTCGTGCATCGCCGCGCCCACCGCGCCGCTGCACTCCTCCCACTCCACGTTCTCGCGCGCGCCCAGCGCCGCCTTCATCTCCGCCCGGTTCAGGAACTCCCCCACGGGGCCCGTCTCGTACGGCCGTTGCTTCGACGCGTCGTACAGCGTCGCCAGCCCCGTCGCGTTCTGCAGCCACGACAGCACGAGCCCCCTCGCATCCGCCGCCTCGCGCCACCTCCCCGCGTTGGTCAGCTCCACCGCCTCCGCCTGCATCGCCTCGAGCTCCGGCTTTTGCCTCGCGTTGATCAGCCCCATGAAGTAGGCCGAGTCCGCGTGCGTGGCCACCTGCGCGACGGGGTGCGTCAGCCCGTTGCCGATGGCTACCCCGCGCAGGTTGACCCGCAGGTGCTTCGGGAGCGTGGGGTTCACGGCCAGGATATACGACCCCGCCGCGGGGATGTACTTGCCAGCGTAGCTCTCGCCGGTGAGGAAGAAGGGGCGGGCGCGGAGGCCTGGTTGGAGGGAGAAGAACGACTGGAGGGCCGCAAGGATGTGCGCGGCGACGACGGACTGGTTAGTGGGGACGGAGGCGGGGAGAGGCGCGGCACTGAAGCCGGTGCCGAGCGGGCTGTCGATGAAGAGGAGACCGAACCGGCGGTTCCACGCGAAGGGGTTGGGCGAGAGGGAGAGGGAGTCGGGGTTGACGAAGTAAGGGCCGAGCTCGAAGAAATTGCCTAGGAGGCCGGAGCAGCCGGGTCCGCCCTGCAGCCATAGGAGGAGCGGCGTGGAGGCCGGCGGCGTGAGCGGGTGGGTGGCCTCGTAGAAGGCGAAGAAGAGGGAGGCGTTGGCCGGCGGTATGGGGAGGTAGCCCGACTTGGTCGGCAAGGCTTCTTTGGGGAAGACCACTGCCGCGGCGGCTGAGAGTGGGACGGTGGTGGCGAGGACGAGGAGGAGGAGGACGGCGAGGGGAAGCGGCGGAGCCATTGGACTTGCTTAGCTGCTACTCCGCTTGGGATAGGAGGAGGCGGTGCGTCTCAGTGTGCGCTGTGACGGGAGTTGTCGCATGTACCGATCGACGAGTATTTACTGGCCCATGTTCTTCCACGCAGTTTTTTTTTTTTTTGCGATGACCGAAAACTTTTGCCTATATTTTTCAAAATAATAATAGACAGTGAAATCATTAATATGAATGATATATACGATTTTAAGTTTAAAAGTTATTTAAAGAAATGGTTTTAGAAACAGTTTTAAAAAATCGTGCCGTTTATTATGACTCTTAGAGAAATAAAATCCAAAATAAAAAAAAGAAAAACAGGGGCAATATCATCTTTGCCGTGGGCCACCTGGCTGTCTGAGTCGTGCCGGTAAGAACAGGGCCGGATACCCCTACCCTACCACCAAGTAGGACAAATTGCTTACGGGATGAGTGTGTTGTGTACCGTGAGATGCCCGTTCTTAAAGTTAATGCCTGACACGTGATGAGAGGTGTTGTAAGCACTGACTGCAGCGAGACGATGACGGCTGCGGTGTACGTCGCTCTCCCTGTGCAAATAATGCAGAGATGGGAGGGAGAAGCCAGATTCTGCTCCGGTTCCACCGCCGAGATTCCTTCTACGAGCATTGGATGTTGCGATTTGTCATTGCCACTAACAAACACAGTCCGCCTTCCGGCCTGTTTAGCTGGTAACTAAATATTGCCATGCTTTACCGCACTCTATTTAGTCAATTTTGATCAAGTTCGGCGTCTGTTTATTTCGTAACGACACATACAGCAAGCAGGGCCGGTCCTGAGATTTTAGGGGTTCGAAGTGAAACTAGAAATAGGGGGCCTAGTATAAATATCTAAATATAAATCTACACACACACATATATATATATATGTATCTAATTTTACCAACAAGTACTTAAAATGCGTTATGTATTAAAGAAAAATTCATATCAAAGAGTTTATAGATATTACTTTAAAATTTTCTTCTAACATTTCTAGATGCGAAGTCATTGATGATGGTATTGATATCAATCTCATCCAATAATTTCTTCTCAATACATAAAGTTGCCAAACCGTTTAACCTCTCTTGAGACATTGTTGACCTTAAATGATTCTTCAACAATTTCAACTTTGAAAAGCTTTTTTCAGCTGATGCCACAGTCACAAGCATAGTAAATAAAATCCGATAAGCAATAGAAATATTAGGATAACAATCCACTTCTCTGACAAACTCAAAGAACTCCATAGCAGACATTGGTTTATCTGATAAAGTCAATTGCATAACACTTAACTCAGAAATTAGATCATTTAACTCAACATCAGATCAACCATCTAGAGAGAAAGTTTCTGCAAATTTTATACAATATTCTTTTAATTCAGTTCGATCCAATGACTTCAATGTTGTTGAACTCATTAAAAATCCAAATATACTTCCGAATGTTTGGAGTTCTTGAAATCTACTTTTCAATTAATTGATTGCCATATCAACCATAACAAAAAAAATTTGTCAATGGATTCTCTCTGTGATTCTATCAACTCATCTATTCGTTTCCTCTTTTTTTTTCACTGTCGGATGCATATTTTCTAGATGACATGGTACTGAAAATTTAAAGAACAATAGTATAATTAGTAACTACAAAGCACTAATTATTAATTAAAAAATTCCTAATATGCAAACTACAAGAAGCAATGACAAAGTGATGTAGATGTGGACCTGCTGGTTTGGGAATTCCGCGGCTGATCGCTCGCTCGGCTCGGCTCGCCTGTCGCGGTGTCGGCTTGCCTGTCGCGGCGGAGAGAGAGACGACCACCCTCCGCGGCTCAGCGCGGCGTGCTCTAGACGGCTAGACGGAATCACGGAAGAACTAAGAAGTTGGAAAGTCAGATTTCAGAAAGAAGACCGAAGACGAGAAGTCGGCCCGGCCTGGAATTCGGAAGACGGATAGACTCATAGACGGATAGTATACATAGTATATATACTATGTATATGGAGGATTGGGGGCCCCTAAATTTTGGGAGCCCGGTGCGGCCGCCCCGCTCGCCCCCCCCAGGGCCGGGCCTGACAGCAAGGTTTCTTATCTATCATCCGGGTAACACGTGTTAGTGACTAAAAAAAGTGTGACAAGGATCTTTTTTGCTAATCAATGTGTGACACTGATTTTAATAACCTAACCTTAGACAATATTAGTAATTTAGTATACGAAACAAGCAGACCCTTGCTCAATCCCATTCCCACCAACCCACCGTCGCGCTACCACGTACGCTTCTTCCCTGAGAATGGTTAAGCTCCCATCGTCTCTTGCGAGTACGTTTCATGCTGGTGATAGATCTAAAAAACGTGACCTACTAAAAATCTGAAATGCGGCGAGCCCCTTGGTCGCGGGCATTCCACGCACAGCCTTGGCTACGAGATCGTTGCAGAATAACAACATGAACACGGCAGGAAGCGGCGCACACGCTTCGCCATTCGCGCTTGCTTGCTAGAGCGTAAGGACCAGAGGCTCACAAATTATTCAAGCGCATCCTGCGGTGAGAAATTCAATTGAAACCGCATAAAAATTAGTTCAGCGTTACATAGCATTTTCCAATAGCTAAAGAGTAGTGCTTTTATGCTTTTTACTCTGATAAGAATGGTACTAATCTCAAAGCATATGCAGAGGTAAATAATTACTATTCATCGTTCAGTTCTGCTTTAAAAGTTATGTAAATCACTTTAAAGTAAATATTGAAACACCCCCGGTAACTAAATTGACCAAAGAGAACGAACGAGGTCTGCTTTGAGAACCAAGTCACACCTTTACCAATCCCAAGCGCCAACGGGGAACGGATCCTCTGCTTTGAGTCTAAAGGCAGTGTCTTTACCAATTAGAATCGTTCGATCAAATATGGACGCGCGAGATCACCCCGCGTACTATATCAATCACTGTAGAAATATCGAGCATTTTTCACTAACACGGTACTGTAGCGTGATCTGGCTGTTCGCACCTGATCCAACGGCTAAGATTGCGGCTAACACCATGCTACAGTGTTCTGTGCGTTTACTTTACTAAGATCCTGTTTGTTTCCACTTAAGATTATTATAATCTAGCTTATAAATCATAAGTGGAAACAAACAGCCCAGATTATAAGGTAACTTATTATAATCTAATAGCTCAGATTATTGTAATCTAATAAGCTCAAAAAAAGAGCTTATTTCAACTTATAGATCCACTTTTTATCTTAATGACCATAAAACTTTAAGAATATTACCCACCTTTGCCATTCATCCAACCCCCAACTCCCGTGCCTCTCTCTCCCAGGGCATTGTAGTCTTTAAACATTCGAATACAACAATCCATAACTCTGGTAATCCAGGCTGCCAAACATCTGACAGCTTATTTCCCACCAGCTTATTATAAGCTAACTTATATAATCACCACCTATAAGTTAGATTATAATAATCTTAAGTGGAAACAAACAGGGCCTAAGGCAGAGAATCTGCTCCGGTGCCAACGGCTAGAGCTGGCCAAATGGGTCGGGCCTACCCGGGCCACACCACGGCCCAGTACTGTAGACCCGGCCAGTTTAGGCACGACACGAAAAATAAGCGGGTCGGGCCGGCACGGCACGACGGACCGGGCCGTGCCTGGGCCGAGGGTGCGACACGGTGGGCCGGCACGGCACGGCCCGCCCCGGCCCGGCTAATTCAAAAACTAGCCGTTTTTGTGACCGTTGGGGGTAAAAAAAATCCGAAAAAATAGCAAAAAATTTGGAAAAAAATCTGAATTTTTTTTTGTATAAATAGGGGGCATCCGGCCTCTATTCTCCACACCTCAAACCTCACTCTTCTCTCTCGGTTTAGCTCTGAAAAATCTGCAAGTGTTTGCGCAAATTTGGCGAACATTCGGGCAAAATTCCGAAAATTCAAAAATCTTTAAAGATTTTTGTGAGAGCTGCAAAGGAAGTAATAATGCTGTCTTATACTCTTATTTTAAATTTTTGGTATTATTTATTGGTTTAATTTCTTGCTATTATTTGTTGGTTTAATACTTTAATAGTAAGTTAATCGTTCTTTACTATTTCAATTTGCAGTCGATTTAATGGAGAACTACGATTTTCAACTCTCCGAATTCGGTCTCTCGGCGGAGGATATGCAATCGTTTCAACAAGCATATCCATCCGCGGAAGGTCCACATGTACAAACTGGAGATGCCGAAGAATTGACGGCCCCGGTGGCGCAGGCTCCAATCGATCCATCTTCTGCTGGCTCAACAAGTGCATCCACGACTCAAAGCACGGGTGCAAAAAGAACAAGAGCTAGTACATCTACAGTTTGGAATGATTTCGACAAGAAGTTCAAGATCGACGATGATGGGACTTCGGTGAGGTATGCTGTTTGTAAAATTTGTAGTAATGAATTGACTGCAAAATCTTCAGGTGGGACGGGTCATCTACAACGACATGCTGCAAGCTGCAAGAAAAAGCAAGGAATACAAATGCGCCAGACACAGCTCCAATATAACCCCGACGGCTCGGTACGTACGTGGGAGTACAACCCAGAGGTAGCTCGGAAATCTCTTTGTAGATTAATTGCTTCTCAAGATTTACCTTTAAATTTTGGTGAATCTGATGCTTTCCAAAAATATATTAGGACTGCTCGTAACCCACGTTTTAGTACTGTATCTAGGCAAATAACAACTAGAGATTTAATTAAATATTATAACAATTGTCGTGATAAATTGAAAGAAATGTTTCATACATGTACATTCTCTATTACTTTGACATCCGACATATGGAGTGGTAGGGCTAGAGATGATTATATTAGTGTTGTTGCTCATTATGTTAATGATGACTGGATAATGGAAAAAAGAATTATATGATTTAAATTAATTAATGTTTCACATAATGCTGAAAATATTGCAGAAAACATTATTAAAGTTGTAGAAGATTTTGACTTCACGGATAAGATTTTTTCTATAACTTTAGATAATGCACCTGCAAACACTAAAGCTATGAAAATTCTTACTCCTTTGTTTAATACTTATGCACACTCTTTCTTATTGCATCAACGTTGTGCTTGTCATATTATTAATCTTATTGTTAAATCCGGTTTAAAAAGATTAAATGCTTGTATTGATTCTTTTAGAGATGCAATTTCATTTATTAATTGTTCTAACCAACGAATAGCCGCATATAAGAGTTTTTGCGTAGCAATGAATGTTCGTCCTAGAAAATTTGGTTTAGACATGCCTGTTAGATGGAACTCTACTTACCTTATGCTTAAACATATATTGCCTGTAACAGCCCAGGTTTTTATTAAAAAAAATTATTATAATGGATTAAATAATTTAAAATAAAAATAAGTGTGTTGGTTGCCTAAAGTTTATTTTCGATTTGCCCTGATTTTCTGCTTTTAGAAAACGCTGGATTTGAAAAGTAATTTAGATAAAAAACATAAAAATATTATTAAATAGAATGATATTTTGATTTTCTATAACAATCCTATTTCAAATTAATTATTTGGAAGCATTTGGTGTTTATCTGGATTTCCCGTGTTTTTCTGGATTTAAAAAAAATCAATTTCAAAGCTAAAATGTATTTTTGTAAAAAATTAAAAGACCAACTTTAAGTTGGAAATATTTTTCCTAAGTCTAAATCATCTCTAGGAATTTCTGTGAATTTTTCTGGAATTTTTAGACTTTATTTTATTTTTTTTCGGAAAAATAATTATTATTTTATTATTATTTTCTCTCTCCTCCACTATTCATCGTCTTCACGTATCGTTCCAGAGAGCACTCACGCGCAGCGCCATGGATGGGATTTGAAGCTTCTAGAACTTGCGATTTTCTCAACCTTTTCTTGCGCAACAAAATGCATTTGAATCCTCTCATCAAGACCTTTCCATTCCAAGCCTTAGCCCCCAATTTCATGCACCAATTTCGCGGGAATATGCCATGGCACCGAAAGATATTCCCTCGCGGATCTCCCCATCCGGTCCACCTCCGTGCCTATAAAAGGGAGCACCGGGTGCCCCTTCTCATCCTCACCAAGCCTCTGAAATCTCAAGGCCTCTCTCTCTTTCTCCTTGCCGCAATCGGCATTTTTCTCTCGCCAACAAAACGACATTCTTCGGCCATTTGCACCATGTACAGTGGATTCCGGCCACGATTGACCACACCATTGGCTTTGCCTTTGCGCATTCTACATGGTGCTTCCCTCGCCTTCGCCGGAGCTTCGCCGGAGCATCACCGGAGCGCCGTGGCTAAACCGTGCCGCCGCTTATCTCCTCGCTGCAGGCCGACCGTGCATCTTCGACCACAACTAAGGTAAGCACTGCGTTCCCCATGTTCTCCTCTTCGTTTCGCCACAAACCTCATCCCGCCCGGCCGCGCGATCTCCGCCGCCCCTCGCCCGCGGGATCCCTTTCCTTCTCCCACGCGCGTCGTGCCCCGCACGCCGACCCACCTCGCCATCCCCGCGCCGTGTCCCCCCCCGTAATCCCTGCCGCCCCGCGCCATCGCCGGCGAGAAATGCGCGCCGCTCCACTCCCCCTCCGCCCTATAAAAGGCCTCCCTCGGCTCCTCCACAACCTGCCCCACCTCCCTCCGCCCTCGTCTCCCTCTCCCCGGTGCCCGAGCAGCCCCGCACCGAGCTCACCCCGTGCGCGCGCCGGCGAGCTCTTCCGGCGAGGAATCGCCGCCGCCTCGGGCCGCATTTCACCTCGCCGTCCCCACCGCCGCCTTCGCCGCGCCCGTGCGCACCTCGGCCGCCCCTCCGCCCGGCTCGAGCACCGCCGAAACGCCGTCCCCGCCGGAGCCCCCGAGCTGCCGCCGCCGGTCGCCTCCGGTAAGCCGCGCCCCTCCCCCGAGTCCCCCTTGGCTCCCTCTCCCTCCTCCGCCCATCTCCGGCCGCCGCCTCGCCGCCGTTCGCCGGCGAGACCCCGGTGCCCGAGCTCCTCCGGCCGGCCTCCCACGTCGGCGTCCCCGTGCCTGCGTGGCGGTTGACATGGCGCCACGCCAGCGCCACTTCATTCACTCCGTGCCCCGTCAGCGCCAACCAGCCACCCGTGCCACCTCGCCACCTTCCCTCACCCGTGGGCTCGGTCCATGGACCGGGACCCCACCTGTCAGCGGGATTTATCCCATGCTGACGTCATGATGACGCTTTAAACCCGAATTTCCCGTTGAAAAATATTTCGGCTGGAAATGAAAATCCCTGGCTGACGCAATGCTGACGCCATAAATTCTTTTCCTTTAGGAAAATAATTCCAAAAATCCTGATTTTCCATTTTCTCTGAATTTAAACTTCCCGGAGCCCGTTCTTCTTCGTTCTAACTCCGATTGAGCCCATTCAAATTTCTAAATTAATCAAAAATTCCCCTCTATCCATTTCTAGCCTCAATTCAAATATTTGAGTTCAATTTGAATTTAATTTGAATTTATTTGAATTTGGTGGGTTATTTTCACGTGTAGACTTCGACGATTCAGGAAATTTCTTCGACGAAGATTCAAGCCAAGTTGAAGAGCAAGGCAAGTCACCCTCCTTGATCATGTTGATCCCAGTTTTCAAAATAAAATTATGTTGATTTAAACTATATTGCATGCATATTCATTATTCAACGTATTTCAATTCAGTTTTAAATTTAGTTAATGCCTACTTGTTAATTCCTCCCTTGAATTTGAATTACTCAATACCTTGTCACCCTAGATTCAAACTCTAGTTAATACATTAGTGTTGGCTAGAGGAATTTATATCAAATGCTTAGACTGCTTAGATATAATATTTGTTTTGGGATATCTTTCACATAAAATGATGACCCTGTTTACATAAAATGATATGTTCTCTTGACTTTGGTGAGTCAATGAGGTTTATGAATTATTTTGAAAACAAATATAAAACTGGTTTAGACTTAGGCATTTGGTTAGAGTGGTGGGTGCAGGCATGCCCTGTTGGTTGGAGCCGCAGTGGTTGATTGTCGTGTACAGGGGTATGTGGTTGGGCCTAAGTCAGATTAAGGACCGGTCTGTGAGCTACTGTTGCAAAGCCCTAATCGTACTACCACATGGCTGGTATGGGACAGCCCTGGCTGAATAATTTGCGAAGTCCCAATCTGAGTCGAGTTGTAGGTTGAAAGTGAGCGTGGTTGGTGCCATGTGAAGTCTCACTTGGGCGAGCGTGGTTAAGCCATGAGAAGTCTCGTCTAGGCTCAAGAGGGGGTCCCGGTCTGGTAGATTCCTTACTGGGGTGAAACCTTAGAGTTGGCTCGACCAGATTGAAGGCTTTGCATTGTAAAGGCCTTGTCACGATCTCCTCGTCGCACACCTAAGGAATTGTGTAACTCGCGTGGCAAAAAGGGATGATCGTGTCTTGTGGGTAAATCTGTACAACCTCTGCAGAGTGTATAACCTATCCTGGATAGCCGTGCCCACGGTCATGGGCATGCTGAGTAAAAGTTTTTCATGGATTAGACTTTGTTTTTCAAAAATATTTTCGAAAACCTTGAGGATGGATGGAATCCGTGAGAGATTGAGATCTGGTGAATGGATGGAATTCATCAGAGTTGCGCAGTGAAAGCGTGTGGATGGATGGAATCCATACGTGAGCTTTTGGAAAAGATGGTCCGGGTGGGATGCCCGTGGATAGGTTGGTGTATGGTCGGAGCCTGCACTGACGGTATTAATTTCTATTACAAGTATTGTTTTTACCTACGGTATTAAATTCAGCAATTTCAATCTATTTACTGTATTTCATTAAATGCTGTTTTATGCAAACTAACCCTATAAGCCTTCCATTGAAGCCTTTATCATTATATTGCATTTTCCCGGGTGACTTGCGGAGTACAATTTGTACTCACGTTGCTTTTTCCACACAGAGAAGGAAGACGTCAACTACGGTGAAGATCCGGACGAATAGGCCGCGTCTTACTGTCGTTTGCCTGTGGGCATGCTCAGTGGGCTTCTTCCGCTTCGGTTTTTCTTCTGCTGCTTATTAATTAATTTTGGCTTATGCGCCGTTGATGTAAACTTTGGCATTCATGCCCATATTCAGTTAATAAATGTTATTATGGTTGATATTTATCTTTGTTGTACGCTGTGTGCACTAGCTGATCCTGGACTAGTGCGATTTACACAGAGGATCCAGGAGTCGTTGCTCCGGGTTCCGACATTGCCATATAAGAGCACCTTATCTGTTTTCCTTCACACCCAAAGCCATCAATCTCGTAGCTCCTCCAATAGAACTCAAGTTAGAGACCCTGAACTTACTGAGGACGATTGGATTGTTGGTGAAAAAATATTTTCCTTTTTAGAATTTTTTTCATAAAGCTACACTTTGTCTTTCTGGAGTATATTACCCTACATCTCCTATAATTGTTCATAATATTGTTGAAATTGCCACTCACCTAAAGGCTTTTGAAAATGATCCTATACTACGAGATGCTGTAGTTAGGGCTGTAAACGAGCCGAGCTCGAGCGAGCTTGGCCTTCCAGGCTCGAGCTCGGTAGAAGTTCGAGCCGAGCTCGAGCCGAGCTTGAGTTGGGGTCCGAGCTTGGACCTGGGCTCGAGCTCGGCTCGGTCTAAGCTCGAGTAGGCTCGAGCTCGGCTCGTTGAAACTCGATAACAATTAAAATAATTTATTGTGCACTATTTTTCAATAATAAAAAAATTTTAAGTTCGAGCTCGGCTCTAGTAAGCTCGATAACAGCCAAAATAATTGAAATATGCACTAATTTTTAATAATAAGAAAAGCTCGAGCTCGAGTTCGGCTCGAGAAAGCTCGGTAAGAATTAATATGTATTATTATTGAAGCTCGAATCGGGGCTCGCGAACTATTCGAGCTCGGCTCGGTGAAGCTCGCGAGCTCGAGATCAAGCTCGAGTTCGGCTCGTTTAAAGTTTGAACCGAGCTCGAATCGAGCCGAACTCGAGTAGCTCGCGAGCTTCGAGTTTTTTTTACAGCCCTAGCTGTAGTTGCCATGAAAACTAAGTTTTTAAAATATTGGAGAGAAATTCCTATTTTATATGCATTCACTTTTATTTTGGATCCTAGGGCCAAACTCGAAGGATTTATAAATGTTTTACAAGTTTTAAGTGAGGCTACCGATTTAGACTATTGTTCATACTTTACATTAGTTAAGAATAAATTATATGAAGTATATGATAAATATGAAAATAAATTTGGGTCTGTGCGTTTGGAAAGACCCCCGGTAGTCCCTAGCACCTCTAGGGAGCCTATGCAATGGGGCAAGATTTTTGGTTCTTCGTCTAGTTCTCGTGCAGGTGCAGGTGCAAGTACATAGCAGTTAGGAGGAGGGGGAAGGCGACAAAGCACTGGAGACCTATCAAGCTATCTCAACAGTAATAGCGTCAGCTTCGAGCAGGAGTTGAACATCCTCTCATGGTGGCAAACCCAGAAGGTATCATATCCAGTGCTATCCATATTAGCGCGGGATGTGTTGACTGTTCCTGTCTCTACAGTTTCCTCGGAGTCAGCATTCAGTCTTTCTGGAAGAATAATCGAGGAGCGACGAACAAGTCTCTCCAATGAGATGGTCGAAGTACTTATGACCATCAAAGACTGGGAATAAGCTGAATCAAGACTCCAACATACTGCAGATAATAAAGATTTAGAAGAATCTTTTGAGAATTTGTATTTAGATACCAATGAATAGGATTTTCAATATTTTTATTCACATGTGGTCACTAATGAGCTTTATAGGCTGTACTCTTTTTTCTTTACCAAGGTTTTCTCAAATTGAGTTTTTACTTAGTAAAGTTTTTAATGAGGCAGCCATCCTATGTAATTTAATAAGTTAATAAAGCTCATTATGTCATTGAAAATATTTATTTTTGTGATTAACAATGTCTACAATTTTCTATATTTTTCTATTTTTTTCTTCTCAATTTTCTACAATTTTTCTTATTTTTTCTTTTTTTCAGCTAAACGGGCTAGCGGGCCGGCACGGCCCGTTTAGCCGAAATCGTGCCCGGGCCGTGCTTGGGCTCCCACCGCGGCCCGCGGGTCGGCACGGCCCGTTTAATACACGGGCCTTAACGGGCCGTGCCTAAACGGGCCCGTGCCGTGCCGGCCCGGCACGATCCATTGGCCAGCTCTACCAACGGCAAAATGTGTGACTCATTTATTTTTTCTTTTTTGAGACAGGCATGACTTTGGCCCATTCAAATGGTCTTTTGCTTCTAGTTTTTAGAAGCTATTTTGAAGTATTGTGTTCTTAACACGGCTTGTCCCCCTACATTGTTCGTACAATATATAAGTTATTCCTTTTTTTCATTTTCTTTTAATTGAATGCATCAGCTAAAATCTAACAGCACTACAGTATCCATTTTTAGCCCAAAGTCACCAATAAAAGCTGTTTTGAACAGTACTTACTTTGTAGATCCAAACCTTGCCCGGGACCACATAGAATCTATCCATGTCTAATGATCTCAATTTAAATGCCTCGCAACGAAAAAGATCTCTCATTTTTCCTTATTTGTCAGTGACATGTAAGTACGGGTCTACTTATATTAACTTTTGCTTTTGGCTTCTACTTAGAGAAGTCATAAGCTAATATAAATACTTAACTTTCCGAAGCAGTTTTTCCATTTCTCTCACTCCTGTCTCGTTCTGGGGAAAAGTCAGGGGCCATGGATGCATCACACACCCTACTCTTCTCGCTCTTGTCTCACATACACATCTCTCCCTCATTTTTCCCATTGCTCAGCTCATTTTTCTAAAGATTACTTCTTTCAACTACTACTATTTATTGTCAGTTAAAAGGCGTGAGCCACAGCTAATATGAACCGAATCTATGTTTCACAAGTACACATGCATCCTCGTCGGTGCTATTAACAGAGGCAAGGGGGTCAAGCATCAACCCCACAGTTTTTATCATACCACCGTGCACTGCTACCAGCAGGTTATGAAAGCAACCGTGCGTTACCCATCTTAATTCCGAACCCGCACTCCCCTCAGCCGACTGGCACGATCAAGACGCTTATATGGTATGTCACGCTGCGGCCGAATCGAACACCCAGTTCTATATCATCTCTCGCGTCGTGCACCCGTTAGCTGCTGGCATGAAGTGTCTGGCCCCGTGCACAACCACCTAGGGTTCTAGGGGTGGAACTAGAATAAAAATGATCAGAATTAAAATATCTATTTTTATAAATCTAGTATTTTTTTGTGCTCAGTAAGTACCTACCTAATATACAAATGGAACTATATTTAGGTCATAATTAAATTTAAAAAAAACTGCACTGCTATTTGTACACCATTTCTGGTTTCCGCGGCTTCGACGTGGTGTGACGACTGGCCCGTGGTAGTCACTCTCACTGTCACTGATATTGGCAGCTCGTGTCTTGTCGTAATTCTTGCAGGCCTACCAGCTAACGAAAAGGTCTTGAAATCCCAAGAATTTTGGACACTGTTGGACCCCTGTGCACACAAAATTCCGTTTTTGGCCACCTAAACAAAAAAATTCCAATTTTGACCCCTCCCGACCGCGAGTTTGTGTCGTCGCGCCACGCGTCCTGGTCGTGCGGTCTGGTACCGCACGACCGGACTGTTCACCGGGTCGTGCGGTACCAGACCGCACGACCCCGCTGCCATCCGCGCCGAGCGCGCGACTCCCGTCCCGCGGTCGCCCGAGCGCACGTCTGCCCGCATCCGCCCCGCCCGAGCGCGCGTCTGGACGTCCGACCGCGCGTCTGCATGCCCCGAGCAATTTGTTATTGTCACTTCAACACATTTTTCACAGTCAACAATATATGAAAATCACAAATACACTAATCATTACTTCACACAAATTTCGTTCGTACTCTACCAACCAAAATTTTTAATTTTCAAAATTGCACAAAAAATTACACAAGCAGTAAAGTGGACTCCACTTCAAATTCATATTTTTTTCACAAATCATTTCATATATACACATAAATTTTTTTTATAAATAATAACTTTACAAATGCATAAATATATATACACCTAAATTAAAACAGTAAACCCTAGATGAATCGGTCAGCAAAGAAACGCGCGCGGGACTCGGTCGTGCGGTGAGGGAGGCGGTCGTGCGCTCGGGAGGCGGGTCGTGCGCTCGGGCAGGCGATCGTGCGGTCGGCCGAGAGGAGGCGCGCTCGGGCGGGCGGACGTGCGGCCGGCAGGTGGGTCGTGCGGTGTGGTACCACACGACCCGTGAACAGTGCGGTCGTGCGGTACCACACCGCACAACCGGGACACGTGGTGCCACCTCAGAAACGCGCGCTCAGCAGGGGGTCCAAAAACGGAATTTTTTTCGTTCGGGGACCAAAACCGGAATTTCGGCTGCCCATGAGTCCAACAGTGTCCAAATTTCAAATCCCAACGCACCCGCATCGTCTTGCATTATCATCGAAGTCGTTGTTGCAAAGTAACGGCACGCTCCTCACCTCCAAAAAAAAAAAAGAGTAACGGCACGCTCCAAGTGTTGCAAGTTGCAAAATGTCTTGAGCTCATGAGCAGAAACGCAATTTGCTGTGTAGCACAATGCTAAGACTAGATGCTGTACCTTTCTGAAGTAGCAAACTAGTAGTGAGATTCGTAGAAATGATGAACACCTCAATTGTCTGTACAAAGTTAATCAGTTTTAGATAGAAAAGAGCTCGCATAACAAATTCAACTATACTTTTATTCGAAGGTATATTGGACTCGTATAGTAAATACAACTCTACTTAGCATATGGCGGTATACGTCATGTGAGTATAGCATCTGGCTGCACAGTCGTCGCGAAAGACTAACGTCTAGATTTAGGGCCTGTTTGGATCGCCTAGAACTAATTATTAGTTCATTAGTTGGTGGATTAAAAATTAGGTGATTAAACTTTAGGTGACTAAAAATTAGTCAAGTGCTGTTTGGATACATGGACTAAAAGGTGGTGATTTTCATGGTCAAAGACATTTATACCCCTATATTTGTTAGTGTGTTGCATGTGGAGTAGTAGAAAAAGGGTAGCGGGGGTATTTTCGTCTTTTGCTGTTTGGTACCACCTTTTAGTCCACAATTAGTCCACATTTGCCAACTAATGAACTAATAGCTAGTTAGGGATGAACTAAAAATTAGTCCAGGTATTAGTTCACCTGTTTGGATGGACTAAACCTAAACTTGACTAAAAATTAGTCAAGAGATCCAAGCAGAGCCTTACTTGCACTAATCCCTCAATGCCCCATTCCTACAGTTTTATTGTGCGTGGTGAAACGATTAACAAGCTATATATAGGCAGTAACGGTGCCGGCGGACGGACTGGCACGATCAAGGCGCTTTGCCCGATGCCGTTCGGCCGCCACCGCCGCCGAACAGCCCCGTCCCCATCACCCAGTTCTCGATCATCTCCTGCGCCGCACGCTGCTGAGTCCCTGGCACGAAGTGCCCGGCCCCATTTACGGCCACGTGCGCGAGCGGCCCATAGCTCTGCACGTACCCGGCGAGCCTCCCTTGGCTGCTCCGCCACACGGCGCGGTCCGCGGCGAGAAATGTGGCCAGCCCGTCCCACTCCATCTCCGGCAGCCACGCCTCCGTGGTCACCACCCCCTCCTTTAGATCGCGGATTCCCTCGTACAGAAGGACGCGCGTGGACTCCCGCAGCAGCGCCTCCACCTCCGGCTTCGCGCTCTTCATCACGTCCTCATGCAGAGCCGCGTCCACCGTTGCGCTGGGCATCTCCCACGCGATGTCGCCGCGGGCGCCCAGCGCCGCCTTCACCTTGGGTTTGTTCATGAACACCCCCAGCCTGCCGGCCTCGACCTCGAAAGGCCGCTGAAACGCCACGTCGAACAGTGTAGGGAGCCCCGTGGCGTTCTGCAGCCACGTCATCAGCTGCTGCCGCGCGTCCGACGCCTCGCGCCACCTCTCTGCCCTTGTCAGCTCCACTGCCTCCGCCTGCATCGCCTCGAGCTCCCGCTTCTGCTTCGCGTTGATAAATCCCATGAAGTACGCGGTGTCCGCGTGCGTGGTCACCTGCGTGATGGGGTGCGTCAGCCCGTTGCCGATGGCCACGCCGCGCAGGTTGATCCTCTGATGCTCCGGCAGTGTGGGGTTCACGGTTACTATGAGCGAGCCGGCGGTGGGGATGGTCTTGCCAGCGTAGCTCTCGCCGGTGAGGAAGAGCGGGCGGGCGGGCGCGGAAGCCCGGTTGGAGGGAGAAGAACGACTGGAGGGCGGCGAGTATGTGTTCGGCGATGACGGACTGGTCTGTCGGGATGGCGGCGGGTGATGGCGCGACGCTGAAGCCGGTGCCGAGCGGGCTGTCGATGAAGAGGAGCCCGAAGCGGCGGTTCCATGCGAAGGGGTTGGGCGAGAGGGAGCGGGAGTTGTTGGAGTTGACAGGGAATACGTAGGGGCCGAGCTGGAGGAAGTTGCTGAGGAGGCCGGAGTAGCCGGGGCCGCCCTCCAGCCAGACGAGGAGCGGCGTGGAGGCCGGCGGGGTGAGCGGGTGGGTGGCTTCGTAGAAAGCGAAGTAGAGCGAGGCGTTGGCGGGCGGGAGCGCTTCTTTGGGGAACACCACTTCCGCGGCGGCTGAGACGATGAGGAGGAAGAGGAGGGAGAGCGGTGCAGGTGGTGCCATGGCGCGCGATGCTTGAGCCAGCGTTGTCTAATGCAGTTGTCAGTCCTCTCCGCCCTATATATATATTGGCGATCGGCGCTCTTACTCTTAGAAATGATACGTCTACGCAACGTATGCTCCTCTGACAATTCTACGAACCATCGACTAGCCATTGGTCCAAACTGACGGCAACCCCGCTGCACGTGTTGCAGGATCAACAGAAACTATCTTCAGCTCGTGACCAGAAACGCTATTCGGTTGCGTTGCGTCTCGTCTAGCAGGAGAAGACCATCCACTTTCATTTTCCTTCGATCTGTTTGCTCGCACTAGCAAATAAATTTCCACCGAAATAACACAGTTGACCAGCACTTCAGGTGTGTAGCGAAAAGTACCATTTCTGCTGAGCAGATGTACAGACAACACATGGAAGAGTTCAATGGTAGCTATGATTGATACGAATTCACCGTTATGTCCATATCGGACGCTGCCCCAACGTAATGTTAACCGTATAAGACGAGGTAACGGCTGCGCTTCCTACCTGATTCGATTTCTTTTTCTGTTTGAGATTTTGATCTCGTCTATGTATGTATCATATAGTCGCATATCTTCTTACAAAATAAATTTTATCTTCGTACGTTTATGATTTTTTTTGTAAGGATTTTTCACATTAAATTTATATCTTTTTTATCTTATATTTCTGTTATATATTTTTATAATAAGTAATATCAGATCTTTGTGTTTCAAATGAAACTGCTGCCCTCGCAAAGGAGGGTTCTCGGGGGCAAAGAGCAAGTCCATCCTAGGCACATGAATGATCATATTAGGAGATTTCACTATCCTCAACTTGTCGATTCGACCTGTCTCAACTATGTTCTGTGACTCGACTTCATATTGAGCGTTGACCCATGCTCTACTTCGGTGCCTGTTTTAGTGTTAGGTTCGCCTGCATCATTACCCACGCTACCCAACACCATGCCTTAGCATCATACTGTGTTATCTCCATCGACGATTTTCTGCTTTAGTTGATCATCATCGTCCATCAAGAAACTATATCATCAACTCTACATATTTTTTGAGGTGTTCACTGCAATTTAGATCATTGTGTCTATTATTAGCGGCATCCATGCGTGATTAATTATTGACGATTTCTTTGACGATTCATTGTCTTCTACAGATTACCGCATCAAGGTCCATATAGAGGAGTTTAAGGTGGAGTTACATGCTTTCAATACAATGAGTCAATTTTTATTATGCTTAATCGAGGATACAGTGAAAAAACAAAAAAAAAACAATGTCAGTTGTGAAGACAACTGAATTTGGTGTTTCGTTCACCGTTCAGATATGTTGTTATTTGGATCAGTTATACAACCGTTATGAAGACTTTGGCAATATTAATTCTTAGAAATTTGATGACACCCTGATGGCAGCTAGCATGATGCTCTTTGAAGATTTGTTGTTTGAAAATGAAGGTTTTGCTCCAATTCCAATTCGAGATGAAGGATTTGAAGTGAAGGTGTTTTGTTTTTGTGTAGATACCACAATATTTGTCTAGTTGCCACAACTCAATACGAGGGGTCTATTGCAGTTTATACTCCATTGATAACATAAGAGTTTCTTTCATCCGGACAATTTCACATGAACAGTTCAACAAAGTCATAGAGTTACTTTTCAGTCGGTAGTTTAGCGGACGTGATGGCCATACATGAAAGTTGCTCTCCAATGAGCGTTTTTTGGCTGAGTTTTGTGTTTCAGGTGGAGCATGTTAGATTCTATGATATAAGTTGTTCGCTATCTATCCAACGTCATAGGTAATGCTTTAGCTTATGCCATTCAATTATTGAGCATTTGTTTTAGAAGGTTAGCTGTACAAACTCAGACTTTGCTAGGATTATGAGTTTTTGGGGCCTGAATTTATTTGTCTACTTTGTTAATAGCTATGTGTTTGGACCTACTAGTGATATGCTCAATTTTGCTTCGCAGGAAGCGTTTGGATAAGACCGTCTAGTATTTCTTGTTTAGATTAGTCTGATGGACTTTTGAGGTATAAGGTTTTTTTACTAAGACTTATTTTGAAGAGATTTTCACATTTCAGCTATAGGAGCAAATTCATCTCAAAGTAAAGATTGATAAAATATTATTCGAATTCTTCATCGTATCCATATCAAATATAAATTGTTAAAGTATTATTTGAATTCTTCATCGTGTCCATGTCAAACACTGCGCCAAACGTGGCGTCGAGCGGTGCATACGCCAAGCCATGTTAGATATGTCAACGGATGGCACACGGACTCTGATTCGGTTTTCTTCTCCATTCGGAACTCTGATCCGTTGCCTATATATACGCCTGTAGTCGCGCGGTAAGATATGCCGAAGTTTCTCATGCTTGTAATATCTTTTCAAATAGTAAATTTCATTTTTGTGTGTCCGTAATTTTTTTCGTAAAGATTTTTTGTGCCTCTTTTTTTTAATCTTCTATTTTTGTCATGCATTTTATAAGGGTCAAGATATCGAGGTTACCTCTCTATGACTGCCCTCATCCATCTGAACATCATCAGCCACTTCGTTTAGGCCAATCTCTCCATTTGTTACATCTACTCAGGAGAAGTTGCAGCCAGATAGGAGTATCTAAGATGTGCCATCATTTTGGCAGCTAATAATACATCACCAACCTTTCTGTGAGTACCAGTCCCTGCCGATGTTGCGGCAGCAATAATACCGTTAAGAGATCTTATGTATAGGTTGGTATCTACTGCTAATCTATCAAACGGGTCACTATTTGACCCCGCTGAAAGTTGGAACCGAGGTGCTCTCATGTCCAGAGCACCATCAGGCGTTAAGAGGAGATTTGCATTATGCATTTCTCTTGCTATTTCCAGTGAGAAACTTCGACACACACCTGCTGATAAACCACTTGCAGCGGTTTCTTTACTTCAACTAGCCGAATTGACAACGCAACTGCACTATTAGATTTGAAAGTGTAGTTTGCCATACAACTTTAGTAATTACAATTGAAAATATAGGTATAGTTTTAAATAATATTTATATATAATTAATCTGCATAATTATAATTTGGCCCATCAAAACATCTACTATTGAGATTGATTGCCAAATGTGGCAAATATGACGCACATTAATCAATTGTATGTAAAGAGCAAGTTGTATAACAAGCCCAACAGTTTTTTCAATCATCCGAATTTGATGAGGATTGAATACATTCTTAAATACGGTTTTAATATTTAAATAAGGCCAAAAGACCCCTATGGTCGTAAGTCTCTAGAGGTTATTCCCCGAGTACTCTGATCGAAGATACAACACGACGTTTCGGCCCTAAGTCTCTGACAAACAATTGTCAAGTGTTGTTCCTCACATTCGTGTATCACTGACAGTAACGAACAATCAAGCATCTTCTCTTTGACAATAACTACTTCCAGAATCAAACGTGCTAGTTCCATGAGGCGTCTTTCTAGGCAGATAATTGATGTCCCTTCAATGATATTTAAGGGTAGACAAGAGAAGACATAAGGATAATTAATTAATTGATTGTAGATTTGATACAAGGGGCAATCCAGTGCAATTCGATATTCTTGTGTCAAGTAGATCACATAAATTATAGCATTTCTTCTAGTAGGAAGAACATACAGATTAAAGCTAGTTTCATACTTCTATATAGGCATCATATAACCAGTTTATAGTAATAAAGAATATTCACATTATCCTCCAAGAAATTCAGCCATATTTCTCATATTATTTCATAAGATTGGCACGGTCCCTGAATCCTTGAAGTTTTTCTTCATTCAGAAATCATCGTCCTTCCCTGTTCTCTATTGTCATTGCCCATGCGATCATGGCAAGAACCTAGGACAAGGAGAACTGGTTCGACTTGCTAGTCTATGCCGGTCTCGACATGGACACACGCATCTGCGCCATGGGATATGATGCTTCAACATCACCCTCTTCCATTTCAGGCCTGTCACTCGCTGAAACCAGCAAGATCAATCTGATGGAAGAAGATTTGCCGCCTCCATCAAACGCTTCCAGAGGAATGGGTTGTTTTGACCAGGTCGAAATACCCAAGTTCCTCTACAAGCCCAGTACTTCTAACTGGCAAACCCGGCGACAAAAGTTCGGCGCCATGATACATCAGTTAGAGTACTATCAATGCAGTCGTGGGCGACCACTATTCACTGATGGCTCCTACGTATTCAGGGAATCAACTAACACCTGGTCACAGTGTCAATGAAGTTACCTCCATTAGAAAGCCAGGTGAAGACGATAACGCTCAACATCCAATCCGCAATCCATCAAATTAGGTTAAGTCCACCACAAAGTCCATAAGAGGTGGTGATTTCCAATCGATCCTGAGCCTACTTGCTGAAGCAGTGGAAGACTCTCCTTTAGTTTTGATGGGAGTTCATTGAGAGATTTGTGCTGGAGGCATGAAGTTAACGTAATCGGTGATACCAATTCAGATGTCGTGCATGATTCTTCATGATAGGACCACCAAGATACATTGGTCGAAATGGTGTGAACGCTTCTGCATCATCCTAAGAGGACGGAGGCAATAGAACTGGTGGACATCGATAAGCTAATCCATCCACTTCTACCCCCACCGCACTTGACAGTCGAACAGGACAAGCTGGATGTTTGAGAGAAATTCAGGTCATCGTACCCCTCCGTGAATAGGAATCCTACAAGGCTTTCGGTAACTATTCAGAGCATGTAATGAGTACATGATATTTTAAACAACCTGGACCCTGATTTGGCAAAGACTCCAGGATATGCTTAGGTTATAGATCAAGTGTCGAAAATCCTCCATCAAACCATGCGATGCACAGAGATGTACAGGGAGCAAAGGTACTCGCAGATAGAGATGGCAACGGGCACAAACCCGCTGGGTTTTGCTATCCCAAACCCGTGCCCATGAAAGTTGGATGTGCCCGCTAAAAAACCCATACCCGTGATGGGTGCAAATTTTTGCCCAGACCCATGCCCACTAGGTTAACGGGTACCCACGGGTCGCCCGTGGGGTCCGTAATGCGAGCTGCAACAATGGTTAATGGAGAGAAGGAAGAAGTTCACCGGCCATCTTCATTGGAGCCGGAGGGCAGCGCCATGGCCAAGGGCCTACTGCTGCGATGCACGTTGGCTGCGGCGTGGGGGCGGCGGGCTGAACTGGAAGGCGAGGCGATGGCGAGGGCGTGCGGGAGGACGACCGTGCGGCGAGAGTGGCGGGAGCAGGAGCGGGAGCTATGGGACGGAAGGGCGAGTGTGGAGATTGCCGGAGACCGAGCACGGAGCGCTAGATGCGCCGCCGCTGTGGCGGCTGTTGAATCGGGGTGGGGACTGGGGAGGAGTGAGTAGTGACTGTGACCGAGTGCTAGCTAGGGTTAGCCGTATGGGTAATGGGGCATTGCCACATTGGATTGGGGGCTTGGGGCTAAATGGCTAATGGGCTGGGCTGGTTTGCCTGGGAGGCTGGGAATCTGGGGTTATAACTCCTATGGATCGGGTTTATATTACTCATGGGTTTACGGGTTTGGGTACTATAGGAACATACCCGAACCCGGCAAACCCGATGGGTTGGGCTTTTTGCCCATTAAGAGACCCATGGGTTAGAAAATTAACTCAGACCTATGCCCTAATAGAGTAAAAATCCACTGGGTATCGGATTTCGGGTACCCATTGCCATCTCTACTCGCAGAGTCATACTCTAAATTCATCCAAGCATTCCTCCCTTAGCAAAAGCCAACATGGTTAAGCTACAAACAATCTGATGGCTGACACAAGACTCTCTCAAAGATGCCAGCAAGGAAGCCATGAGTGAAGAAGGCTCTTTTACAATGAAGCCACTCATCCCCCACGTCATTATCTGCAAGATTAACTAAACCAAACAGTTGGTCAGAGACACCATGTGAATGTTCATGACCGGATTAGAGCACCGATTCTCTAGTACAACTACCAGAGGAATCTGTCTCTAATAGATTACAATCTAGCCCCTTTCGCAAAGAAGGCGCTATGACTTGATCACATGCTGTTGAGCTTTCTTGGTAGGCTTTCAAGCAATACGCTGACTGGATAGGTTTTGACCAGTAAATCTAGAGAAATTCGATGAAACTCAAAATCCATTAAAATTTCTGTAGATTTACAACACTGCCATCAGGGCCGCAGGTGGTGATGATAATGTCAAACTACTTGCCCACAGTTCTCAAGGGGTCTACTAGGTCATGGTTGCTTAACCAACTACTCGAATCAATCTATACTTGGGAGCAGCTCTACGATGTGATGATCATAAATTTCCAGGGGACACAAATCGCCATGGGAAGGAAGATGATCTCCATTGAATCTGACAAGAACCCAATGAGCCTCTACAACAGTATATGAAGAAGTTCAGTCATGTTCGTAATTCTATTACAGAGGTTGTAGATTCTTCTGTTATCCAGGCTTTCAAAACTGGGTCGAGGAACCGATGATTTACGGAGGACATTGCAATGAACCCTCCAAGGACAATCGTCGAACTATTCAACATGGCAGATAAGTATGCAACCGCAAGTGGAGTGGTTGAATAGAATAAGGCCATCGACTGAATAGAAAAGATTTCTTAACCTGGCCTGGTAAGAAAGAGAAAAGGTCCAAAAAATCTCCCAAATGTAAGAATAATCATAAACCCAACACTAAAGAGGTCCTTACAATTCCAGAGAAGTACACTAATAGAAAAAAAGAATTATTTCTATTAGAAGTATCCACGACTTGGATACTGATTGGAGAGAGTTCAATTCATTTAAAATTCGAGAGCTAGTTAATGAAGATTGAATAAATTCTTACATACAACTTTAATATTTAATTAAGGTCAAAGAACTCCTGTAGTCATAAACCTCTAAAGAGTATTCTTCGAGCACTCTGAACAAAGTTTTACTGTGCAGTTTACGCGACCAGATTATCACTGGCCGATTTACAGCCCCGTCTGCAACACCCGGTCCTCGATCATCTCCTGCGCCGCACGCCCCTGAGACACCGGCACGAAGCGCCCGGCCCCATACACATCCACGTGCGCGAGCGAGCTATAGCTCTGCACGTACCCGGCTAGACTCCCTGCGCCGTTCCGCCATACGGCGCGCTCGGCGTCCTGGAAAGTGGCCAGCCCGTCCCACTCCACCTCCCTCAGCCACGCTTCCGTCGACACCACCCCGTCGCTTACATCGCGGATTCCCTCGTACAGAAGGACGCGTGTCGACTCCCGCAGCAGCACCTCCACCTCCCGCTTCTCGCTCTTCATCACGTCCTCGTGCTGCGCCGCGCCGCACGCCTTCACCTCGGCTTTGTTCATGAACACCCCCTGCCCGCCGGTCTAAGCCCCGAGAGGCCGCTGCAACGCCACGTCTAACAGCGTTGCGAGCCCCGTGGCGTTCTGCAGCCGGGACAGTAGCCGCTCCACCGCGTCCGACGCCAGCTGTCTGCCCTTGTCAGCTCCACCGCCTCCGCCTGCATTGCCTCGAACTCCCGCTTCTGCCTCGCGTTGATAAATCCCATGAAGTAGGCGGTGTCCGCGTAAGTGGTCACCTGCGTGATGGGGTGGACCTGGCCATTGCCGATGGCCACACCACGCAGGGTGATCCTCTGGTGCTCCGGCACAGTGGGGTGGGCGGGATGGGGAGGTAGCCCGACTTGGTCGGGAGCGCTTCTCTGGGGAAGACGGAACACCACTTCCGCCGCGGCTGAGACGGTGGAGCTAGCAGCGACGATGAGGAGGGAGAGGAGGGGCAGGCGGTGCCATGGCGCGCGATGCTTGAGCCAGCGTTGTCTTGGCTTTGATGCAGGCACTGGCACTCTTAGAAATCTACATTCTACGCCACGTATGATGCTCTTACAATTCTACGAAGCCTACCTGGCAGAAAATGTTTGAAGTTTTGAGCCGCGTGGCGTTGCGCGCGAGCGAGCGTTATCATCGAATAGTCAATTGTTCCAAAGTGACGTGTTGCAATATCGACGCAAAATGTCTTCAGCGCGAGAGCAGAAACGCAATCCATTTGCGTGTAGCAGGAGAAGAGCACCCCCGTCAAATTCCTATTAGCAAATTGAACCTGGGGAAGTAACTAGCAAGGTCGATACGGCGAACAGCTCTGTAGGCTAGTCTGGAGTCTGGACAAGATACAAACTTCACTTTCTTTCGATCTGACTCCTCGCGCTAACAAAGCAATTTCCACCTAAATCACTCAGACGACCAAACCTTGTGGTGTGCAGCGAAGAGTACCATTTCTCCCCGAGCTGATGACGTACAGACAGCAGATGGGAGAGGTCAAGAAGCTGAGATCACCTCTTTTAGGTTGCCCTCATCCATCTGACCATCATACGCCCCTTCTTTCAGATGAATCTCTTCATTTATTGCTACTGATCAGGAGAAGCTGCGGCCAGACATCTAAGATGTGCCATCATTTCAGCAGCTAATACATCCTTGACATGCCAGAGGGAACAACACCAACCTTTCTGTGAGTACCAGTGCCTGCCGATGCGGCGGCAGCAACAATACCGTTAAGAGATCGTGTGTATAGGTTGGTCTCTGCTGCTAATCTATCGAACGGGTCACTCTTTGACCCTGCCGAAAGTTGGAACTGAGGTGCTCTCATGTCCAGAGCAACATCAGGCGTGACTTTGGTGTTTGCACAAGGAAAGGCCTGAGAGTGCAGTGTATAACCCCCCATGGCCTGTGATGGCATTTGATGATAACCATATGCTTGTGGGATTTGTTGCTGGGGAGGATACCCTGAATTCATCGCTGACCTGCTTGTACCGTAAGGATGATTGGTGCTTCCACTTTCATGAGGTAATACTGAACAAGCAACTCTTCCTGGTCCCACTGGCAAACAGGAAATTAACTTAGAAATGGGCCATTATGCTTTAAACAATATCATCAAAACATGTATAATAAATGAACGCAAATGCACCTGCTTGTGCTCCTTGTGGAGCCTGAGAAGCACTGCGAACATTTCCAGGAGATCTTCTCATCTCCCAAGGATTTTTAGAAGACTCATCGGAGACAGGCCTACCCGATGAGGCCACAAGAGGTTGTTCCTTGGCAGGAATTGGAGTTGAGTGAACAATAGTTGACCTGCAAAAATCAAGCTGCAGATTAGTAAGAGAGAAGTTTTTCCTATATTAAATCACAATTGCAGAAGGCCAGAAGAACATACAAGTGCAGCAACTGGGTACCAGGTACCAACATTCTGAATGCATACTACTCAACTCTCAATTTGATTTCAGAATAGAACCCTGACTAGCAAGTGGCGATGAAGCATTGGACAGCAAGTTGACCTGGAATTCGACAACCTACATATCAATTATGTGCACCCCAACTCTATTGACACAACCACATATTCCTAGAAGACATATTTTAGGGTACCTTGCACTCACTTAAGTAGCAGGAAGTACATACTAAATCCAGCCATCCATTACAAGGGGGTATTATGGACAATATCTTTTAATCCTATATTGAGTAATTGAATTTTTTTCAAACCTAAATATAACCTAACAGAAATCTTCACATCATTGGATTGGAAACAGTGGACAACCCACGTTAATTGGTGAGTACTGTCCTGGGTCCAAGACCATGCACAACAATTTAATACTCAAGGATTACAACGATCACAATCTTTGAAGTTTATGTAACCCAGTAAACTATCCTGAGAATAAACTCTTACACAATTCAGAAGATGATTGTATCATCATTTGACACCCAGGCCACAGGGAAATACCTTAATATGGAGGATAAACTGGGATGCAGTTCAAATTGCACCTTGAAGTGGTTTGCACCCGTGCAGCTAATACGGAAGAAAAAACAGAATGAAAACAGGACCTGAATATGATGTCATACCTAGGAAGGGATGCATGTTTTCTCTCCATCGGAACTACAGTGCCACTACCACCGCTTTCTTCAAGATGAGAAAACTGCTTCTTAAATTGATCAACAGCACTGATAAACACCGCCAAAAAATACCACGGTCAGTAAGAACTGACACAATGAACAAAATGAGTAAAAACATGCATGCGCAAAAGCACCATACATGTGCAAACATAGAAAAGCTAAAACCTTGGGTAGAGAAAGGTTGTCCTCTCTGTGCCATTTATGTAATTCTTCAGCAATTGTGGATGATATTCCAATATCTCCTGGAATATCAGCTCCCTTATATCTTCCTTTGACATTCTTCTGTGCTCAAACTCAAACTCCACTTTTCTGATTGGCTGACAGGATGGTTCTCTCTCAGCCTTGGAAAGGCCTTTAAAGTATGGATCAGTCAATGTCTACAAAACATAAGTACTGAAAAAAGTCACAACTTACTCCATATAAGTACAACAACCTAAAGTTGCAAGCAATAAAGAGAAGAAACTGAGACATCAGAATGATAAAATAGCACAAAAAAGATTACCTCTTCTGCAGTTGGACGGTCCTTTGAATCAAAGGCTAATAGCCTTTCCAAGAGTTTTAGTGCCAAAGGATCTGCATTGGGAAACTTCTGTGAAAATGGAACTGGATCTTTCTTTCTCATACTGCTCAGGTACCTTCTTGCTTTCTCATTCCGAACCTGGAAAGGAACAAAACGATATAGTCAAACTTTGAAGTCATTGAAGCCGCTCACCAGATAAACTACAAAAAAGTCCTCCCTTGAATGTAGTGCCATACCCGAGAAATTGTATCCATAGATGGTGTGCCTAGAAGATCAGTCATTAAGTCTAACTGATGGACAACATTTTTGCCAGGAAACAAAGGCTTCCCTGTCAGCACCTCAGCAAAGATGCACCCAATGCTCCAAATGTCAATAGCGGGTGTATACTGCATTTTTTTGGGGGAACAACAATCCAAACAGATTAAGATCGTGCATATGACCAAAATCCTGGAAATGATTTAACACAAGCATACAAGTGGCACGGAATTTTGCCATGTATGTTAAGATGAAAATGATTTTACTGTTCTTAATAGTAAGATAATCTCATCTGATTGTTTAAAAGTTGTTACTAAACAAGATATTGATTCATATTTGTGTAGAACAACGAATGGACAAATGCTAAGGTTGAATCCATGAATGAAAATAGATCACATAATAGAAAATGATATACAGAACAAGAGTGAAAATATCAAAATCTCTACCTAAAATGGAGAAACAGTAAAAATGAAACATAGGTTCCAAATCTAATAGATTTATCAGTTGTAATTAAGCATATAGATCAATAGCAGAATGCCTTTGAGAAATCCTAGCACACAATACATGTGTTTGAACAATTTGTTTGGATGGAGCCACAATAAATAAGAATAGGTACAAAACACATTAACGTTTCACTAGAGAACCTATTGTCAAAGGGCATAAAAGCAAATGATATGTTTATATGATCACAATTGATAGCTCATGATGTGGCACCATCAATCATTTGCTTGCCACAACTCATAATTGAATCATATTTCTGTGAGGACAACAATAAGCATGAATTGAAAAGCTCACCTTTGAGAAGAAGGATCCACAGAGCTCTGGAGCTCTATACCATCTTGTTGCGACATAATCCTGCAGAGAATATGTATGATATCCTTAAATCATGATACTTTAAGGTTTAATACAATCAGTTAAAAACTTAAGGGTTTGTATTAACATACCGTCCAGAAGACTGTTGTAGGGGTATCATTGAATGCAACTCGTGCTAATCCAAAATCACATATTTTCAATTTGCAGTTAGAATTTGCTAAAATATTCTTGGGCTTCAAGTCACGATGATAAACACTAGCTGCAGTTATATAAACTCACTATCAGTACAAATGATTGTGGTAAAATGTAAAAGTAGAATATGCAATGACAAGAATTCCATCAACCAATCAGATCCAGTGTCTTTATTAGAGAGGCTACCATGCAAAAGTAAAAAAGACAAAAATATTTCGTTACAAGTTCTCCTATCAAACTTGCATTAAATAATAGTCTTGTATTTATCTTGACTGTTACAATAAGCATAATTTACTTTCATCATTACTTTGGAATGATCTATGGATCAAAAGGGAACTACTTTGAGAAAATTCACCGAAAGCAGACTATATATAAATGGATGTTATATGGTCATATTAAAAACTTGCAGAGAATCAGTGGTAGATAGCACAGTAATAATACACAAATTCACAGTTGCTAAGAAACGAACCAGTTTAATAGATGCAATATGTAAAAAACATCCACAGAAATCATGTGCAAACTGTAGTTGGTTGAGAGATGGAAACACCCATAATTTTTATATCATCAAGGGAAAAATCCGGTTGCTAACTTGGTTTGTAAACATATTATGGTTAATTATCTGCTCTGGATTGATTGCATTTGAAGCAAACCACATTTTGGCAATCACAAATATCAAGTGAGAATTGCTGATTAATTCACAGCGTAGATTGCCTAGCTCTGGTCATTGAGGCAACCATAACTGACCCATCACTTGACTTTCTTATATCAAAGCACAACCCCCTGGTGAGAGTGACTGAAGGGCAACGTGACTGCCCTCTATGCAATAATGCAAGTGCAATACATATTAAACCAATCACAGAATGAACTGCAATGTAAAAGGAGATAAAAAGGGAATCTGACCAGACCTACTGCACAGGCTACAACGCACACCATTTTCACGAGAGAAAAAATTATTTTGCAAGCAATGATCGACTTGAAGGTAATGGGATCCTACCAGTATGAATGTATTTGAGGGCCCGGAGTAATTGATAGAGGAAAAACTGGTAATGATCTTTTGTCAAATCATCGTTAGCCTTTATAACTTGGTGGAGATCGGACTCCATAAGCTCGAAAACAACATAAATATCTTTGAAGTCCCTTCTTGAGGGGGGCAACATAATGTGCTTGATCTCAACAATGTCAGGGTGCCTTAGGAGCCTCAGAAGCTTGATCTCCCGGAGAATACGAGCGGCATCAGATACATGCTCAAAAATATTATGTATCTTCTTGATCGCCACTTTCTGCCTAGTATGCAAATCAATGGCAGAACACACAACCCCGTAGCTTCCCTTACCAATGACTTCTTGGATCCTGTACCGGTTTGCATCACCATACTCCGTGAAAAACTCCACCTCAGCAGAACTCTGAAAAACAAATTGTGCACACTGAATCAGCAAGATGTAAAAAACAACAACTGTTAAACAACTATAGAACACAAAAGCATTGAAGAATACTGAGACAATTACTACTCCCCACCAAAAAACAACAGCAATAAGAACCCAGCGAGGCAGCGACGCCCAGAGCCACAGAAAACTCGAGAAGAAGCACAGATCGCTGGAGCGCAACCCACCTTCTCCCGCTGTTTCTGCTGCATTCTGCTCCCGTACGGATCTCCGACCAAACCACACCAAAAACCGCCCCTCACCCTCCCGCAGCCCTCAAACCCGCTTCGCAATCACCCAAACCTAGGCGCAACCGCACGGCATTCGCTCCCCCACGACGCCCCCGCCCCAAATCCACACGCCGCGCGAGTCGAACAGCGCCGAAGCTGGAGGCGAGCGACCCTAACGCCGGGGAAGCGCGTCGCGCCGCGAGGGTTAGGTCAGGGTCGTAACCTCTCCCTCCTCTTCCCGATCTCGCCGCGAGCGCTCGAGAAGAGAAGAGAAACGGAGGGGGAAAGTCCGATGAGGAGGTGGATTTCTTTCCTTGTTTCGTTCGTCGTGGCTTCCTGCCGACTTGCCGTTAATCTAAGGATGCCTTTTTATTTATCTGTATTTCGGGCGACTTGCCGGCATGGGCAGGCCGCAGCGGGTCCGTCCGATCCGCATCTTTATGGTGATCACCGCTCACCTATGCACCTACCTCTCACAGCATATACCTGTAATGCGAACTTAAACAGAGCATGTTCATATTAATTTGTTTTTCTAAGTTTTGTTTTGAGAAATCGGAATCAAATATATATACTTTGCTTTATGTACTCCTCTCGCTCATATCTTATTTTAGAGATAAGACAAAGAGTCATAGACGCATCACCCACCTTACTCATCTCACTCCCGTCTTGCTACGTATCTCTCACTCATTTTCCTCACCGCTCATGCTCTCCTTCTAAAAGTAACTACTATTAGTTTTCAGTCAAAAACCATTAGTTGTAGCCACAAACCATTAACTACAATTAATATGAATATGCTTATAGTAGCATGGCTAAATTTTCGTATGAGGTAAAGCATCCTTTTAAACTACACTTGCGCAAATTTTAGGGTCATTTTTTATGGTACAAATTTTAGAGTTGGAGCAAAACAACTCATCTGACGTTAGGTTGGACGGTCGTCCAAAGCTTATGGGGTGTTTGGCAGGTTAAAGATCAATGATCTTTGTTCTTTTGGTTTCAAACAAAAAAAGGCTTAGTTCCTCTCTTTTTATTTGGTTATGGTGGAGCTACACTTGTTAATAGTAGCATTAGTTTTAATTAATTGGGTTGTATCGAATTGGTTCATGACATTTGCATTTGCGATCGATGTATGTAGGTTGGGGTTGGTCTTGTGTGGCTTTTAGCACGGGTGCTGGGGTTTAGGTGGCGGGCATTTGTGACAGAATTGAAATGCCAACTAATTGGCTTGCCTTCAAGTCACAATTTCGCCTTGCCATCACTGTAACCTTTTGTAACGTACAAGAAAATGTTCTTCCAAACACAAATAGGAGAAAAAATCTACCAAAACCTATCCTTCTTTGTAGCAAGTCTGTCTTCTAGTAAAATGTACAATAATGTGACAGCTCTACATCACATGGTAGGAGAACAGAAGATGCATCCATTTTACTGTCCCATGCAAGTATTTTCAGTACAGTGCGTGTCAAAATTAAACTGGTAAAAATTAAAAACGCCCTTGCATCGCACAGCAGTATCACGAACGTGACATATGGAAGCATTTTGCATCTCTACGTGACCATGCCGCCCATCTCGTTATTAATATGACATTTAGGTTTCCCAATTGACTAGGCGATTAATTATTAACATTAAACAACACGGACGGAGTCACAATGGAATAATAGAAACATTTGTTGGGCCAAGGAGAGCATCGCAGAGGACAATCAGTCGCTGCAAAGAGAGGACGACGGTAACCATCAGTTGGACGTCTACACATAGAAAAGAATATGTTGCCACCGACAATAACCTATGTGATGTCTGGCAGGCACAAGCAAGGCGTCTGTCTATTCATTTCTGTTCAGTTGAATCTATCCCAGCCTCTACTTCAATTGTGCCTAATTCACCCACAGCATCATAAGAGGAATGAGGAATAATAGAATTATTAGGAGATAATTTAAAGTAAAGAAACATAGATATACATATCTCAGCAATCCAGAATGCACAAACTGTTTTACAAGTGCAGGGTGCCCATACAACACACAATGTGCCACTGGCTATAAGCATGTTAATTCATAGTAATATATACTAACTCCAGTGGTAAATGAAATTGCACAATTCCTTCACCACTGGAAAAAAAACTACTACTACTTCAAGTATCAAGAAGTCGAAACTTCCACATATACAGTATGCTTCTTTTATTTACCTTGCAGTTACATGAGATGCAAAATAGAATGATATTATAGATATACGCACAAGGTGGTGGATACGCGGCGAGGTTGTTGCTTGTGATGTTGCTGCATCAATCATCTCCCAAAAATCGACATGATACTAACTAGATGGATTGCTATGGAAGCTACTCCAAACCCACATGCAGGCGTGTATCTGCTCTTTAGAGACATCAAGTGAATCCATCTAGTCAATCCTTTCAAGATTATATTTCACCATGTTCTCAAGGGTACTTCTGAACTGGCTCCTAGGAAGGCACTGCAAATTTTGGAGAGCTAAGTCACCTTTCTTCTTTGCAAGCTCTTGAGCCCTTCTAATTCCACCACTTCTATGAACTAACTCTATTGCAGTAGCCAAGGAATCAGTGTCACTGAATTCAGAATCAATTATCTCCCTTAGCTTTGGTTCATCTTGCAAAGCAAAAATGACTGGACCTGTCAGATTTCCCTTTGCCAAGTCACTTCCTGCTGGTTTGCCAAGTTGCTCAGCTGATTGGGTGAAGTCAAGAATATCATCAACTACCTGGAACGAGAGCCCAAGATTCCTGCCGTATTCATACATTTGTTCACATATAGTGGTGCTGACACCACTAAATATGGCAGCAGACCTTGTGCTCGCTGCGAGCAGAGAAGCAGTCTTATAATAGCTCTTGAGCAGATAATCATCTAGGGTGACGTCACAGTCAAAGAGAGTTGATGCTTGTTTTATCTCACCACTGGCAAAATCCTTGATCACCTGTTAGCATACCAGTTTTTTACAAACAAATAACACATAATTTCAAAGAAGAGAAGGAAGTTTGCTCTCCTCCATTACCTGGCTGATGAGCTTTATAACTTCAATGTTTTCTAAGTTTGCAAGAAACCAAGAAGATTGTGCAAACATAAAATCACCAGCAAGTACGGCCACCCGTGTTCCATATAGCTGATGAATGGTTTCTTTCCCTGCAAACAGTCAGATCTAGTTTAGAACAAATTTGTCAATTTCTTTATCCCCTCAATGAACAGTTCCATTATGATGAATAAAAATGAATGCAAAATGAAAACAAACATGAAGCTCCCCAATTTCCATTTCAAGGAAAAAATGCAATAGTTATATATCTGTCAATTTACAGTCATGATATATGCCCTAGAAAGAATGTGAAAAGGCAAAGACTAACAAAAGGGGCCCCAGATAAGAGTTAAAGATACCAAGATCATATCCTGCCATGCCAAAAAAAACATGTAGAAAATGCTACTAAGAAGAACATTACTTATTAGGAAAATGCATCAAAGAGGCTATAAACCAAAAAAAAGAAAGGAAGGAAGGAAGAACAGTTTTTATTGAAGTATTGTTGGCTTGTTTGTACATAGCATCATGTGTACCTCTTCGCATCCCACTATCATCTATGACATCGTCATGTATTAAACTTGCAGTGTGAATCATCTCTATGATCTCTGCCAAGCGTTGATGTTCTGTAGTTAGCTCCCTGGATTGCAAAAACAAAAGGTCTGAGTGCATAATTTCAGAACATCAGAGTATCAGACTAGAAATGGTTATGTTGCAACTGGAGGAGGAACTTACAACAAACCAGCTAATTCAGCAGTTGCTCTGGACACCAGAAAAACTAATGCTGGTCTTAATCTCTTTCCACCAGCACCAAAAATTTGCTCTGCCGCAGAAACTAAAAGTGGATTTTCTGCACCAACAAGCTATTGAAGTTATGTCAGCTAATTAGTGTAGCAAGTAGGAACTCAACAAGAACTAGTCTAGCAAAAATTTCTGTACTCACATATTACATATTGAAAATTAGAGCAAATATGTGTATTTGATATGTAATGCTCTGAAGTTTGACATCTTAATTATACAAACAGCAATGATGTATGGATGGAGGAGTGTAAAGCAGACCTTATGATGTAGATTTTAAGAAAGATTTGTGTATTGTGGTGATTGCAGAATGAAAAAAAAAGATATTTCAGCCAGAGTAGGAAGACATATTGAAATTAAAAAAATAAGTGGTAATGTTTGCAGAAAAGGACACATGACACAAGTGTCACGGTCTCGGGTCCGTGATCTCAGTTGGTACCCGTGCGCGGCCGGGGGGCGCGCCGTGGTGCCTCTGGCGGATGAAGATTGGCGGTGGAAGAGAGACCTGAGAGGAAGAGCGGCAAGAAGATAGCAGGAAAACGGGACAAACGGGAGATAGAGGTAAAGTATTTCTTATTCCTCTCAATTACAATCTGCAGAATATTTATCATGCCCTTGATGCTCCGATTGGAAAGCAATACGGAGAGGGACTTAACTGGAATACAATCCTTAAGGGATTCTAACTGAAACCAATCTTTAATCTATTACCTTAAGCTATTAGGAAACCAACGCTTAATCCTTTGCAAGTCCATCCCCGCAAGGTGATGCCAGCGCACGATTAGTAGATGTGGGACGGCGGCGTACGTATGTACGACCCCACATGACATCTCCCTCGTCTTGAAGAAACAGCTTGTCCTCAAGCTGAAACGAAGGGTAGCGCTCGCGAAATTGGTGAGCATCCATCCAAGAAGCATCTGCAGGATCTGTGCCATCCCAGCGCACTAAAACTTGCCAAACACCTCTGGCTCTGCGGGCGCGAAGCACTGCAGATGGGGTGGGCACCACTTTGCCATTGAACATTGTTGGCAGAGGCGGTGGATTGTGTGGCGGAGTACCGACAAAGAGCTTCAGGAGGCTGATATGGAAGACATCATGTAAGCGGGCTTTCGGTGGTAGTTGCAAACGGTAGGAAACATCTCCAATTCGCTCAGTAATTTGGAAAGGGCCATGGAACTTTGGAGCTAGTTTGCCGCTGGTCTGTGCAGGAAGTTAAGCAACTGGCCTGCGGTGAAGACGAAGCCAAACCCACTGACCCACTTGAAAAGACACATCACGGTGATGAGCATCATAGAAGTGCTTGTAACGCTGCTGCGCTTGCAGCAAGCGATCCTTAATATCACTGAGGAGGATGTCCCTGTCTTTCAACAACTCATCCACTGCAATTACTCGGGCACGGCCGGGCTCATATGAGCGAAGGGACGGGGGGTCACGTCCATACACCACCCTGAAGGGTGTAGCTTGCAAAGAGGTATGAAAGGAAGTGTTGTAGCAGTATTCAGCCCACGGTAACCATTGGAGCCACTGACGAGGGCGATCTCCTGTCAAGCATCTGAGGTACATAGTGATAACTTTATTGACTACCTCCGTCTGGCCGTCTGATTGAGGATGAAAGGCAGAACTTCGGTGCAGCTGGACGTGAGACAGCCGAAAAAGTTCCTCCCAGAACCCACTGGTAAAAACCGGATCGCGATCGCTGACTATCGATGTTGGTATGCCATGCAGGCGAACAATGCCGTCAAAGAATGCCCGAGCAACGGAGCTGGCCGTGTAGGGGTGCTGTAGTGCAATGAAATGTGCATATTTGGAGAAGCGGTCCACTACTGAGAGGATGACCGTTTTGCCATTTACCTTGGGAAATCCTTCGATGAAGTCCATGGATATGTCCTCCCAAACCCGGTCTGGGATCGCTAGTGGTTGCAATAATCCGGCGGGGTGGAGGTGACTGCTCTTGTTCTGTTGACACACCGTGCAAGCTTGCACACATTGTTGGACCACTTGACGGGCTTGCGGAACAAAGAAGTCAGAGCGCAAGCGGTGCAGCGTCTTCTGGATGCCTTCATGGCCCATGGTGTGTGCGGTAGTCAAAATGTCGGGAAGCAGTGGAGAAGAGGCGCTAATGTAGACCCGCCCTTTATATGTGATCAGCCCATCTATCATCTTCCAGTCTGCACCAGCCGTGCCGTCCAGAATGTCCTGCTTGAGCTTGAGGAGTTCTGGAGAGTGCAGTATCTCGCTGCGTATGTGCTGGAAAAGATCGAAGCTGGTAGTAGTGAGAGCATAGGCTTGGATCTCCTCTGTATCACGCCGGGACAGAGCGTCGGCAACCACGTTTTGCCGCCCTGGTCGGTACTCCACTTGAAAAGTATATCCCAACAGCTTACTAACCCACCGGTGTTGCGGAATCGTCGCAAGTCGCTGATCCAAAAGGAATTTGAGGCTGTAGTGATCAGTGCGGACTAAGAAGGATTGGGCCCATAAGTAAGGGCGCCAATGCCTGATGGCGTGGACCAAGCCAACCAGCTCCTGCTCATATGCAGCCAAGTTCCGATGACGGGGAGGTAGTGGTTTGCTGAAGAAGGCAATAGGTCCGGCGCTTTGATGTAGAACTGCTCCTATACCAGTGCCCGAAGCGTCACACTCCACAATGAAGGGCTGGGTGAAGTCGGGAAGTTGAAGGACAGGAGCTGATGTTAGCGCGTGCTTGAGATCCTCAAAAGCTTTGGTTGCCGCTGCTGTCCAGGAGAAGTTATCTCGTTTCAGCAAGTTGGTGAGGGGAGCGGCCAGCGTGCCGTAGTTGCGGATAAAACGGCGGTAATAACCTGCCAAGCCCAAAAACCCGCGCAAGGCACGCACAGACTGTGGTGTCGGCCATTGTTGCACTGCCAAGACCTTTTGTGTATCCATGGCAACTCCTGAATGAGTAATGATGTGCCCTAAATATGCAACTGAGGTGGCGCCAAAAGAGCATTTGGACTGCTTAAGGAAGAGGTGGTTGTCCTGAAGCAATTTTAAAACTGTGCGGATATGGAGGAGGTGTTCGGACCAAGATGCACTGTATATGAGGATATCGTCGAAGAAGACGAGGACGAATTGTCTGACATATGCGCGGAGTACCTCATTCATCAAAGCTTGAAACGTTGCCGGGGCGTTGGTTAATCCAAATGGCATGACCAGGAATTCAAACAACCCTTGATGTGTGCGGAAGGCTGTTTTTTCAATGTCGGCCGGATGCATACGCACCTGATGGTAGCCCGATCTCAAGTCCAGTTTAGTGAAAAATTTGGCGCCCTTAAGCTCATCCAATAGTTCTTCCACCACCGGGATGGGAAATTTGTCCTTGATGGTCTTGTCATTCAAAGCTCGGTAATCGACGCAAAAACGCCAGGTGCCATCTCGTTTCTTGACCAATAGAACCGGCGCCGAGAATGGGGAGGAGCTTGGCCGAATGAGCCCCTGCTGCAGCATCTCTGTACATTGGCGTTCGATTTCATCTTTCTGTATGTGAGCGTATCTGTATGGACGTACTGCCACCGGTGGGGTGTTGGGCTGTAGGTGGATGCGGTGGTCGAGTACCCTCTGTGGTGGCAATCCCTGTGGTGTTGCAAATATGGATTGAAACTCTGCTAGCAAATCTTGGAGGAGTGCTGGCTGCTCTTTCTGTAAGGACATCAGTGTGCTACTCGGGGACGGAATCCCATGCCAAGTGACTTGCTGTTCTTTGTACCAGAAGGACATGGTCAAGGCGAGGAAATCCCAAGTGATTGGTCCTAGTGTGCGTAACCATTGAACCCCTAGCACCATGTCGAAACCGGCCAATGGAATGGCATAGCAGTCCAACTGATAAGCAGTGTTATCCACGCATATTTGCAGTTGTGGACAGGTCCCGGTGCTGCAGACGGTATCCCCATTGGCTACAGCGACGCGGAGTCCTTGTCGGGGTTGTACTTCTAGTCCGGCACGGCGCACCGCATCGGCGCTAATGAAATTGTGGGTTGACCCGGAGTCGACCAAGGCTGTGAGCTGCGTGTCTCCAATCCACACATGAACTTTCATGGTCTGGATCGCCCGAGGCTGAATGCCCGACAAGGCGTGCAAAGAAATCTCAGGCGGCGGGTTATCCATGACTTCCTCTGGAGAGATATCTTCCTCATCGTCTGGTCGGACCTCTAAGAGAAAAAGCCGTTTGCAGCGATGCCCTGGTACAAATTTCTCTTCACAATTGAAACATAGGCCTTGGTTACGGCGCTCTGTCATCTGCGCTGCTGTGAGTTGTTTTCGGGGAAACTGCAGAGGAGCTAGCGCTGTGCTTTTGTCGTTGGCAATTCCTGTAGTCTGTATTTGGCGACTTGGTGTGGAGCCGGTCTGCAATGTTGTGAAAGTCGGCTGCACTGGTGGCCGTTGGAATGAATGCCGAGTTGTCGGGCGATGAACTGCTGCAGTTACCAGGTGTCTCTTCTCAAACGCACGGGCCAACGCCATGGCTAGCTGCAGACTGCCCGGATTCTGGAGCTCCACATCTGTGCGGACTGGTTCCATGAGTCCTGATGCAAACAGCTGAACCTGTTGTGCCGGTGCTAAGGGATCTGTGCGACACAGGAGACTCAAGAACTGCTCTTGATATTCGTCGACGGTGCCGACGGCCTGCAATTTGGCAAGTTCTCCCAAAAAATTGTTGCGGATGGGTGGACCAAAGCGAAGGCTGCAATAATCCTTGAATTTCTGCCAAGATGGTTCGCCCTCATCTCTCTCAAGCTGAAAATACCACTGTTGTGCGGCTCCGAGCAAATGATAGGAGGCTAACCAAACTTTGTCGCGCTCGGGCGTTTGATGTCCCTTAAAGAACTGGTCGCAACGATTGAGCCAGCCCAAAGGATCCTCCTTGCCATCAAAAGTGGGGAAAGAAATCTTGTGGAAACGCAGACCGGGGTTTGTACCTGGAAGCTGGTGGTGCTGCTGAGTGGGTGGGTGGGTGGGCAGCAATCCGGGCGGAGCCGGTAGTAGTCCGTCCCCCGTGTGCATCGGCTTCTTCTCCAGGGCTCCCACACGTTCCTTGATGCCCGCAAGTTCCGCTGAAATCTCCGTCTTGAGTTCGGTCATGGCCGCTGTGAGATCGGCGATTTGCTGAGTTAGCGCCGTCATCTCCGTTGGACCAGCCATGTGCTCTGATACCAAGATGTCACGGTCTCGGGTCCGTGATCTCAGTTGGTACCCGTGCGCGGCCGGGGGGCGCGCCGTGGTGCCTCTGGCGGATGAAGATTGGCGGTGGAAGAGAGACCTGAGAGGAAGAGCGGCAAGAAGATAGCAGGAAAACGGGACAAACGGGAGATAGAGGTAAAGTATTTCTTATTCCTCTCAATTACAATCTGCAGAATATTTATCATGCCCTTGATGCTCCGATTGGAAAGCAATACGGAGAGGGACTTAACTGGAATACAATCCTTAAGGGATTCTAACTGAAACCAATCTTTAATCTATTACCTTAAGCTATTAGGAAACCAACGCTTAATCCTTTGCAAGTCCATCCCCGCAAGGTGATGCCAGCGCACGATTAGTAGATGTGGGACGGCGGCGTACGTATGTACGACCCCACATGATGTGGAAGAAGTTATGGAAGCTAGAGAAGCGCGAAATAAGAGCCAGGAAAAGCCATCTGCCCACTCATGGTGCTGCTAAGCTCCAAGTCATCAAATTATGGAGCCAATACATGAAGAAAAATAGTACAATTTTGAAAGGGGTGCACCCAAGGTTCAAAATTCCGCTATCGGGGTAAATCCCGCCAGGGGACCAGTGCCCGGTAACCGGAAAACCCGGGAAAATCTCAGTCAAATTTTGAAAACTGAATTTTAAAGTTTGCCAGATGCATGACCGGTAACCGGACTGGTTACCACTGGAAAACCGAAAAAACCGATGGAAAACCCGGAAAAAAAAACTGCTAGAAAACCGGAAAACCCCAAAATCATCTACTACTAATTGAAGCATGTTTACCTCATACAATAGCTAATCTAACATAAAAAGGCCCTAAACAAACATTGGAACTGCATTATGCAGTCCTAAACCACTAGCAAACCGGAAAACTCTTTTCAAAATCAGTGTAGTGAAGCATATTTACCTCATACAATAGCTAATCTAGCACAAAAAAGCCCTAAACAAACCTTGGAACTGCATTATGCAGTCCTAAACCACAAGAAAACAGGAAAAAACCTTTTCAAAATCAGTGTGCTACTTACTGAAGCATATTTACCTGATATAATAGCTAATCTAGCACAAAAAAACCATAAACAAACCTTAGGACTGCATTATGCAGTTCTAAATTCAAATTCAACTTTGAAAATTTTCGGACGGTATTTTCAATCCCGGTCCCAACCGGGGTTTCCCGTTACCGGCAGTAACCGACCGGTTACCACCAGGATTTTGAACCTTGGGCGCACCAGTAGGCAACTGTCACTGTCTTTAGTCATATCTATATTCCTGTGCATTCTGCGGTCCACTTCTGAAGAACAAGTGCAGTGCTGCAAACTTGTGCATAGAAAGTGATGATTACATATTTTCTTTAGGAGCTTCATTTTATATTTTCCTTGAAATTCCACGAGCTTGGATAAATTTGTAACAAGTCAACTATATTATATATACTCATCAAAGCATAATGGCCTTTGCATGATTCTCAATCCATCTACCTATTATCTGCCAACAGCTTTGGTATACAATGAGGAAGTGCAGAGTATATCAAGCAAGCAAGATTCTGGTTCTGTCAGTTTGCCAATCAAAATGCGTTCTCTCCAACCGTAGCTTCTTCCGAACTTGATCCTTGTAATCATGCTTCTTCCCAATTTCTAGATAGAGTTAAAAAAAAGAACAACAAGCAACCGGTACACACTTCAAGCCATAGACCCAGACAACCTGCAGAATCTTCTCGAAATTGGGGGGGGGGGGGGTTGCAGGTGTTCTTTTTGGGATTAAATTTGAAGGTTTCTCTGTTTGATATTTCTTTTCTACATCAGATAAGAAATAATAATTGATTTGAGGACATGTCGAGACCAAGGCAATTTCGGATAGTGTAGCTAGTAAATAACGTGATAATAACTGTTGCAGCACATTTTTTGGACGCACCTTCTATGCAACTTCATGAAAATGCTACCTATAGATGCAAACATGATCAATTTGAATATTCATAACTGGCCTTACTCATTGTAACAATGAGCTTCTGTCAAATACACTCGCAGAAAGAGAAGCTACTCAGTCATAAATGCACAGCCTACATGAATGCATCTCTTCCAAAACAATATCGAGTGAACTTAACAAAAAGATGTGGCCTTAAGAAGAAGCTCACCGATTTCAGATTGTTGTTGAGCTTCAGTAAGTCGTCCGAGACTACCTCCAATAGTGAAGAAACAGACACTCGCTCAGGGAGCCTTGTTGGTGTCGCACTAGCAATCGTCTCTGCCGGCACCTCAATTGCAGCAAGGCCTACACAAACACGTTAGCTCAGCCTCACTCAAACACTGCTGCTCAAAGGATACGGTAAAACAGTAGAAACAAGAGTCACAAAAACCTGGCTGGCTGGGTGAGGCCACGAAACAAACACATGGCATGCGCCGCCTCGGCACCGCCCGCGTGCCAGTCCGGCCGGCCCCACGACACCGGCAGGAGGCTAGCTGACCCAAATCCAAAGGCTTCCTGCTCACGTACACTCTTGGGCAGCTCACAGACAACATCTCCCACAAACAGACGCACCAATCCAAGAACCCAAGATCCAAGAAAGCAAGCTAACGCACTTGGAGCTCCCAAGAACCACCGATGCCAAAATCTTTGGACGCCAGGAGCCTCTTCCTCAGACAATAACAGCCAAGAAGAAAACGAATGGTGCTAGCTTGTGACTGGCTTCGTGTGAGAATCTTGCTCAATTTGGTGGCGAGATTTTCGCCCCTTTCTTTTGCCTGGAGAAGGAGAGACGAGACGGGAGGGAAGTGGCGGCTCCGAGTGGAGGGACGGGGGCTGAGGAGGTTTTAAATACGGAGCATGCGGAGGAGGAGAAAGGGGGATCTGTGGATGCATGAGGTCCATACAACGAAGGCGTTTGTCTGAGCTCACGAGCAAGCAGCGTGTGAGCGAGCTTCATCACTTCGCAGAGGAAAATGTTCGGCCAACTTTTGCTCTTTGCCCCCAACAAGTCTTTCTAATTGCAAGGCGAGACTACTTAGGCGCCTTAAATTACCTCTCCTTTTTTTCTTCTGTTCTTTTATACTACTAAGGCTGATATGTCTGATAAATAGTAATAATTAAAAAGCTGAAAAGAAGAAAGCTTTTATTAGTATGTCACTAATGACTGAAGTAACCAGGTTGTCAAACATAGAACTAATTTTAACTTCAGGAGCTTTAATTTGCTAATTACATATTTGTTAGAAAAGTGGTATGACAGGGCATGGTACGGTCCTTAAGCTTGATTGATGTGCTATTTTAGCCCATTAAACTCGTCTATTTGCGGCCGGCAATCAGCTCATTAGCATGTCCTTTCTTCCATTACTCAACTCAAAGACAGACCTAAGAGATGTAATCATGCAAGTTCAACGGCTTGTCAAGCTAAAATTAAATTCAGTGACCTACGAGTGAAGCCAATGTTTTCAGGGCTGTGCAATAACCGGTCGAATTTGTACCTAAATCCAAATGACCTCGAAATCAGCATGGAAGAGGAGCCGTGCTGGGGCCTGGGAGAACGACCGACGTGGACAAACGGGGATGGCTGGCGCATGTGGTGAGGCAGCGTGCGCCGCCGAGATCCATTCCGGCCTGCCACGTTGTCGCCGTGGGGTTGGCTTCGCCTACCATTTGGCCCTGGAATTGGCAGGACGCGATGTGCGTCCAAGAGAACCCGATCGCCGTGGATTGGTCCGTTTCAGTGAGGAGAAGTTTGAGTGCAACTTCCATTTCGCTACAAATATCGACACTGTAGTTCCCCAGTTGTAGGATCGCTCTCGATGCGAATTCAGACAATAATTTCAGTGCCGCCTCTAGATACGTGTATGACGGTATGAGGAGCGTAAGAGCAAGTACAATAATGGTTTTATAGTCAAACTAGTTAGTATTTTTGCTGATGTGGAGGAGAGAAGAGAGGAGAGAGATGAGAGCTTGGCTCTCATGCAAGCAACAAGCTGGGCACGAGAGTCTATGCAGTGGTGGGCCAAGATAATAAATGTATATGAGGAGGAATAGGAAAGAGAATGTGAGATATGGTACCATATAATAATATAAAAAATTTTGTAGACAAATGGAAGACAAATTATTGTATAACTTAGCTCTTATAACTTGACTTATAGCCAAACACTTAGCTCTATTATTGGACTGCTCTAACAATTGTTAAGAGGCACGTCACGTTCAAGGACTGGTGTTTATTTGTCCCTCTCCCTAAGCACTGTCACTCACTGTTCCTCTCGTACTAATATTTTCGATCAATATGGTGTCAAATTCAGCCGGAGAAAGCTACGCTTGATCGGGCTAGGAGAGGAGGAGAATGTGGATTGCTTCGTGCCCTGATTGCCCGATTGGCTAGTTCTATTACTTCTTCTTGAACCATGCCCGCAAGGCCGCAATGCCAATGCGTGCCTCATACTATTAGATATTTCGTCCTTCCATTGTTCAGATTTCTCGGAGTTGGTGCCGTTGCCAAGGATTGCAGGGTGTTCAAAACGGGATTTGGTAGTAGCAAGACCCAAAGAGTTAGGGGATAGCCCTAATCGTTTTAGTTTCAACTTCCCACTAGTTTTTTTACTATTCATAAATTTTGTCTTTTTCTAATTTTTTCTCTCGTTTTTTAGCTTATTTGCAGGTTCTTTTTCTTGTATTCGTTTGCGTTGTTCGAGATGAGCTAACATACTTTTTAATTTTTTATTTTTTTAAATTTAATTACGTCAAATAAGTCACATTCAGCTACAGTAAAATTTTAACCAGCTACAGTACATTTTCAGTTATAAACCACGGTTTTTTAGTCCAACCGAACAGGGCCAAAAAACGACTAGAAAATGAAGCAAGCCAGCAACGACTCACCCACTAGCCACTGCGCTTAGGGCCTGTTTGGGAGAGCTCCACCACTGAAAACGTGGATCTAGAGCAGCAGCTCCACTGTGGATCTGGGATCCCACCATGGAGTGTTTGGCTTGTACAGCAGCTCCACTGCGCTAATCAATACCACTGCTGTTGCTTGTACTTGATCAAGATAATTTGTTGTATTGGGTATTCTTTTGCTAAACAATAAATAGTACATGCATGTCAGTCTTAATTAGAACCATTTAAGACGTAAGAATTGTGTCTGATTTCTACCGTTTGATGTGAAATTCATGTGAAAGCAGGTTTTAGGTCCGGATTGATAAGAGTAACTGTTCCTCACGTTACCTCCTCCTGCTCGATCACCGAACCCGGTACGTGGTTGTCGATCGGGGCCTTCGTGAGCTCTCAGCTCTGCCGCTGCGCGCTAATGGCACTCGAGGGCGACCCAGCAGTCCAGCGCCTCGCCGACGACGCCCTTCGACGTGCGGCCCGACCAACCAAAGCTCGCCGCGCGCACCGGCCGGCACGTGCGGATGTTTCGTGCGTTTTCCGCATGTAGAGCAGGGTTGGTGGTTCGGCTTGCGCGTTGAATGCCGGATCCCCGCCGATCGCGGCCGCGCGAACCAAACCGCCCCAGCCAGTGGGCCTATTTGGCAACGCCTGTAGTTTATGATTTTTAACTAAAAATTTTAAATTTTGACTGTTTACGGTACAGATTATGGAGAGAGAAATACCCACTTGTGATTTTGGCTGGTAAAGATGTTAGGTTTTTAACGTGTACATCATTTAACTTGTGGACCCTGTCTTGAGAAAATACTCCGTTTAAAAGTTAGGTACTGTAACAAAAAACCAAAAGCCGCCAGCTTCGGAGGAAAAGAACAGGCCCAATGCCTCTCAGGTTGTTGATTTCCCGTGGGGCTGCAGCTCCTGCGCCATGACGTGCGGAGGACGCGAGCGGTAGGGCGCCGCGCGCGTGGGGGATTGAATCTGGCATGTCCGACGGATGTAGCTAGCTAGCGGCACCGGCACCGCCTGCCGCAGGTGCGCGCCGGCCGGTGTCGGGCTGTAGACGAATTCGCCACATCTGCATGCCACGACACGGCGATACGGGACTTGCCATCTATGACCCTGTTTAAAAAGCTTATATCTTCTCTAGAAGCCATCTTTTAAATGAAGTGGATTTTTAATATGGTTTTTATAAGTCGTTTATAGATATTACTGTAGAAACCGCTTTGAATGGAGTGACTTCTTAATACGAGTGGTCCTTACTCCCTTAATCTTTCCCATAATTAGCCAAAAGACAAAAGAGTTAGTGAAAAACTAAAAGCTACAACAGTTTTGAACGGTCGATTATTCTATTGTCTACGTGTGGCATGGGCCTATGGGCACCAGCATCAATGGCAGAAATACTAACTACAGCGGCAGCATGCGCCCGCATGTCGTGGTTGATGCAACAACATATAGCCTATGATATATGAGCATGATGATGGCAGCGGCGGAACCAGAAATTGAACATAAAGAGGGCCAAATAACCAGGAATTGAATATGGAGAGACCAAGTATAGACAATTAAAAAACAGAGTACACATAACAATATCTTTAAACTTCAACGTGACTATGATAACTAACAAATATAGTATTGTGTTTTCTTGTTTACCAAATACAAAAGAAATTATATTTCTATTAACTTAAATTTGGCTCTATGGCTACCGAGAAGATCATATATATTAATATTTTCATCAGAACTGAACTTCTATGAAATTTCTTTCTCTATATAGACAACCAGGGAATCTCGAAAGAAGCCATCTCCCATTTTATTTCGAAGACGGGTATTGATGAGTTTCATAGCTAAAAATGCTCGCTCAATAGTTACAGTTGACACTGAAAGAGTTAGCGCTAACCTTAGCAATCTATTTACCATTGGATAAATATTGGATTTACCTGTCTTAACTAATCCATTTGTCAAATCAGCAAGCGATGATAAACTCTTTATATTAGGATGGCTGCATACATCAAGCTGGTAATGTGGTAGTTGACACTCCAGCTTAGTTGTCTCTTGGCTAGAAAAATCTGTAGGATAGAACTTATCCACTAAAATATGTATATCTGACATATTGAAAAAGGGAATTATTGAATCCAAGGATACACTTAGCCTCAAAAAACTCTGTTAACTGTACACCAAATCTTTCATTCAATCCATGTAACAATTTTTGCATAATATAGATTGTATAATGTTCTTACTAACAAGTAAAACTAAGAACTAAGTTACTAAAATACATAGTGCAGGCTTGCAGCACAACAGCAATACCTTGCCTTGTTCAGTTGTTCAGATAATCAGATGCAAAGTGGTAGCGTGATGTAATCTACATCCGCTAATCCGCCTGCAGCACCTGCTAATTCATTTCAGGCTTCAGCAGTGGTCAGTGGAAGTAAGACACTTAGACACAACAAATTTCACTTGTTCTAATTCCCAAACAAAAATTGCTAAAGTGGTGAAAACTGAAAAACTTACAGCTTGCATGAGCACGTATATCTCGGATTCTTGGAGGTGAGCACCAACTTTCTTCAATCCGACGTAACCTTCAAACCTTGGTCTTTGGATGTCCTACAGACTGTAGTCGGTTCAGTTGGCTAGGCGACCAATCATTTGTTGAAAGGGTCAAAGAGAGCTGAAGAGTCATGTTGCAGACTAGATAATTTGTATTCATGCTGCGACCAATTTAGCATTGGCGCATTGCATATTTAGGCTGACTGGTTGGGCCTTCATAGTTCGTTCAGCACTTCAGTTAGACTGTTAGTGTTGAGGTCCATGGACCATGGGAGACGGAAGGCCAGTTGGGGGGGCCAGGCCCCTGGTCGCCCCCCCTCCCCCTAGATGATCGCCCAATATTCAACAAAACAAAAGCAAATCACATGCACTGATGACATTGGCAATGACACAGGTTTGAAGATTTAACAAGTTTTTGAGCATCAGATCCGGCAATGACATAAATAAGCACTAGGGGAGCGTTTGGTTCCCTGTTGGTGACAGCCAGCCAGCATCCCGCCAGCCAGGCTAGGGAGGAACGAAAGTCAATCTCGTTTCCGCGCGGCCAGGCCAGGAAGAGAATCTTTCATCGGGAGGGCTTGGCTCGAGAGACGAACAACCAACCAAACAACAGCGAGTTGCATCACGCGGGCCTGGCTCAGGGTCGAAGCAGGGAACCAAACGCGCTGTAGATGATTGATGCTGTCACACACAATCAAGATATTAGCCCTGTTCTTTTTAGTTTATGTCGAATAACTTATATCTTCTCTAGAACAAATAAAAAGGATAGTTTCTTCGTCGTTTTTTAAACGGCTTATCAGAACAATATTTTTAAAGTCATTTATCGATATTTGATTCGTTCGTACAAACAATTTGACACGAGCATTGCCGCTTATGTCCATACATGCTTGGGTTGGGCACGAACTAGAAGAAGCACGTATGGGTCATGGGTGTCAACAACGTCCAATTTCCAAGGCCCTAACAGGCTCTATTTGACCAAAAAGACCAATTTACTCTTAAAAGCATGGCTTCCTGAATAAAGCTTTCTCCCAAAAGTTGCACAGTTCTAATCCAAAAAATCTCTCGCACAATCCCATTAAATGAAAACTACTGCTCCTTAGGTCACAAATATGTATTGTTTTAGATATTGACACAATTTTACTTGCTAATTTCTGTTATAATATAGTTATAGTACCAATAAAATTATAATATTATGAAAATACTTTTAAAGACAAATGTATACATATGATTTTCATATATACAATCTAAATACTTAGCTAAAGTTTTAAAAGTTTAACTGCACACATTCCAAAATTACATATATTTATGGCTAAAAGGAGTACTATATCACTTTCTCTCCACCTCTCACGTTATCCTTGTTGTAAGAAGATAGAATAACTAGAATATTGGATGGATATATTGCTCAAGTCTTGGGTGGCATATATATAAAGTGCAATATATGATTTAGAGGTCGAGTCAATCCAATACAGATATGGAAGATTAGGAGAGACATGGAAAGAACCATATCGGATATAAATCATCCTAATTGACTCTATTCTATCTCTTATAATCTTACCAAATATGTATTCTAACATCCCTGCAGTCAGAGCCGAAGTGTCGTGAATGTTCAGGCTGGAGAAGAAGCCGATGAGGATGCTCAAGTTGGAGTATAAACCGACGAAGCGTGCCATTCGAAGCCTTTGGTGAAGATGTCTGTTGTTGAGAGATACCGAAGATGAAGACGAAGCCGAAGCCATTAGCTGTTGATGTTGCCACGGTAGTAGGTCATGCCGAGGATGAAATCTGTGTTGAGATCATCGGAGTCGTGCCTGTCGATGTAGGAGAAAATGATGGTTGCGGATGGAGGGCAACAAGTAGAAGGAGTGACACACAAAAGTAGATAACAGCTAGCCTGTTGTTTCTTTTCTCTAGGATCAAAGGAAACAACAAAGAAAGAAAGAAAGAAAGAAAGAAAGAAAGAAAGGGGAGAACCAGAGTATCATAACAAAGAAGGTTGCACGAACAACATGAGCGTAGGCATGCATCCGGAAGAGAGAAAGTAATGGGAAAAGACATGGACGAGCGAAAAATTGCACCATGCTGCAGTAGTAGATAGAGAAGAATAAATAAAGATGTTTTACATGCTGCGTAAGGTGGAACACGAAGGCTAACAAGCAGCTGAAGAGGAACACAATAATGTTGGTAAAGAACAAGGTCACCGAGAAGAAGGGAAAAGATTTTTTTTTTAAAAAAAGCAGCAGTAGCAGGAATAGGACAGATCATGTGCGGGCATGCAAACAGAGCATGGCCAACAGATCGTGAGACAAGAGAAAGGCAGTAGACTGTGTTACCATCGAGGAAGCCATGAACGAAGCCGACAGATGGGTGATGGTGGCCGCATCATGAGCACGGAGTGGCCAAGACAGCAGGCCCGTGAATAACATGGCCCCAATCCATGGACATCGCAATGGTGCGACAAAGGCAACATCAACAAGCACGATAAGGAGACTTGAAGTGTGGCGCATCAACACCATGGTGAACGAAGCATCACGAGGACTTGGAAAATCCGATCCACTCATCGGACGGACAAAAAAAAACTAAGAACAAGAAAGGTAAAAAAAGATAGCATGGATTAAAAAACTGATCCAATCTACCAATTGGAGGAATGAGCTGATCTATTGATCGGCGAGGAAGAAATGAGGCTATCTATCTACAATGTTTTGCATAGACACCATCATCTCTTCCAAGGGTAGTGCGCAGCGGAATTTGGTAGTGCGCAGCGGAATTTGGTGGTGGCTAGGAATATGCCCAAATGTGAACATGTTCTGATACCATGTAAGAAGATATAATAGCCGGAATATTGGAAGTATATATTGCTTGAGTCTCGGAGGGTATATATAGAGTACAATGTGATTTAAAGATGAAGTCAATCTAATATAGATATAAAAGGTTATTAGAGATATAAAAGAACCATATCAAATATATATTATTCTAATTTATTCTAATTTATCTCTTACAATCTTTTCACTCTATCACTTTTCTAAATTCCTCAGAACCAAACAGCACAAGCACTTTTCTTTTTCTTTTTCATAAAAAATACCCTCCTACCATCAGTCCCTGTCTTAGTACACCACCAAACATCACAAACACCAATAATCCACCAATCCAAGTCAAAGTCCCCACACTAAAAAATCATTTCCCTTTGGTGCACTAGTTTCCGACTGATTATGATTGTAAGGTAATTCTGCCTACCGCTACTAAACCAAGCACAGGCAAGAACAGTGCCCGGAGAAAAAGGCACGCAAAATAAGAAGAGCACTAGTGTACGACGGGGTCTCAAAACTATAAACTAAGCTACTAAAGAAAAAGGCATAGGAAAGGGGGCGCCAAAGGTAACCACTCCATCCGTGGAGCAGACCATTAAAAAAAAAAGCTCGAGTCTCATATACTAAAATTTGGTTCACTCTAAGGTGCTACTCGATTGAATTAAAATAAATTAATTTATAATTAAAATTATACTGTAGCTAACTGAAATTACACTGTTCTGATATTGGCTTATTTAGCGTAACTTAATTTAAAAAAATTTAAAATAAAAAACAGATTAGCCTATTACGGATAACACAAACAAATACGGGAAAAAGACCCGGCAAAAAAGTTCAAAAAGCTAAAAGGTTAGAAAAGACGAAATTTAGGAATAGTAAAAAATAAACCAGAAACCAAAAGTTCAAGTCAAAATGAGCGAGGCCTAAGCTTAATTTGTGTTCGGCTCGAGCTCCAAACAAGCTAAGCTTGAGCTTGATCCCTAACTCGCGAGTTTCAACGAGCCTCACAAACCTCAAGCTTTGTTTACATCCCGCATATATACTAACTCTTACCGAACTTCCTTGAGCCGAGTTTGAGCTTGAGCTTTTCTACTGTTGAAAATTAGTATATATTGAATTATTTTTTATTGTTATCATGTTTACTCGAGTCGAGCTCTAGCTCAAGTTTTTCTTATTATTGAAATTAGTGCATATTAAATTATTTTAACTGCTATCGAGTTTATTCGAACTGAGCTCAAGCTTGAGCCAAGCCGAGCTCGGACCCCAACTCAAAATCGCTCGAGCTTCTACCGAGCTCGAGCTTAAAGGGCATGATCGCTCGAGTTCGGCTCAGTTACAACCTTACCGTAGAGGCGTCGGCCCTTTTTTCGTCATCCACCTTTTTTATCTTTTGATTTTGGATTCTTTAAAAGTCAAAATAATTAGTATGATTTTTTAGAGTGGTTCTACAAAAGTTTTTCGAACCAAAAGACATATACGTCGTCCATATTTTTATTGTTCGCTACTGTCTTAAAAAATATAGATAAAAAGCATTAATCATCTTTCCTACTTAAAAGATAAAGTTGGTGATGGTTGTTCATATACTCCTCTTAACTTTTTCTTGCATATCTCTAAAAAATCTATAACAAAATCAAGAAACAATCTATCAACAAATAAATTTCATCATCATACAAATTTTCTAATAAAAAGCAAAGCTCTACCAGGTACATGGTAAAACTAAGAGTGTGAAGGCAGGACGCGATCAAGTGCAAAGATATAGAGCAATGGTGTGGACCGAAATGTTTAATTCTAGTAACATTGGCTCAACATACTGGAACAATATAATTTCATTCGTAGTAAAGTACGAACATTTAGACGGTAATCAAAAGTAACCGCAACCAAGAACAGGACCGTCAACCAACTAACTACTGCTGCTGGTGCTGCAGTGCTGCTGCCTTTTCCCATCATTTCTTCATTTCATTTCTCCCTCCCCGTCCGTCCGGTCCAACCTCCCGATCGCGACTAGCCACCGTCCCGTGGTTGCTTCAGATCTCCTCTTCCCCCCGCCAACTCCACCATCTCCCTCCCGCCATTGCACGCACATATATAAATCCTATCCCCATCACCCTCCCACCCGCACCTCGTCCCGGCTCACTTCGTTTCCTTCGCGCGCCATGATCTGCTGCGTCGAGACGGCGGCTCGGTGAGCCTGTCCTGGATCTGGTCTGCGTTTGATCCGTCCGTGCTGGGATCGGGATCTTGATTCTTGGGTGGGCGGAATGGAGGTCTTCGGCCCTGTCACGCCCGGCCAGGTTTTTACAGCTTTCTCTGCTTGTCAACTCTTCGTTTCGTTTGCTCCCGTGTGGAAATCTAGGGGGTTTAGCTGGTTGGCTCCTTGATTTAATTTGTCTCGGGGGGAGTTGCTGTGTGAGCGCTGTTTGGATTCCTACCGAGCAAATTTGGCGAGAAAACGTTGCAGACTTCGTGTAAATGGATGTACTAGTTCTCAACAGCAGTGCAGTGCTGTATGTTGATTGTTGAGCAACGTGGTTACGGTTTTAATGCCATGGTTTAAGGTAACTCCAGGATGCGGGGAAGAATTTGAATTCAGTGCCTGCCTACTACGTTGTACCTGTCACACGAGCCCTTACCTATTGAGTTTGGTGGTCTTCTGTTCCCCCGGAGGTGTCTTAGCTTTCAAGTTATTTAGTTTCACATGACACATGAGATCGAAGCAAAAAATATTGCTGTACAGTTAAAGTTTTCAAAGAGGTCTTGCTTCCTAGAATTTGATGTCTCTGTCTACGATCTGTTCATCACCATGGTTGGAATTTCAGCTTGATCCTCGAACACAATTGATTAAAATTTTGAATCAAGATTTGTAGAGTTCAGCTATGGTATGAAAAGAAAAGAAGTTTTTTGTCTGCTGAAAGCCATTAGAAACAAACAGCAAACAAGCATGCTAAATCCATTTGGCTGAGATATAGCACTAGATCTTTATTTTTCTGAAGAAAATATAGACAAATGAAAAACTGTGGAGTTGAATGTGTGTGTGACTACTGCCTCAATGCAAAAAAACCAATGTTGAGTTAACTTTTCGTAATTTGATGCTTTTTGATGAACTAACTGCCACCCAAGCTCATTCTGTGGTCTTGACATGGACCTATGTAACTAGATATTTTCCTTTCTTGCAGGTGTCGTTTTTGCTTGGTCTTTTCCCTGTCCTCATTGCATGGATCTATTCTGAAATCCTGGAATACAGGAAATTTTTATCCCATGGGAAAGTGTAAGATTTCTTTTGCAGAAACTCTAGTACTTAGCTTTAGGAACTTAGATCTGAGTTGGTATTGTAAAGTATATGTTCATCACCAACTGCATACCGCTATTTCAAATAATTCAAGCCTGTAACCAGAGTTTTCGTGTTTAGATCTGGCAGTAGTTATTTCATGAACAAGTTGAAGAACCAGTGCCCTAACTTTCCCCCATTCATGCACAATTTTGTCATCTGCAGTCACTCAGATGCTAATTTGGAGAATGAAACTGTCAAGGAAGATGATAAGGCTGTATTACTTGAAGGAGGCCAGTCGAAACCACCATCTACAAAGTTCCGGAACATGTCTACGAAAGCAAATTTGATACGGTACTATTTGAATGAATAATACAATACATCTTATAGGATTATAACACATGCAATTGCAGATTACTGATGTCTCAATGTGGTTGTGAGCTGTAGGTTTATAACAATGGATGAGTCTTTTCTGCTTGAAAACCGTGCTGTGCTGAGAGCCATGTAAGTGAATTAATTGCATTCACTCTAGGCCTTCTGGTAAGATATTGCCTGTTGACACTTCTGTGCCCTTTAACAATCTTGCAGGGCCGAATTTGGCGTTGTTCTGGTTTATTTTTACATTTGTGACCGGACAAACATATTTCCAGAAAGCAAGAAGGTAACTATGTTGCTCCTTTTTCTTACTCTTGACACACTCAATGATGTATGATGCGGTAGACGTAAACTGCATCAGGTGTTTATTGGCTAAATTGTAATCACAGCATGTTCCCCATCTCTGAGTATCATCCTTGTTGCTTCTGGTTTTGTGATTTCCCAAGACTTGTTTCCTCATTGTTCTTTCAGCAATTAATACCTTCAAGTTATAGTGCTTTGATTTGTCTGGCCTAGCTTTAGTTAGGCTTATCACCAAAATAAGCTAGAGCCAGTGAGCCATGGCCAAGCAAGCAGGTGGCATATCTATAGGCTTATCTGGCAAGTTTAAGTTTTCCATCAATCCATAGTTTGCTGTAGCCAAAGGATGGTGGCTTATAGGCTTGCAACGGTTTATAAGTTGAGTCTGCCCAACCAACTTTTGGCACTGATGTAATAAGCTACAAGTTAGGGATAAACCTCAGCTAGGCTAAACAACCCCTATATGCTCTTCATGTTTACTGCTCTCTTTTATTTGCATGGTAATCTTTGGCTTGTTTTTGACAGAGCTACAACCGCGACCTGTTTCTGTTTCTGTACATTCTTCTCATCATAGCATCTGCACTTACTTCACTGAAGAAGCACCATGACAAATCAGCATTTTCTGGAAAGTCCATATTCTATCTTAATCGCCACCAAACTGAAGAATGGAAAGGTTGGATGCAGGTTAGTGATTTTATTTCACTGCTTTAGTTCTTTCAGTAATGTGATTTGTGTTATCTCTATCATTGCAAATTTTGAGAGAATCTGGGTGTGATGACATTTTCAATGCACTTGTTGGCCATTGATCCTTTCAGTTTGGTATGTGTAAGCAATGCCTCTTGATGTTCATTAGTGAATCTTCCGTCATGTTCTATATAAAATAGTGCATCCATTTTTGTGATTTTACTTACTCTCGAGTCTACTTCTCTTAGATTGAAAGAGTAAAACAGTACTTATTTGTTGTTTTACTATGCATTGAATTTAAAGGAAGTGTTTTCCTTTTATCATTCATCAGTTACATTCTGTATCCAAACTGCTCTCTCTCAGGTTTATGCCAATAAAATGTTTTATTTTTGGAGAATTACTGCGATAGCTTTTTTCTTCTTCTATGTTACAACAATTTCATGCCACAGAAATATATAATTACTGCAGGAGCATTTTTATATTCTTTTTGGCTGTTATCTTATGCAAGTTTTGTATTAATTGTATTTTGACTGTAAGTGTGTCCTAATTATTCAATCTGCTTTTCCAGGTCTTATTTCTGATGTACCACTATTTCGCTGCCTCAGAGATATACAATGCTATTCGTGTGTTCATTGCTGCATATGTCTGGATGACTGGATTTGGGAATTTCTCGTATTATTATATCAAGAAAGATTTTAGCATTGCAAGATTTGCTCAGGTGCCCATTCTACCTCAACCTTTATTTCTTTTATGTTATAATAAGTTTAACTCTCCTTGAGTTCTCGTAACCATCTTTCGAACACGAAAGACCAATAACTATGCTCTTAATGCAGATGATGTGGAGGCTAAATTTGTTTGTGGCCTTCTGTTGCATTGTCCTTGACAATGATTACATGCTGTATTATATCTGTCCAATGCACACCTTATTTACTCTTATGGTATATGGGTCACTTGGTCTGTTTAACAAGTACAATGAGATACCATCAATCATGGCTATAAAGATTGCTTGCTGCTTCTTGACTGTCATTTTTATATGGGAAATTCCTGGGGTATTTGAACTTTTGTGGGCCCCCTTTACGTTTCTGCTAGGTGAGTTATTCTTGTATTTCTGTATGGCATTATTCTTCTCGGTTGTGGGTCAGGATTGTACATCATTGTTTTTTTTTCAATACAGGCTATAAAGATCCAGAGCCTTCTAAGTCAAACTTACCTTTATTACATGAGTGGCATTTCCGATCTGGCCTTGATCGATACATATGGATTATTGGAATGATTTATGCTTACTTCCACCCCAATGTAAGTATTTCAGATGTGGATCTCTAATTCTCTATTTCCCTCCCTTTCGAACTGCATGCATGACTAGTAGATATTCTGAGTTCTTTTCATACTTTTTTTCCTCTGGAATCTCTCTATACATAAATAGTACTGATGACACTTAAACGTTATGCTCATATTTGAAGTGTTTGTCCCTTTTTGTTTATCTCGTGTTAATCTAACATAGGACCTTATATCCTAAACAGGTTGAAAGATGGATGGAGAAGCTGGAAGAATCTGAGACTAAGGTTAGATTGTCGATCAAGGGAGCCATTGTGACTATTTCCTTGATGGTAAGTTGCATGACCATCTTTTACCAATGCACTGACTTCTATTTGTGTCAAGATGCTCTGCTATCTTGGTTGTTGTACCAACTAGGTTTGAGTTTCTTTTTGAGTCAACAGCGTTGTATTAACTTGAAATGTTGTACTAACTAGGGCTTCTGTTCCTTCTTGTAGGCTGGTTATCTATGGTATGAATATATCTACAAGCTAGACAAAATTACATACAACAAGTACCATCCCTACACGTCATGGATTCCTATCACGTGCGTATAAAAAATGGTATCATTATCAATATGGCATGCAGCAGAAATTTATGCAGTTGACAACTTGACATAGAACCTTATTTCTTACAGTGTCTATATCTGCCTACGCAATTGCACCCAGCAGTTGAGGAATGCCTCTTTGGCTCTTTTCGCGTAAGCACCTAAATGTGTATCACCTTACATTAACAGTTCAGGTGTTTGTTTTCGATTCCTTTGTTTTCTCCTTTTCTAAGAGTTTAATCTAATTTTTTATAGTTGGCTTGGCAAGATCACACTAGAGACCTATATTTCTCAGATCCACATTTGGCTCAGGTATGGACCGAGTTGTCTCAGCATATGCTATTCTCGTAGTTCTTTTGGGGGGGGGGGGGGGGGGGGGATTATATCTATTGGTACCAGATTCCAAAAAAATTGTGCATCATTCCCCAGAAGACAAGAATCTTTATTTTGAAATTCAAAAAAAAAACTATTCTCATCGAAAATGAGAGAGATTTTGTTTCTTCATACAGAATTAGTTTCTTCTAATTTTGACGTAATAAACAATTTCTATAAGACATCAGAACCCCTATTTCCAGACCAGTTGTCCGGTAACGAGTATCCTATACCATGTTAAATATAACATCAAGACTCAAGAATGAAAATCAAAAAATGATTCGACTGTGTTACAGTGTTAGTACTCTTGAGAACTTAACGTTAGAATTATATCCATTGGTATGCATCTAATATTATGTTTGAATACTTATCTGAGTTTCTGTTCTCTCTTACACTGAACCAATCAGTAACTTCTTGAGTAGAAGTTCAGCTATTCCTGGTCAACAAAACCATTAGTTGATATTCTTTTTGTGTGTGTGTGTGAGGGATATTCTGTTGACCTGGATAGTTCCACTAAATATTAGACAAAATGGCAACTATCCCAGCTGAGCTTCTATCCGTACTTAATGTAGCACATGATGTCCTTGGTCAACAATAGAAGGTTTCTTGCTTTGCCAAATGGTATCGTTCACAGCAAATTAGAATTGTTGCTTTGCCAAAAATAGAAGGTTTCTTACTCTGCAACCATTCACGGCAACTACGATATCTTTGTGAGACGTTAAAATCATCTGTTTCTACCTTCAAACAGAGATTTACAACTATGAAAACTGTGCGAAATGAAGATATCTTGACAAGGCTATATATCAAAATTTTGTTTTGAGCTGATGGGTTTCATTTGACTTTGAAGTGCATGTAGGATTTGTTGTCATACTCCACATCTTCATTTGTGTTGTCCTCTGCTTGCAATTATTCAGTGCTGATACTTTTTGTACAGGTCTAGCATGCCAAATGGGCAGCCAAAATGGCTTCTATCTTTCATACCGGATTATCCATTGCTTAACTTCATGCTTACTACAGCAATCTATCTATTTGTAAGTTTACCAACCTTAGGTGCATTTCAATCAACAAAATCATCAAAGATATTCATTTCATTATTTATGCTGCAGCTATCATACAGAGTGTTTGAGCTCACAAACGTACTGAAGGGAGCTTTTATACCCAGTAGAGACAACAATCGTCTATATCAAAATTTTATTGCTGGGATTGCCATCTCTGTATGCTTGTATTTCTGCTCACTTATTCTTCTGAAAATTCCTATTGTATAGGTAAACAGCTGGAACCTACTATACTCACAATTTTCACAAAGTCTCTCTCTCTCTCTCTCTCTCTCTCTCTCTGCGCCTTATGTTATTTGTTCTATGTAATTCCAGGTAGGCAATTTCATTTCCAGGGTTGAAGATTTGTCAAGTAAGTGATCTTGATAGAAGGTCGTTTCTGCAAAAGAAAAAAGTTTGCTTGGCAGGATTCTTGGTCCTGGCGTCAATTCGATTTGCATTTGGAGGTAAACGCACTCCCAGAAGAACCTGCTCATTTGCATATGATGGGAATTGAATTGCCAGAGGGTGCAGATATAGAGAGAGCCATTTTTTTTTCTTTTTTAGTTATTTTTCTCTCTCCAAAACACTGTACACAGTTAGCCAAGCCGTGCATTCTTTGGAAGTTGTAACAGCTGTGGAAAGTTGATACAACGGTGTGAGAATTTTCTGCGAGCACTGTACCGTGTTGTGTACTATAATGATTGATGCAAGGAAGGGCTTTCCTCTTGTAATTCGAGATTATTGAGTTGTATAAACTAGTCGGTTCACCCAAAAGGTTAAACTGTTGATGGGTAATTCATATATACTTCAATGTTTCCTCTCACGCGTAGGTCTCTTAGACGTGGAATAGAAATAAACTATAATTATTTTTTTAATTGTGTAAGACCTCTTGGTTCTGTGGCAGCAACAACCGACACGACCCGTGCGTAGAGGTGCTGTATACATGTGCGCGCGCCACCGAACGCTTGTGAAGTGGGCAGAAGCCGCCAGGCCGCTGCCGTCAATGTTCGCCAGCTCTGGCGCTGCACCGCTCCCCCGCGCGCATGACATGGTCCCAACCGGTAGCTACGGCGCCGGGATTTCTTTGGAGTACAGCTTGGGACGCTGGGTGCCAAAATAATATGGAACACAAGGACTGCAATATGCACATAATGCACGGGCTTTGTTTGTGCATGTTTAAAGAACAATTGTGTGGCCTTTGGAGAGTGACCTCCACCTTAACCCAACCAGCACACTATATGTAGACCTAAACAAGTATGTGGCCAAAAGACAGGTACATGTAGGAGCATGCCAAGGAAAAAGATATTTGAATAATGCTTTAAAAATACAGCTTATACTGGTTTGAGTGTGCTGTGTGTGTAACCATTGGTTTTAGGGATTTTCATCCTACTTTTGGTTTCTCAACTCTTTAGCTCATGGCATATTTTGGGGAAAATTCATAAACACTCTCATAAGTCAAATGATTTTTCAATTTGCCTCCTATATCTCATTTTTCATTTACTTTGCCCCCTATAAGTTAAGGCTGTCATACAAATACCCTCAGGTCATATGTTAGCACTATTTCTCATAGTTTTCATTATCTTTGGCACTTTTTCAATGATGACAATGTTAGTTTCAACAATTTCAATACTTTTTTATGTGATTTGAATGGTTTTGGTATTTGTAAATTGTAATACATTGTTTCGTTAGTAATGCTTTAGCGCTAAAATTTGTGTATTATAAATACTAAAATCACTCTTATCCAACTATTAAAATCATTTAAATACTAGTTACATATCCGTGCGTTGCAACGGAACTCATTGAATGTATAGAGTATGCTATAGAAGAGAGTTATTCTGATCAGTTGGTAAGTGGCGCGCGTAACGGAGTCCATCGTGGAGTACCTGGCCACCGGCGGTGCCGCCGAGGCCACTCCGGTGGGGGACGTACAGTGCATGTCGGCACGGTTCCTGAAGCACCTGGAGCACCATCGCAGCGGATTCGTGGCGCGGCTGAACCGAGCAATGAGGGACCGGTGGAGCGACGCCGCTGTGGACGTCGCCCTCGGCGTGCCAGCCTAGCTGGTCTGCGCGGCCTACCGTGCGGCGGCGGCGCTAGCAGGCAGCGAACAATCGACCCCACTGGTTGACTCCACGTCGGACGCCGATGGGTCCAGGGTGGCAATGTGAGGCGGGGAGGGTAGCATTATAGCAAGGGTAGTTTGGGTAACATCACATATGTCCATGCACGTCACGTCCCTTATATTTAATTCATCGTTGGGGACGATTAAAAGTAGGGGGTGGGACATAACCGCGCCCCAAATCGTGGTGGAAGGCGAGTTAGCGGTCGCTCTCCACGCTACTCTATATGCCATTATGGTTTGGGCGAAGGAAACCAGCTTGTGTTTGTAAATCCAAGTGATAGCGTCTTGATGTCACAGCTAGTTTTTTTTTCTGTTTACATGGAAGAATATGGTGGCCTATAATGATACGGGGATGCTGCAAGAGACTCGTAATCTACGACCAAAACAAGGGGAGGGCCCTGTTGGTGACCTATCATTCGACTGTATTCATCTTTTTTTAGAAGATTAGTTATTTTGGGTCTCTCGTGGTAAAGAAATTTTTTCTTTGTTCTCTCCCACAAAATTTCCTCTTTGGCCCCCTGTCGGACCCGGATTTTTCAATCCAAATCCACTGTGATTTTACTGCACTATTCCCTGGATCAGTAGATAGTGCTCACAGATACAGTTCTGAATATCAAATTACATATCATGCGGAAACGTAATTAATTTAATAGACTTACACATGGGCCGGTTAGGCCGAAATCATTAAATTGCAGCAGCGGAAGAACGGAGCCAACAGGTGGGACCTTCAGGACATGCCCACAGGCAGCCAACTGGAGGTTCGCGACCTAGCCCTTGACATCTTCATCTTCTCGGCCAGCTTGTCCAATCTTGTTGCTGAGGCGAGGTGATCTGATTCCTGATTCTGAATTCTGTCGCAAAAGCGAGTGTGAGCACTCCAACCCCGTGCTCCGCAAGCCAACACACAGAATGCAAATATATAACATGCATGGCTTGTCAATGGAAAGGCATAGGGCTATTTTATTTGCCAAAGAGTGCTTTTGAATACAATTACTTAAAATTCCCTAAGACCTAGCAGGTTTGAAATCACATTTTTAAACTATTAGTTGTAATAATCCATGTAATCATGTTGGCATCACACCAACTAACCTTATGGCATCGCACCATAAGTTACCTCTTGGCATCGCACCAAGGGCGGCATATGACATCGCACCATATGCTTATTGTTGGCATCACACCAACTAACCTTATGGCATCGCACCATAAGTTGCCTCTTGGCATCGCACCAAGGGCGGCATATGACATCGCACCATATGCTTATTGTTGGCATCACACCAACTAACCTTATGGCATCGCACCATAAGTTGCCTCTTGGCATCGCACCAAGGGCGGCATATGACATCGCACCATATGCTTATTGTTGGCATCGCACCAACAATCCTTATGGCATCGCACCATAAGTTACCTCTTGGCATCGCACCAAGGGCGGCATATGACATCTCACCATATGCTTATTGTCGGCATCGCACCAACAATCCTTATGGCATCGCACCATAAGTTACCTCTTGGCATCGCACCAAGGGCGGTGTTGTAGGGGTGGCCCCCACCTAAACCCAGCAGGCCTGGTAGAAGGTTATAAAGCCCAGAATGAGCCATGTGTAATGACATAAGTGCCCCTGAAGGGGATACTCAGACGTAAGGGTATAATTGTAAAAGCACTCCCCATGTATATATATATGGAATACATGCCATGGGGGAGGGGCCAAGCCATTACCGATCACACTCTCCCAACTCTCCACTACCACATCTCTCTCTGTTTGGTCTGTAACCACAACAGTTGGCGCCGTCCGTGGGGAGGACAAGAGCAAGCCTGAGACCCGAAGAGGGATGGCATCAAAGAAAGTTTCGTCGGCGGCGGCGAAGGGAAAGAAGTCGGCTGGGTCGGAGCGCCGCGTGGGTACCAGGGCTTCGGCATCGGCTGTGGCGGGCGTGGGTGACGATGCAGGCGCGGTGGTCGAGGACGTCGACGCTCCCGCTGCAACGACCAACCCCGTCATCGCCGCTGCGACGACCAACCCCGTCATCGCCGCTGCGACGACCAACCCCGTCATCAGCGCTGCCACGACCAACCCCGTCATCGGCGCTGCGACGACCAAACCCGTCATCGGCGCTGCGACGACCGACCCCACCGACGCGACAGCAACTGACCTCGCCGCCCTCGCCGCAACGCTCGCCGGTAGCGCGGACCGGGCGGTTGGAGGTAGCCACGACGGAGCGACCGGCAGCTCGGGAGCTCGCGGAGCGACCCCGCCCGCGCCGGCGGTGGAAGGCGCCCTGCGGACGGCCTTCAAAGCGTTCCGGAAGGAGCTAGGGGATCTTCGCGGGACTGTTCGAGACATGCAAGAGGCTCGCAGCCAGCAGGCCGCGCCAGTGGTCGCGCCAAAGCCGCTGCGGCGCGTCGATCCAGAGTCCCCGCTCTCGGCAGGGCAACAGCGGGCGGCGTGGCTCGAAGACTTCAAATTCCCCAATGTCATCGGGCCATACAAAGGCGATACGGACCCCCGCGAGTTCGTGTGTGTCTACGAAACCGCAATCGAAGCCGCGGGGGGAGACGACACTACAAAGGCGAAGGGACTCCCCCTCGCGTTGTAAGGAGTGGCGCTTTCCTGGTTTTTTACCATAAAGCCAAACTCCATCTACGCATGGGAGCAGATCCGTGACCGCCTTCACAACAACTTTCAAGGGAACTATGCTGAGCAAGTGGACGCGGGCCAGCTCTTCGCTGTGAAGCAGAAGCCTTCGGAGAAGCTCCGGGACTATTTCAAACGATTCGCGAGCGTGCGATGCCAGGTCAAGGACGTGAACGAGACAACCGTCATCAACGCGACCATACAGGGCCTCTGCCCGGGCCCCCTGGCCGAATACAACGCGCGCAAGCCTATCAAGACAGTCGCCAAGCTCTTCGACAAAATGGAGAGGTACGCACGGGCCGAGGAAGATGCGCAGAGATGCAGCACCCCCGCCCCCAACCTCGCCTACGACGAGGTGGGCGATGATTCCCCGAAGAAGGGCCGCAGTCGCCAGCCCCAGGAGGACACTCCTGGAGGTGACGGCCCCGGGGAGCAGAAAGGCTCGTTAAGGAGCAGGCGCAAGCCCCGGCGTCACCAGCGCAAACCACGCAAAGTCTGCCATGTCCTCGGTATCGGGAACGCCCTTCGAGGACCTGCCCCCATACCGTGGAAAGGAGGCCGGGGATGCGAAGGCGAACCATGTCGTGGCGAGCGACCCCGCGCGGAGCAAGAGCTTCGGGGCTATGGCAAGTGGTGCGAGGTACATGGTTACGGCGATCACTACACGAAGGCGTGCACCGTAGTCATGGAACTGCGACGGATGATGGCCGAGTCTCGGGCCTCGTCTCCTCGGCCCCTTGCCGAAGTCCATGAGCGGAACCCAAGAGGTGGTACCCCGCGAGCCTCCGGCAGGAAAGACGCGCAGCACCGCACTGTTAGCGTCATCACTGGAGGTTCCCTATCAGGGGCCCCCGGGGAGCGGTCGATACCGTGGGTGCCGCCCTGCAACATCACCTTCACCCTGAATGACGCCAGGGGCGTAGAGTTCCCTCACCAAGACCCTTTAGTCATTCAGGCTCACATCGCAGGCCATGATGTCAGGCGCGTCCTCGTCGATGGGGGGAGCTCTGCGAATATCCTGTTCGCAGGGGCCCTCGAACGTATGGGAATCCCCCGAAGCCGCCTAGAGCAGTCAGGAGCTCCACTTCAAGGCTTCGGAGGCCAACCGCTGGAGGCCATAGGACACGTGTCCCTCCCAGTTACATTCCGCCAGGGGCGTAACACCCGAAGCGCGCACGTCATCTTCGACGTCATAGACATCCCGCATCCCTACAACGTCATATTGGGACGGCCCGTCATCAATTCCCTCGAAGCGGTCCTGCACCACGCCTTCTTATGCATGAAGCTCCCAGGCCCAGAGGGCGTGATCACTGCCTTCGGCGACCAGGACCTCGCCAGGCGCGTCGAAGTCAGCAGCCGGAGCTTGCACCGCCCGGTGCACGCCCTCTCGAGCATGCTCGACGACACGCCCTCCGCTCCGGGGTGGATGCCTAAGCCTCGGCCCGAAGGTGGAGTCAAAAAGGTGCCGCTCCAGGCGGAGGGGCAGTTTGTGTCCATTGGCGAGGGGGTCCCTGCGGAGGTCGAGCGAGATCTACTCCAAGTGCTTCAGGACAACGCCGACATTTTTGTGTGGTCGCCGGAGGATATCAAGGGCGTAGACCGCGCAGTAATCGAGCACCGCTTGGCGGTCCGCCCTGACGCCAAGCCGATCAAACAGAAGCTTCGCCGTATGTCCATGGATCGGCAGCAGGCGGCCAAGGTGGAGGTGGCGAAGCTTCTCCGGGCCGGGGTCATTCGCGAGGTCCATCACCCAGAGTGGCTCACCAACCCCGTATTGGTCAAAAAGGCCACGGAGCCTGGTGTATGTGCATCGACTTCATGGCACTCAATAAGGCGTGTCTAAAGGACAATTACCCCTTGCCACGCATCGACCAATTGGTCGATGCTACCGCCGGGTGCGAACTAATGAGTTTCCTGGATGCTTACTCTGGTTATCATCAAGTGTACATGGCCGAAGACGACGAGGAAAAGACCAGTTTCATCACACCAATTGGGACCTTCTGCTTCGTCAGGATGCCCTTTGGCCTGAAGAACGCCGGCGCCACCTTTACCCGCCTCGTCGCACTTGCCCTCGCCCCCCAGCTCGGGAGGAACGTGGAAGCGTACGTCGACGACGTGGTAGTCAAAACCCGGCAGCTCGCTTTGCACGGCCGGGACCTACAGGAGACCTTCGACAACCTCAGGAAGGCCGGCATCAAGCTTAACCCCGACAAGTGCGTCTTCGGCGTCCAGGCGGGCAAACTACTGGGCTTCCTCGTATCCGGACGGGGCATCCAGGCGAATCCCGACAAGGTTGAGGCCATCCTGGGCATGGAGCCGCCCAAGACGACGAGGGAGGTCCAGAGGCTGGCGGGCCGCATGGCAGCCCTAAGCCGCTTCCTATCCAGGGCGGCGGAGCGGGGGTTGCCATTCTTCAAGACACTTCGCGGGTGCGACGGATTTCGTTGGGATAGCGGCTGTGCGGAGGCCTTCAACGAGCTCAAGAAACACTTAGCAAGCCTCCCCACTCTGGTTGCCCCAGCACCAGAGGCTCCCCTCTTGCTCTATCTGGCCGCGTCGGTTACAGCGGTCAGTGCCGTCCTCGTCCTAGAGGAACGCGCCATACAGCGGCCCGTATACTTCGTCTCCGAAGCCCTCCAAGGCGCCAAGACGAGATATACGGAGCTGGAAAAGCTAGCTTACGCGTTGGTCATGGCCTCCAGGAAGCTTCGACATTACTTTCTGGCCCACCCGATCACAGTGCCTTCCTCATTTCCCCTAGCGGAGATGTTACACAACAAGGAGTCCACGGGGCGCATCGGCAAGTGGACTGCCGAGCTCGCCCCGTTCTCCCTAACATACGCCTCACGGACGGCAATCAAATCTCAAGTACTCGCTGACTTTCTCGCAGAATGGACTCCGCCGGCTCAGCCCGCCCAGAAGCACGACGACCCGGTCTGGACCCTCACCATCGACGGAGCCTACGGCGTCGCCGGCGCGGGCGTAGGCGCAGTAATTGTTACGCCCGAGGGGCAGCGCCTGCTATACTCGGCGCGCCTCGCGTTTCCGGCCACTAACAACACAGCCGAGTATGAAGCGCTGCTCTTCGGCCTGACAAAGCTCAAGGCAGTTGGTGCGCGGCGAGTGCTCGTCCGCACGGACTCACGTTTGGTGGCAGGCCACGTGGACAAGTCATACCAAGCCAAGGACCCTGAGCTAGCCAAATACCTCGCGGCTGTAAGAGCGAGAGAAAGACATTTCTTGGGCGTCACAGTCAAGGCCATCCCTCGCGCGGAAAATGAGCAGGCCGACGCTCTCGCAAAGGCGGCCAGCCAACAACTGCCACCCCCTGACGAGGTGTTTTACGAAGTATTGCTGCAGGCAGCCATCGCGCAGGATAACCGGGATGCGGCTCTCGTTCACCACGTCGTCCAGCAGGGCGACTGGCGAGAGCCTATCTTCAATTTCTTGCAGGGCATTGCGGAGCCGGAAGACCCCGCCGAGCTCCAGCGTCTCCAACACCGTGCAAGATCCTTTCAGGTGTTCGAAGGGACACTCTACAAGAAGGGAGTCTGTGCACCGCTCCTGCGCTGCCTCTCCCGCGAAGAGGGGAAAAATCTCCTTGAAGAGATCCATGCGGGGGTGTGCGGGTCTCACCTCGCGCCGAGGTCATTGGTCGGCAAGACATTCAGGCAAGGCTTTTACTGGCCGACTGCCATCACCGACGCCCAGGACCTCGTGCGCCGGTGCCAGTGGATGGGACGCATCATCCGCAGGCCCCCAACGAACCTCAACCCCATCCCCCCAGTGTGGCCCCTGGCACGTTGGGGCGTCGACATAGTAGGACCACTTCCCCGAGCTCCAGGGGACCTACGGTTCGTGGTAGTTGCGCTGGAATATTTTTCCAGATGGCCGGAGGCGATAGCCCTGGCCAAGATAACCTCGGCGGCCATGCAGCGCTTCATCTGGCAGAACATCATATGTCGCTTCGGCGTGCCCAGAGAGCTCACCGTCGACAACGGTCTGTAGTTCGACGCCACCCTATTCAAAGAGTTCTGTGACGGCATGGGCATCACGCTTCGGTTCGCCTCGGTTGGGCACCCCCAGTCAACCGGAGCAGTCGAGAGGGCGAACGGCGCCATCTCTGTCGCTGTTAAAAAGCGCCTCGTTGGGTTACCCAAGGGCAGGTGGCTGGGCGAGCTTCACAGCGTCCTCTGGTCCCTTCGCACAACCGTAACACGCCCGACGGGGTTCACGCCTTTCAAGCCCTTTTTGGCGATGAGGCCGTGACACCCGAAGAAATCAAGGCTGGCTCGCGGTGGGTCCTCGTCCAAGCGCCCGACGAGGAGCGTCGCGTATCCTTGGACCTCCTCGATGGGACGCGGGCGAGCGCAGCCCAACACGTCGAAAAGTACGCGCGGCCGACAGTACGTACTCCAGACCGGTCTGTATACCCGCGAAGGTTCAACCCTGGGGATCTCGTCCTCAGAACGGCGCTCCATGCGGAGACCGTCGGCAAGCTGGAGTCCAAGTGGGAAGGTCCATACATCGTGGCGGAAGCATTGCAGAAGGGAGCGTACCGCCTCGCCACACTCGCGGGACAAACTCTCCGCCACACATGGAACGCGGACAAGTTGCGGCGATATTACGCCTAGAAGCAGGACGAAGATTATAATGGCATCAGCCCCTCCATGTACAATGCTCGCCCGCGCAAACGGGAGTTCAATAAAGCTCGCTGTTTCCAAAAGTAACAGTGTCTGGCCGCAACGTGCAGAGGATCACCCCTGCGCGCAGACTCTAAATAAGACGTGAATCCCGCGCACGCACAGGCGCTGCTCCTGCGCGTACTTCTCGGAGTATAAAAACAGCATACATCATTAAGAACAGGTGCTACTTCGATTCACCGCAAAAGATGTCGGGATTACATGGCCATAAACAGGAGCGCACATTGCACCACTCCCCTAACCAGCCGTTCATCCCTCGCGTGGTGGCGGTGCCGGTGGGCCTGCGCTGCCATCTTGGCGCCGGGGAACTCCTTCGAGCCAGCGGAGGAGGTCCCCGCCCCCGTGCAGCATTTGTCGCACTGCGACCCTGGCTGCGTCCTCCCCGACATAGCTCCAAATCCGTCGGTGGAAGTTTCGGAGGTCGGGTTCGGTAAAGCGAATGGCGTCCGATATCGCCTCCGGCCGGGCAGGAAGGTCCAGGTGAGGGTTCGCCAGCTCATGGACATGTCTACACCCATGAGTGTGAAGCATGGCGAGGGCGAGGCAGGCGCCGAGGAAGCCGCAATGCTCGCCGAAGGTCATGGCACTGCGGAGAGCAACGCCGGCCCCTTCCTCGACCAGCCCGAGCGTCTCCGTCAGGTCCTCCGGCCCGTGGGTAGCGTCCGGCACGTCGACGCACAGGCCCTGGAGGGCCCGGTTCAGAGACTCCATCGCCCTCCACGACGACGTGGATGCATTGTCCAGGGCGTGGTCCTTCTCTGCAAGAGACTCCACCAGCTGGGCTTTCTCCTCCTCTAGCGTGGCGATCTGCTGCAAAAAGGAGGTACGTTCCTCCGTCGCGACGCACCAGACCTCCTCGGTCTCCTGTTGTGCGGCCGCCAGGGCGCCCTCCAGCGCGTGAAGCTGTTCGTCCTTCGTGGCGTGGGCGTCATCCGCAGCACGAAGATCGACCTCCAGGGCTCTCCGCTCCCGGATGCGGGCCTCATCTAGCGCGTGGACGAGGACAAGTGTCTGGAAATAGCAGAAAAGAATCAGCAGGTGCCCGACAGTACTCTAGCACCCGCGAGCGCACTTACTTACCCTTATCTCCGAGGCCCGCAGCGCGAGCGCCAGGTGGTCTCCCTCGCACGACGACAATAGTCGTTGGTCAAAGCCGCCGCGGGCGCGCTCCGCGGCTTCATTAAAAGCGCGAAGCATCTCCAGGCGCGGGAGGAAGTCGGAGAGGACAAGCCCCGCCCCCGCCACGTCGGGGGCTGCGGAGACTTCAGCCACATCGACGGCGGCAGCCGCCTGCAGGACACCCTGTTCAGGGTCCGGCGCGTCGCGCACACCCCCGTTGCTCGATCCTTCACCACGTCCGGGAGACTTCGTCTCGCCTGATGTCGACGGAATGAGCGAGCAAATCAGGGAGAGTTTCGCGAAGTCGTGCGAGGAAAGCGAACTGCGCCTACCTTCTGCACCCCCTAACGCGGCAGGAGGGGGTGCTTGTTCAACCGCCAGTTAGAGGGCGAGTACCTCAGTGGGCGGTCGAGAAGACCCTTCAGCCGTGTCGGCCGAGTCGGGCACCGCAACTCCAAGCACAGGGCCGGCAACGCCATACCGACCCCTTGGAGGCGCAGGGGACCGGACTCGAGGGCGTTTCGCCTGTGGTTCCACGGGCGATTCTTCCGTGACGTCGGTAGCCGTAGCTCCTGTCGTGCCTTCGGTCCCTACCACCCCGGGCGCGTCCTCGGCAGCCACCGGGGGTGGCAAAGCACTGCCAGGAGCGGCGTCCTCCCCCGGGTTGGCAGGTTCTGGCACCACGAGGGGCGTACTCATGGACCTATCACCGGCGGCACGTCCCGTCCCACCGATGCCAGCCGCCGAGGCGGCTGGCGGGCTGGATGCGGCAACCTCGGCGCAGGCTCCCGCTTGGCTACCGCCACCACGACGACTCGAAGCCCTTGCGGGAGCCTCCGCCGGCACCGCGCGCTCGGGCACAGCAATGCGCAGAACCTCGCACGTGCGGTTTATCCGCCCCTGCTTCGCCGTTTTGGTCGCAGCCTCACGCAGCTGGTGCTCCTTGAGTGTGTACGGGCCCAGGAACGTCGCAACCATGCACTCCGCATCTTCCAGCCGAGCCACTGCACAAAAGGGAACAAGTCGGTCAGCCACGGGCTACGCAGACACAAAGGGATGCGCACCAACGCACCGCGCGACTTACGAGGAGCGGAGGGCGGAGGCAGGCAAGACAACGACGAGCGCACCCCGTCCTCTCGGTCGTCGCCCCGTCGCTCGTACTTCCATCGGGCAGAGAGTGGCGCCACCCCGTACATCGTAAACTCTTCAGCCAAGTCACGCATACTTAGCCGACGTGCAACGCCAGCAAGCCTCCATAACCTCTGTGCGTCATCAGCTTCCGGCTTCACACTTGGCGAGTTATTGAACGAGATTGGCCCACCTCGGCACAGCAGGCCACTCCTGCTAGTCACGATGTAATAAAACCACCGGCGCGTCCAGCCGGATTCCCACATCTCCAAGCGGGCCGGCGCAGGGAATAGCGTCATGCAGCACTCTCGTAGCACGAAATCCACGCTGCCAAAATTGGATACAGCCCCCTCAACCTTCCGGGGTCGGCAGCACGCGTCGTGTAGGGTGGCGAACAGGCTTGCGCTGGGACGCCGGCCCTCCGTTCGCATGGCCCATGTGAAGACGGCTAGGCGGACTATGGCGTTTGGCGTCAGCTGCGCTAGCTCCAACCCGTAGGTCTGCAGGACTTCGCCCACAAATGTCGTTGAGGGCATTCGAAGGCCGGCGTCGAAGAACGCGACAAAAATGATCGCCTCTGTTTCCTGGGGCTTCAGTTCCGTCTCGTCGCGGCGGGGTAGGCGAGCCCCATCGCGCTCCTCGATCTTCCCTTCCCGTACAAGCCGCTGCAGCGTCTCCTCGGTCACGCGGCTCTTCCCCAGCACACGGGAGCAGCGACCTCCCGAGTATTCCATGGCGTCCCACCACTCGTCACCACACGAGCGCCCCCGCAGCACCAGCTCGCAATCCTCAGAAGGGAAGGACAACTCGTCCCGGCTAGATATGGAGCCGCCGCCGGGATGGCGGGGGGCACCGTCCTGACCGGCCATTGTTCTGAGATTAGAGCAAAAGGGCTATCAACACGAAGTAAGCAGAGATAGGTGGTAGGCGGGATAGAGCGCCCCCACCACAGCGAATGGCGCCTTATAAAGCCCGCTCGCCTCCTCCACGACCAGAAGCGTAGCCAGATTAAAACCCCCAGCGGTTCGACTACCCACGACTGGAAAGAAGAACCGCCGGCATCTGGAGGGACGTGCCTGGTAGGTGGCCAGGCAGCGTGCAACGCCAGACCGCGCCCGACACGCAACCGCTCACATCCCACGACGCACCAGGCATAAACCGCCGCGTGCCCCACCCACAGAAGGCAGACTACACGACGCGACAGCCTTCTACGTGATAGACCAGGCGTCGGCACGATTCTAGCCGTCATTAAAAGCGCACTACCAGACCGCGCGGTCACAACGGTTCCGAGGCATAGCGACATCGGCGGCGCAAGGCCCGTTCTCACTATTTCGTCAGCCGCGACTCCGACTCGGTCTCCAACACCGACCCCGGAGCCAAGAGGTCTGACCTCGCCTCGGCAACTCTTCACCCGTTCGAAGGGTAGGGGACGGAGCGCGCACGCGTCTACCTCAGCTAGGCGCCAGCTCCGCTGCCACCCGTTCGAAGGGTAGGGGACGGAGTGCGCATGCGTCTACCTCGGCTAGGCGCCAGCTCCGCTGCCACCCGTTCGAACGATAGGGGACGGAGCGCGCACGCGTCTACCTCGGCTAGGCGCCAGCTCCGCTGCCACCCGTTCGAACGATAGGGGACGGAGCGCGCACGCATCTACCTCGGCTAGGCGCCAGCTCCGCTGCCACCCGTTCGAAGGGTAGGGGACGGAGCGCGCGCGCGTCTACTTCGGCTAGGCGCCACCTCCGCTGCCACCCGTTCGAAGGGTAGAGGACGGAGTGCGCGCGCGTGCCTACTCTGATTAGGCGCCACCTCGGAACGGAGCGCTCGCGCGTCTACCTCAACCACCAATCAAGGTGTTGGGTTCGGCTACGGCCTCAGCCTTCGGTCAAGTTCGGAAAAGTTTACAGGCCGCAGGGACGGAGGGGGCCAAAGGACTCGGCAACATGGCTTCGGCCCTGTGAAGCCCTTTACCATGAGAGGCTCCTGTTGTAGGGGTGGCCCCCACCTAAACCCAGCAGGCCTGGTAGAAGGTTATAAAGCCCAGAATGGACCATGTGTAATGACATAAGTGCCCCTGAAGGGGATACTCAGATGTAAGGGTATAATTGTAAAAGCACTCCCCATGTATATATATATGGAATACAGGCCATGGGGGAGGGGCCAAGCCATTACCGATCACACTCTCCCAATTCTCCACTACCACATCTCTCTCTGTTTGGTCTGTAACCACAACAGGTGGCGTATGACATCGCACCATACGCTAATTGTCGGCATCGCACCAACAATACATTTGGCATCGCACCATATGTGGCTTATGGCATCACACCATAAGCTTCCCATCATGTTCAAAATAGTTTGAAAGGGTATTCCTTGGGGCATTAGTGTCACCCCAAGTAGCTAGCATTCCTAAGCATGTCATATAAATAGGGACTTAATTTGTGAAATCATAAGTTAATTGTTACTATGGCGACAAGGTTCGCATGTCCAAGTTTGGCAAGGAGAATAATATACACAACAGCAACAACAGGATTTAACTAACTTGCTGAAATCAACATAACATATTTCATGAAATAATAGCATGCAAGTTGCTAATTTAAAAGGAAATAGCTTTGAAATGCTGGGTTCAATATGATCAGAGTGTTGACCCGCCTGGTGCGGTTTACCGCGGTCTTGAGCTCACACAATGCTTTCTTGAGCTTCTGGTCTCTATCTTCACTTTGAGCTTGACCTTGCTTGATCCACTGAATCTTCACGACATCCCATTTCTAATTACGCTACAACCGACTGAATCCAAATAAAAGCAAATAACCCAAAAGATCCAAATAAATCCGAGTAAACTCAATTTAGTTTTATTACGAGTTAAAGGGGTGATTTGAGGCAAAGTCGGTGGTAGAACATGGTATCTTGACCCCTTTTTATTAATAATCTCTTTTGATTATTTTTGTATTTATCAAGGTAGTTCCATGAGTTAGGTCAGACCTATGTATCAAAGTGCGAGTCTGGCTGGGTATGTATTTCTTGTAACTTAGGTTATGGTAAAGGCAAACTGGACTGATGGATGAGATCTGTACTTATTCTATAAATCTTTTAATTGAAAGTATTATAACACTTGTCCCAAAAGCTAGGTCTAGGAATTTCTTATGTTAGAACTTAAGTCTTTTAAATCATAATTTCAAATGAATCAAAATAATCCACCGTATTTCCATAACTTTAACGTGGATATCTTTATTAGGTTTGAATATTTAACCAACGGAAATCCTCTGCATTATTGCCCTAATTAGTATTTAGCCTTTTAATTCAGTTATGCAATCCACATTAATTATTTATATGTGAAAACTAGTCCGGATACTAGTGACTTTATACCCAAATCATTTAGTAGTCAAAAAGGGTTCTCCTAACTGTTTGGGGCATAGAGATGATGGTTATGTTTTAAACCATGCCATGGTTAATTTACTTAGTATGCCAAGGTTTAGGATTCATTTCTTTAGACCATCCTCATTTGTTAAGTCGCCATTTCATGTGAGCATAACCTAAACAAGATTATGGCTAAATTCCTCACTATGCCTTTGAGCAATAGATAAGCTTTTAAAATAAAGATTGAAGACATATTAGTCATTAACATTTATTGAATAATCCATGACTGAACATTAAATAAGATCATTTATATCCTAATAAACTTTAGCATCTTTTAGGAATTATTTCGGATTTTCCTCCTTGCTGTTGCTCGGCAAAAACTCAAAGAAAAACCCTGCCTTATTTCGGCGGCAGAGGGGATCAAACTAGGGCTGCCTGGGTGAACGCACGCACTGCTAACCGCTCAGCTCGGGGTATTACCTGACAAGAAGAGGCGAAGTAAATCAATTAAGCCGAAGGGGCAGCGCCTGTACACAGAGGAAGCTCGGGGCGGGGGCGGCCGACGGCGTTGGCGGCGATGGGCGGCCGGGGAGGAGCGGGTGACCTTCAAAACGCGTTGCTTGCGCCAAGGGGAAGATGGTGGAGGTACAGGCGGGGTCCGAGGGGCTTCGGAGTGGGCCGGCGGCGTGCGGTGGCGGTGAGCTTGGGGAGGTGCTCGGCGCCGGCGAGGAAGGGTTGGATATAGGCTCGTCCGAAGATGGCAACGGCTTTGCGACGTCCTGAGGTTGCTCCCAGAGCGCGGAATCGGCGGGAGGTTGACCGAGGTGGCGGCGGCGACGGGATTGGCGGCAGCGGCCGGTTTCGGGGAAGAGGGCCGTGCGGCCAGCTCCGGTGGAAAGTTTTCCAATTACGACGGAGGCGAAGTAGAGGACTTCTGGAGGCACAATGGGATGCGCTTGATTTGTGGAGGGAGTGGTTGGAGCGGCGGGGTCGGTGAGGTAGCTACTGCGGCGAGCTCATGGTGCTGGGCGGAAGGAACACAGAGGAGCAAGGGGAGTCGCACGGGGGTACTTATGGCCACAGGTCGATGGCGGAGACAGTGGGCGCGCAAGAGAAACCAGGGGCGATGGCGGGGACAAACCGTGGGCGGAGCTGCGCATGGGGGCCACGGGGCGGAGGGAAGCTGCGAGCAGCAGAAGAAATGGCGCGGGCGCACGGTCTGACTGCGACAAGGCCTGGCCGAGGGGACGTGACGGTGGCGGGGCTCTGGCAGCGCGGCGCAGGGGGAAAGTAGGCGGCGCGGGGCATGGCTGCCACGAGGAGGGCGAGCGCTGAGCGGAGCAGACGGGAGAGGAGGGCGCAGGCACACGCGGGCGAAGGAAAGAGGAAGGGGCAGGGCCCGCACGGCAGAGAGGGAAACGGGGAGGGAGAGGCGCGGGGGAGAGGGCCCAGCGGCCAGGGGGAAAAGGGGAGCGGGGGTGCGGGAGCGCCTGGGCCCGCGGGCAGGGAGGAAAAGAGAGAGCGCGGGGATGAGGAGTGGGCCGGGCTGCTTCGGCCGGCTGAAGGCTGGCCCTTTTTTCTTTTTCTTTTTCTTCATTTTCACTTATGAATATATTTTCATATTTTTGCTCCTTTGATCACTTGATTATTTCTCATGCTTTCATTTCCCCTTTGCTAAGCTCATCATGATATATGTTAGTATGTTGCATATTGGTATGCATATACATACCCACACATATAAAGGCTAGTTTAGGTGTACATATTCTGAAAAGGGAATCTTAAATTTTAATTCAAGTTTTTGCCTCCTTATACTGGAACATCTTTTCAGATTCGTAAATTTAAAATTTTAGTTTTCTATTATTCGCATATTCCCTTTTTGATATTACTAATGTTTGTCTTTGTATTTTTACGAATTTCTTCAACTTCTGGAATTCTCAACCAAATTCAGAAAAACACCAAAAATCCAGATTCAAATAGAATATATTGCAAAAATAATTTAAAAGCTTCACATTTTCAAATTTTAATTTTTGGGATGTTACACCCCCTTATGTGGCCGCTGATAGAACAAAGCACGTGGTCGAAGCGCCGTGGTCAAAACAGTCAGGGGGAGACACCTCGCGTGACCGAGTGCCGCACCAGGGGCTCACGCAACGTGGTAGGGGACCGCGCCAGTAGGGGTGGCGCACTCGAGGGCTACACCAAGTGCTTAGTGCAGTTGACGGCCGCGCGAGGGGGCCAAAAGGAGAATTTCGCGGGAGAGCTAAAAAAGGAATTTCTCTACCACGGGGTCCAAAAATGACTAGAGCTGTTGTCTCCAATTGCCTGCTTGAAAGGATGAGCTTCCTCAACCACTAGAGTTGTTGTCTTCACCAGTGTTGTCGAAGCATTAAGGGTGGCCACTAGGTCTTCAGTCCGGTCGGACGCGGTTGGTTGAGGTCGAACGTGCTCGAAGCGCGGTCGGAAGTGGTCGAACGCGGTCAAATGAAGTCGCTTTGCGGTCGGACGTGGTCGGAAGGGCTCCGATCACGTAGAAACTCGCTGAACTAGTCGTATCTTCTATTCAAGCGGTTGTAACAACTTCTGAGTCGATCGTATTGTCTTGTAGAGCGGTCGGAGGCCGTGTGCATTTCTTGGTTTGTCACTTCGACCGGTCGTAGGGTGTTTACAACTATGTGGATTGTATTTCTGAGTACATTCTTTTGATGGAGATTGATGAATCTTGGTTTCATGCGGTGCTATGTGATGGTTTGCTTGTCTGTGTGGTTGCAGGACTTCGGCGCTAGGTCATGGTGAGGCGTAGGAGGACTGGGACTAGCACAGGAGGTGTTGAGGTCTAGACGGTCAGGAGACGCCGAAGATGATCGAGGCTGGTAAGGTGGTTGCAAGCCGGGATGACGAGGAACCGGATCTGGAGTTGCTGAAGGTGGATACGACGGGCAACGGCGAGGTGGACCGGGACTAGGCTCAGGGAAGAGTCGAGGTCCAGTTGGTCGAGTGCCGAGTGCGGTCGTGTGCGATGAAGCGGACCGGGATTAGACTTAGGGAGGAATCGAGGTCCAGTCGGTCGGGAGCAGTGCGGTCGTGCGACAACAAGAAGTTTCCAGGAAGGCGGCAGAGTGGCATTTTGGAGAAATGCGAAAAGCTGCAAAGGAAACTGCTCTCTGGTAAAGTCGTTGGTAAAGCACTGGAGGTTGTTGGTGCTAACGGGTAAAGCACGTGTAAAACCCGGTGTTAGGTTGGGGTTAACGGGTTACCCCCCGCTAGAGAAGGCTATAAATAGAGGATAGAACTCCAGTGCTCGGTGAGGTTGTTTCCGAAATGCTCTGGGTTTTCATTCGGTATTTTGCGTGAGTTTTTCTCTGGGTAGAGCAAGTGTGCTCTTGTATCTCTGGATGGAGTGGCTGTAGAAACCTCCATATATGAAATCATTCATCTCTTTGCATCTCTATTTGATCTGTGTATCTGCTTGATGCTTGTTTGTCTTGAGCATTCTTTCTCTGTTCATCTTTTCGCTCTTTTGGCTTCCTGGCTTAAGGTTTGGTTTTCGGTTTGCTTTAGAATCAACTTGCTCTGAACTGGGAATCATTCTCAAGGCCATCTTGGCTAGTATATTCCCGAGAGCAAGGTTTTGAACGCAGTTTTGGTTTTGCGGTCGTGCGCCTCTTGACCTCCTCTGTTTCATCTTCGACCGTGTCTTTCTGTTCAACCGCAACGAAGAGTTTTCGTCTTCTTGGTAATTTCTCACCCAGAGGATGTTGTCTTGCAGTGTTTGAAGTCCCATGACCAAAAGATCCGTGAATCAAAAGTTATTCGGAAATCGGGTCTTACAGTCGTGCGCTTCTCACTTCCTTTGTTTCGGTTTCGATCACGTCTTTCTTTTCGACCACGGCAGAGAAGTTTCAACCACTTTGTATTTTTGTGGCCAGAGGATGTGTTCTTGCTGTGTTTAGAGTCTCATGACCGGAAGAACCGTGAATCATCAGTTATTTGGAAATTGGGTGTCGCGGTCGTGAGTCCTTCACTTTCTCTATTGTCGGCTGAGTCCTATTTACTCTCTGTATGCAATCTGTTGTCGGTCTGTTCCTTCGACTTTCCAGTGAGCATTCAACCTTTGTCTTCATAGCTCTGTAGCTATTGGAGAAGAAGGATTGTGTGAATACTTGGGGATGTTTTAAGGCACCATTCACCCCCTCTGTTGCCTGTTCAGTTCTACAAATATTTTATGAGTTGAAATTCAATAGAAAAAATTCGGGTTATAAATTTACTTAAAAGTTCAAGGGCTAGCTAGTGAGGATTAAAATGTCCATTAAATACAGCTTAATACTTAATTAAGGCCCGAAGACCCATCTGGTCGTAAGCTTTTCCAAAGATGTTCGCCGAGTACCACTGGTTGGGGACAATTATATATTTTACCCGACTATGAGACCACTTGAAGATTCCATGAACTGATATAAGGGCTCGCTTCCAGAGGACTCCTCCTGTGCGATGGATAAAACAAGTGCTTTATCCATCTCAAATAGCACGATGTTTTCATCCCTGTATCTCTGACAACCGTTATGTGTTGTTCCCACGATTATCTCCCGCTGACAACAACCAAATATTAGTTATCATCAGATATCTCTTTGATAGTTGTATAACTTGCACCCCTCGACGGTATTTAAAGGTTAACGGAAGAAATCAGGAGGGGACAATCCAAACAAGAATTCAGAGAACAAGTTAAGGCAACCAGATCTTCGAAGTAGTGGGAAGATTATATATTAAGGCCAAATTTCCTTTTATAAGTCTCCTTTTATAAGTTCCTTTATAATTAATTCGTAGTAATAAATATGGTCATCTTCTTTTATTGAATCATTCTAGTAAATCCACCTTTTATATATATTTTTGTAAGATTAACGCCTGCCGACGTATACATGCATGGCCATTTGCCCCCCTCTGTCTAGCCTGATTTCTGGACACATTTGGACCCCTAAACATCCCAAATTCCAATTTTGGCCCCCAAATCAAAAAAATTCCGTTTCTGGACCCCTCCCGACCGCGCGTTCGCGAGCTGGTGCCACGTGTCCCGGACGCGCGGTCGGGCGGCGCGGTCGCGCGGTCAGGCGGGCGGACGCGCGGGCGGGCGGCGGACGCGCGGGCGGGCGGGCGGTCGCGCGCTCGGGCGGCGCGGTCGCGCGGCCGGCGCTGAGGGCGGGCGGTCGCGCGGCCGGCGCTGAGGGCAGGGCGGTCGCGCGGTCGGGCGAAAACGCGCGGTCGGGAGGGGTCCAGAAATGGAATTTTTTTGGTTTGGAGGCTAAAAACGGAATTTGAGGTGTTTAAGGGTCCACATGTGTCCAGAATTTGATTTTAGCATCGATCGGGTGTAGGATGCATCCAACAAAATATCTGGCAAGCTGACGGGCGATGCACCTAACACGAAACTAATCATTCGGGCGTTAAAAATTTGCCATTAAATAGCGCGCGCCGCTCGCATTATTGTCAAGCCAATCCCAAGCTCCTTCCTTGCTTGTCTAGCTTCCTCTGTCTCCGGCCAGCAATGGAAGCCCCTCTACTCCTCCCCATCTCCACCGCCTCCGCCGCCGCCGATACTGCCGACTCTCCCTCCTCCCCTTCCACCCAAAGCGTCGTCGCTCGCGTCCTCGCCGTCCTCGCCGTCGCCTCCGTCTCGCTGTTCGCGCAGCACGAGGCCTCGAGGGGCTTCCACATCGACGTCGTCAACGCCGCTCCCCGGGACACCATTGCCGGCCGGCGCTTCGACCTCTTCTTTGTGTCCAACGGCCAGGCCGCGCGCATCCTCCACTACGCGAACCGCGGCATGGAGCAGGCGCTCTTCCCCGACATGTCGTTCCCGCGCAAGCAGGTCACCCGTGTCACCGTCCAGATGGCCGGCCACAACCTCACCTCCGACGCGACGGTGGCCGCCGCCGGTGTGGCACCCGGAGAGTACGTCATTTCCCTGAGCCCCGGCCTCATGTCCAACACCGACAAGGTCGCCGACGCCGTTGCCACCGCGGTGCGCCGCGCCATCGCGCGCATGTGGCTGTGGGACGGCCGCGGCGCCGTCCCGGCGCGCGTAACGGAGTCCATGGTGGAGTACCTGGCCACTGGCGATGCCGCCGAGGCCACGCCGGTGGGGGACGCGCAGTGCATGTCGGCACGGTTCCTGAAGCACCTGGAGCACCGTCGCAGCGGGTTCGTGGCGCGGCTGAACCGAGCAATGAGGGACCGGTGGAGCGACGCCGCGGTGGACGCCGCCCTCGGCGTGCCGGCCCGGCCGGTCTGCACGGCCTACCGCGCGGCGCTGGCAGGCGGCGAACAACCGACCCCACTGGTTGACTCCACGTCGGACGCCGATGGGTCCAGGGTGGCAACGTGAGGCGGGGAGCGTAGCATTATAGCAAGGGTAGTTTGGGTAATATAACACATGTCGATGCGCGTCAGTGCGTCACGTCCCTTGTGTATTTAATTCGTCATTAGGGATGGCGAAGTAGGAATTTGCTATATGGTACTGGAGTATTTTTTTTTGTTTATAAGTATTTAGTTTTTTATTTATTAGATGTTGTTTTATGGTTTTGATTTTGTAATTTTTTCTAAATCAACAATGTGATAAGAGAGTAATTAATTTATTAGTGTCGTCAAGAGCCACAACATAAATTGCCATGTAAGGTTTTTGTATAGTTTTTTATTATGTTTCTTGTAGTTTGTTTTATTTCTCTTTTTTACAAATCGTCGTATTATTTTTTACATAATTTAATTTATATAAAATTAATATATATAATTGATGTAAAAGGTTATAAATAAAAGAATAATATGTATTAGAGTATTTCTTAATGTATCATATTACATGCTAATAACTAATGAGCAACCTAGTGAATGAAGGTAGATATATATTCAACATCTAAAAATTAAATACCGTTTAATAAAATAGTACTGAAATATGAGAGGAAAAGACAATGATTTTATCTATTACATCTAAATTTAAAGACTCAAAATTTAAATACTATTTAATAAAAAAAATACTTAAGTTCTCTCAAGGCAGAAGTATGGGGTGGGCCATAACCGCGCCCCAAATCGTGCTGGAAGGCGAGTCAGCGGTCGCTCTCCACTCCACTTTACTTTATATGCCATTATGGTATGGGTGAAAGAAACCAGCCTGTGTTTGTAAATCCAAGTGATAGCGTCTTGATGTAGATTTTTGTTTTGTTTACGTGGAAGAACATGGTGGGGCCTGCAATGATACGTGGAAGCCTCGAGAGACACGTAATGTACGACCAAACCAAACCGAGGGGAGGGAGGGTGACCCATCACTCTATTCGACTGTAATCCATCGCTTTCACACACGTCAATTCTCTGTTCAATTCTCTGTTGCTTATAGTGGTTCACGGATGACAGACAGATGAATATGATACTTTGTAGCACCAGGGAGGAAATGGAAGTTGTGCGAGGTTGGTGCAGTGCTTTGCTGCCTTTGCTCAAGCCGTGGCCCATGGCTACGTTACGGGCCTGTTTGGTTGGTGTCTAACTTTGTTATACTTAAATTTAGGTAATATATGACTGCCACAGAAAGTGTGGCTAATAAAATCGAAGTCACACTTGTGGCAAAGTTTGGCAAAAAACTGAGTCTATGACGTGTGGGGCCGGGTGCTAAGAAAGTGTGGCATACCACATTTACGTCAGTGAACCAAACAGCTACTTAAAAACTATGACACACCTAACTTGTGACTAAGCAACTTCTGGTCATGAACCAAACAGACCCTACATGTCGACAAATGGACGGCATGGTTATTGCTGTGTGATGATCACATGCATTCTCCTGTCAAACGACATTGTTGTTAAGGTGGCAGCCCTGCCTAAATCGGTGAAACACGCCCTCGCTTCTCAGGGAAAGAGTGTGTTTGTGTATGGAACATGCGAGTTTCTAGTTTGTACTCAACTCATATGGGAACATGCGAATTTCTAGTCTGTACTCAACTCATATGGGTTTCTTATACTGCATCTTATTCTTGTTTTTTTTTAAAAAAAATACTACAACTTGTCTTTCTTGTATCAGCTTTACCCTATTAGAGCACTTGTGGTCGATGGCTCCATGTCATACGGCACGTGGATGAGACATAAACAATGATAAGAGGATTTCATCGAAGCAAATTCGGAAGAGAAGTCAATCTGTAATGATAAAAATTGGTAGGGGGGAGACCTGCAGAAGAAATCGAGAAAAATATGTAACAAAATATGGTGTAAATATATCTACGTGTGTGGTGTAAATTTATACACGTGTGAATTTATTAGAAAAACACGTGTCCAGGTCCCAGTTCCAGCATGGACCGTGTGTAGTGGATGCTCCACGTGTGTGTGTATATATATATATATATATGAGAGTGTCTATACAATATTCGACTATTTTTTAGGATAAAAACAGTCATATTTTGAGCTGTTAGATGGAGATCCAACGTCCGAGATCATTTTTTGGAGGGGGTCGTTTGTTTTGAAAGGGGCTTGTATGGGTGGATCTGTTGGATGGAGATCTAACGTCATATTAATCTGACTGTTTTTGTCTTTAAAAACAGTCAAATGTTGTATAGCAATATTGTATATATATATATATATATATGTAATAAATAGTTTATTAGGATAGATTTTTAAAAGTTATTTGTTGATATTTAATTTGTTTATATAAATAGTTATGATAGTTAAATCGTACAAGAACAAGACAATGGCTTTTGCTCCAAATTTCGATGATTGTTTGTGGACTTGTGCCCTATGGTATTGAGCCAAGTGTTCGGTGTCCCGTTCTTTGTAGAAGGTTTTCACAGAGCGTCAGAGCGGAATCTGGCCATGGAGATTTTTACATCCGGCGATGTGAAATCTGCGAGAAACACCGTGGGGGCAGCCATTTGTACGTCTTGCTCTGGCCGCCACAAGAATTCGTGGCTGAGGGTGTGGTCTTCAAGAAACAATAAAACAATCATGGCCCGGACACACAGGAGCGATGAATCAAACCCGGGTTCCAGGTACCATGGTGTCAATCAGTTGTTGATCAAGTAGCTGGCTGCATGGTGGGGCTCCTTCCAGTTCCATCTCTGGGTTGGATCATAGGCGCGTACTTGACTGGCTCCAATTTGCCGCGGCGTCATGTGCGCCCAGCTCTGCACTCTTTTGTCTTGGAACCACCAGCCTCTTGCGCTACTAACCACGAATTTTTTATACGGATAATCCATTTTTTATTCAAAATTACAGAAATATACCTGTGTAATTTTTTTAAACAAAAATAGGTTCCAGTCGCCCAATGGTTGGGCGACTCGAGCCTTTCGCCCAACCCAGCAGCGACAACTGGAAAATCGCCAAACCGTTGGGCGATTAATTGAAGTTGCCCCACCGTTGGGCGACTTTCATCCAGTCGCCCTCCCATTGGGCGACTGTATGAAAGTCGCCCAATGGTTGGGCGACTGCACCCAGGCCCCCGAGAGAAAAAAGAGAGGAAAGAGTCCATCTTTGCCGAAATTCGGAAAGTGCATCAAATCTTCGCCAAAAATAGTGAAAATTGGTGGAGCTGTTCTTCATACATCCAACAGCCTCTAGAAAAAAATTTGAGCAATTTCGGCCACGGGATCAAAAGTTATAGCAGTTTCAGTCTGTTTCCGACACATCTTCAGTAAAACGGGCATAACTTTTGCATACGGTGTCCGTTTTCGACATTCTTGTACTCGTTGGAAAGCTAACGACGAGCCCAATCCAATAAAAACTACCTGCTTGTGCCCGTCGCCCTCCAAGACCTCGAAAATCGGTCATCTTTGGATCTAAACCTGCGTCGCAAGTTTTTGATTTCTGTTTTTGCCCTTTTTCTTGGTCTTTCTTTCGGAATTCGGATTTTGCTTCAACTGAAAAGTTGTAGATCTCATCGAAACCTTTTAAATAAGTATATATAAGCCATATATAACTATCGTAGGGGTGGCCCCCACCTAAACCCAGCAGGCCTGGTAGGAGATTATAAGGCCCAGAATAGGCCATGTGTAAGGATATAACTGCCCCCAGAGGGGATAATCAGATGTAAGGGTATAGCTGTAAAAGCACTCCCCATGTGTGTATATATATGAGTGAGCCTTGGGGAGGACCCAGGCCATGACACTTATCTTCATTACTCTCCACTATCATCTCTCTCTCTGTTTGGTCTGTAGCCACAACAGTTGGCGCCGTCCGTGGGGAGGACGAAGACAAGCCTGAAGACCGAAGAAAAAGATGGCACCGAAAAAAGCTTCCTCAGCCGCGGCGAGGGGAAAGAAGGCGGCCGGGCTGGAGCGCCGTATGAGTACCAGGGCTTCGCCATCGACAGCGGCGGACGCGGGTGGCGATGCAGTCGCGGTGGCCGAAGATGTCGACGTTCGCGTGGCGGCGACCAACCTCGTCACCGGCACCGCGACGACCAACCCCACCGCTGGCGTTACGAGGACGGACCCCGCGGTCCAAGACGTCGACACGGGTGCGGCGACAACCGACCCCGCCGACGCAACGACAGCCGACCCCGCCGCCGCCACCGCACCGGGGATGGAAAGCGCCCTGCTGGCGGCCCTCAACGCGTTCCAGCGGGAGCTGGGGGACCTTCGCGGAGCCGTCAGAAATATACAAGAGGCTCGGAGTCAGCCGGCTGCGCCAGCAACCGCGTCCGAGCCCGCGCCGGAAAGGGCGGACAGTCGCGAAGCCCCCGCGTCCAGCCGCGTGCCGCTGCGACGCGTGGATCCGGAGTCCCCGCTCTCGGCGGGGCTGCAGCAGGCGGCATGGCCCGACGACTTCAAGTTCCCTAGCGCCATCGACTCGTATAAAGGCGACACGGATCCTCGCGAGTTCGTGCGCGTGTACGAAACCGCGATCGAGGCCGCGGGCGGAGACGACACCACGAAGGCGAAGGGACTCCCCCTCGCACTGCACGGAGCGGCGCTCTCTTGGTTTTTTACCATAGAGCCGGGCTCCATCTATGCGTGGGAGCAGCTTCGCGACCGGCTTCGTTCCAACTTTCAAGGGTATCATCTCGAGCGAATCGATGCGGACCAACTCTTCGCTGTGAAGCAAGGACCCTCGGAGACGCTGCGGGACTACTTCAAGCGCTTCGCCAAAATTCGAAGCCAGGTACATGATGTTAATGAAATCACAGTCGTTAATGCAGCCATACAGGGCCTTCGCCCGGGCCCGATGGCCGAATACAACGCGCGGAGGCCAATTACGACAGTGGCCAAGCTCTTTGACAAAATGGACGAGTACGCGCGAGCGGAGGAGAATGCGCGAAGACGCAGCATCACCGCTCTCGGCCTCGCCCGTGAGGAGCGGCCCCCGCGCGAGGTCGGGGCGGGTGGCCTCTCCTCGAAGCCGGGCCGTAGCCGAAAGCCCCGAGGCAGCCCTCCCCGAGGCGGTGAGGACGGAGTACAGGAAGGCTCGTCACGGTGTAGGCCCAAACCTCGGCGCCGCCAGCGCCGGTCGCAGACGGCCCATCACGTCCTCGCCACCGAGAGCACCCGCCAAGGACCCGACCCCGCCTCGCGGAGGGGAGTATGGGGATCGGAGGGTGGGTTTGACTACACCAGCCAACCCCGCGCAGAGCAGGAGCTTCTGCGCTATGGTAAGTGGTGCGAGGTACACGGCTACGGCGATCATTACACAAGGGCATGCATCGCGGTGATGGAGCTGTGGAGGGTGACGGCCGGATCTCGGTCTCCGCCTTCTCGGCCCCCCGCCGAAGCCCATGTGGGGCACCCAAGGGATAGCCCCACACGGGCCACCGCAGCGGAGGGCGCGCAGCATCACACCGTCAACGTCATCACCGGAGGCTCTTCCTCAAAAACCCCTGGGGAGCAGCCGCAGATGTGGATGCCGCCCCGCAACATCACCTTCAACTTGAACGACGCTAGGGGCGTGGAGTACCCTCACCAAGACCCTCTAGTCATCCAGGCCCACATAGCATGCTGCGAAGTCAAGCGCGTCCTTGTCGACGGGGGAAGCTCCGCGAACATCTTATTCGCAGACGCCCTCGACCGCATGGCAATCCCCCGAAGCCAGCTGGAGCAGCCGGGAGCTCCACTTCAAGGCTTCGGGGGTCAACCGCTGCTGGCCCTGGGGCACGTTTCCCTTCCTGACACCTTCCGTCAGGAGGGCAACAAAGGTAACATCCGGACCGAGCATGTCACCTTTGACGTCGTAGATATCCAGCACCCCTACAACGCCATACTGGGGCGACCCGCCATCAACTCTTTCAAGGCAATCCCGCACCACGCCTTCTTGTGTGTAAAGCTCCCGGGCCCGGAGGGTGTCATCACCATCTTCGGCGACCAGGACCTAGCACGACGTGCCGAAGGCGGCAGCCGCGTCTCGCATCGCCCGGTGCATGCCCTCTCCGGCGCGCCCGGTGCTGGGCCCTCCGCCCCCGGGTGGACGCCCAAGCCTCGGCCCAAAGGCGGCGTCAAGAAGGTGCCGCTCCAGGCGGAGGGGCAGTTTGTCTCCATTGGCGAGGGGCTCCCACCGGGGGTCGAACGAGAGCTGCTCCGGGTGCTTCAGAACAACGTGGACGTCTTCGCATGGTCCCCGGAGGACATCAAGGGCGTGGATCGCGCGGTAATCCAGCATCGTTTGGCGGTCCGCCCCGACGCCAAGCCGGTCAAGCAAAGGCTCCGGCGTATGTCGATGGATCGGCAGCAGGCGGCCAAAGCGGAGGTGGCGAAGCTTCTTCGCGCCGGGGTCATCCGCGAGGTCCACCATCCAGAATGGCTCGCTAACCCGGTGCTAGTCAAAAAGGCCAGCGGGGCCTGGCACATGTGCATCGACTTCACGACACCCAACAAGGCGTGCCCGAAGGACAACTACCCCTTGCCACGCATCGATCAGCTGGTTGACGCCACTGCTGGGTGCGAACTCATGAGTTTCCTGGACGCCTATTCTGGCTACCACCAGGTATACATGGCCGAAGACGACGAGGAGAAGACCAGTTTCATCACACCACTTGGGACGTTCTGCTTTGTCAGAATGCCCTTTGGCTTGAAGAACGCAGGCGCTACCTTCACCCGCCTCGTCGCCATTGCCCTGGCCGCCCAGCTCGGGAGGAACGTCGAAGCATATGTCGATGACGTGGTGGTCAAAACTCGGCAACTTGCTCTACACGGTCGGGACCTCCAGGAGACCTTCGACAACCTCCGGAAGGCGGTCATCAAGCTCAACCCCGACAAATGTGTCTTCGGGGTACAGGCGGGCAAACTCCTCGGTTTCCTCGTGTCCGGGCGGGGCATCCAGGCGAACCCCGACAAAGTAGACGCTATTCTGGGTATGGAGCCGCCCAAGACAACGAGGGAGGTCCAGAGGCTGGCGGGCCGCATGGCAGCATTAAGCCGCTTCCTATCCAGGGCGGCGGAGCGGGGCCTGCCGTTTTTCAAGACACTCCGCGGGTGCGATGGGTTTCGTTGGGACGGAGACTGCGTAAAGGCCTTCAACGAGCTCAAGCAGCACCTGGCAAGCCTCCCCACTCTGGTCGCCCCAGCACCAGAGGCTCCCCTCCTGCTCTATCTGGCTGCGTTAGCCACCGCGGTCAGTGCCGTCCTCGTCTTAGAGGAAGGCACCATGCAGCGGCCTGTCTACTTTGTCTCCGAAGCCCTTCAAGGCGTTCAGACAAGGCTTCTACTGGCCGACTGCCATCACCGACGCCCAGGACCTCGTCCGCCGGTGCCAAGGGTGCCAATGGATGGCGCGCATCATCCGCAGGCCCCCGACAAGCCTCAACCCAATCCCCCCGGTCTGGCCGCTGGCGCTGGGGTCTCGACATAGTAGGACCACTTGTCCGAGCTCCAGGGGACCTCCGGTTCGTGGTGGTCGCGCTGGAGTATTTCTCCAGGTGGCCGGAAGCGATCGCTCTGGCCAAAGTAACTTCTGCGGCCATACAGCGCTTCCTATGGCAAAACATCATATGTCGCTTCGGGGTACCTCGGGAGCTCACGGTCGACAATGGCCTGCAGTTCGACGCCGCCCTCTTCAGAGATTATTGTGACAGCATGGGCATCACCCTCCGATTCGCCTCGGTAGGGCATCCCCAGTCCAACGGGGCGATCGAACGGGCGAATGGCGCCATCTCTGCCGCCATCAAAAAGCGCCTGGTGGGATTGCCGAAGAGCAAGTGGCCAGACGAGCTTCACAGCGTTTTGTGGTCGCTTCGCACAACGGTAACGCACCCAACGGGATTCACGCCGTTCAAGCTCCTCTTCGGCGACGAAGCAATGACGCCCGAGGAAATTAAGGCCGGCTCGCGAAGGGTCCTCGTCCAAGCACCCGAAGAGGAGCGCCGTGTGTCCTTGGACCTCCTCGACGGGATACGGGCAGACGCAGCCCACCACGTCGAGAAGTACGCGCGGCAGACAATGCGTACTCGGGACCGCTCTATATGCCCGCGGGGGTTCAAGCCTGGGGACCTCGTCCTCAGAGTGGCGCTTCAGGCAGAAACCGTCGGCAAGCTGGAATCCAAGTGGGAAGGCCCGTACATCGTAACGGAGGTATTGCCAAAGGGGGCGTACCGCCTCGCCACGCTTGAAGGACAAGCCTTCCGGCACACATGGAACGCGGACAGGTTGCGGCGATACTACGCCTAGAAGCAGCACAGTAGGCGTAGGGCCACCGGCCTGTTGATTAGGCGATGCTCGCCCGCGCAAACGGGAGTTCAATAAAGGTTGCTGTTCCAAGAGCATCCCCTGTCCGCGCTAAGCAACACAGAGTCTCCGGACTATAAAGAAGACGTAGCGTCGAGCCTAGCTCCGCACGCAATAGTCCACGGACTCTAAATAAGACGTAGCGTCGAGCCTAGCTCCGCACGCGAGAGTCTCCGGACTATAAAGAAGACGTAGCGTCGAGCCTAGCTCCGCACGCAATAGTCCACGGACTCTAAATAAGACATAGCGTCGAGCCTAGCTCCACACGCGAGAGTCTCCGGACTATAAATAAGACGTAGCGTCGAGCCTAGCTCCGCACGCGAGAGTCTCCGGACTATAAAGAAGACGTAGCGTCGAGCCTAGCTCCGCACGCGCGAGTCTCCGGACTATAAAGAAGGCGTAGCGTCGAGCCTAGCTCCGCACGCAATAGTCCACGGACTCTAAATAAGATGTAGCGTCGAGGTCCGCCTCCGCACGCGCGAGTCTCCGGACTATAAAGGAAATCGTAGCGTCGAGTTTTGCCTCCGCACGCACCACTTCACGGAGCATAGGCGAGACGCGCACACCTGTCCTCCGCGTCCGGCGGCAGGTAACGCCAAGCATAAAGTACTACTTGGTTCCATTGCAAAAGCGAAGGGGTTACATGGTCACATGCGTAAGAACCGATACATTATCCCCCCGCACCACCCGGCCAACCGCTCAGCCTTGGCGCGGTGCGGACGAGCCCGCGCCGTCGTCGCCGCGGCGCTGAAGGACCCCTTCAAGCCACTGGAGGAGGTCCCCCTCACCATGCAACGTCTGCTGCACGGCGACTCTTGCTGCACCTTCCCCGAAGCGGCCCCAGATCCGTTGGTGGAAGTTCTGCAGGCTAGCCCCAATGGAGCGGATGGCGTCCGACATAACCTCTGGTCGGTCGGGCAGATCCAGTTGAGGATTAGCTAGCTCATGGGTATGCCTACACCCACGAGTATGAAGCAGGGCGAGGGCGAAGCACGCACCAACATAGCTGCAGTGCTCGCCAAAGGTCCTGGCGCCACAAAGAGCAACGCCGGCCCCCTCCTCGATCAGCCCAAGCGTCTCCGACAGGGCCTCCGGCCTGTGCGTAGTATCCGGCACTCGGACGCACAGATCCCGAAGGGCCTGGTTCAGAGACTCCATGGCCCGCCACGCCGACGCAGACGCATTTTCCAAGGCGAGGCGGTTCTCGGCAGCAGCCTCCGCCAGCTGGGCGTTCTCCCCTTCTAGGGCGGAGATCTGCTGCACGAAGGCGGCGCGTTCCCCAGCCGCGGCGTCCCGCGTTTCCGTGGCCGCAACTTGTGCGGCCACCAGGGCGTCCTCCAGCGCGCGGAGCTCTTCATCCTTCGCGGCGATAGCAGTGTTTGCTTCGCGGAGGTGGGCTTCCAGAGCCCTCTGCTCCCGGACGCGGGCCTCATCAAAGGACCGGCTGAGGGCAAGTGTCTGACAGGAACAACAAATCAGCAGGCGTCTAGCAGAACCGTACAAGCCGAAGCGCACATACTTACCCTCATCTCGGAGGCCTGCAACGCGAGCGCCAGGAGGTCCCCCGCGCACGACGACAGCACCTCTCGATTGAGGCCGTTGTCGGCACGCTCGGCGGCGGCGGTGAGGTCGCAAAATATCTCCGGGCGAGGGAGGAAGTTCGAGCGAGCGAGCCCCGGCCCCGACACGTCAGGATTCATCGCGGCCACGGCCACGTCAGCAACAGTGGACACCTGCGGAGCATCCTGCACGAGGCTCCCGACCTCGCGCACACCTCCGCTGCTCGATCCTTCGCCGCGTATGGGAGATGTGGTCTCGCCTGATGTCGGTAGAATGAGCGAGCAGATCGGAGAGAGTCTCGCGAAGTCAGGAGAAGAGAGGGACTCACACCTACTTCCTGCGCCCCTTGTCACGGTAGGAGGTGGCGCCGGGTCGGCCGCCCAGGGGGAGGCAGGCGCTTCGGCGATGGAGGAAAGGGTCTTCTCGGCCGCGCCAGTCGCCGTAATCCCGCGGCAAGACCCCGCAACAGCGTATCGACCCCTCGTTGGCGGCGGGGACTGCGTCCGAGGGCGTTTCGCCTGCGGTGGCACAGGCGATTCTCCCGCGGCAGAACCAGCTCCGGCCACCGTCGCCCCCACGGTCTCCTCGGTAGGGGGCACGCCCTCGTCGGCCGCGGCGGTCGACAACGCACCATCCCCAGCGGTCTGCTCGCCAGGAACGACGCCACCCCCCGGGTGGACGGGTTCCAGCTCAGCGATGGCCACGGGTCCGAGCACGGGCTCGTGGGCGTCGGTAGAAGGCGCCGGGGGATCAGCGGTGGTGCGCCCCCCCGAAGCAGTATGACCAGGCCCACCGCCGGTCACACGCCCCGTCTCAGCTGGGCTAGCCGCCGGGGGGGCTGCCGGGTTGCAGACGGCATCCGGGGAACGCGCCCAGCGTCGCGAAGACAGCCCCCCGTAGGGCTATCGCCGTCCTGAGCGCCTGGAATCCCGACGGGAAGCTCTTCCGGCACCACGCGCTCGGGCACGGCAATGCCTACAGCCTCGCAGGTGCGGTTTATCCGCCCCTGTTTGGCCGCCTGGACCGCGGCCTCGCGAGCCCGGTGCTCCTTAAGCGTGTACGGACCGAGGAGCGCCGCAGCTGCGCGCTCCGCGTCTTCTAGACGAGCCACTGCACAGGAAATCACGTCAGATAGGCGGAACCCAAGCAGATGCAATGGCGCGCTGGGCGACTTACAAGGTGCGGAGGGCGGAAGCAGCCGAGACACAGGTGGATCGAACCCGTCCCCGCGGGGGCCATTTGGCACAACATATTTCCCCCGGGAGGACAGTGGCGCCGCCCCATGCATCGTGAACTCCTCGACCAGGTCGCGCACGCTCATTCGACGGGCGACACCGACGAGGCTCTGTAGCTTTCGCGTGTCGTCAATCTCCGCCTTCAGACGCGGCGTGCTGTTGAACGAGATTGGCCCACCTCGGCACTGCAGCCTGCTCTTGTCGGTCACGGTGTAGTAGAACCACCACCGCGTCCAGCCGGACGCCCACTGCCCTGACGAGGCTAGCACAGGGAACAACGTCGCGCAGGATGCCCGGAGCACGAAGTCCACACCGCCGAAGTTGGACGCCGCCTCGCCAACCTTCCCGGGTCGACAGTGTGCATCGTGCAGGGTGGCAAATAGGCTCGCACTAGGGCGCCACCCCTCGGTCCGCATCGCCCACGTGAAGACAGCTAGGCGGAGTATCGCGTGGGGCGTCAGCTGGGCTAGCTCCAACTGGTAGGCCCGCAGGACTTCGCCCACAAACAACGTACAGGGCATCCGAAGGCCGGCATCGAAGAAAGCGACAAAAACAATTGCCTCTAGGGGCCCGGGCTTCGGCTCCGTCTCGTCCCGGCGGGGTAAGCGAGCCCCGTCGCGATACACGATCTTCTCCTCGTCCACGAGCCGTTGCAGCGTCCCCTCCGTCATGCGGCTCTTCCCCAGCACACGGGAGCAAGAGCCTCCCGAATGCTCCATCGCTTTCCACATTTTATTGGCGCACGAGCTCCCCCGCGGCACCAGTTTGTACCCTGAGGAAGGATGGGTCCCCTCGCCCTGGCTAGGCGAGGAACCGCTGCGGGGGTGGTAGCTACCATCGTCGTGGCTAGCCATTGCTCTTCACGACAAGGGAAGGAGAAGAAGCAGGCAAGGGAGCAACTGGCGTGACAATTAGCACGGGCGCAAGCGAAGCGGCAGATCAAAAGGCAAAACGAGAAAGGGCGCCTCCACCTCAACACTAGCACCTTATAAAGGCCGCTCGCCTGCCCTGGGGCTCAACGCACAGACGGATCAAATTCCCGGCGATTCGGCTGTCCAGGATTTGGAAAGAAGAACCGCCCGGACCTAGAAGGTCGCGCCTGGTAGGTGGCCAGGCAGCGCACAACGCCCCTACCTCTTCAACACGTGTCCAACTTCTCTGGGGACGAGGCGAACGGCCGCGGTCACGCAACCGCTCACATCCCACGACGCACCAGTCGTGAGTCGCCACGTGCCCCACCCGCAGCATGGCAGACTGCACGACGCGACAGCCTGACTTCTGCCAGGCCAGGCGTCGGCGTAATTCCAGCCGCCATTAAAAGCGCACTACAAGGCTACGAGGTCACAACAGCCCCGGAGCGCGCGTCTCTACTTCGACGTGGGCGCCAGCTTCGCTGCCACCCGTTCGAAGGGTAGGGGACGGAGCGCGCGTCTCTACTTCGATGTGGGCGCCAGCTTCGCTGCCACCCGTTCGAGGGGTAGGGGACGGAGCGCGCGTCTCTACTTCGACGTGGGCGCCAGCTTCGCTGCCACCCGTTCGACGGGTAGGGGACGGAGCGCGCGTCTCTACTTCGACGTGGGCGCCAGCTTCGCTGCCACCCGTTCGAAGGGTAGGGGACGGAGCGCGCGTCTCTACTTCGACGTGGGCGCCAGCTTCGCTGCCACCCGTTCGAGGGGTAGGGGATGGAGCGCGCGTCTCTACTTCGACGTGGGCGCCAGCTTCGCTGCCACCCGTTCGAAGGGTAGGGGACGGAGCGTGCGTCTCTACTTCGATGTGGGCGCCAGCTTCGCTGCCACCCGTTCGAGGGGTAGGGGACGGAGCGCGCGTCTCTACTTCGACGTGGGCGCCAGCTTCGCTGCCACCCGTTCGAAGGGTAGGGGACGGAGCGCGCGTCTCTACTTCGACGTGGGCGCCAGCTTCGCTGCCACCCGTTCGAAGGGTAGGGGACGGAGCGCGCGTCTCTACTTCGACGTGGGCGCCAGCTTCGCTGCCACCCGTTCGAGGGGTAGGGGACGGAGCGCGCGCGTCTACTTCGACCTGGGCGCCAGCTTCGCTGCCACCCGTTCGACGGGTAGGGGACGGAGCGCGCGTCTCTACTTCGACGTGGGCGCCAGCTTCGCTGCCACCCGTTCGAAGGGTAGGGGACGGAGCGCGCGTCTCTACTTCGACGTGGGCGCCAGCTTCGCTGCCACCCGTTCGAGGGGTAGGGGACGGAGCGCGCGTCTCTACTTCGACGTGGGCGCCAGCTTCGCTGCCACCCGTTCGAGGGGTAGGGGACGGAGCGCGCGTCTCTACTTCGACGTGGGCGCCAGCTTCGCTGCCACCCGTTCGAGGGGTAGGGGACGGAGCGCGCGTCTCTACTTCGACGTAGGCGCCAGCTTCGCTGCCACCCGTTCGAAGGGTAGGGGACGGAGCGCGCGTCTCTACTTCGACGTGGGCGCCAGCTTCGCTGCCACCCGTTCGAGGGGTAGGGGACGGAGCGCGCGCGTCTACTTCGACCTGGGCGCCAGCTTCGCTGCCACCCGTTCGACGGGTAGGGGACGGAGCGCGCGTCTCTACTTCGACGTGGGCGCCAGCTTCGCTGCCACCCGTTCGAAGGGTAGGGGACGGAGCGCGCGTCTCTACTTCGACGTGGGCGCCAGCTTCGCTGCCACCCGTTCGAGGGGTAGGGGACGGAGCGCGCGTCTCTACTTCGACGTGGGCGCCAGCTTCGCTGCCACCCGTTCGAGGGGTAGGGGGCGGAGCGCGCGTCTCTACTTCGACGTGGGCGCCAGCTTCGCTGCCACCCGTTCGAGGGGTAGGGGACGGAGCGCGCGTCTCTACTTCGACGTGGGCGCCAGCTTCGCTGCCACCCGTTCGAGGGGTAGGGGACGGAGCGCGCGTCTCTACTTCGATGTGGGCGCCAGCTTCGCTGCCACCCGTTCGAGGGGTAGGGGACGGAGCGCGCATCTCTACTTCGACGTGGGCGGCAGCTTCGCTGCCACCCGTTCGAAGGGTAGGGGACGGAGCGCGCGTCTCTACTTCGACGTGGGCGCCAGCTTCGCTGCCACCCGTTCGAGGCGTAGGGGACGGAGCGTGCGCGTCTACTTCGACCTGGGCGCCAGCTTCGCTGCCACCCGTTCGAAGGGTAGGGGACGGAGCGCGCGTCTCTACTTCGACGTGGGCACCAGCTTCGCTGCCACCCGTTCGAAGGGTAGGGGACGGAGCGCGCGTCTCTACTTCGACGTGGGCGCCAGCTTCGCTGCCACCCGTTCGAGGGGTAGGGGACGGAGCGCGCGCGTCTACTTCGACTTGGCGCCACCCTCCGCTACCACCATCCCAGATTTCAGGCTCCCCAACCACAAGCTTGGAGGAATTCACAGGCCGCAGGGGACGGAGGGGGCCAAAGGACTCGACGACATGGCTTTGGCCCTGTGAAGCCCTTCACCATGAGAGGCTCCTGTCGTAGGGGTGGCCCCAACTAAACCCAGCAGGCCTGGTAGGAGATTATAAGGCCCAGAATAGGCCATGTGTAAGGACATAACTGCCCCCAGAGGGGATAACCAGATGTAAGGGTATAGCTGTAAAAGCACTCCCCATGTGTATATATATATGAGTGAGCCTTGGGGAGGAGCCAGGCCATGACACTTATCTTCATTACTCTCCACTACCATCTCTCTCTCTGTTTGGTCTGTAGCCACAACAATAACTTTGTTATTTTATCTTTTCAGACTAGTTGTTTATATTGCATCGGTATATAAAACGATCGGTACATATGGTTTTGTCGGCCCCTGAGTGCAGTCGTCCAACCATTGGGCGACTGCATGAAAGTCGCCCAATGGGAGGGCGACTGGATGCAGTCGTCCAATGGGAGAGCGACTGGAACTCTGTCGGCCTCTGGTTGGGCGATAGGCTCCAGTCGCCCTCCTATTGAGCGACTTGAGCCTATTTTTGTAAAACAAATTTTCACCGATATATTTCTGTTATTTTGAATAAAAAATATATTATTCGTACCAAAAATTCTACTAACCACTGCGTACTGCAGTTGGTATTGTTTTGAATTCAGTCTTTGCTTATGAGCACGGCTTCCGTGTCGGGAATACAGTCACGGCGAGCCGTAGGAATTAAGATATTGGCATTATTATTGGCTTAGACTGATATGAAATGCATTATTGGCATGGCTCGTGGAAACCGACAAGAGAAGTTATAACACCTCGGTCCATGTTGGTCCATATAGCTTACCTTGAGAAGCACTTACATATAAGCTTAAGAGTTTCAATGGTAGCACCCCCGGTTAACCGTTTTACACGAAGCGAGGACAAAAGTGCAAGCGAATTGCTATATGTGTGTGGTCCATCTAGAATGTGGTTAGATCTGAGCTGAGTTGGACCCTAAAACGTTACAAAAATTCTCTTGAAGCTTCTTGATTTGATCATAGTAGGTCCGACATGAACCGGGTTCATTTCGGCTCATTCTTCAGATTCAGATGGCCATGTGTCTCATGAAACTCGTGGGTTTGGTGAGCACGCACTGTGTAACAATTGGTTTTGGGCTGAGAGATTCTTGGGCCCGGTTGAAAACCTTTCTCGGCTCTCCTTAAACCGACACAAGTACTAGCATTGACACCCCATGGGCCATGGCCTAACTAATAGTCCAATCAACATTCTTCCCTGTTTCAGCCCAATCAACATTCGTTCTCCGAAACTGCTGTAGTATCTTTCTTTTGTCTTGAAGCCGCGGGCTGCACGAGGTGACCGCCAGCCAATATTAATTGTACCGCCATCAAGATTATCCTAAGCAATCCCGCGCACGGCGAGAATGAACTCTAGGTCCAGACAATTTGTAGTAGCAGTAGCAGAGTAAGGAGGCGGTGGCGGCGGCTGCTTTCTAGTCTGTAGATGTGAGGAATAAGTATAAGTGTGTGTGTGTGTGTGTGTATATATATATATATATATATATATATATATATATATATATATATATATATATATATATATATATACGACATGGAGATTTGGTAGAAATCATACGAAAATTACGCTATTTTCTATGAAATTCTTATGTTCGGAGGTACACCTATGAGATGCTACCAAATATGTCTGTGCATTGGACCCATGAGCATGACTACGACTGGTGGTAGTGATGAAGCCCACTAACAAAGGATCATGATTGCTTCCCTCCATGCAACATGCATGTTGATCTATCTCATTTCATTTCAATATCTCTGAACGATTGAAGCAATACAAAGCAAAATGAATTAGCACTGCACATGTCAGGACCAAATTAAAAGCTCCATCCGTTTGCACCCCTACTCTTTATCAAATTTCAACACCAAGTCCTGCCCCTGAAATGCCATGAAAACTGTTGAGTACGATGACTTATATTTTAGTTGTTTAGGTTTTCAAAAGGTGTGCTATAAAAAATCTTAAATGAATCTTGATAGGATTAGAATTATTATTATTGTTAGAGTAAGATTCATACTCCGCTTTAGAGAAGAGCTAGCTGGACTATATAAAGACATAATGGGTAGACAGGAGGAACCAAACAATAAAGTAAAGAAGTCACTCATCTAAAGATAGAAGTGCACAGGAGGATTAGAGGCTAAGTTATTTTTTTTGCACTAAATTCTTGTATAGGACAAGGATCCAAGGGTTCTAAAAGATTTGAGAGGGTTGTGAGAGGGCGTCAATCTCTTATTCTTTTTTGATGTTGTGTTTAAAGAATTTAGTTAGCTCCGCTAAATCTTTTTCTCATGATGGTTGATCAATATTATTATCTTTATTCTCTTTATAAAATTTATCTTCTTCTCGTTATTGATATTGAGCATGCTCGTGCTAATCCCACACACTAATATGATTCGGGAGTTGCTATGCACGAGGAAGGGTATGAAAATGTAACAAAAACATTCCGCAATGGCCAGCGGCTAATAAGTACTCGTAGAGTGGCACCCTGCAGAAGTGTAGACTCCTTGCCTTTACACCAGTCTAAAGTAATTTTTGCATCGTAGTCGTGGCACTACTACGCCGGCTCCACTGTTCATCGGCCATTGAGAAATCAGAACGGCGGGCACATTCTTCCAGTAGGCGGCGCCCTAGCCCTGGGCCTGTAGCACAACATCGACTCGCGCGACAAAAAGCAAATCTCTGAGCTTTTTCTATGATCTGTGCAGCTGCCCGAGAGGCGCAAAAGGAGATGCAAAGGTTGGAGCTTGGACGGAGCATCGACCACCTTGGCGATCCAGACGAGCTTCCTCCAGCCTCCAGGCGACCAACTTTTCCATTCCTATCCATGCTTTGTTCCAGTGATCAACAAGTCCAGTGGGTACGGTAAAAAGGAGGCAGGCAGGCGGCATCAGCCAAAAAGTGCAGGTTCTTCGATCTCTTTACCACCAACTCGATCCAAGCAGCTAAAAAGTCACCGCGTGCAGTTCGGAGAACGGTGGATGCGTATATGCTTTTCTGCTCATTTCAGACGCAAAAAAATGAGTGTGAATTTTTAATGAGTTTCTCTGATAAACTGAATAATGAGCTGAGATTGCACCAGCTAAAGCTGATACAGTGATGCAGGTACTAAGAACATGTACGTACTCTTCTCCGTACTTCTGTCAGTGCGATGAAAAGCCCCAAAATTTCAAACCAAAAATTTCCAAAGTTTTTGCTGGATTTTTGAGTGAATTTTGGAAACTTTCCCTTTTTGGAAAGTCTCCCCGAAATCCGTTTTCCCTTTTCGGCCGGACGCCTTCCCCTTTGGCTTGGCGCCCCGCCCCTTTTCCGCCTTCGCCTTTCCCCAGCGCCTCCCGCTTCTCTCCTCCCGTGGGCGCCGTTCCTTCTCCGTCTCTCCCCGCGCCCCAGCGCCTGCGCCCCTCCCCTCCCCGCTGGCGCCTCCCTCCCTCTCCGCCTTCCCCTCGCGCTGTGTGCTGCGCGCCGCGCCGCCTGCGCCCGCGCTCGCCCCGCGCCTTGGATTCGCCTCGCGCCGTCCCGACAGCCCGATCGGGGGGCAGAGCCTTCGCGCCACGCGTCGCTGCTCTCCTGCGCCCGGCCCCACTCGTCAGCCCCCGCACCTCCCCTCCCCGCGCGCGGACGCGTCTCCGCCCGTGCCCGCAGCTCACCCACTCCCGTGCCGTCGCGTCGCCTTTAAGCCGCCGCAGAGCCGGCGTCACCCCCCCCCCCCCCCGGTCGCAGCCCCATCCCGCGGAGAGACCCCTCACCTGCTCCTGTTGACTCCCCAGCCGCGCCCGTTCCTTCTCCCCGAAGCCTTCTCCTCTCTCCGCTCCGGGTATAAAACCCTCTCCCCTTGCGCCCCGGTCTCCTTTGCTCCCCGAGCTTCTCCACTGTCCCCGTTCTCCTCCCACCACTCCCCAGTGCCTTCCAGAGCCGCCGATTGGAGCCCCGCCGCTTGGAGCTCCGCCATCGCCACCTTGTGAGCCGGCGGCACCTCGGAGCCAATCTCCCTCTCCCTCCCTCCACTCTTCAATTGTTCTCGCCCAGAGCTTCCTCTCGGTGTGCTGATCACTTGGGTGGACTTGTTTGGACAGGTGGAGCCCCGTGGAGCGCTGTCGCCGAAGCTCCCCGCCGGCCGCACCACCGTCTCCGTGGCCAGCCCTCTCCGCAGCTCCTCAGCTCCTGCCGCCGCCGCCATTGTAAGCCCCTTTCTCCCTTTACGGTGTAGCTGCCACCGATTTAACCCTAGCGGCCCCGGTGACCTCCTTCACCGCCGGGGACCCGAACCTCCCCTCTTTGCCTCCTGCCGTCCCCTCTAGTCCCCGCACCTCCCAAGCCCCAAAAATGGATTCCCCTCTCGGAGACCAACCCGCCGGTGCTCTCGGTCGCCGCCGACGACCTTCCGTGCGCCCAGACCGCCGTCGCCGCCGTGGCCCTGTTCTGGTGGCGCTGTCGCGGACGGAGGAGGAAGACGACCGCCGTGGCCGCATCTCCACCGTCCTTCCTCTTCCGTGCCTTCTCACGCCGGCCGTCGGATGAAGCCTACCCTCCGCCGTTCGATCTTCATAACCCCGCCTCCCCTCAGCCACCCGATCCAGCTTCCCCCTCCGCCCGCCTACCTTGCATCTCTGCCGTCCGATCCCCGCCCGCTTCATCCAGTCCTTTGATTCGCGCCGCATCGGCGCCGTCCGTCCCAGGACGCGCGTCGCTCATCCGTCCCGAGCGGACGCAGCGCGCGTGGGCCGCTCCCCTCAGCCCACTCTTCTCCCGCGCGTACGCGCGCGCGGGCCGCTGGCCGCGCGTTTAAACCGTGGACCGGGCCGCACTGTAGCAAGCGGCCGGGCCGTCCACTGTTCATTGCATTTTCCAGCAATTTTTCAATTTCTAAAATCCCAGAAAATCCAAATAAATCCTAGAAAATCACAGAAAATCCCAAAAATTCCCAAATTTCACCACTTTGCTCCAAATAATATCCTTGACCCATTTGTAACCTCCATTTCTCCAAATTCATCCCAGATAAATTCCTAAAATTCCATTTGAAGGGTTTATGCATTTTACTCCTTTTTAAATAGTTTATTTTCCCTCGCTTCATTAGTCTCAAGCTGGATTTGAATTATTTTATGCGTTTGCGCTAGTGTCGGAGATCCCGGAGGTTCAAGTGCAAGCTCAGGATCCAGGCGCTTCTACGTTCGAGCTAACCGAGATCATCCAAATCAACGGCAAGTCCCAAATCCTTTGATCATGTTGTATCCCATGATGTTTAATTACGTTACTATGTTATTTGCATTGAGCTAGTTCTGAAATATTAGTTCGAAAATAAAATAAAATGTTTAGAATGACTTGTGATATAGTTAGTCCTTCCACCGCTAAATGCCATGTTAAATTTGTAGCCATGCCATTGAAACCCTAGAATTAATTATCTGTTAATCTAGATAACTGTAGATTATTACTATCATGCAAAATGTTACACTAATAAGCTTGTGACTGTGGGGCCAATAGAATTTGGAAAACCCGACTCTAAGGTAGGGTGGTATGGGACACCGTATCTTAGAGCGGAGAGTGCCGGCGTGCACAAGGTAGGGTAAGGGGGAGTGGAAACCGCAAGACGGTCCTCGCCAATCTTTTACCCTAGGATTGAAGTTAGGGTAAGGGTGTTGTGGGGAGCCGCAAGACGGCCGTCGCCCACCGCTTACTCTAGGTTGGAGGTCGCGGGCCTGGCGAGGTTTCGGACCCTGGATAAATAAGGACCAAACCCTTACGCTGAGCAAATGTCACAGTGATCGCTCAACCACAGGAATTGACTTGTCAACACTTGTCTAGTAGCTGCTCAACTCGATTGAAACTCTACAGGAGGTAGCAGTGAGGTTAGGCAAGGCGGGTTACGGATGCCTAACAACGGTAGAGTTCACTCGAAGCGGCACCGTTTTTCTCTTGTGTGTGTGTGTGTGTGTGTGCGTGTGTGCGAGCCAGACCCGAGTGAATTCTACCGGGTAGAGCCTATATAAAGAGTTGAGCAGTGAAACGACCTGGCTTTCTTAACTCTGCCGCGGGAGTTAAGGGATCGTGTGGGTAAAGCTGAGCAAACTCTGCAGAGTCTAATAAATGGTATTCGAATACGCCGTGCTCCCGGTTATTGGAGCTGTGTCACTTGGGTGATTCCATCAGCAAAGCTTAAGTAGTTTTGTAAATGTTTAACTTGTTTAGGTTGGTTAATGAACTCTTGTTGAAAAACCCCCTGAGGTCTTGAGGAGTAGTTTTGGGTCCCTTTTATAAAATGATTGCAAATAAAATTGCATCCACCAAATGTAATAAACCAAATATACACCCTTCCTTTGATATTCCGTGCATATAGTAAGTTAAGATCCCTTTTGGATTTGCTGAGCCGGTTGATTGGCTCATGGCTTGCTTTTGCCCTTCTTTAGAGGATCAAGACGAAGGTGTTTGCCTCCCCGTTGAGGAAGTCCCGGAAGGTCGCTTCTTCGACGAGGATCCGTGGCTTTAGGTCTTGGCCGCGCTCAAGCGGATCTTGGAGCTTCTGTAATGTAATTATACTTTGGGCTTGCATGCCCCGCTGTCAAAAATGGATGCTAATCCTTATGTCAAATATATGCTGAACTTTTGTTGTAGGCATGCAATGGTATACTCTTGCACGACATTCCATAACTGTTCATGCGTGAATAGTTACGGGGTACCGTGTCCGTACGCGCCCCTGGAAACGGGGGCGTTACATGCGACTACTGTGTGTAACCTTGTACAATGGGAACGAAATGCATTCTCATACGAATCACGGATCTGAAAATATTCGATCCAATCCCGGTGTGGCCAACAACTGCACCAAATGGAAATCCATGGCTCATGATAACTAAGCCATCATGAACCCCACATGAAGAATCTCTCTCTTTCTTTCACCTCCCAACTCGCCCAACCTCCTTTTGTTTTACTTTCCCGCCTCTTTCGCTTAATCTATCGCTTATATCTCAATTGCGTGATTATTCGTATTGGCTGCGCAACTGTTGACTTTTTGCTAATAATAAATAATAAAGGTATCCAGATTTGTGACCGTTGAATTAGAGATCCAAGGGCCACAAATTCTTCCCACCCCCTCCAAAAAAAATTCACCCTCCTCCAAAAAAAATTCTCCCCCCTCCAAAAAAAGAGACCGTTGGATCTCTAATCCAACGGTCCGAAATTTGGATGATTATTGGGAAGAAAACATCCGGGTGATACCTATACACACCCAATAAATAATAGTGGAGGGAAGAAGTGACTTTTAAAAGGAGGACACGAATAGTGAGAAAAGTGAGTAAGAGATACGTGCATGAGATAGGAGCAAGAAGAATAAGATGTATGATGTCCCCATAACTCTCTATCTTATCTATAGAGCAAGAGAAGTAAAGAGGCCGTTTTGAAAAACTAGATATCTATATTAGCTTCTGACTTCTTTAAGTAGAAACTAATACAAATAGATCCTTAGCCTCCTGCTCAAGTTTTCTCATATTCTCCGTCCCCCCATCCGGGAAGCAACCTGCGATTGTGTGCTCAAGACATGCTTATGATTAACAGCAGATGCAGATGCACTGACAAGTAGAGGCTAGCTCACTTTACACTTGTTCCTTAGTTAGCACACTCCCTACTGGCTACTACTACCTCGTTTGGAGGCAGAGCTTAGCAAGCTTTTGTCGAAGTGGTAGAGCTCTGCACAAGCTTGAAGCATGGGTCTTAGGCCGGTCCACTGCTTAGCCTCTCTTCTTGTCCTTCTTCTCTTCTGCCATGGTGAGTTACTGAACTCTGCGTGTGCTCATTGCTTTTGCTCTTTGCGTCCTTTTAGGGTAAGAAATGGCCGCAACAGGTTGTTTACCGTTGCTGTTAGCCTGTTTGGTTAGAAGAACAAAGGTTGGTTGGTTACGGAGAAGAAATTGTCTGTTGCTCGTTTAGTTTCTTTAATTTAGTTCGCTTAGTTGTTGGAGATGACGAACAGAGTGCCATGTCATAGCAACAGACAAACACATACTTTTATCAAAGATTAACTCTCAAACAAAAGTGTGGTTTTGCTTAACAACAAAATATTCATAAAGATCAGAGAGGACGAAGTGAGAATTCATGCAGGTAGTGACACAAATTATCCTTTGGTTCAAGCTGCAGGGAGAGGGGCCGACCAGGGAGCGAAAGAAGCGCACGATGATGCATCGCGGCAGCTCTCCGGCGTGACGGCAAAGCTCGAGTCCGCGCACGACATGCCGGAGCTGGACGTGAGCACGCCGCTCGCGACCGTCCCGGTGGTGAACCCCACGACCCCTACGGTCACGACGCCCACGGCAATGCCGACGACGCCGGCGTCCGCCGCGCCGTCGCTGGCGAACCCGGTCACCGGCGGCGGGAGCTGGTGCGTGGCGAGCCAGAGCGCGAGCCAGATGGCGCTGCAGGTGGCGCTTGACTACGCGTGCGGGCAGGGCGGCGCGGACTGCTCGGCCATCCAGCCGGGCGGGAGCTGCTTCAAGCCCGACACCGTCCGCGACCACGCCTCGTACGCCTTCAACAACTACTACCAGAATAACCCCGTCCAGACCAGCTGCGACTTCGGCGGCACCGCCGTCCTCACCAGCACCAATCCCAGTAATCTATTAAGCTCCATCCAAAACAAAATCAACATTAATTCATGCATCATATCACTTGATTTTTGTTGCATAGTAAATCTTATGATCGCAAGTTCGCAAGTGCATTACCGACGAATTCATTCACTTGTTTCCAATTGCGCAGGTACTTCAACGTGTCAGTGCCCGGCAACGAGGTAAATGATCCTAGGCTCCTAGCAGCTCAAAAGAAACTGAAACAAATACTCCTAGATGAAAGAAGGAAAGGAAAGGACATATGGGTTGAACTAAAAATGTGTTGAAAATTCTTTCTTTTTCTTTGTATGATGGAACTAACAGCACCGGTGCTTCGGTCCTGAACACGTCGACGCCGACGACCCCAACCTTCGGCTCTCCTGGCTACGAGAACTCGCCTCCTGGGAACGGGAACTCTCCTCCTCTCTACGGGTCCATGTCACCCCCGGACTACGGCGACAACATCAGCGCCGCCGCGGCGATGCCTGGCAGCAAGAGGACGAGAGTCTTGTCGCTGACGTGCTTCCTGGTCGCAACGGTGTCACTGAACCTGTACAAGTAAGGATCCAAGTTGCAGGAACCAGGATTTGTGCTCTACACAGTTAATCACAGTAAGTTGAGATATAAAAGCGCGCGCACTTGATTGGAGGCGAAAGAACTGAAGCGGATACAGACATGCACCAGACAAAAGAGATGCGCGGTGCAAGTATGTCGCAGCCAGAGCTAGCAGAAGCAGAGTGGTGGTGGCGCCGAGCAGGCCGGCAGCTAGCGTTGTCATAGCTCTAGTGGCAGTAGCAGGTGTTTATAGTTGTAGCTGTACGTTAAAAATTATACTACCGTTGTAACTAGGAATCAGAAACAACATTGAGCTCCTGTTCATTGATGTCCTATTTTGCGCTCATGTCAAACGATTCTTCCCCAGAGGCGCACCCAGCAGATTTGTGATCAACTACAAGAGACTTAATACGGAAAAAAGAGGAGCCGAAAAGGAAACCTTGAGACGAACAGACGCACCTCCGCCGGCGTTGGTCAGCACCTCCGTCCGCGGTCGTTGTTTTCGTGTGTGCGGATGGTTGGCCCTCCGCCGTCGCTTGCCCCTTGCCCGTCCGGCGTCCGGCGGCAATCTATGGGTGGCGTGGCCGTGGCTGGGTGGGCTGAGCAGTTAAGGGGACGCGGGCTACATGTCGCCGAGGTGGAGCGTAGCTCACGTGCGATCCACTCGTTGGCGCGGTCTCAGCAACAGCTCGCTTCGCTGCCGCTCGCCGGAGCTCCGCCGCCGGGAGTCCAACCTTTTTCAACGATAATACAAGATAATCCGAGGGGTTGCACGAAAACCTACCCGCAACACTTGCTCGTCCTCAATCTCATCCGTGCATGTTAAATCGTCCGGCTAAAAAAGACCAAGGTATTGATAAAGGGCACACGACATAAATATAGGTCTTCAAAAATTACCTCCAACGCTGATTCTTACTCGACCTCAGCCGTCTATGTTCGATCGGACGGTGAAAGGAGGTCGTGGTGTGGATCAACTCTAATTCTGCGATCCAAATTCTGATCGACTAAACGGTAATACGAGATAAGTATAGGGCCTTTATAAACAATTACCTCCAATGCTTATTCTTCCTCGATCTCAGCCGCCTATGTTCCATCGGACGGTGAAAGGAGGTAGCGGTCTAACTTACGGAGCGCCCGTACAGGCTATCTTCCGGCAAAGGCAACCCGGCGTGAATACAGTATACACAGAGAGGATACGGCGCACGGCGGGGAGGCAGCCCGTTGGTGCTGCACGGCAGATGAGTGTCACGTCACACCCATTACCCATATTCAACACACCAACTGGGCGGAAATTGCGCATCAGGAATTCAGGACATCGGCAGCAATTGATTAAGCGACACGGCAGCCCCATACATCAACTCCCAACAACTGCACCAAAGTACTAGTGATACATAAGGTCTAAGCCAAATTACTGAATTAGGTTAGGTCCTTTCTCACTTTTAATCAGCTTATGTTTACACGAACTATAATAACTAGCTTTTAAATAATACGTTTTTTAAGACGGTGTCATTAACAAGATTGTAGTAAAAAATATACTAAATTCAGCTGTATCAACCAAAATTACATAAAACTATTTTTCTATGCATACTAACTCTTATGAATAGCTAGAATTTAAATATTTAAACCATAAACCTAAAAAAACCACCATTAGTGTGCGGTCTACTGCAGCTGCAATGCCAAGCCAACTCGCTGGCGACATCAGCACTGCACAGGGCCGTATATGATCCTCCCAGGAAGCTGCTGGGATCGTGAGTCTTCAAGACTTTTAGCTCTTGACCAGAGCCCTTTTGAATCACTACCACCCAGTCTAGTCTTTTGCAAAATTGTGGAGACGCAAGCGCAAAACCGCGTCGCACTCGGAACATAAAAAGCTCAGGACAGAGTAGCGTTAGGATCAACACAGGGGCCAGGAAGAAGTAGCTACAAGAGCTGAAGAACATCAGCCGATCGATCACCACCGATGGCTGGCGGGAGGAAGCGAGAGTGGATACGGAAGAAGATGACGGCTGTGGCCGGCAGCGGGAGCGGGTCGCCGCGGTGGACGCTGCGAATCCGTGCGCTGTCCACGGCGTTGCGCCACCGGAGGCACCGGGCTGGCCTCCCGCACGTCAACCCCCTCCAGCTATTCTACGAGAACGTCGTCTTCCACCTGCTGTGGGTGCTCGAGTCCGTCATCGTCCTCGCCAGGCTCTGCTTCTTCTTCCTGCGGTTCGGCTTCCGGTTGTAATAATCAAGATGTATTTAGTTACATACGAGACGATGATCTATTCAAATCTTCTGATTTTTTTCCCCAAAAGAAATGTAAATGATGCATAATCCAGCAGTCTTCTATGTCAAGCCCAGTTGGTATGAACAATATAGATTAATCTGAATCTGACAGACACAACAGCTTGAATCCATCATACAGAAATTTTGACAGCTAATGGCAGAGAGTATTCTGTTATTAGCACTCGTGACACGGTAATTAGGCAAGATCATCCGAGCAATTATAGGCAAAGTCAAATCACCATCGATTATACCTATGATGATATGAGAAAACATGATAAAGACAACCAGACGAAATAAGCAGATGCATGCAACGCGCACGGGTGGTACAGAGCTAGCTCTATCTTTTGCTTCCTCGAAAATTAATGGTGCTGCTTTGTTAGATATCTCGGGTTTATTGTTACATGATATGTAAACGACAAAAAAAGAAAAACAAAATAGAGAATGAACGGTCTTTTTCTATCAGAATATAAATAAATAGAGCTACAGTTTAGGCCATCCTAGAAACGCTAAAAGTATAACATGCTCGAACATGTATCTCCCGGGCCTCTCTAAATGTTATGATAGCAACTCAATACACGCAGTTGCAATCCGGGCGCCTGGATCAGGCCAAAAGTGTTGCATGGCATCTCTGGCGTAGCAAACACCACATAAGAACCGCAGACCCAAGGGTGGTAAGGCTGGATCAGTAGCTATTTGGCCACATTTGGTTAGCCTGAGCAGCAGCAGCAGCACTTAAGTTACTATCACTAGGGCTTCGGTGTTCAGGGCCCAGGCCTGGCTGTGACTGTCCAAGCACGGCACCGAACTGTGAAGGCAGCTGCCCCTGCTGAAGGCCGCCCTGATGGCCCTGCCCTTGATAGCCATACAAGGTATTAGCAGCAAGAGGTGGCATTGCTCGCGAACCAGCTCCATGCATCCACATTGCAGGGTTCTCGCTCTGTAGCAGCACAAAGAAAAGTTAGTAATCTTACAATTTGTTATCTTATTTCCTACTTAGTCAAGTTTTCCTCGTATGCAAAACTAGGGTATCCTTACCTGCTGAAGAGAAATGAAGTGATTTCCATCTTTGTATTGCGAGGGTACTGTTCCATCGAACCCAAGAGTTGTGGTTGCTGATGCCGTGCTTTGGTTCAGAGCAAAATTTCCAGGCATGCTGGTTGCAGTTCCAAAGCCTCCAACATAGCTTGACAGCAATGATGCTGGCTGTGGCAAACTCGCAAGTGCAACATTGCTTTTGTACTGTGGCAGAGGGTATTTTACGCTGGTGTTGGGAACTGCAGCTGCTGCTTGGTGGAACAGGCCACTGTTCATGTATGGTTGCTGAAAGGCAGCTGGCGGGATATATGCATAACTTTGCGGCAGAGATGAGTAGCCAATCATGCTTGCGTACCCAAGAGGAAGAGTTGCTTGAGCATAAGGATGAAGTGTAAGATGGTGAGGGGGAGGACCTGGAGCAACGCTGGTGCTTGCCTGAGATTGAGTTAATTGAGGGTTGGATAAATCACCCGGATTAACATTCTACAAGAAATAACCATGTAAGAATGCTATAGATGAACAATACAAGATACCAACTAAAGAAAATTTTATTTATAATTAGTAAATTAATCTACTGTTAAGAGAGGACAACAGATTACAGCTTGAAGTGACAAATAACAACATGAAATCTAATGTTTTGGAACTATGGCATTAAGGCAGCACTACAATTTAGCTCTACTCTTGATAAAATAACTGTCCACTCAAGAAAGTTGGAGCACATGAAAAGTTCCATGTGCAGCAATTGCTGGTTACAAGGCAGACAAAAATGGATGCAACCAGGCCTCTTTTTGTAGCCCAAGTATGGGCAGTATAGACTTTAGATAACAGGGCAGGTCCCACACTGAACCAAACAAAAAAAACGAAAATAAAGCCCAAGGCAGATGTAACTTCACCAGTGGCCAAACATAACAAAAAACTTGAGTGGTTACTACCAGACCTGATCATAGCATAGTTAACATAAAAAAATGACAGTTTTCAGAGCAGGAAGCAAGAGTTATCCCGGTTGATGGTTGCAACCAGGGTTCGGTTTCCCGGCGGTTACCGGCCGGTAACCGGAAAACCCGGCTGGGTCCGGGATTTAAAAAACCGGCCGAAATTTGAAGAATGAGCTACAGTGCTACACAAAGCAAATGAGCATGTTGCCTTGCAAGCTAGCAGGCTTTCTGATGCCCTTTCCACCATAAAGATATTAGAAGATGAATTGAGTAAAGTAAAGGAGTGTGTTTCTTCTAGTTCTGAAGAAAAACTACAAATACAATTGCATGCTGCAGTTGTAGAAGAGGAGTTGGAGAAAAAAACAAATGAGGAACTTGTTCATAATGCCAACAAACTAGAAGATGCCAACATAACTATTAAATAGCAGTAGCCAGCAGGGAAGAGAAAAAATCAGGCGAAGAGAGCTCAAGAACAAAGAACTTGGGGCAAGCTTTCTGGTTCTTTTCTTTGAAACAAAACTACTAACTTTCTACAATATTCTGGCTACTGCTATTTATAGAACACATGGTAGTTCAAAGGTCATGCCATGCAGCAGCTGAAACATGCAGCATTGATTACTTCAGTCAAGCATGCAGCAGCTGAACCGTTGCATTAATTTCCTCGGGACTATCAGTCAAGCATGCGTTGCATTGATTCAAGCATGCGTTGCATTGATTTTTACCGGTACCGCCCGGCGGCCGGGATTTGGCCCGGTTCCGGTTTTTCGATCCTTGGTTTGGACAAGTGGTTGCAACCAATGCAACGCATGCTTGACTGATAGTCCCGAAGAAATTAATGCAACGGTTCAGCTGTTGCATGCTTGACTGAAGTAATCAATGCTGCATGTTTCAGCTGCTGCATGGCATGACCTTTGAACTACCATGTGTTCTATAAATAGCAGTAGCCAGAATATTGTAGAAAGTTAGTAGTTTTGTTTCAAAGAAAAGAACCAGAAAGCTTACCCCAAGTTCTTTGTTCTTGAGCTCTCTTCGCCTGATTTTTTCTCTTCCCTGCTGGCTACTGCTATTTAATAGTTATGCTGGCATCTTCTAGTTTGTTGGCATTATGAACAAGTTCCTCATTTGTTTTTTTCTCCAACTCCTCTTCTACAACTGCAGCATGCAATTGTATTTGTAGTTTTTCTTCAGAACTAGAAGAAACACACTCATTTACTTTACTCAATTCATCTTCTAATATCTTTATGGTGGAAAGGGCATCAGAAAGCCTGCTAGCTTGCAAGGCAACATGCTCATTTGCTTTGTGTAGCACTGTAGCTCATTCTTCAAATTTCGGCCGGTTTTTTAAATCCCGGACCCAGCCGGGTTTTCCGGTTACCGGCGGTTACCGGCCGGTAACCGCCGGGAAACCGAACCCTGATCCAAACATCACGGATTTTAGAGTACATCAACTTAAACTGTAGGACTAATCATGCAACAAAAAAGAAAGTCTCATTTTTTTTTACCAAACTCTTTGAACCCCATTTCTGACTTCAACAAACATAAACATATGTTACTGTTCATCAGAACAAGCGTATCTATTATGTATTAGTTTACAGAGCAATATCAGTTATGTAGATTAAGAATTCAAAATATCAGTAGGCAACAATTCATGGCTACTGTAAGAAGAGTTTTCTAGCCCAATTATTCAACAAGGTGTTCATACCTCTTGTGGTTGTGTAGAAACAGTTGCATTGCTCACGGACGACGATGTTGTACCATGAATCATTGTAGCCAATGGAGGGTTAGTAAGCAATAGTGAGAATGCTGGATCCAATTCACGCAAAGGTGGAATTGCTGGCGGCAGTAAGCCATTTGGTATATTTCCTTGCTGCAGAGAAAAAGAGTGTTAAAATAAGTTGTCAATAAAGAAAAAAAATAATGGAACATAAATTAGTTCATCAGAACTGGAAAGAGATAAATCAGAGCAGATTTCATCACTGAACTAGTGGACCTTTAGTTAGTAAAGTAAAGCCACTAATACAATTTGCAACAAGGTTTCCTGCCCACTAACAGTGAACATGGCATACTGGCGGATATGGTTGTAGAATCGTATTAAATGGGCTTATACAAAATAGCAGCCACAACTCTGAATTTTTAGGTAGATGTATATGGAAATCAACAACATATCAATGTAATTTTTTGAATAAACCAAAATAAATACATGAGCACATACCATAAAGCTAGAGAGGGGAGAAATGTTTTGCACTTGTCGATTTTCTTGCAGGTAAGTGCGTGCAGCAGAATCTGGTTGCACTACCGTTGACGTTGCATAATCAGAGGTTGATGATAAATTATATTCAGTTTTATTTGTAACATCAATTATATCAGGTCTTCTCACTTCAGGCTCTTGTACTGATGTAATATCAAGATTCTCCATGTTGCTGTTTGTAGTAGAAGCAACATACTCATTAGCTGCAGGGGTTACTGTCTCCTTATTTTCGTATTCATGGATTCTGAAAAGGAAGGACTTAAATGTTACATACTGAAAAAGGGTGAAGAATATAAAAATGAAATACATACCTGGCATCTGGCTGATCAATTGAATGGTTATCAGAAACGGTTGCAACCTCCCCATCACTATTGGCAGGTTTCGTGGAGAAAGACGCATCAAGTGTTCCAGACACAAAACTACCAAATGTCAAGTGTGCACAATCGGCATTCGAAACCTGAAGGTGATCAGGGATTATCACAGCTGGGTTATCTTCAGAAGATTTTGGTATTTTTTTCTCATGTACAGTCAAATGTTCAAATTGATTTGCTGTAGTAGACATATCTCCATTTGAATCTGCAATTAGAGAGGTACACAGTCAGAGAGAGAGAGAGAGAGAGAGAGAGAGAGAGAGAGAGAGAGGTCTCAAATGTTCAAAGAGATGTGACTAGAAAGACAGGGAATTCCAGTCAGGCAGTCAAGCAGCCAAGGCATACTATATCATGCAAACATGAATGAAATACGAAAAGGCACTTGCAGAACCTCTACAACCAGGGAGTCGATGCTAAGGTAGAAAGGCATAACTAAATACATGTAGAAATACAAACTCCTTTATGTTCTAGCATATAAAAAATCTTCAAATTTGGTACAACTAAATACAGATAAAGAAGGTAAAGTGTATTTTTTATATGACTTTGGTGATGCTCAAATGAACGCCCATCGGACTGATAGTCACAAGTTTTGTCTATCAAGTCATTGTTCAGATGAGTGGCAATTTCAGTATATTCTAATTGTATTTCTATATCAGACGCAGAAAATGGTCCTGTAGATGTTTGACCTTCTGCATTGCTTGCGCTCATCTCCTTAGTTTCCTCTAAATTGGTGTCTTTTTTGACACCATCTTCGTTGACATCTGGAGTTGCTGATCCTGGTGGGATCGCATTCATGGAAGGAGCACCAAAAGATTCTGGCACATCTGACCCCTGTACTGGAGATAATATATCAGCAGAGGAATCATCCTTAGATACAGAGTGTGCCTGAATAGAACCATTTGGTAATTTATCAGCTGTGCCATGGTCCACATCTGATGGCAAAACTGAGTTCTGAGTGTCCTTGGAAGTACTATTTGGTGCATTTGAAATGACTGAACTACCAACAGCTGGCACGCCAGTGCTACTTGCAACCGATCTGCTTCCAGGCTTAGATTGAGGCCTGCCCATCTTCACTATTTCGGCCATGGATGGGCATCCTGGCATCCCACCCCAACCATGCTGCACTTGAGATGGAGGCTGGAAAGTGGTGGACTTTGCATCAGCTTGGGCACTTGATACAATAGGACTCTCATTGCTAGCAATATTGCTGCAAACAGAAGCACAAGAAGTTAGCAAGTCTGTAGAGTATTCAAGCTACCTTCAGCCATTACCACTAGTCACCAGACATAACAAGTTGTATTAACAAGTGAGTGAAGCTGTACATTATCAACATTTAAACACACTTTTAGTTTGTAAGAGAATATGGTTGCGACTTGCGATATAACATGAAGAGGGAAGAAAACAAAATGCATAATGCAGAGACAAGGAAAACTAAAAGACATGGAAACTCGAAAGCACAAGCACTACAAATGATTGATTTCTCCCTAATCATCAAAGTAAAACATGTATAACAAGGCATAACCAGTTTGCACTTTGTAAATTTGTATCATTTTATTCCTCTTCTTTCCTACGTTATAATATATATGCAGATATCCTAACTATTATCTCTTTCTGTTTTCCACCTTAAAAAAACTGTCACGATGCAGACATCGTTAAGACATCCAGAGTTGGCTATGTGTTGGCTAAGTATCTTGTTCACCTTTGGGAGCTAAATAAATCATCCAAACTAATACACACAATTAGCAAACAAACACCTTAGGCTGTAGGACACCAGGTAATGCTGCATACAAATACAATATCGGAAGACAGCTAAATGGACAAGGAAAATATAATGTACATCAGACATAACATGTGCTGGAACTCTGACGTACTTGGATTGGCAAAGAGAAAAATGGACAAAATATCATGAATCAATCAACAATAACAAAGAGAGTAATCGAAACTAATACAGGAGCTTAAACAAAATAGGAGCACAAACATTAATTAATAACAATCAACATATGGCTAATAATTGTGATGTAAAATCAAGAATGATTACTTACCCAGCTGCCGAAATTGTTTCCGTAGGATTGCTTGCCTTGACAGAATCCAAGATTGATGAGTTTGGCGGAGAATGTACCACTGTTTCTTTCTTGATAGGACCTTTAACACTACCAGTTGAGTCTGTTAATAGGGTGACAACATAACCAAAATGAGTCCCTCAGTTAGACTTAAAAAAATTAAATTACATTATCATATCAAGATACAGAATGAAGCATGCTACCTCCAGAACCAGAGTGAAATCGCCCACTTCGATCAGAACCAGCCTTAGATCCTCGATATGTAGATTTATAAAATGGTCGAGACCTTGTTTCCTGAGAAGCTTTGGTCTACAGGTGAGAAAGAGTTTGTCAGGAGAACAAGCAAGCAAATGGCATGGATCAACTTAAACAACAGAAATTCCAAAATGCACTGAAGATTACCCCAAAAAAGGTATTTGGGTGCAATAGCATAGTGCCCAGAGAAAAGACATCAAAGCAACAATAATCAAGAATTTTAAAAAAAATGCAGTATTATAGAATGCACAACAAATCTAATTATTCATCCACGTGATATATCAGCAAGCATGTAGCATGGGAGAGCAACCCATGTTTCCTGATCAGTACAGGCTTGTCTAATCAATGGCCCTAAACTCGCATTAAGATGGAAAGGTAACTCTCACACAAAATAAAAAGGTTGGGAAACAAAACAGTGAACTTAAAACTGGGGCATAAGGAATCATGCTTCATGTACTAACCTCCTTTTTCTTGTCACGCTTTCTTCTCACTTCATGAAAAGGATCTAAACAGCCATGAATAGAAAAGTTAGATGAATTGCCAATGGACAGTTAACTGTTTGTGATCTATACTATGTTGCATTTCTTATAAACAAATCAGCCTTCAAGGTAGTACTTCATTTACACCATATAAAATATCACACGTCTAGGTAAGCATTACATAATGCATGAGTATAGGACAAATATGATCCTCAGAAATAAAAGAACAGGACAATCTTCCCTCAGCTCTTGCAGCAAACAAAGACCATTGACACCCAAGGCACACTTTTACATTGATACTTTACTAGTAAATGTACTAATTTCCAACAAAAACAAATAATGCGCCTATAGTGAATGCAAAATTAACACTGAGGCCATAATAAATATGAAATCAATCTCTAAAAAAGTAAAGCAAGCGTCCACACCATTCTACAGCTCAAGTTGAATACACTATTACACTTGCACGTAAGGTGCAACCTTTACACAATAACCCCACAAGTTAACCATCAGAAAAAAGAAGTTAAATAATGAACCAACTATCCTATTTCTGCAACATAAGACTAAAAGAGCACACAATTCAAGCCCTTCACACTAAATTGAACCTGCTTACATCACGAGGCACCATTTTTATGCCAAAACCAACATCCATAAATGCAAAAAGTTTGGCTTCTTCACAAAAATCAAAACTTGCTTCGCTCATTCCAAAACACTACGAATTATAGGCAGTCCCACTGAATCAAACTAACAGCACGTTAATACAATCGCAGCATATACCTTTCACAAAAACAGACCAGACTGACAAGCAATTCAATAGCAACAGTCCAAGCTGGGAGTTACAGGAGCACGGGAACGTGGCAAAATTACTAAAAACGCACAGATTAGCACAGCGCGCAAACCCAGCTCCGAACCAATCGCCGCGCGAGCACCACACAACAACATACGCTTGTACGATTCTGAATCGTGGGGGGGAGCAAAGGCGACGTAGCGAGTATACCTTGGGAGATGAGGCGCTCGACGGCGACGTCGGGGTCCATGCCGCAATCCAGGAGCGTGGCGTAGATCTCGACCTCGGAGCGGTCGGAAAGGATCCCCTTCAGGTGCTGCACCAACTTCCTCGAGTCCGGCGGGATCGTCGCCGCCTCCGCCCCCTCCGCCGCCGCGTAGGGCATCCTCCCGCCGCCGCCGCCTCTCATGGCGCTCCCGCTGCCGCCGCCACAGAAACCGCCTCCTCCCCCTCTCGATCCGACGGGGACGAGGTGCTGTGGCGTCGCCGCTGCGCGCACTGTGGGAGCAGCAAAACCCTCGTCGCCGCCTGTTCCCGTATCGCGTATTGCCACACCCACCCACCCACGCAGCCAACTCGTCGCTTAGGAGGACCTAGCTCACAATATTAGTGCCACTTGAGTTTGGTAAGTTGGGGAAAAAAAACGGTGTCCGTGTCGGAGTAGTAGCCTAGTAGGGCTCGCGGGCTCTAGCGCCATTTCGGCTTTAAGTTTTTAACTTCTGAATTATTTTTTTATTATTTATAAATTTTGTTTTTATCTGAATTTTTAATTTTTTTGAGCTTTTTTGCTGATTCCTTTTTTCCATATTCGTTTGTATTGCCCGTAATGAGCTAACATATTTTTTCTATTTTTAATTTTTTTTCAAATTTAATTATGTCAAATAAGCAATCTTCAGCTATAATGCAATTTCAGCTATAAGCCATAGCTTTTCAGTCCAACTGAGCACAGCCTTAAATCTTAGGTCATGTTCTTTTCAACTTCTAAAATCTGTTTTTCGGCTTTCTGTAGTAACTATCTTTTAAATAGAGTATCTTTTCAAGATAAAGTCTACTAGTTAATTGTAGTACATACTGTACCGACTTTATTTATATCGGCAAAAATCGCACGTGAGTTTCTATTACTTTGTAATCTCTCGCACGAACAATCTAAAAGCCACAAGCTATAATCAAAAGCTATAAATTTCAGCTAAAAAGAACAGGCTTAGAGCGAGCGTTCGGATGGATGCACGTAAATCAGAGTTGGGAATGGTATCAGGATACCAGTGGGATAAATTTTATCGGTAGATCGAAAATTTAAGGGATAGATTTATTCCACCTTATATTCTAATCTTATTCACACTCTTTGTTTCTTTATATCCAAACGACTCCGTTGGACGGATCATCCAGTGAGGCACGGGTCTTTACTCAATTCATCTATATTAGTTAAAGTATCATCATTTGTGTCCTTACTGATCCAATAAAAAAACTCTATTATACCTAAAATTAGTAAAAGAAAACATAAATCCAAATTCAAAACCATTCATGCCCAATTCAATTTTCATCCTTGATCTGTCCGTAGGTCGTAATGCTTGGTGCACCTGAGCGAGTCGCCGACGGATTGGTCAGTACTTTTCCTCTGATTACATTTTGCGGTGAAGCTGCTAATCAACGTGTGTCCGTCGGATCACATGCAAATCTAGATCAGGTGATACCGGTATGTGCTGTGTCCATTGCTTTTTTTTTTTTTTGTTATTCCCCAAAGCTCTGCTTGGCTCCCCAACGCAATGCAGCACTAGCACCCAGTACAAGACTCTCGCAAAATTCGCTACTTTCCTTTTACCTTGTACGCCCGAGCGTCGAGCAGCCTAACACTAGTGGGCCTGTTTTTTTCATCGGTTTTTAATTGTGTCTTATAACTTTTAAATTATTCATACGAGAAAGTATGAAGTAACAGAAATTTACATGTGATTTTGATCAGTATAAATAAAGTTGTTACAATGTATACTACAATTAACTTATAGACTCTGTCTTAAAAAGACACTGTGTTTTAAAGCTAGTTGCTATAGAAAAAACTAAAAAACAGATTTTAGAAGCTTAAAAGAAGAAACCCGCTAAGCACTGGAGAAAAAGAAGTTATCCAGTTGACCTAGTAAGAATTATCATGTGTTTTATCGTAAAAGGTAGACATAGACTTGTCGAAGTTAGTTTGGTTACAACTAGAACTTCAAAATCCTAATTTGTATATTAGTACACAGAATAGCAGTTTTGCACTATCCTTCAAGTTTATGATTCTTTCTTTTCAGCATATACCTTATGGTTTCTCTTATAAACAAACATGACGATTTTTTTATCATCTTTTAAAATAGTTTGTCCAGATAGTATTTTTAAAATAGTTTATCAATATACAATTTATTCGTATAAACACTCGTTTTACACTAAAAGCCATCAGCACGGCTGGAAAGGAAGCCCACCCTACGTCGGCATATCCCCTTGCTTCTGTGCCAAGTTTTATCCCCGTCCTCCCCCTTTCTCCTACACCATGTGCGAAGTTATTCTCTGCTCAGTACGCTATACTGACACGAACAGACGTTTGGTATCTGCGTGGGCATGGCAGTGTTTGTGCCCGACTGGGCCGTCAGAGTGGTCATGAACACTTTCGGCCCATGTTTTCTCATATGTTTGGCCCAGAGTAGACCATACAGTAGGCTGAGCACTCCGGCCCCAATTTCCTTTTGTCTTTCTACGAGTGAGGACTACACGCCCAAAGGTAGAATGGGCTTGTGTGAGACAGTGCACTAGTCGGCCCAAAAGTGGCCCCCCCTTTTTTCGTTTTTCTTGCTTACAAATTGAATGATGCTTAGTCTGAAGTTTTACTTGGAACTGCTTTCGCTGCAGTTCGTCATTAATGTTTTTGCATTTGTTCGATGAGATATGACATCTGAATCCAATTAAACAGCTAGAGCTCTTGACGAAGGCAAAGATGATGCTCGTTCTTTTTTTTTTCTTGCAGAATCTTCATGGGAGATGAGCGTGCATTGCCCAACCGAAGCATCTTTCATGCAGTTAAGAACAGTGAATGGCACATGTATTACAGTTCATCACCTTGCTTTATGCACATTGCAGTCTCATACATAACTTTTACTGCAAGCAGTAATAAGAAGACAGTATATCTGATCATACATGTATGCAATGCAATACTAGTGGACAAGACTGGATCAAAACAAAAAGGATACATGATTTTTTTTTTAATCAAGCGCCAAAAAGATGCAGGACTTGAGGCTTTGGTTTTGGTTGTCCTGGACGGAGACCCATTTCTGATGGGGCTTTTGGTTCAATCATACCATTGCTAATGGCTTGATCTAACTAAATACCAACATCTTTCGTACGAGAATACCAAATGTGCTTGTTCTGATTAGAAAGAACACATTACACATAAACTACTTGTATATATTTCTATTGTTCATAAGAGGACAAGTAGGGCCAATTTGGTGCATACTTAACAGCCAAGCAGCACTATGACCATACAAAGTGATAGATTCTAAAAGCTATTTTCTGTAGGTAGTATCCACTATCCACTGAAACCAAGGACATTGATGCATAAACAGCTTCTGCATTTGCTCTCAACCAGGGGTCCATCTATGATAAACAAAGCAGCAAAGTTCTAAATTAATTGGAATATGGATAAGTAAGGATGTTGACCCTGCTTTTGTCTCTGCCACGCCAGAGGAATCATTTCGTGGATAATGGATTTGGAGAGAACCTGTAATGTAATCAAAGGGGCAAAAATATTAGTGGATAATATTCTCAGTAGTGGAGATAAAAGAACAAATTGTGTGAGGAACAAAGCAACCAAAAGGAAGGGGCAAAGTGCAAAGGGACTTGTGGAGAGACATTTTAATTTAGCCGTCAAGGATAAAAGCTATGTTTTTTCCTTCTCAAGTACTAGTGGTTGAGTGGTGAAGTACTTAAGAGTCACTGAAATTGCTTCAGAAAAGGGCCATGCCATCATGATAAGCATGCAACCAGGTGACTAATGGTAGCTAATTTGCTTCTGCGATGACAGATATCTAATAAGGCGCAATTAGATTATGTGACAACAAGTACGGGCTCCTGAACCAGTGAAATAGTTTGCCCATCGCCTATAAGTTCAATCACAGTCACAGGGCGAGTCTATGTAAGTTCACCTGATTGTGTATGCGAATGAAACAAGCATCTCCGAAGGTAAGTAAGCAGCAATGCAAGCATTTGCAAAGTTTGTAATTACAGAAATCTACAAAATTGTGTATTGTAAGGCCTTGCCCACCTAAGAGTCTGGATTCATGTTACACTTTAATGCCCTTTCTTATGTGCAGTAGCCTCAGATCATATAAGAGTTTATGAAATATGGCACAAGCATGAACGGTATCAAGAACGAAGAAGATAAATCTCATAGAGAGAACCAAAATAAGACGTTGAAGCAATTACAGCGAGAGAGAAAAGATTTGGTAAGGCGACCACAAATTCTTTAAGCATAACCTCACAAGAATACAAGAGATTGTCGCTCACTCACAACTAGGGATAAAAACGGATCGGATACGGATAGATAATAGTTTTACGATATTTGTTTTTACTTTTTTTCTCGAATAGGATAACTCGAATACAAATACAAATAATGTCGAATACAAATATGGAGCAAATACGAATCGAAACGAGTATAGTCACAAATATTTATCAGAACATAAAAATTCCTTTAATTGTATATCCAAAATTAATAAAAACACATAAATAGTTTTTGAGACGTTTCCATAAAATTTTTGTAATTTTCTAAGCCCACAAAATTATCTTGATCATTTATCGTGCAGAAAATTATTGCTAGAATAAATTAAATACATAAAGGCATTTTTGTAAGTTAATAAAACTTACAGGGCTTTTCCATAAACTTCCCAAAAGGTAGAAGCCCTTATGTGTAATTTTTGGAATTTTAAGGTCTCTTCTGCAATTTCTGCAGCCGACAAGGACCTATTCGCAATTTTCAAAATTTTTTAGGATTCTTTTGTAAGATCTTCAGTCTCACAAGTTCCAGCCGAATCCGAAAGAGTCCGGATCGATCGACAAATATCTGATTTGTTTTCTCCTCCACTCACAACCCTCTCAAAATATTTTAGGATCCTCGAATTATTGCCCTATATGAGAATCTAGTGCTAAAAAATATCCTATCATCTAATCCTCTCGTACACCTCGTACCTTTAGATGAGTAGGCTTCGTTGCTCATCTCTTGCCCATGGTCACCCTCCATGGTTTATATAGGCTCTCATAACCTTTCTCCAAATTAAAGTAGAAAATCCTAATCTAAATAGGAGTATGAGTCATAATCTTAGTTTAATTCATCTAACCTTTTTATAGCACAACTTTCTAAATACTAAAATACTATATATGAGTCACTCTAATCCACTCTTATCCGTTGAAGTCACTATGCTCCTCCAAGAACTCGCTCTATGTCGGCTCCAACTTTTTTTGTTTTCCCCTACCTTTGAGAGTGCTCCCACCAAAGAGGTTGATGTGCAATGTGCATGTCAGTATCCAGGCTAGCCTGCCCAGATCATCCACTTGAGAGCTCATTCATTATGTAGTTTGGTTAACCATACTTCTTGCTCCTATAGCCTTCTATGTCATATGTTTATATCGCCTCTGAGCTCAACCTACTCACCGGTACCGCGTGTTTGGTCCACATTTTTCTTCTTCCAACCGCTCGCATCTTTGCCTTTATGTATGCTAGATGTTGCAATCGTCTTTGCAGTTCTTCAGATGAGATCTGAGTACCTACCGTTGACGACACAGTTTTCTTCTCTTGACTAAGATTTTAATCAGATCTCCCATTGGTTGATGTACTTTTAAGATTATCCTTTAATCAATATCTTCCATTGCTCCAGATACTTTTTATGATAACTTACCCTTTACAAGTAACTCATATGATTCCACCTCGAAGTAATACCTCGTAAATATTGGATTCTTCTTTAAACCAGAAACATGCTGAACTTCTGTCAATGCATGATGTGCTCCATCATACATTTCCAGTGTAACTGTTCTCACATTAGTAATTGCATACTCCTTGTAATCCGCTAAGTAAACAATTCCATGCGCTGGGCTTATCCTTCATCAAACATCTCCCTCACCAAACATATATGAAATCAACAACCTGAATCTAATATCAATTCATGAGAAGTACCTGATTGACTGACGATTAGTACGCCCAAATCATTATCTGCTACCGTCATTGAGCATGCATTATTCATTTGCTTTAAACCCGGACAATATTTTGTTACATGACCTTCCTCGTCACATAGATAGCATACATGTGTGCCATTGGCCTCGCTCTTCTTCTTCCTATAATATGTACTACAGTTAATGCTTGATCATCCGAGGATGAGGATTCCAATGGTTTTTTCAAATACTCTGCCTCCAATAGATATGCAACTGGCTCATTGAAGTTGAGAGCGATTTTCGATGAGATATTCATCACCAATTACTCCCATGATGGTGTTAGAGATGATGCCAATATGACAATCTTATCATTCTTCTCAATTTTCTTATCCACACTAGTCAGCTATGTGATAAGTTTGTTGAAGATACCAAGATTGTCAGTGAGCTGTGTACATTCCTCTATGTGCAACTTGTACAGTTGTCGCTTTACATATACAATTCTTCTAAGTCTTTCTATAAATTTTTTTTTGCCAAATTCTCGTTAATCACCGAGAACTTTACCTCATCGGAGATATATAGATGGATTGTACTGATAACCTTTCACTCCATCACCTTCTAGCCTTTATCAAACGTCTTTTCTGGTCTGTCCCCTTTAAAAGCACTGATTAGCTTCTACTGGACAAGGACATCCTTCACGCATTGCTACATGCTGAAATTTTTCTCGCCATTAAATTTCTCTACTTAATTCCACATTATCAACATCAATCTTGATTTTATACCACATAATGCTTTATTGATCTTCTCATAAATTAGATTAATCCGATCTTACCTCTGATACCACTTGTTACACTCGAATACCCTTTCTTATGCGAAGCACCCCCAGATCGTATCAGAGTTTATGAGATACGACACTAGCTTGCACGATATCAAGAATGAAGAAGATGAATCTCGTAGAGAACTAATAACAACGTTGAAGCAACCACGATAAGAGATAAAAGATTGGACGAAACCGACCGCATATTCTTTAAGTACAACCTCAAAAAAGTATAATGGATTGTCGCTCACTAACAACCTTTTTGAATCTTTTAGAACCATAAAATCCTTGCCTTATACAATAATCTAATGCTAAGAATATCTTAGTATCTAATCCTCTCGTGCACCTTTACCTTTGGATGGGTAGGCTTGTTGTTTGATTCTTGTCTATGGTCCAATTTAGAGTACGAATCCTAATCTAAACAGGAGTAGGAGTCCTAATCCTAATAAGATTTATCCAAAAATCTTTATAGCACATATTTTCAAATACTAAAATGCTAGATATGAACCACCCTAACTCAACAATTCACATGGGAACTTTATTCAAAACCCCACGTGCAGTGAGAGTGGGTGTTCCATTTCCTTCAATTTTCCACTGAATTCTTGTGGTCTAAACGTGTACTCTCCCTCCATTCGCCAGATACATAATATGTTACTACCTCGCTCCATTGTTTTATACTTGGAACAAGAAGAACCTGCTATTATATTGATAACATTCCTTAGCTCCCCGTGGAGGCTGTATGCGCTATGCCGTCAATTGTTGCTTCATTTTAGCAGTTAGTACTAGCTAGTAAATCACACGGCGGCAGCTTCCATTGGACAACCAGACGGCCTGATGCGCATCGAACAAAACATGCCGAAAACGACTGGGGATTCGCCCCCAAAACCAACAACCGATCAGTCCCAACCCAACACCTGCACGCCCAACGCAGAGATCAAGAAAGCCAAGACCGACCCGGAGCTCATGCTCATCCCATCGCGTTTTGCCAAACATTCCGATGGCTTTACGCAAAAAAAATTTCGCCAGAGGAATAATCGGGCATTAGCGGTAATGGAGAGGCGAATAATTAAGGAGCTTGCTGGAAAAGAATTTGTTCCGATCGTTACAAGTTGGGCGAACAGTGCTCGATCGCCAACTCTCACACTCCACGCAAGCGAGGTCGCCGCCGTGTCGACCGATCCATCTTTTCCTAGGAAACCAAGGAGCGGGACACATCGAGCAAGGAATGCTTTACCGATTTGTACCACCCCTTGTCATGTCGGGTTCAGTTGTCAGCTCCAGCTTGCTAGACTAGACTGAGGAGCCCAACTGAACTTTGCAGCTACTCGTCTATGCATTCGCACGCACGTCTGCAGTGTTACTGCCAGCCCAGGTAGGAAGAGTACTCGTATTGGTCACTGTTGACTGTGTAACCTAGCTAGTGAGGAATATCATCCTGCATTTTAACTGTGCCAATATATGCCACCCATATCGACCAGCAGTCCGGCACTGTGTAATGAGCAACAAGTTGAGTTTTATCATCTCGGCATCTGATTCTGATCCATCATGTCATAGGTCAAGCGGCTGTTACACGGGCCGGTCGTTTGCCGTTCATCTTGTCCCGAGACAGTCTGAGCAAATAAATGGAACAACCAAATCGACAAATGTCTCGTAAGAACATTAAAAAAAACGCAAATATCTCCCGTTCCCCTCCGTATCAAACGTCGATTTTTTCGATCCAGCGATCTGCCTGCCTGGATCAGACGGTAGATTATCCGGATCGATGGTTTTCGTTCTCTATAGTAAATTAAGCAACACGAACGCGATCCAGGCCGTCCGATTCACGATCAAACGGCTGTACAAAACCCGTCTACTCGATCGCGCGTGAAAAAAAAAACGGATCCGAAGAACAAGAGCGGAGGCAGAACGTGCACACAAGAGCTTCTTGTTTATGTACTTTGCACATAGTGATTTCATCGGATCAACTTATTCCACAACAGCAAGAGCTCCGGTGATGGCCGGTGCCACCTCGCCGTGGTCGGCGCCGGCCACGACTGCCATGGTCATGGACTCCTCGCGGTGGAACCGAGTCTGCTTCGCGATGAACGCCTCCACCGTCCGCTGGAACTCCTCCGCGTCGTCCAGGCCCCAGCACCCCTCCGCGTCCCGCGCCGTCACGGAGGACCGCCGCCTCCGCCCGTTCTCCGACTCTGACCGCCGCAGCTCCGGCGACGCCGCCCGCCTGAGCACCCCGCGCGTCCCCATCTTCTCCGACCTGCTCCGCCTCGGCGCACGAGCCTTGTTGACGCGCACCGGCTGCTTGTCCTCGAACACCGCCGCCGCGGCGACGGGGACCTCTGGCACCGGAGCCGCCACCGGTGCTTCGGCGGCGGGAGGTGGCGTCGGTGTGGTGAATGAAGGGAAGCTGGCTGCGGCCGGTGCTGTGGGGGTCGGGGTAGCAGCGGCGGCGGCGGGATGGTTGGAGTTGGAGGAGAGGGAGAGGTCGTGCCTGGAGAGCACGAGGAGGAGAAGCACGATGGCGTTGCCGAGGACGAAGACGAAGCGGGGGTCAAGGAGGAGCGACCCGGCGAATCGCAGCACGGCGGCTGCGGCGGACGGCACGCGGGAGGACGACCAGGAGAGGAGGACCACGAGGGCGAGGAGCTCCCCCACGCGCAGCATCCGGTACAGGAGGCGTAGCCGCAACGCTGCTCCGGCCGCCGCCATGGCAGTACGTGATGGTGGTGGTGGTTCTTGGGGTGGGTTTGGTTTTGTTTGGGTTTTGGAAGGGAGGCGGGAGAGGGGAGAGGTTTCCTTGGGAGAGTGAAGAGAGTGAGAGATAATATAGCACTCGAAATTCTCTCATCGGGTGAGGTGAGGTGGATGTGTCCTTTTATAGGCTATTTTTGGTGGCTTTTTATTTGTGTTCAATACATGTATTTCTCTCCTAGTCTAAATACTGGGTTAATTTTTAGATTTTTTGTGTATGGGCATATTATTTTTTTAATTTGCTAGGAGAATGGGTGTTGTTGATGGGAGTCTTCAAATGGAGTGAGGTGTGATTATAGGACGATAATGATTGGTGGTGTGGATATAACATTAGAACCACCCAATTGTATCACGATGATAGTTATTGAAGTCAAAATGAGCAAGTTTAAGATGTTCTATCAAAATATACGAGTAGCAAAGTGTAGGTGTTTTTTCTTCTTCTTCTACAAAGTTGGTCGATACATAGAGTTGAGGTTCCATTAAGAAGAAGGATTGGCAAGGAGATTTTTGAAGAATTTGTTCTGTTTGGTGCAAAATTCCAGGCTCTCAAAGTGGTACATAGTTAGTTTTTTTAGTCCAGACAAGTAGGGTATTAACGGTAGACAAACGAGTTTACTATCATGTTTGAAGATGCTAAACCATGCATGATAATTCAAGTTGTTTATACAATCGCTTCAATTCACAATTCCCTGTGTGACGTGCTAGCTCCTACTATAACATAAGTTTCTTTCAAATAGACAACGAGCATCACTAGTTGGGGACCCCAGTACGTACTGGTTTGGCTCGATCGGCTTGGACATTCGTGTGCGGGGCCATCGATGTCGGCCTCGATCAGTTCAAACTATTTGAGATCGATTTGGATGTCTATCACTGTGGACTAGAGTGGATGCATATCGATTCGGTTCTCACTCTGAATTTGCTCCGGAGCAAACCAAGACATGCATCATCATTTCTCGTGGCTTTTTTTTTCTAGTTTTCTATGCCTCCACCGGCCTCAAGCGAAGAAGCACTTCGATCCCCATGGCTCCCTCTCCTTTCTGTTCCTTTTTTTCTTTCGCGTTCTGTTGCTTCAAGCGGCATTTTCATAGGAATGTTTGAAAGAAGAATGCTATCTGCCGATCACAAGCTAGCACGCGGCCGATCTCATGTGTGCCACAAGCGAGCTAGTATATATGAACTCTTCGAATTGATTACCAGTTGATTCTATGATCACCCGGCATATCTTCGATCCTTGTCCCGCTGTGTGTGTGTGTGTTAGGAGGATCATCAAACTGGCCCGATATTTGGTAGTATCCTGATCGGGTCCTTCCTATAGTCGCGACTGCTGCCTCAAGACACATAAACCCTAGCTAACTGGTTTGCGGATTGAAGGTAACATGGCATTTCGTTCTGCGCCTGCAATTGCCGTGCTAATTAATTACCTTGTGGTTAAGCGTTAGCGAAAGGCAGGCAGCTCCCTTGTGACGGAGAGTGCGGCACGAGGCCCGGGTGAAGCGTGCCCTTGCTTGCATGCATGCATGCCACTGTGCCATGCCGATGGGTCGTACCCATGCTCACGTCTGGCTGCTGCGAGGCGTCCGTCGTCCCTGCAGGCTGCAGCGCAGACAGAGGAAGCAGCAAGCGAGGGAAGGGGAAGGGGAAGGGGAAGGGCGGTGTCATGTGGGTGTGGGTGTGTGTGGCCCTCGCTCGCGCCAAAAGCACTCCTCTGCCGCCCCACAGCTGCCTCACAGCAAGCCCAGGCCATTTTTCGTACGGCCACGGACCTGCCCTGCCCGTCTTACTGGTTCCTGTCTTTTTTTCTTCTTTTACACGGTAAAGCAACTGTTAACTTTTTCTTACTATAGTGTAGTAACTGTTAACTTTTTCTTGTAAGTAATTAAATTTAAAAACTAAAAAAAATTATATCATCAAGGACAATGCAAAGAAATAAAAGGAAAAAGTAATCCCAAAAAACCAAAAAAGATAAAATTAGAAAGTCAGAATCTAAAACCATTTGGAACAACAGAGTTTACATATGTGCATGGATTTCCAGGCGCCCCAGAAGGTAGAACATGTGCCTCGTGTGTGATCATATCCTGATTGATAGGTCAGGCGCACTGTTTGTTTACATCGTTTAGATATAGGGTGTCATCTTTTAGATTTATGGTTTGGTTTTCAACAGTAACTATTTTTAAACGGTGTATCTTTTTAAAACGGAGTTTAAAAGTCGATTGTAGTAGATATTATTTTTAACTTCATCTATATCGAATAAAATCATACACAAGTAACTCTCTTCGTACAGTTCCTCACGATAGTCAGAATTCAAAACTTTAAAACAAAAACGACCAAAAGAACCCATCCATCCGCATAAGGCCGCCGCCCCAATCCCTCCTTTTACCCGCGTTTCTCGAGCCTTTGCACCGCACGCGCGCACAAAGCTAGCGCGTAGGTTTGGGTGCGAGCCGTCCGGCCGCGCGACGAGGAAAGGACGGGACAAGACGAAGAAGAAGAAGAAGAAGGTGAGACGGCGGGGCCGGGGCGCCGTGCACACGTGTGCCGCCTTTCGTTTAGTGGTCCGGCCGACGAGACAAGTCAAAACAACACCAGCCGTTGCCGTCGGCGCCCCGCCCATTTCCCCTAGCTAGCTAGTTATATATTACTAGTGACGTGTAAGCAAACGCCGCAAGCTTCTCTACTTAAATGAATGGATGCTTCACCTAGCAGCTTATAGACTGGCCAGTAGTAGTAGTAGTACTACTACCACACTAAACTAGAGTACAATTCGATCACTACATTGGAGAACAGATAAAACCTAACATCTGATCTTGCATCACATGCGCCTCATTAGCATTAAGAAAAGCTCGCATGATTTTACAGAAAGAAGGGCTCCCTTTCCTTTCAACACAACAACAAAAAAGCACACGGATCGAACAATTTGATTTTCCTAAAGGCTACAGCAAAGCAGGTGCCTAGGTGGCTAGTTCACATAGGATAGGAGACTGTTAATTCTATATGGCACCAGGTCGTCTTCATGTGCATGTGAGGTGCCGGTTTGTGAGTAACTTTTGGCGCCTCGCACACACACTAGTGCACTCATATTAATCGGTATATATTAACAAAAAGAGAAGATTTCGCGGGGAGACATGGTGGCGCAATTCGCCGCTTTATCGCAGCCCAGTAAGATTAGCTTGGTGTCAATAAATAAACCAGACGCTCCAAGGAGTCCCAGTGATTGATTGGCTCGTGCCACTGCCTTTTAATTTTATTGTGCCAACCATGCGGCCTTTCGTCAAAAGCGCAGTTTTGTGGCCTTGACCTAGGCTGCAAAAGCTCCTGGTTAGTTGCTGGTGTAGGATAGTGCACGTAGCTTGGAACAGTGACCGCAATGATTGACTATTATGATTAATGTGGCTTCTAGCTATTGGATCCTACTTTTTTTCGACTGAAAATACATTGTAGCGGCTGTTAGCTTTTTAAAATAATTAAATTTAAAACAGAAAAAAAAGAAAAAATTGATATCCTAGACAATACAAAAGAACAAGAGAGAAAAAAAATAAAAAACCTAAAAAAGACAAAACTAAGAAGCTGAAGTTGGAACCATTTAGGGCGGACCTAATTGTGTTGGATTACCCTAATCATGTCGGGCAACGAGGCGATATAGCTAGAGGATGGCACGCTCAAAACAACCACAACTTCTGTGTGAACCGTGAAACTAAGTACTTCTGTTTAAGGTAAAATAATTAAATTTAAAAAAGAAAAAAGTGAAATCATCGTAGACTATACAAAAGAATAAGAAAAAAAATCTAAAAAAAGATAAAACTAAGAAACCAAAGCTGAAACCATTTAGAACGGGCCTAATTGTGTTGGATTACTCTAATCATGTCTGGCAACGAGGCGACGTAGCTAGAGGATGGCACGCTTAAAACAACCACAACTTTGGCGTGAAACTAAGTACTTCTGTTTAAGGTACATTTTTTGGGCCTAGGAGTGGTTGGAGCTAGTGTTAGTTTTGCACATTAAGATTTCAGACAAGGGAAAAAAGAACTTAGTCCCTTATGACCTTATACTCTGCAGGATGAAATATGGTAAAAACAAAAAATATCAAATGTTAGAAAAAAATAGGAAGAAAACGCGCGCAATCCACTGAGCTACAGGCGCTTCGTGATGTTAATTTGATTAGGTGATATTAATAGAATAATATGGAAGGTCCTTTTAGTTTCGCCCCTGTGGGAGAGATGCTAATGGAGAAACATACCCAAACGGACCTCCAGCTTGTTCCGTTTCCCTTGCAAGCTACGTGGTACTCCGGTAACCAGCTGCTCGATTGAACCAGAAACCGTGTTAAGAAATGGATATGTACCTTCCCAGCAGCGAACAGAATCCGATGCCGCAACTAAAAGCCTCACTAACTCGCTTCCCTTCCCTTGTTTGCTCGGCTTTACTGAACCACTTGCCTCAAAGCACCTTTCCAAATGCCCCCCAAAGAGCCGATCTTATCCTTCTAATCCCCAAATCCCTTCGATTCACGCGTCGCGTCGCATCGCATCGCATCCCCTAGCCTTGTCATTGCCTCGACGGAAATGCCTCGTTTCGGATTCCCAGCTGCTGGCTGCTGCATGCGTGTTCTTGATCTCCATCGGCCATCGCATTCGACTATGGATGAGCGAGCGAGAGGAAGCGGAGCTCCTGTCGGTTTCAGCGCATCGCGTGGAATTGAACGGCTCGATAGAGGATTCGATGATTATTCTGGCCACCTAGAAAATTCACAGAGAGATGGAGAGAGAGAGAGAGAGAGAGAGAGAAACGCTTTATACTTCGTTCGTTTGTTCGAGCTGTCTGGCCTTTCTAGGTGTTCATTCTGGGCTCAACACGTTAGGGTCCATACATGTGTAGTAGTAGGGCCCCTTCACTAGCATTGGAGCTTACGAGTAAAAGAATTGAAATATGTTCTTGTCTTTTCTTGAAGGTTAGGAGGAGCTACTATAGCTTTGCTTTAGTCTTCATCATTGATTAGTGATTTTTCTTACTAGTACTAGCAGTCCATTTTGGAGGAGTAGATCAATCACCCCTAACACCCAATCGTTGCGGAGAGTAGAGTAATAATAGCTGTGGTTCCTTTTAGACATGGCTATGACACATGATTGTAAGTAATTAAGGCCCTATTGGTTTGGTGCCTCGAAGTCACAACTGGATAAGGTTGTATTTTTTGGGCTTTTAACTTTTTTGAAAGTTAAAACAAATGAAACGGTTTTTTAAAGTAGATTTTTAAATAGTTTTTAAGTTTAAAACTGTGTGCACTGTTTATATCAGTGTCTTCGCTATCTACTGATGTCTCGAAAAACATAGAAAAAAAACATCAATCGTAGCCAAAAAAAAAAGAAGGCCAAAGCTACGGCAAGAGCAAATGGCTATTGGGGAAATGAGTAGAGGATGGGTGAGTTAAAGCGTCCCAACGCCCAAGCCCCATCACCAAAGCAGCATCATTGCTACAACTCCCTCACTGTCACTGGTGTTTTATTTTTGTTCCTTTCGACTAGTATAGTGTTCCTATCTTGTTACGGACTCTTCTAGTAATGGCTAATGTAAGCTTGTTTCATGGACCTCACCTGCTTCCCGCAAGTTGAGAAGAGCCACTGATCATCTCTAAAATTGGCAGTGATGTTCGATTCCATAAGGGAACTTGTGCGCTTTGAACATCCAGATTACATTCAATTCCATTCGATTCTTCAGCAATCATTTAGGCACACTTAAGCACACGACCTAAAAGCATCTGCACGAAAAAACAAGCACATAAAATTATCATTATGCAACTGTAAATTGCTCCAAAAAGCGGCAAATATTCAGCACAAAGACAAAAGGTCAAAAGTCTGTATAATAGACATTGGAGCTTATTCTTTTTCAACTTTTGGCTTTTCTACAGTAACTAGCTTTTTAAATGAAGTGTCTTTTCAAAATGGAATCTACTAGTTAATTTTCGTACATACTGTACCGACTTCATTTATATCGGTAAAAACCACACGTGAATTTCAGTTACTCTGTAATCTCTCACACGAACAACCTAAAAGCCACAAACCGTAGCTAAAAGCAACAAGCTGCAGCCAAAAAGAACATGCCATGATTCACCATTACATCATGACTATTGTCAACAATATCCTATGAGCAGTTGGCAGAAGACTAAGTTAATAATAACTCTACATAGTATGAGGATTCGCATTACCAACCTTTACAAGATATCATCACCAAGCAATCAATATCTTGGCCAAAAATCAAGTTAGTTAGCAAATTAGCATGCTATACAGATCGATGCAACTTTCGATGCCACCAATGTGGCAATGTTGCTGTGAAGAATGCCGATTTCTCTGCTAGTCTACTGTGGTACGGCTCTCTTCAAATGAACGAACGAATAAGATCATATTCTCTAGCATCAGGCAGGCCCTTCTTCGAGAAAACCATGAGGCAGACTGTCACATTAATGATTCATGTCTGCTCCAACTCCAAGCCACTGCGCAATTAAGGAATGTGCTTCTTCGATGCAAATCTGATGCAGAAATCAACTTGACAAAATTTAGTCTTTAGGATATGAAACCTGCAGCAGGTGATTTGATTGGATTGGAATTCATTGCTCTGGTAAAGGCATATCTACTAGTACATGCATGAATGCTGAAGCCTCACCAGAAAACCCTTGCCTCATACAGATCTGCTGCAGCCATCTTATTAAGAGCTGTAACGAGATCAGGGGAGCAGTAGTGTACTGAAGACACAGCAGCAGAAGTCATATGAAACGACCAGACCTTCCTAAGCTCATCATGGCAATGACCCCTCTGAAATTTTCCTTTGCAGCCAATGCTTCTTTCCAAATTACTCAGTTAATTGTTACCATCAACTCCACTTCAGATTCTAAATTCTACTGAGGAGGTACATAGCGAGCCATTCCAGCTCCATGATACACCAACTCCAGCATCCCGTATATCGCATTGTCCTGGGGATGTGTCCGGTCACTTGCAACAAACACCCCGATTCCCCTGTCCTCCCCTCCAACTGTGATTGATGACCACCCTGCCCCTTTCACAACCCCTTTCTGCTTCATAATATGCCGTTCTTGTGCTGCCTCACACCATTGTCCCTTGATGGCATAGAGATTTGCCATTGCCACATGTGCGCCTGCACCCCATGGCTCAGCCTCCATTGCCCTCTCTGCAGCTTTCTTTCCGGTTTCCTCTTCCCCTCGAGCTGCACACGCCCTAAGCAAAGATGTCCAAACAACACCATCTCGTTCATTGGCAGCCATCTTTCCAATCAACTCCTCAGCCTCATTTATTCTACCAGCTCTGCCCAACAAATCCACCACACCAGCGGCGGATCCAGCGGTGGGGCGGGGGGGGGGGGGGTCGAGCCCCCCTACCGCTACCGGACCCTTGGAGCCCCCCCTAAATTTTTAGACATGGATGTATAATGTAAAAGGGGCTGAGGTCGAGCTGAAGGTACTTCAGCCCCTCCAAAAAATTTTCCTGGATCCGCCACTGCACCACACAACCATAGCGCTCCTTTGCAGGCTCCACTCCATAGATTTTGCTCATTGCATTTAGGTATCTCAATCCAAGCTCGACTTCCCCAGCATGACAGCAAGCACTGAGCACACCAATGAACGCAACAAGGTCCGGCTTTAGCCCGAAGCGGCACATTTCCTAAAAGAGTTCAAGTGCCTTTTTGCTGTGGCCATGCTCGGCATACCCAATGATCATATTAGTCCATGAAACCACATCATCCTCCTTGCGACAAGCAAATACAAAGTCAGCATCTGACATGCTGCCACTCATTCCATACAGGTCAACGAGCGCACTCCTGATCATTACACGGTGTTCAAGGCCAGCAGCGACAGCAAGTGCGTGGAGTTGGCGTCCAGCATCCAATGCCGCAGAAGTTGCACACACACACACTCAGGAGACTCGCAAGAGTAAACTCATTCGGACGAGGACAGCTGCTCATTTCGGTGAACAGGGCAAATGCCTCCTGAACGAGGCCTTCCTGCGCGGCATCAGGGGCGAATCCACCGGGAAGGCTTAATGAGGCTTGAGCCCACCCTTCGCTGGCTCCGGTACCATCTCCCAAGGCAGCCATGGATACTGCGTTGAACTAAAACCGAGGAATAGAGAAGTCAGGATTTAGGAAATAATCAGGGGCGGAGTCACCGGGTGGATTTCGTCAGGCTTCGCTGGCTCCGGGCCGCCGGTCGTGTTGCGGTCCTTGTAGACTTGCAGTGTTTCGCTGACTGCGAGGGTGGGGCGCACGAGCGCGGGCACGTCCGTGCCAACTGCCGAGGGTGGCCGGGTGGGGAATCGAGATAGGCTAGAGCCAAGAAAGGGCGACGCCGACACCTAAGACCGAGAGTCGAGAGAAACGACAGTGTGGGGAGTCGGAGACTTGGCGACACCGATCTGAGGTCTCGATCGGGTTGCTTTGCCCCTTGGCTTTTGGAGACTTCGAGAGACTCAGACACCGAGTCGATGAGACAGTGCCATAGTGACATCGAGACACCACCGATCGGTCCCCTCTCAGCAGTTCAACAGGGTATAACTTCTGCATTCTACTACAGTTTCTACTATTCTTCATAGTTCATAGTTCACAGTTTATGTTGTATCATGCAATCATTGCCATTGACCAACTTCAACTACTAGAGATTATAATTATAATTTATGTGTTTTGATTAGAATTGATGAGTCACATTTTGTCGATAGATTTGAATGGAGAAATGAATTTTACGTAACTATTTCATAAGCAATTTGAGTAGTACTCTCCCAACCCATGAAAGCGCCACTCAAACAAAGAAGCTTTGAGTAGAATTTAACCCTAGTGATATTATTTTCGATCCGGCACATCACACACCAATAGATGATTACGCCAATGAAATTAGAGATCAAGTGAGGATAGCATATTTATTGAATGGTCCAACTCAAGAAATTAGGCATGCCTTTTCAAAGACATTGGATGGCAAAGTATCTCGATCTTTTCAAGAATCATGGTATAATAAGTTCGATTGGTTGGAATATTCCCTCAATTGAAATAGCATGGTGAATGCATTGCAGATTCAGAAATTGAGATGAAGAGTGTTGTATTTTGGCATCAAAACCCAAATACTTTCTAATTTCACAAGATGATAGGCCTACTTCCCATGATATCATCAAATAAACTAAATCATGTGCTTGATTTGACCTTGTTGAGGTTCTTCTTGCATAGGTGATGGGGCAGTATAATACTATTCTTGTTGTTGAGGAGGGACTTCCTGCCTAGGTGGAACTTGTGGATGTTCATTGGGAGTGATATTGACGGCGGTACCATCATCTGCTATGTCAAATCTGGTGACAGTGTACCATTGAACAATGAATATTGGTACTGGCCGCCAAATAAAGAAAAAGAAGCAAACAACAAAAATGAAACAGGAATGGTAAATTGAAAGAATAATGTAACTTTGCCTTACCTCTCAAATCGATTGAACACATCAGTTTCTGCAAGCCCAGACAAAATTATCGACCAGAGTGATATTGACTGCCTAAGCTGGGATAGCCTAGAGTTAGAAAATAGTAGCCCTTAAGCAACCACATAGAATAATTCATAAGAGAAGAAAGAAAAACCTTGTTAATGATGCTCAGCGCGGGAGAAGCCATCATCATCTAGGTTGACATTAACATACTGTTCATCCGAATCCTCCAAACGCTGCACATGCATGATGGATTTCAGTCAGGAGAGTGGAGACAATCAGGCAAAAGTCAGGCGACAGAAAAGTAAGCCCATCCATGTGGTTATAACTTAGAACCATCTTCTATGCATTTAATCAGAGTTCCAACTTCCAGAATACACAGATGACAAGGATTACCATTCCCTGGAACCTGGCAGTATCAGCCTCTGAGAAAACTATGGGCTGCTCCACCTTCATATCTATCACATTCCCTGGCAGTGTTACTGCTTCATACCTGCAAAAATCTGCACTTTCAGATAAGCATGCCGCATTACTTTCTTACTCTTAGCACATATCATTCTCCATCCCACCAGTTGTACCCATTCTATGCTATTTACAAAATTAAACTGAAAAAGCCTTCTGGCTACAAAGGAGCTAACCAAGAGAGACAAAACTAATTTATAGAAGTGCAACCATAAAGGGAATTACATCAGGAAAATATAACAGTAACTTTTGAACAACACTCCAAGGCCAATGGGACAGCCACAAGAGGTTACATATCACAAATGGGGCGCTAACCAGTTTTCAAAGGTGATGGAATGACAATGGAACAGCCACAAGAGTATATTTTTTTAGCATGACACAATGCTAAGAAATATTTACTTTCAGTTTTCAAAGGTGATAGAATCCCCTCTAAAGACAGCATGATTTCAAAAGTACCATATAGCTCTCAGATCTGTTACGATTACATCCTCCAGTATCTACTCTCAAGTCTCAAGTACCAATATAAACCCAAGAAAGGAAATTTCAATGTGATCAGCTGCCCCCTTCGCACCAGCAACTGAGACAAGAAAATAGGTCAACATAGAACTGCCCAAAAACCATTGATTGCTCCCTGTCCCAGCCAGCCAGCCCATTGTCCAAATTGTTAAGCTAGTAAATGCCTAAATGGGCACACCAAACAAGATGCAACCTGTCATGAACCGGGGTAAACACCACCAAGAAGATGGCCGGATGACGTCGACGTAGAAGGAGAGAGAGAGAGATTTAGACGAGGAAGACTTTGTTATTTCTCTGGTTTATTTCAATAGCATGCGGTAGCCCTCTTTATATAGATGGGCTCCCCCTACCAGATAAAGTCTAATTCCAATCCTATCTCTAATAATATAGAAACTCATATCATATCTCTAATTATATCTCGAAGAAGGGAAACTAATCTCTAACCGATCTCTAAGTCCTAATAATAATCCGACTAGGCCCAAGGCCCACCACCTCTATGACACAACCCAGTTTAATTTTTTGAAAATTTACACCAAAGGCTTGTGTATCGTTTCATTATTCATTAAGAGGGAATCGAACAGAGTTTTCAATTACAACGAACCGAAATGTCTCCCGGGACAAATGGTTCAGCAAGAGCTAGCTAACAAAAAACGAAAAAAAACAAAGACCCAACTACTTCCTATCTAAGCTGCCAGCAGGTAATCCAAGTCTTTCGCTCCGGCAAGCTGCCATTGCCTACTGTCTTCCTTGATTGCTTGTACTAGTTGACTGAACGACGCATACTTGCTGTTGAAGACCCTACTGTTGTGCTCCTCTTCCAAACCATCCATGCAACCACCAGAACGAACTTCGAGTCAGGACCTTTTCTTTTCCTTTATGGCATTCGCTTTTGCGCTGCTGTCCACCAGGCTTCGAAGGTCATCTTGTGCCACAGTGGCCCAACAACTCCATAGTTGATTGATAGAATTAGCCCAAGATCAAATACTAGAACACGAGGATTTTTGACAGGCGACGAAACGCCCGGGCGACGCAACGCCAATCTTTTTTTCCCTTTTTTCTATTTTAACCAAAGCACAGCGCTTACAGACCTTTTATAGCCAACACACGCACACACGCGTACTGCAATCAGGAGCAACTAATCGCGTGTGATCCGGCGCAACTAACGCCCTCCTCAACACACGCGCAGATGCCACACGCAACGCACGCCGCACACTGCGCAACACACGCGCACACGCAACGACCGCGCAATTAACGCACGCCACACGCTCTCAACGCGTACGCGCAATAAACGCGACGTGGTTTATTCCAACAATCACCCCCTAAACCACGACACCCCCATGCGCCCGACCTACATGAGTGCTGGCTCGTCGTCGCCTTCGGCGAGCAGTGCTTTCTCCTTCCTTGGCTCACGGCAATCCCTGGAGAGGTGGCCACGTACGCCACAGTTGTAGCACCTTCCTCGCCTGGCGCGACGCGAACGTCTACTTGTCCCCGAGCTCATGCTGCTCGCGTCGTCGTCGTCGTCGCTCCGGCCGCAGCCCTTTGCACGGCCGTTGTTCTTGACGAAGTCCATGTGCGCTCGCTGCCTCCCATTGCCCTGACGCCGGCGCGCCTCCCACTGCTCCTCGGTGAGCAGCAATTGCCCGACGCCGTCCGCAATCGCCTCGGCGCTGCACCGATCTTCAGCAACTCGGAGTCGTCCAACCAGCTCTTCGAGCGACATCGTATTCAAGTCCATGAGCATCTCGATGGACACGGCGACTTGATTGTACTTCGCCGGCACCACGCGAAGCAGCTTCTTGACGACGCGCACCTCCTCGATGTTCTCCCCCAGCTCGCGCAATTCCGCAACGAGGGAGCCGAGACGCATGGCGAATTCGTCGATGGACTCACCAACGTTGAATGCCACATTCTCGAATTGCTTGAGGAGCTTCTACGCGTTCGCCTCCTGCACGCGCTTGTCGCCCATCCGCATCGTCTTCACAGCCCCCCATGCCTCCTTGGCACTTTTCTTCACGGCGAGACCCGAGCGCATCTCCGTCGGCACCGCGCGCAGGATGGCGGCCAACGCCAGCCGATCCTCGCGACACTCGACGTCGCTCGTCTCCACGGCACGCTAGAGCCCGAGCGCCTCCAAATTCACCTGCATCACCAACGCCCACTCGTGGTAATTAGCCCGCGTCAACACCGGGAACTCCACCGATCCGCTGGACTCCTTGATGACGCGTTCCACCATGACCTCACGTCGTGTGCTGCTACCGCCGGACTTCGGGTCGCCGACGCCTTTCGGAGATGATGGCGGCGTACGCTCGTCACCGGCCATCAGCTTGCTGTCGAACTTCACCGGCTCTGATACCAAATGATAGAATTAGCCCAAGATCAAATACTAGAACACGAGGATTTTTTACAGGCGACGAAACGCCCGGGCGACGCAACGCCAATCTTTTTTTCCCTTTTTTCTATTTTAACCAAAGCACAGCGCTTACAGACCTTTTATAGCCAACACACGCACACACGCGTACTGCAATCAGGAGCAACCAATTGCGTGTGATCCGGCGCAACTAACGCCCTCCTCAACACATGCGCAGATGCCACACGCAACGCACGCCGCACACTGCGCAACACACGCGCACACGCAACGACCGCGCAATTAACGCACGCCACACGCTCTCAACGCGTACGCGCAATAAACGCGACGTGGTTTATTCCAACATTGATGAGATCGTTGCCAGACGGCTGATCACCTACAGCGCCACAGCTTACCTAACCAAGCTACTTGTGTTTTTGGCCAACTCCTACTATGCAACCCAGATTGGAAGGAGAAACCACCTTGCAACTGGAGCTGATTAAAATTGACCAACTGAGATGTCAAAATCTGCAACATATGCAACTTCCTCCGCACCATAATCCCGAGTTCCAATATTTGTTGTGTGTGCGCGCACACCCCTTTCATCAGCAGCTAGAACACCCAGGCCAAACTATCCCTCGCGACCCCAAATTTGCAACGCCAGGAAGGAATTTGAGCAAGCAATCAGAAGATTAGGACAGGAGACACATATTATTTGAAGACGTACAGCAGACATGTGCTGCATTACTGCCTCAGAAACACAACAACAGGAGCCAAGTTACAGCAGGCTCCCGCGGCAAGCACCTAGCTGTACATCCCAGTCCCATTTGGGCCATTTCCCAGAATGGAATAATCAGCGTTATGACAATATTAAGGAACTTCTAAACACGCCTGGAAAGACCACAATGTACTACCATCGCAAGCTGATGGTATCATCATAAAATCAATCAACACTACACACAGTGCAGCACGTACCAGTTAACACCAAGCATGTTGATAGCGTATCAAGCTTCTAAGAACATCCATAAACATCGCACGGCCTAAAAACACGCAGAAGATTCCATTTCCAGAGACAAGACAGCCGGGAAACAAGCAGTAAACACCAGCTCTTCACTATCAGTCTACACCCACCAACATGCGCGCGCACCAAGCCTCCCTCAGACGAAAAGGCACGTGACCCCAACCCCAGCACGAAACATGTAGAAACTTCTAGAAAGGTATGGAGACGGTGAGAGACTTACTTGGCTTGGGCTTGGCCCTTGGGGAGGACGGTGGGGTCCGTGGTTGGCCGCCTCCGCCATGCCGCATTGATCTTATTCTGCGCATAACTGGAACCGAATTAGCAATTGGGTGAGCAAATGGATGAAGCAGCAAGCAGAAAAATTGGGCGAGACTCAAAATCAAAATTTACCAGAAGCCAAGACACATCATCTGCGAGAAAGAGATCACACGGTTTGATACCAATCGATTCTATGAAACTCATAAAGAGCAGAAAGGTCAATTGTGCAAGAAGATAACAAGAAAAACTAAAAAGAGAAAGGCAAAGGGTCAAAAGGCCAGCGACAACAAGCACTAGTGGAACTTCAGCAAGCTAACAAACTGCACGTCTCAGAGAAAGCAGAGCTCAGAAGAGCATCCTGGAACAAACAGGAGGCTTCATCAAAAGCATACTTTACTGAAGTTTATGCTCCGATCCAATCACAGGCCAAGTTAGGGAATTGCCCATGGGTAGATTTGTCCTTTTGCGTAGCTGATTATAGGAGAGAAAAAAGAAAAGGAGAGAAATAGAGAAAATGGCAAAGAAAACAAGAAGCAAATGTTTTGGATGGCATTTTTGCGAAACCAACCATTGGGAGGGAGGGTAAAGTTGCGAAGCCCACTGTTTCGGATGGCACCCATGAGAATTCCGGAGAGCCTTAGAGCCATTGGCACCGAGGGGTTGATAATCTCCTCACTACGCCAGAAACACACACAAAAATCAGGGGGGGGGGGGGGGGGACCCCAACTTCAGAGGCCAAATTAATTCGAATGGGGGGTCGGGTCAATTTGCTCACCAGATTTTGCTGATGTCGAGCTGGTCGAGCCGCTGGCGGTTGATCTTTTCGTGGAGGAAGCGTCGCCGCCATCCTGCGAGGAAAGCGAAGCAATCGGCAGCCTAACCGAAGCAACGGAGGAACATGCATTAGGAGCGGACTGAACACGAAAAGATCCGGAATCGAACGCGTTGCGGCTCATAAGAAACGAAACAATCGATCGCAATGAGTAGCCGCAACGAGGCAACTTAAGAGGCGGGATGAGGGGCCTAAGCGCACCATATCTGGCCGAGCGGAGCCTTCCGCGCGAGGAGGGGCTGATGCGACATTCTCGGCTCATCGCGCGGAGGCGGGCGGAGGGGGAGAGGCGGCGGCGCAACGCTGCGGAGAGAACAAGAAGGGACAAGTGAAGCGTAGCGAAGAGGGGCAGATCGGCGAAACAGTCCGCACGTGGAGGGTAATATCGGTAACCCAACCCAAGGCCGAGATAAAAACAAGAATTTTGGACGCTATTGGACCCATGGACACCCAAAATTCTATTTTTGACCCCAAATGAAAAAAATTCCAGATTTGGACCCCTCCTCACCGCGCGTTTAACGCCAGCGTGACACGTGTCCGGTCGTGCGGTCTGGTACCGCACGACCGCACTGTTCACCGGGTCGTGCGGTACCAGACCGCACGACCCCGTTGCCATTTGCGCCGAGCGCGCGACCGGAGGGCCCGAGCGCGCGACTCCCGTCCCGCCCCGCCCGAGCGCGCGTCCGCCCGCCCGAGCGCGCGTTCGCCCCGCCCAGCGCGCGTCCGCGCCCGCCCGAGCGCGCATCTGGACGGTCGTGCGGTGAGGGAGGCGAACGCGTGGGCGGCGCAGAGGGCAGCGGGGTCGTGCGGTCTGGTACCGCACGACCCGGTGAACAGTGCGGTCGTGCGGTACCAGACCGCACGACTGGACACGTGTCGCGCTGGCGTTAAACGCGCGGTGAGGAGGGGTCCAAATCTGGAATTTTTTTCATTTGGGGGCCAAAACTGGAAATTTGGGTGTGCATGGGGTCCAATAGTGTCCAAAATTCAAAACCCAAGATCTCCCACGTTTGCGCAAAGATGATTCCGTGACGCCCCCTTGCGGCCCAGCGTTTTCCCCGGCCCGCGCGCGCATGTGCTCGCCCTCTCCTCTCCATGTTGCCCCGCCCCGCGCTGCGGACAGCGTGGCCGAAAATAAAGAAGCATCTTTATGGGATTTTTTATACGAATAATCTATTTTTTATTTAAAATAATAAAAATATACGCATGGCAACATTTTTATATAAATATGCTCCAGTCGCCTCTGCATTGGGCGACTGAAGCCAATCACCCAACGGCCAGACGACAGCAATGTTGTCTGCAAGTCATTGGGCGACAGGTTCGCTAAATTATACACAACTATACGCTTCTACGGTTGCTAATTTCCTAAACTATAGTAATTAAATTTTCTATACCAAAAATTAAACTATTTCTATCTACATCTACAATTTTCTACTAACACTAACAGTCATATACAATATTGCAAATACAAAAAATACCTATAGTTACTTCTTCCTCTCATCTCCGCTTCTACGGCTGCTAATTTCTATAACTACATTAACTAAATTTTCTATACCAAAAATTAAACTATTTCTATCTACATCTACAATTTTTTACTAACACTAACAGTAAATAAAAAATATACTACATATACAATATTGCAAATACAAAAAATTACCTGGATTTACTTCTTCCTCTCCTCCTCCTCTCCCTCTCCTTTTCTCTCCTCCCTCTCCTCAGCCGAACGAAGTTCTTCTCTGTCTCTTGAGGCGGCCGCCAAACGCTTGGTTTTAACCCCCTAGTTGCCTGGCCGTTGGGCGACAACAGTTGCAGTCGCCCAACGGTCGGGCGACAGCGGTTATTCGCCCAACAGTCGGCGGATTGCCTATGTGTCACCTGACCGTTGGGCGATAGGTTCCAATCGTCAAACGGTCGGACGACTGGAGCTTATTTCTGATTTTTTTTGCTGTAGGTGTATTTCTATTATTTTGAATTAAAAATAGAATATTTGTTAAAAAAATTCCATCTTTATGCGCCGGTTGAGACCGGTAAGGATACGTGCCTGCCTGCCTATCACGTTGCGACACGGCAAGTGCAACTTCTCGAGAATGTACACGTTGCTCGTTCGTCTCTCAGCGATTCAACATTGTGAGGCCGGTACACTCCACTTTTGGCCCCTAAACCAAAAAAATTCCGTTTCTGGACCCCTTCCGACCGCGCGTTTCGCGAGATGGCGCCACGTGTCCCGGCCGGCCGCGCGACCGCCCGCTCCACCGCGCGACCGCCGCCCGCCCGCGCTACCGCGCCTCCCGACCGCGCGTCCGCCCGCCGCCCGCGCGACCGCGCCGCCGACCGCGCGTCCGGGACACGTGGCACCAGCTCGCAAACGCGCGGTCGGGAGGGGTCCAGAAACGGAATTTTTTTGATTTAGGGGCCAAAAGTGGAATTTCGGGTGTTTAGGGGTCCAAATGTGTCCAGATTTCTACACTTGATACCAACTTCTGCATGCCTGCGTGGAGCATTCGGCTAGGCTAGCTTTTGTTGCGGATATATTTCGGCCCTTGAGGAGGTCAGCAATGGCGTAACCAGGATTTGTAGTTATGGTGGTCCATTGTCTAAAATTTTTTTTAACTGCTATAAACTTAACATGTCTGTACACAAGTATATGAATTACAAAACGCAATTAAGAAAAAAAGGACATACAATTAAAATTAAATAGTCCAATGCGACCGTGCATTCCAATAATATAATCTAATGACACAGAATAAAATAAGGTTTTGTGTACCTTGTGACTTGCGGCCTGTGAACGTCTGATGCCTGATGGTGGATCGCTGTCACTGATCACCGGCTGGTGGCCACCAGCAATAGCTGATGCGTTCTGCTCGAGTTAGGGTTTATTTGCTTAGTCTCTAGCTCTAGGGAGAGATTGGGAGAAAAAAAAGGAAACATGACTAAACGAGCAGGCTAATTGGATGAAGATTTTAACTTTTGAGACGTACCTGCAGAGGACTCACGTATGCTGCTGCTCGTCGTCCGGCGCCGGCCTGCCGCCGGCCCGCCGCCGCCGCCGCTATCGTTCGTATAATCGTATTCGTATTCTATGAAGCACAACACAGCAAGGGATACGAAGGGGCGCAGGTCGGCCGCACAGAGAAATACGAAGGGTCGCACAATGCGTGTTCACGAAAGGCCGCGGACGCTCCCACGTATTCGATGTTTGGCTGCTGAAGAACCGAATTTTCCTATATCTAAGCGAATTGCCGTCCTCATTCTAGCTCTACGTCACCCTCCTTGCTAGTCGTGTCCACAGCCCGAGGACATTCGCCGAAGGCTATGCCTCATTACTCGCTGTTGTGGTTTTCTGGCTCTGTAATTTCTACCATCATGTACACAGCCGATCTTCATCGCTTTAGAGCAAGGCTAATAATACAGCCAGCAAACGGGCTGTAAGGTTTCTTGTAGCCTTCTCTTAGCCCACCCATATAGTAGTTAGATCTTCATCATTAATACATGGCCCACCTGTCTCTCTCACAAAGTTTCTTGGTTCTTGTGTCCAAGCCGGCTGTAAGCTTGCAGCCCGCTTATCCTCTCTCTCCTCCCTTCTCTCCTACACATCAGCATTTAGCCAGCTTACAGCCGATTATTATACTTGCTCTTACGGATGCTAGCCAAATTCAGGACCACTTTTAGGCCCGTTCAGCTTTCTGATTTTTAGCTTTTAATTTATTGTTCTCTTATTTTGTTTATATAGTTTTTTAAGTTTTCATGTTTTCTTATCTTCTTTTTTTTCTCTAAAATTTCTACATATTATCTATGATAGGCTAATCTGTTTTTTATATTTAAAATTTTTAAAATTTAATTACATCAAATAAATCATCATTAGCTATAGTGAAAAATAAATCTATTAAAATAAAAAAATCATAAGCTATTACCAAATTAGGTGGCTTACGTACCATGTTATGACTTCTCATGGACTGCTGGGTCACTGTCCCTCCCAAGCCATCAAGATTAAGTGGCAGAACCACACAAGGAGATTTTTTTTATACATGGTAATTATAGTTATTTGCGGTTTCTAAAAGCATTTTTTACTTTTTGTTACAGTATCTAACTTTTAAACGAAGTGTTTAAAAACGGGTCTATAAGTTAATTGTAGTATACGTTAAAACCCAACATTTATACTAGCCAAAATCCTAAGTGAGTGTCTCTCATCATAATTCCTGTCACGAACAGCTCAAAATTTAAAATTTTTAATCAGAAATCATAAACCATAGCCATAAGTTAAAAAACAGAACTTCAATGTTGTGGAACCAAGTAAGAGATATTCCATGGATGATCTCAACAAACTGATCAACGCACGGTAAAATCAAGAAATCAAACATGGCTACACCTGTACGTACGGCGCAAGGGCCACGCAGCACAGCAGACAAGCCTCGGGCGCGCGGCCCTCTGCACTCTCCATGTGTTACGCGCTCGGACCTGGTCGACCGAGATGCTATACGACGAAAAATGGATCGAGCTCGCGGGCAGCAGACGAAGCCCACTGTACATGTGGCTCTCGCGGCTTCTTGGGTAAAAACGCTCATCGGCCGGTCGATCGATCGGCCGTCGTCTTGGTCCGCGGTGATGCGTCCAACGAGGACGACGGAGTTCTCCGCGCTGCAGACGGCCGGTGATGTCGCAGTGCGCACCTGCACAGGCGAGAGGGGAATTCGGTCGGTGGCCTATTGCTCTCTAGGTTTTCCTCATCAGTGGGTGAGCAGGCCACGTGTTGCATGAGTGATTTTGATGGGCCACGGAGGATCCGTGCTTAGCCATCAGCCGCCGTTGCCGCAAACTGTCGTTTTCGCGATGCTGTCTGTGTGTGCGGTGGTTGATGGCTCTGATTTGTACCGATACCAGCTTGCCATTCTCGTACAGCGATAGCTCTCAAGTTTCTTTATTTCGTGAGGTTTTATAAAGTTTTTTCTTCACGAATCACGATGCTGTGTGCGCGGTGAGTCACAGCTTGTGATGGGGTTTTTTTTTCTTTGAGAGAACAGCTTGTGATGGTTGATGGCTCTGATTTGTACCGATACGTCGAGCTTGCAATTCTCGTACAGGGATACTTCTGAAGTTTCTTTGACTAACCTAACACCAAATTTTGTTGTCAGGTTCAGCTGGAATGCTACGGCAAGTTCCACACTCGGTAAAGAAAAATCGCGTGGAAATAGGACCACCAGTTACTGCCGCATTCTTCAAGCATGTTTTTTTTTGGGCTACTATTGGAACCGTACGGACCAGCTTTAGTTGATGCAGAATTGCGGAGGATATAAATCTCTCTGTGATTAGGTTTTTATGATAGCTCGTGCTTCCATTGCAATTTTTTTTTTGAAAACCATTACAAATGCTCAGCTTAGCTGTTGCACGAACGATGTTGGTGGATCCGCGATAAAGCTTTGTGAGTTCCGTGCAGCTGTGACATCCTTTTCTTTGTCTCCTTCAATGTACCATTTTAGTGCAAGAAAGCAAAGATGATCTTTATATAAGATACAAACGGAGTAAATAATTTCCGTCCGATCGACTAATCAAAAGACTCGTGAAGCGAATACGAAAGAGGTAAATGAGTATCCGGTATTATTCGTGTCCGTCTCCGACTCCGAGGATGGCAGCAGTTCAATTGCTGCGTTTTAACCGCTGTGGTCAAGCAGTCAGACTGGCTTGACAGAGATCTTCAGCCAGGTTTTGAGTTTTGGGATTTTTGAGTCGCGAGATGAATTTGGTTTGACCTGGGTCGTTCCTTGTATGCACATGGGTATATTGTTTGGTTTTAGGTCTAGGATTGGTGATTTGGTTGCATATATTTTGCATGATGCATTGTATGGATTAATTATGTCATTTGATGGGTTTGGTAAGTTTTGGTGCACCCTTCCTTTGAAGAAAAAAAGATCAGAATTTTGGCATCGTGGAGGAGGTGTATGTAAAGTTTCAAGTCATTTCGATCAACTGATCAAAAGTTACATGGATTTTCGTTTTTAAAATAACGCTGAAATTATTGTTCATTCCTGATATCACTATAGCAGCATCTAATTAGCACTGTAGCAGCGGTCTGCCTGGGGTTACTATAGCTTTGCCTGATTTTACTATTTATAGCGGTCTAAGCGCCATTGAAATAGCAATATGATCGGCCTGGAGGTCAGACCGCCCCTTCATGGAGGTCAGATCGTCATGTATATACAGGTCAAACTGTTGAGGGTTTTCAAAGTACATTTTGCTCTGTTTTGATTAGATATTCCCTTGTGATTGTTTATGTCTGATCTTCATAACTACTGGAGTAAAGAGTTTTATTTCCGCTCAAAAAAAGATCTTGAAAAGTCTCGGAATGAATTTGGGCTTCTAATCACCTCCCTCTAGTCGCCATACTTGATCCTACACTAAAATACAAGATGATGAAACGACAAAAGTTCCACCAGAGAATAAAGGCACCATTCTTTTTTATTTTCCAGTTAGCTTTTGGCTTTAAGTTCTTTCAACAATTGCTATTCGTTAGACTAATAAGCTGTAACCAAAATCCAAGAGCCACAGTCCAAAAGAACAGGCCCAAAGCTGAAAATGTTGGTGTTGAACAGGTAACAATATCAAGCACACGCATAGACTGGTACAAATGTCACTGAATCATGTGTTCAATGTGTGTGCTTTTGGTAGAAACCAAAGCACGGAATCATGGTTGTTCTTATGCACCTCATGCTACTGTTTGCTATCATGAACCTCTAATCATTCCTTGCTAGATGCTAGAGATTATTTGTGCTTTCCACAGTATGTATATTTGCACTACTGAAAACTGAAATGGAACTACCTAGTGGTTCATTGCATGATGGTGGCTTGTGCTTCATAGAAGAGTGTGTTATCGGTACTTGTAGGCAACAAAATGTGCCTTCGAATGGTCCTGCTCAATGTTGTCATTGCTCTATGATCAAACATGTCCTGTTTGAACACTGAAGAAACTGTAGTAAGAAGTGTGTCTGTCCATGTTTACGTGTGAGAGAAAGAAGATCGTCCATGTTACATGTTGAGAGGTGCCATTCAGTTTGGTTCTGAGAAATGCTACCACATTGAACATATGAGTGCGGATTTGCATTAGTTAGCATGCTCCATCATTTGCTACTAGACCAATGCGATCACACACACCGTTCTATATCTTACAACTAATTCAATTGGTTTATTGCAGTGTGTAATAAGCATACTTATTTTCTCTAATGAGCTGTCTACTAGCATCTCACATAAGCACATACAAATACACATTAGACATGTGAGGCGGTAACCTCACCGCTACTACAGAGGAGGTCACTAAACGGAACCTTATCACTCAGACCAAACACTATCTTGAACCAATCATTCTATCCAAACAACCAAATAAAATCATATGTCATCCCACCCCACCAAACAAATATCAAACTTGTACCATACCATCCAGGATAATTTCATCCCATCCTATTCACCGTGATTCACCCAACTAACACACCCTAAATCGACACAATCATGCATGCTCGAGATGTTACAAACAGAAGGAATTTCCGAAGTGCAAAGTATACCCAGCCAAATACTTCCGAAGTGAAAACTAAAGGTGCAATAAGAGCGGTTACGGGCGGATATCGTCTATCTTATATTCTATTCTGTATTTTTTTCAGAATCACATATGGATAATATCGGATATCAATTTCTCTATTACGTATTTGTTCCATAAATCTTCAGACAATCGGTCGGACGAAAATTACCCGCTTCTTTTGCACCCCTACAGGACATTAAACAATAGGGTGCAATTAAAGCGAACATGAAGAGACTAATCGTCGAGATATTAAATAAAGAGCGCTTAATATTTCTCATTTGTTTAGATGTGGCATTCCAATTATATATTATCTTATTCCTAAATAAAGTCATAATAGACTTTCTCATAATATTTGACATATGGATATATACGAACGAATATAACTTATCTCATATTTTATTTTATATTTTTTCTCGAAGTCAGAATTAGATATAGTTAATTTCAAATACATATTTACTCCATGTGAAAACAACATGCACAGCACAGTGCAGTTTAACCCCGATGAATCGGGGAAACTACACCAGCCTAGCACGAGCGGTACTTGCCCACAAGCAGGCCTGGCGGCGCTGCTGCAGAGCACGGGCTGAATCTGACGCGCGGATGCCGAGGTGGGCTGATGGCCCACCACGGGCGCGTCCAGACAAACGCTTGGAGCCCCCGCCTCTCCACGAGGGCCCGCGCGTGGCGAAACCAAAGATCCCCAGAGTACGGCAGCCAGGCCCACCGCCCAGCCCGTGGGCCCCCTCCCCTGTAGGCAACACCGTCCTGCGCGCGATTTCCACCGTTAGTTCTTGGTGATGTGTCGGCCTACGCATAGGCATAGCAACCCTCCCCTTCCTCCCGTGGAGAAAATGGACGATGCCGCTCGCTGCCTGTGAGAAGGATGCACTGCACGGCCCCTTCTCCGTTAGAATGCTGCTCTACCTCGTAGATAAAACCTGCATACAAGTGCTATTGCCAGCCATCAGTTCAGGAAACGCTTGCACACGTCTTGAGGCTTGAGCATTGTTCATTGCTAATAAGCAACAGTGCAAAACATAGGACGCAACAAAAACAAATACGTAGATTTTAAAAACGAGATGCTAAGCCGGTTACCTTCACGCCCACCGGAGATCTAGGCTGCAGGATTCCAGCACGCACTTGTCGCTACACTCAAAACTTTTTTAAATAATTTTTAAAGTTGCTTTTCTAAACTGTTTTTAAGTCCAAAATTATATATACTATTTGGGTTGATGTTTTCACGGCGCGCTACGGGCTCGAGTGGCAAATGATGGAATAGAGAGAGAGAGAGGAGAAAATTGATCATTTGTCACTTTGAAGAGTGGGCTTCGCAAAATTGCCACTTTCAAAATTGGCTTCGCAAAAATGTCATGCAGTACATTTACCTCTTGATTACCATGCCATTTGAGCTATTTAACTCATTTAATATTTTTTTTTCTAATTTCAGGGGTGGAAAAGACCTTTCTACTCTTGTTTTTTGTGTTGAGCTGTGCACGAGAGATTGAGGTTTTCCCTTGTTTCCCCTGGTGTGTTACTGTTATGTACTCTAAAGGCTATACTTCATTGTTGGGCTATGTCAATACAGTCTGTGAGGAAACCCTTTATTCATAATATATATACTTGTTTCATGAATTCTATCCAAATTGTAAACTTCCCTAATATGCTGTCTTGCCATAATCCTTGTTATTTGTTATCCCAGTAGAGTTAGTTTCACATATATCGATGTTGTTTCTAGTTTTGCTTGTCTAATTTGAGTTTTTCTTTCTGCTTTTGCTATCGTTGCCATTTTCTGTCTTATGATTCTTGTGTATGAGTTAATATAGGCCTAACATAATATATCTGATGCAGGTTCGTGTATATGTTTCTGTTTTTGCTTGTAATACGCATTTGCCATTTCTACTTTTGGACATTTAGACTTATCTTGAATGTAGAAAAAAAACTGTACAAGAGGAAGACCGAAGACCATGGAATGTGGAGGGACATGCTAGGTGACTTCAGATTGCAGATTGCAAAATGTTGCGCAGGGGATCAGGAGCCATGAACCCTCAGAGGAAAGCGAAATGATCACGTCTTCCAACAGCGTACAGATTAGCGGGGGTAGTGCAAAACTTAGCAAGGATAGAAAGGTCTTTTTCAGCCTCTGAAATTAGAAAAAAATATTAAATGAGTTAAATGGCTCAAATGGCATGGTAATCAAGAGATAAATGTACTGCATGGTATTTTTGCGAAGCCAATTTTGAAAGTGGTAATTTTGCGAAGCCCATTCTTCAAAGTGGCAAATGATCAATTTTCGAGGGAGAGAGGGAGAGAGAAACTGTGAAGAAAGCGAAGGGGACGGTCATGGGCGTTAACGACAAACGAGCACAGCCAGATTCACGCCACGCTCCCTGCCCCCTCCCGAGTCCCCTCGCTTCGCACCGTTCGTTCACCTCCTCTTCACTCCAACGCCCCGCCCGCTTTATAAGCGCTCCACATCGCCACCATTTTCACGGACCATCGCTTAGCCTCCCTCCCCTTCCCCCCTCTCAAGGCCCCGCCTTCTTTCTTTGATCGATCCTTCATTCGTCCAGCGATCCATTCAATCCTAGGTAACGTCAGTTCCTTGTTTCCCTTAAGATGTTGCGGGTTGCTGTGCAACTCTGTGTGTGCGTTGTGGTTGTTTGTTGGTGTGCGTGATGAAAAGGTGGTGGAGCGTTCTCCACCCTGCGAATTTGGGTGTTCTCTGTTCGTGTGTCTGGCGAAATGTTTTGTCTTCGATGCGTCAAGAAATGCTGCGTTTCTAGAATTTTTTTATGCAGAAAATTTGCCCTGTGAGTGAGAAGTTGTTAGCTGTAGACAAGTCTGATGCCGGAGACGATGGCCGGCGGTGGCTGTGGATTTCTGACGGCACCCGCGAGGACACCGGCCATTTGGTTGTGGGGAAATTGCGGGGTCATGGCCGCGAGAAAGGAACGGCGGTCAGCGAGGAAGAAGGATGGATCTGCTAGGAATTTTTTGGGAGGAAGAAGGAGGCTAGGATCGTGGTTCTGAATCGCACACTGCGCATATAAATTCGCCTGAATCGAATAAATTGCAACAATTGATGTCTAGCCTCGACGCGAATTTGTTCTGGGTTTTCGCTACTTGTAAGGCTGTATCGAGCCTGTTTCTTGATCTTTGCGGTTAATGGGGTCTACGTGTTATTTCGCCTATTTGTTTTCCTTTTCCAACAATAAGGGTCGACCTTGGATCCTGTGCACGGTGCTTTCTTCTCGTATTGGCTTCTGACCAGCTTCGTTTCATCGTTGTTGTACTTAAATAATCGAAAAAATATCGGCTTTTCTTGCGTCGAGAAGCTCCCGTCTCCATTTTGTTGTGAAACTCTGCAATTCACATCTTCAGTGAAATTCTCCTGCAAGTGTTCAGGTGAGCTGCACTAGTTTGGAGTGTTATGGCTCACCAATTTGCTACCGTTTGTGCTGAGGGGAAAAAACTGAAGGTCCCATGTGGGGGGCTATGGCTGTTTAACGCTGTGATTGCTTCCAGTTGCTTTTCATCACTTTCTCGTGGAGTTCTTTGGGTTCTTACTTCTTACAGAGCTGGTATATCATTTTCATTTGCAAAGTTTTCTTATTCCACTTTGGTTTTGAGTTTAGAAGAAGAATACCGGTCACCAGATCCCAACTGGGCCTTAGATCTTGTGATTCACATGACTATGCCCTGAAAAGAAGGGAGAGTCTCTTTTTTATAGCTTTCTCGGTTGATGTGTACTTCGTTCCTTCGCTTTCCAAATCTTCGTGGTGTAGCATCAAGGGCCCCCTATCTTGTCCTTTATTCCGTGATCATTTGCGCTGATCCCTTCTAATTACTTCAATAAGGGCTGTGGGAAAAGGTTAGTTCCTTTTTTACTTGATGTGGGACTTTATCAGGGATTTGGCTAAAAAAACAGTTACTTCCCTCTCTCCAATCTAGTTTTTCCCTGTGTTTGCCTTAGTAAACCCTGAAGATGTTTCCAAGATTGCTTAGTTGTTGATGGCTGTGGTATTGCTGGCGTATTTCAGCTATGCAGTTCAGCAGTGTGTTCCCCCTAGAGGGTAAAGCATGTGTGAGTTCAATGAGGAGAGGTGGTGAGATCTCTGGGAGCGAGAGGGTGAGGATTGGGGACAGCAGCAGCATCAGGCAGGAGAGGGCCTTGAGGAGGATGTGTTTCGGTGCTAGGGGCGCCGCAAGCAGCGCGCAATGTGTGCTCACCTCAGATGCTGGCCCAGAGACTCTTGTAAGTTTCATCCCATCAAAACATAAAAGTGGTGATTTCTAACTGCCTTTTTGTAGTTCGATGCTATTAGTTGTCAGCATCTCTAACTTACGGATGCAAAAAAACTTGCAGGTTGTTCGAACCTCCTTCCGGAGGAATTATGCCGATCCAAATGAGGTTGCAGCTGTCATACTGGGTGGTGGCACCGGGACTCAGCTTTTCCCCCTGACAAGCACAAGGGCCACGCCTGCTGTAAGCTGGGACGTTCAACATCCAGTTCTATAGTTTTAACTTTCTAGGTTTATTTAGTTTCAAGTTGATGCATCTCAATTGCAGAAAGGGATAAAAAATCTCGTCATTTGCAGAAATGTTCAAGTTGATTTTCCAGCTTTAAGTTTGTTAAGTAGATAGGAATCAGAAACCTCTATTTATTTTCAGTTGTTGTCTGCACGTGGCAATTGATTTGATTAGGGACAGTTAAAATATAGCTCATTCAGTAGCAAGGTTTCTGCATTGTGTTGAAATTATTAGTGGCAGTGGCCCAGTGGTCTCTGTAGCCGGTCCTCAATCCCCATGATACCCTCCACTTTAACCGACATGATGTCAAGCTCAAGGCTATCAATGACTATCCATATAGCTCGTTCAGTCATCTTTAAATCACTAGCCTAAATCTTGTTTCTTTCCTTCTGTTGCATTACTTAGGTTCCTATTGGAGGATGTTACAGGCTTGTCGATATCCCCATGAGCAATTGCTTCAACAGTGGCATAAACAAGATATTCGTGATGACTCAATTCAACTCAGCTTCTCTTAATCGTCACATTCACCGCACGTACCTTGGTGGGGGAATCAACTTTACTGATGGATCTGTTGAGGTAATTTACCTGCACTTCTTGGTATATACTTTATTTTTCTTATGATTTCCATCTTGATAGCTTGGTCAAAATATTTTAACCGACTACAGCATACATCAACTGAGATTTTTTTCCAAACAAATAGGTATTGGCTGCAACGCAAATGCCTGGGGAGGCTGCTGGATGGTTCCAGGGTACAGCAGATGCCGTCAGAAAATTTATCTGGGTACTTGAGGTGAGAACTATTTAGAAGCACATGGCCCTTCTTGCAGCTCAGTACTTATCTATTTGGATCGCTAAAGTGATGCTTCTCATGTTGAATGTACCTGTTCAGGACTATTACAAGCATAAAGCTATAGAGCACATTTTAATCTTGTCGGGAGATCAGCTTTACCGTATGGATTACATGGAGCTCGTGCAGGTTTGTGATGGTCTGTTTCTCCCACTCTACTGTATGTTTTATTTTGAACTGGCTGACCTATGACATACATCATTTGCAGAAACATGTTGATGACAATGCTGACATTACTTTATCATGTGCCCCTGTTGGAGAGTGGTATACCCATTGTTTTACATCCCAAATTCCTAATTTTGCCAGTGTCTCTTCCTTCTCAGAAGTTGCGTCCTGATTTGCTTTTCTTTGTTTTGGAAGCCGAGCATCTGACTATGGACTAGTGAAGTTTGACAGTTCAGGACGTGTAATTCAATTTTCTGAGAAACCGAAGGGTGCCGACTTGGAAGCCATGGTTAGCTCTGACATGAACTCAGACTCAGATAAATATTTAAACTTTCCAGATACAATTTATCTAAAGTAAATTGCAGTATCTGAAATGTAAGCCCTTGATCATTGCAGAAAGTGGATACCAGCTTTCTCAATTTTGCCATAGATGACCCGACTAAATATCCCTACATTGCTTCGATGGGAGTTTATGTCTTCAAAAGAGATGTTCTTTTAAACCTTCTAAAGTAACAACCTTCTCTTGTGATAATATGGTTCTCCTGTAGCTCTGTATTCTAATAGCAGCATTCTTAGGTCAAGATATGCAGAACTACATGACTTTGGGTCTGAAATCCTCCCGAGAGCTTTACATGAACACAATGTACAGGTAAAATTTTAACCTTGTGCCCTATGTGATTCCCTTTGATTGTTTGGAAAATCATGCCCCATTTTCCAATATTGCATTAGTTCAATTTATATTGGAGAGGCGGCATTGGATCAAATGCAGTCTGTACAATTGAATTATGTCCTTCATGTGGCAAGAACTGGCCATTCATTTGATTCTATTGTTGTCAGGCGTATGTCTTCACTGACTACTGGGAGGACATTGGAACAATCAGATCGTTCTTTGATGCAAACATGGCCCTCTGCGAGCAGGTAACATATTTTTTTGGTTGTTTCCAAGTTTAATGCGCTCTAACTGTACCGAGTAATTGGACCCAAAACATCTGACAGATAATAAAGTTACATTCACTGTTCAATTAATATAATATATTCAATCTTCTCACATATTTCTCCATTGCAGCCTCCAAAGTTTGAGTTTTATGATCCAAAAACCCCCTTCTTCACTTCCCCTCGATACTTACCACCGACAAAGTCGGATAAGTGCAGGGTACGAGTCGCATGAAATGAACTTGCTATCTCAAAACTATGACATAAGCTATGCCTATCTGAGCTCTGGATTCATGTGCGCAGATTAAAGATGCAATCATTTCACATGGCTGCTTCTTGCGTGAATGCACCATTGAGCATTCTATTATTGGTGTTCGTTCACGCCTAAACTCTGGATGCGAGCTCAAGGTACGCTCTTTCACCCATGACTGAAATCATGCGCGTAATGAATGTCAAATCTGGTTTGAACAACCGGCGTTCTCGCAAATGATGTTTGCAGAATACCATGATGATGGGTGCGGATTTGTACGAAACTGAAGATGAAATTTCGAGGCTACTGTCAGAGGGCAAGGTCCCCATTGGTGTAGGGGAGAACACAAAGATAAGGTGAGAGCCTGACCTGAAGCTTGAAACTATATGTACTGTTGCGACTTCGACTTAGCTTGTATCCTGTTCCACATGCGATCTAAGCTCTCTGTCGATACATTGTAGCAACTGCATCATCGACATGAATGCAAGGGTAGGAAGGAACGTGGTTATCATAAACAGCGAGGTAATTAAGCTAGTGGAAGATACACAAATGTTTCGGAAGTTAGAACTCTTTTTATCACAAATTCTCAACACTGCTCTGTAACAATGCTATTTGGACTGTTTCTGATAGGGTGTCCAAGAAGCTGATCGGCCGGAGGAAGGATACTACATAAGGTCGGGAATCGTAGTAATCTTGAAGAACGCAACCATCCAGGACGGAACCGTCATATAGAGCGTGCCGTGGCTACAAGTTTTGCACCTGCACTAAAGTGCGTCTTCTCGTGAGGTTGGGATGCGCGACCTTGATTTCAGATGAGAGAAGAACCCGGGAAGACGGTTGTGCTGGATGATCGAGAAAGATGGCGTAGTCGTGGTGGCACTAGTCGTTCTTCCCTTGCTAAATGTTATCTAATAAGCTGCCCGAGTAAAGTAGCAGCATCTTTTGGGGATCATTGGTGCATCATGTAAATAAACTTTAGCCTGAAAAAAATGGATTTTTTCCCCATCACCTCCGTCTCTGCTGTCAGCTAGAGGCATGATCCATCGCGAAAATATATAATCACCGCTTTCATACACACAGGCACAAAAAGAAGGTACTTTTCATCAGTGTGTAAACCTACGGACGGCTACCATGCCATGATGCCAGGAGCTGCCTGCCAACCCCCGGGGGACCATGGGTTCCCTGGGATCCCCGATCCGCCGTGTTTTCGCAGTAGAGTCGGTCTCGCTCGCGATCAGTCGATGAACGCCGAGGCTTCTGCCGTGCGCTTCGGCGTTCATGGGCGGTAAAGCTCCGCACGTTCACCGCACCGCGCGCGCCGGGCGACGCGAGCCCGTCGCCCGTGGAGCTGTAGCGGACCGCGTTGCATGTGCCACACGCTTTGGGCGGCGTTCCCGTCGGCGGGCGGCAAAGCGAGTTGAGTTTGACGGGATGGGCGGGCAACGACGAGCCACCCTCCCACCGCAACGCAAGCCCGGCCGGCGCGGGGTCAACTCAGCCCCAAATATCGTAGATAGTGGCTCGCCCACGTTGTTCGCCCCAACCCAAGTGGCCGTCACTGCTCAAAAGGCTTATTTAGAATAATTTTTAGCTAAAAATTATTATAGTTGACTGAAAAGACACTGTAGTTGACGGTAACTTATTTGGCGCAATTAAATTTAAAAATTTTAAAAATAAAAAAATAGATTAGCCCGTCACAAAACCTAAGAACCCCTGAAAACCTAAACACAAAATGCAACCCTTAGCATCTATATTTTTTATATGTAGAACTCTAAACCGTGTTCAACTCAAACACGAATACAAAATCCTATCTCTTATTCAAATCAAAGAACCCGAAACCCTTCCAAACATGGATTTTAACCAAACTTTATCTCTTCCAAATTATGGACTCCCTCCACAACTCTTAACACATGACGAAGCCTCTAGGACAGCACCTCCTATATCTTCATCACACCTCATCAACTTCTGTGTCGAAGCCTCTAGAATCACACCACTGTAGCTTCTTCACGAATCACCACCTTTTGATTCCCACGTGCTCCAGCATTAGTCCAACCACTTCACGTGGCATCCTCGACCGTCTAAACCTTAAACCTCCATATCCTAGTCCTGATCCTCCTCGTCACCGATCATGATCATCTCCACGTCCATCTGCACATGAAAAGACCAAAGAAACGTTTTTTCGACATAAATTCTTCCCAACTTGACCGTCATCAGCACGCACACGTATAACCATTACTTCAACCAACCATCAACACCAACCAGGTCATTCACGACCACAAATCTCATCGCTATTCATAAATCAGTCTTAGATCACTCAATACGACCACTAGCTTAACGAGTACTCAAAAACAACAAATATTCATGAATTACCATCGCTCTACTCAAAACACTCAAGAATAACTATAGCACCCTCAAAAAAATATCTATCCCTAACCGATCTCTCTCTCCTGTGTGTATCTTCCCCAATCGAACCGATCTCGCGCTCTCTCCTCTTCCTCTGTGCGGCAAGCGACGCGTGGCGCACGACAGCGACACGTGATGGCCTGGTGCAGTGATGTAGCAACAGCGGCAGCGCTGGTCGGCGCAAGAGCAGGCGCGCGTGGCAAGGCGTCAGTGGTGGCGGCCGTGGCGGAGGAAGCAGTGGAGCAGGCCGGTGGACGCGGCGCGACGTAAGTGCCTGGCGGCGGCACCGGAGGCGAGCGGCGCAGGCCGGTGGGCGTGGCGCGGCGCAGGTGGCCGCAAAAAGTGGGGCACAGGCGGTAGCAGCGCTGATGGCAGGCGGCATCGATGATGGCGGCAGCACCGGCAGCGGCGTGGTGGTCGGCGCCACCAACGGCGGCAGTGGTGGAGAGCAGCGCGACGGGCGCTTATGGCAGCGGTTCAGCCGGCCTAGCCAAACGGGCGACGCAGCGCCCAGTGGCGGTGCGACGGCAGCCGATGGCGACGCGGTGCAGTCGGCGCCCGGTGTTGGCCAGCGGTGGTGGCGGGCCAGCCGGTGACCGTTTTCCCACATTCATAGTTCGGTTGGCCAGAGGCTAGGCCGAACTGGGTTTCGCCCGAGGATTTTGATTTTGATAACAAATCAATAGCAGAGCACCGGTTGTAAGTCAACTCCTATTTGCAGACGACAGCTTGTTATTTTTGAAGGCAACCGAAGTACTCGAGGGATATTCTGAAGCTTCTGGTCAAATGGTAATCTTCTCCAAATCCTCTATATTTTTTTTCAGCAAGGGATGCAAGCAGGAGACAAGGGAGTTTATTAAACAAAAAGTTCAAGATGCAACTGAGGCGCTAAATGAGCGTTATTTGGGTCTCCCTACAGAAGCAGGCCGATCAAAGGAAGTAATGTTCAATTACTTAAAAAGGATCGTGTATGGAACATTGAAGATAAGCCAAGATGTAAGTATTTGGTCGTTCTGAACGAGATCGACGAGCGAAGACGCCACTACCAGAATGTCGAGTTCATATTTTTCACTATTTAATAATTTCGTCTTTTTTCTATTTTTTTTGACTTTTTTTGAATTTTTTGTCGGTTCTTTTTTTCCGTATTCGTTTTAATTGTCCGTGATGGACTAATATGTTTTTTAAATTTAATTGTGTTAAATAAGCCACCGTAAGTTATAGTATTTTTCAGTCAGCTATAGTGCTTTTCAGTTCTAAGTCACTCAAAATAAACCCTTTTGAGCAGGAACGGTCGGGTCAAATTTAGACGCTCATAATTTAGCGAAGCTTGCTCGTACTCTAGATGTCAGTCGCCATGTTTGGCCCTCCTTGTATAATTGATGTACATGTAAGAACTTTGCAGAATGATTAAATCCCCGACTTCTCTCTCTCTCCTCTCTCTCTCTCTCAAGGAAAAAACAAGAAGCTATGTGGCTCGTCGCCGCCGCGCGTCAACGTCGAGGCCGAGCGCTGCAGCTGAGAGTCATCGTATTAGGGTGGACGTCATCCGGTATTACGTTCGGGATTTCAGTTTCTTCTTTCTGGGCCTTTTCCCTTGCCGGTAGGCCCAGGTGGCCCGAACGCATCCAATTCATTTGAGGTGGACCGAACTTGAGGTTCGCTTTACAGGAAAATGTTGGACATATCAAGAGTGAAAGGGCTCAGTTCGGTTGGCTAAGGCTGCCGACGTGCACTAGGTCCACTGCCGTTCAAACCTCGGTTACTATAGGACTTACTCCGCAACCTCCGTTTTAGCTTGGGCTGCTCATTTAGACTTGACTTATTAGCTTATTACTGTTTAAAACTTATTTTGTATTATAAGTAACAGATAGTTTTTTAGTATAATAAAATTTAAAAAATTAAAAATAGAAGAAAAAATAGGTTAGCATATCACAGACAATGCTAAAAATGTAAGAAAAAGGAAAAAACCTCAAAAATAGCAAAAGAAGTTAGAAAAAAAGATAAAATTTTAAAAAAGTAAACTAGAAGCCAAAAGCTAAAACCCAAATAAGCGAATAGAACACACACATCTGATGTGAATAGGTTGTACTTGCGTCCTCCGTTATAATTAAAAAACTAAGAAATGGCAAAAAAAAAAGGTTTGGCGATGTGGTAGCCGTTTTATGTCAGATTGAGTTACCGTTCATTTCGGATTTCAACTTGGGCTTCTAGCTTATTTTTTACTATTTATAAATTTTGTTTTTTCTAAATTTTTAGTTTTTTTGCCAGTTCTTTTTTCCCGTATTCGTTTGTATTGTCCGTGATAAGCTAATATATTTTCTATTTTTATTTTTTAAAATTTAATTACGCCAAATAAACCATCTTTATCTATAGTGATTTTATCCATAAGCCACAACTTTTCAGCCCAACCGAGCACAGCCAAACTCACTGCAACCAGGTACGACAGAACTGGCAGCAGGCTGCTCCTGCATACACAGATTGCAGTACTGCACTTCCTACCCCTAAGAAAAATATCGGCAAAAGGCTCCCTGGAATATAATTTCCAGAAGACTAGGAGCAATGCAGCTCTTCTATTGAATGGATTCAAGGTAAGGACTAAGGAGCGACATGCATTGTCATCTAGCATGATATCTAGAACTGCATATTTACACCAATATTGAATAAAAAAACTAACAATATGACTATATAATTACTAACGGATTTCCTGTCTCAAAATAAATTGCCTGCTTAGCTTCCTCCATCCTAGCGCTCCTCTGAAGTGAATTTGTTCCAAGCGTCCTGCAACATGGGTGCAACCGGTAAGCACATTTTGCTTAATTTACCGAGACAAAATTATCACAAACAATGAAGTATGCAAGAGGTAACAGCTGCACGTCCAGGGCTCCAGCCTAATTCATTAATCGTCTAGCTTCAGCAGCGTTCCAGAGGTTTACTTGCAACAATACAAAACGAACCACAGCTCCAATAAAGCAAAAGGTGCAGCATCAAGCTGATTCGCAATTGCCGCTGACAAATGTATAGTTACGCCTGGTGAACTCATGGCTTGTTTCCGGAACCCAGAACAGTTAGTTCATGTTGGTGTGATCAGGAGGAAAGGCTCAAGGTGACAAGGGGCACAATGACACACATGCCTAAAAACTAAAGGTGCGAAGGTATCGGTGCCTGACAGATTACCAGCCTAAAAACTAAAGGTGCGAAGGTATCGGTGCCTGACAGATTACCACGATGCATGACATAACCACATTAATACAATGCAAGACCATACCTCGAATTTTGTAAATCAACGACATAATTCTGTAGGCCAAATTTGATATATGCCACTCAGAAAGTTGCCACTTTAAAATATACCACTCAGTTTCCTGAAATTCGAAATTTGGCACTCCAGTTTCTTCCTCTTTTGACATATGTCATCATCACTCATTTTCTTTTCTATTTTCTGATTTTCCATATATTTCAAAAATGAATTGCCGGTTTTACCTCTTATCTATTCCTCTCATCCCTTCGTCCTCCTCCTCGTCGAAGCTCCTCCCACCTCCCCAGCGCCACCCCCTCTGAGCCCCCGAGCTCCTCCTCTACCCCGGCCCCCTCGGAGCCGGATCTAGCCGCCCCGAGCTCCTCCCTCCCCTCACCGATTCGACCACGGCTGCTCACGACCACAGCTGCACACAAACACGATCGTCGACGACCACAGCCGCATTCGACCATGGACATATTCAACCACGACCACAGTGAGGAAGGGAGCGGCGAAGAGGGGGCCAGCGAGGAGGGGAGAGGCGCGGCTGGGGAGGGCGGCTTGGGGAAGGGGGGGGGGTCGAGGAGGAGCTCTGGAGTGAAGAACGAAGGAATAATAGGAATAAACAAGTGGCAAAATCGGCAATTCATCTTTAGAGTATATAAAAAATAAGAGAATAGAAAAAAGGGATAAAAATAAGTGATAATGGCATATGTCAAAAGAGGAAGAAACTGAAGTGGCAAATTTCGAATCTCAGGAAACTGAGTGGCATATCTCGAAGTGGCAATTTTCTGAGTGGCATATATCAAATTTTGCCTAATTTTGTACCATGTCAATAGGATGTTCCCAGAGAATTGACAAAACAAATAATCAAAATTCGATGAACAGAGTACTTCTTAAAAGAATGCTTTGCACAAAATGCAACCAGAAATGGAAAATGAAAGACGCTGATTGGACCGGAGTTTCAAATAATCGTAATAAATATATGGACAGAGCAATACAGCACAAACCTTAAGAAGATCAAAAACCTTCTCACAAATGTATTTTTGTCTGATTGTAGCACCCCTTTGTTGTAATTTATCTGGATGGACACAAAGGGTTGCCTTCCTGTAGGATTTCTTCACAGCAGCAGCTGTAATGAGTTCTGTAAGTGGCACTGGCTGCCAACCACTGTCAGCTCCAAGAATCTGCCAGGAAAAAAGAAGCAAAATGATATTTTTATTTTTCATTCTTTTACCTGTTTTGCGGAAAAGATTTACAAATGCACGCATTATGGCTTACATATTGCAATGTGGACAACAGGGCTCGCAGATTTCCTTCCTTTCCATTTGACCACCTCTTGACCTCAGGATCTAGGAACTCAGCCATCCTCTGAAACATGAAAATAAATGCAAGATACATGAAGAAAATGTAGATACAGTGAAAAGAAGGTTCTGTTTGTGTTTACACGTCTTACATGTTTCTCTGCTTGCTCTCTTTGAGCCAGCAGGTCACGCATACTCTTCTCAGCAAGTGCATTTGTCTGAAAATTGGTAATGTGCATCATCATGAAAACTACTATGAAATACATAAAACAACAACTACTGTGAAATAGATAAAACTACAAAGTAAAATGAGAAAAAAAATCAGGTATACCACGCGCTCAGCTGTGCGTTGATGCCTCTCTAATCTTGCTTTATGCCTTAAAGCCGACTCAACCTCAACCACTGCTGTCAACAAATACCAAAGAGCAGAAAATGAGAAGGGCAGCTGTTGTTGATTCACCAATTCGTACATGCAAAACAACCTTTTATTTTGAGAAAATGCATGCAAAACTATTTAAGTCATTCTGTAAAAGAATGCGACACTAGAATTTCCATGCATTTTTCTCAGGGCAAAAAACAACCTTACATACGTCACAATAAAATATTTGTGGAAATAATAAGTACCTTTGCTACTGGAATCTGGGTTTCTTGCAAAGCTACTAGAAGTTGCCCTTTGAAACTGAGTGTCCTGTCGAATATCCTGCATCCAGAACCAGGATTTGAATCTAGTCAGCACTTTCTTTTAAAAAAAATAATTAGGTAGTAGTATTTGAAGTTCTTAAACTGTATCAATATACCATACCGACAAACATCACCTACCAGATTGGTGGACTTAAAACTCTCCTTGAAAGAGGATCTATATCGTTCCTTCCGCTCCTTTATATCTGCAGCAGCCTTCTCAGCCTTTGCCTTTTCAATTGCCCTCTCCCGAGCCTCTGCAGTTGCTCGCTCAACTGCTGCCCGTTCTGCTTTTATCCTAGCTTCTCTAGCAGCCCTCTCAGCGGTTGCATCAGCACTTGCTCTCTCTACTTTTTCTCGGGCCTCTGCAGAAGCTCGTTGCCGTGCTGCAGTAAGCCTTTCTAATGCCATTTTTTCCGCCCTTTCACGAACCTCAGCAAATGCCCTCTCGTGCGCTTCTCTTGTAGCTCTTTCAACAGCAAGTCTATCCTTTTCCCGTTCCCTTGCCCTCTCCTGCTCTTCTAAATTTTTTCTTTCCCTCTCTTCAGCATTTTCTTTTTCTTTCTCGAATCTCCTCTCCCTTTCTTTCGCTTCTTCCAGTCTTCGAGAAGCCTCTTTGTCCTTCTCTCTGTCCCTTTCTGCTTTTGTTATAGTCCCCCTCTCTTTGGTCCTCTGAACCCCAGGTGCCTCTTTTCTTGATACCTCAGGAGAAACTGGGATGGGACCTTCTGCATATCTAGGTAGACTGCCACTCTTCTCCAAATGAGATTGTTGACGCTTTAGCTCTGCCTTTGATATCCTTTCTCTAGAGTCTTTTCCTACCGTTTTGTTTACCCTGTTTTTCTCTTCTTCAAATGTCGTAGATCTTTCTGTTGGTAATTCTCTTTCTGCTTCTTTGCTAACCTCTTCGATCTTCTCAACACTAGGAACACTTTTGTTAGTTGTCTGAGAAGCAGCAGATCCAGCATTTTGTGGCAAGTGTTGCATGCCAGTGCACATTTCTGAACAGGAAGCTGGCTCATCTTTGCTTATTCTGGTGGGACAATCATTAGCAGTTTTGATGGTAACTTCATCCCCAAAACGTATTACACTGCCCATTTCATCATCGGTTATATTACCCTGTGCATCTACATCACTTTGAACTTTGTTGGTATCGGTTTCAGATGCCGTTTGGCCCTCCTGGTTACCATGAGCTGATCCTTCTTTAGTACCTGTCTTCTCACTATTTTCTGAAGGGGTTTTTTCTGCTTCTTTGCCTTTACAATCAGAGACGAGCCCATCAGTCCCTTCTTCTGTTCTACTTTCCACTTCACTAGGCCCTAATGAACCTTGAATTTCTTGAGCTAGGTCTCTTTTAATCAATTTGCTGGCTACCTCAAATACGTTCTGCATGTTTGATTCTTCATGGTCTTCCAAATTATTGTTTCGTGAAGTAATATCACTCTCCTCTTCAGGACACACAGCATCCTGATCCGGAACTGTCTCTTCAGAATGTGCACATGGACCAACTTCCTCTTCAGTTCCAACTTTCTCTACTTCAGATATTAGTGCTTTGGAGGGTACTTCGATTATCTTATCATTTTCATTATGCATGAATGATTCATCGATAAAACTGAACTTTTCCCTTCCATAAGTTTCAGCTTCTGACTCAGCTCTTGGCAAAGCTTGACTTGCATAAGATCCTTTAAGTTCTGGCTCAGTTGTACTCAGTCCCCTTGGGAAAGCTTGATTTACATCAGATCCTTCAAGTTCTTCTAAAATCAATGATTTAATTTGACTTGACTGGGAATTATCAACATTAGCAACATCTGGAGGTTCTTGTAATTTTTTACTACTGCCTGAAGTGCATTGCATCTCATCATAACATGCTGCCTCAAGTCCCACTTTCCTGTTTTTGGGCTCCTGTGATGTTCCTGCTACTGGACTTAGCCTCATACTGCTGTTACCAAGATCTATAAGATCATTGGCATGGTTTCCAGATGAGCAAACCTCCGAGAATGAACTACACATATCCTTGATGAAGTCCGGCTTTGAAGAGATCTCATTCATATAAAGAAGTTCAACACTCTCAACATCATCATGGCTTTCTTTAGAATTTCCCAGAGTCATAGGTCCCTCAAAATGAGAGTGGTGAAATTCTTTGTGTGCCACATTTTCTGTAGAAGCTTCCTGAATTATCGACACCCCACTTTTCTCCATTGAACCTGTATTCTCTTCTCTCAGATTTACATGTTTCACTCCCACATCCTTGCTGTCATTAACCTCCCACAGTTTTTCATACCTTTCCAAGTCAGAGTCTGCTGCGGAAACTTCAGTTCTGCCTTTTTGATCCTTGCTGAGCTTGGTGACATGATTTGTTCTGAAACAGTTAACTTCCTTTCCTGTGGCTGTATCAGTTTTGCATTTCTGATCATCTCCAGTCAGCTCGTAAAATTCATCACCTGATCTCCAGTTGCTTAATTTCTCTAGTTTACTGGAAGTTTGACAGGGCTCAGTGCAGCATTGCATCATTTGCTGAGGATTACCCAATGGCAGTACCCTTTTTCCACTGTCATCACAATGATCTAATCTGGCTGCACTAACTTTTTGGTGCTTGTCCAACAAAGAATCCTCAGAGTTCTTTTCTTCTTTTGCTGGCTTTTCTACTGACAGCTTTTCTTCGAACGTATCTACCTCTACAGGAGCCTTGATTTCTGTAGATCTTGTGCTTCTATGATGACTTGGCTTCTTCCGAAGTTTAAAACTGTCACCTTTTCTCTCCAATAGTTCTTTTGCAGCTCTTAACCTTGCCTCAGCGTATTCCATTGCCTCCTTCATAGCGGCTGCAGCAGAACTGGGATTGGCCTCGGTATCAGCTCTCCTTTCAGCCTGAGGCATGTTAGTACTTAAAGTGGTACGAACAGAAGAAGTTGGAGTGCAACTGTGATTTACAAGATGGACATCTCCTTTTGCTGCACTATCTCCCTTGTGAAGTTTAGGTTGCTGCCTCAAAGGTGGTGGTGGTACTTCTGGTTGTGTTTGCACATTAACATCAGATACCCTCAGAAATGGATAATCAGTAGGCGTTCCGTTACTGGGTGTTGAATGACTATCAGAGTTCTGGTTATTTTCATTTACAGAAACATTTTCAGAACGAGGTGGACTTGCTAGAATATGCTGCTTCTGATCAACAATGAAGTCACTCTCAGGACTCCTCACATTGGCACTAGCAGAGATTGGGGGGGACTTCTTCCCATTGTCTCCATTAGCCATTGTACCATTATCCACCCTTGAAACATGATTAGTTGCTGGGACATGAGAAAAATTGCAAGAACCAACCACATAATCCATCAAAGAGTCAACTGTGCAAGTAGTCATCTGAACTCGATCATCAGGTCTCCCCTGGGTAGTCTTGTTATATGACATGACGAACTGCTGACTCTCCGGAGGGAAGGAGATCGAAGAAGACTGATGCTCTTTGAAGTGTTGAGGAAGTATAGATGGCCCAGCATCCAGTTGGCTGGATTCGTTTTTGATCGATGATCTGTCAAATATGAAAACGGTGATGGTTAATTACATGATGAATACGAATTATGCACTCACTTTAATTGTCAAAGCAAGTTCCAGAGGAACACAATCATGGCATACCAAAAATGCTAAGTCATAACAAAAGAGAATGCTAAAAAAGTGGAACACGGCATCCTAGTCAAGGGACTACAAGTGCATGTAATGAATGTATGGGAATAAGTGGACTTTCTAATGCATATTCCTTTTATGGCATGCTATGAAAGAAAGAAACTATATAAAAATAAATAACAGAAACTTTTAACATAAATAGAATAAAACAATTGGTTTCTACATCAAGAAACTATCTATTTTCATACAAATTTGGCACCACTTGGCAGTCTTTGGAAAAATGCTTGAACATTTCTAAATATCTGACTATGTGAGAAGGCTGCCATCAATGGACAATCGATACACGAGAGATTCAGAAGGTGTCCATAACATTGTAAAATATATGCTTGCTTGAAGAGGGTAGTTTAGAGTGCTTTTATTATGTGGATTCATATAAACATATATTATGTGTACGCTAAATTTGATAAAAGATGTGCATCACAAGCATATAACCCGTACATATTAACACGATTGGTCTAATTTATTTCCAAATCTTGCAGATTCAATATACAGATGGTATGATCCTTCTTTGAATTTCTGTTGGAATCACAAGAAAATGCATATTATGTTCCTCGAGATGCACCTCACAAGCAAATGCATGCATAGGTTGATTGTATTTGTAGCCAGTAAGTATCACGAACAGTCGAACACAACAACTATAGCATACCAATGTCACTCACTAGCTTCATCAGCATCCTATCAAGATTAATGATACAGCACATAGTCCACCGACTTCAATATGCAGAGCTCCAGTTGTAGTAAATTTGTTCCATATTACGACAATATATTCGACTTATGCAATAATTGCACATGCAACAAGATACCTATATGTCATAAGCTACTCTAGTCTTACACCATAGTGCCACCTCAGTTAGCTAAGGACACGGCTTCCCTGGTCCTCTCCAATGTGATCACCCCCAATGTTTCCTATCATGTGACACTGTTGTGGCTACAGGTCAAACAATAAACAAGGAGACTAGCAAAAGAAAAGGAGAGCCAACACAGATATTGTATATGAAAAGTGGGTGGGTGAGAATGAGAGGATCCTCCCCTCCTGTCCCTCTTAGGGGTTTATATATATGAGTGGGGTATGATGGGAAATTCGCTGGCGGGCAGAGCAAGTCTTTGCCGCGTCGCTGAGGCGAGCGGAGGCCGGAGCCAGGACCTCCACACTTGCTGTCGAGGGAGTATTGTTGTGGGGGTGGCCCAACCCCCCGTGAACGGTAGGAATTTTCCATTCTACTCCACTCATGTATATAAACCTCTAAGAGGGGTAGGAGGAGGGGATCCTCTCATTCCCACTCACCCACTTTTCACATACAATCTCTGTGTTGGCTCTCCTCTTCTTCTGTTAGTCTCCTTATTTACTGTTTGGCCTGTAGCCACAACAGACACATTTCTGCTAGTTGAGATTTTAGAGGTGGCCCCACCACACGTTCTTCCCACAAAACCAAAAAAGGCCTTTATGTTCAGTCCTCTGCCTCCCAAATAATGCTTCTCTTCATCCCATCTGTTGACATTGATGAGATCTAAAAAAAGGTAAAGGATAGGAAAAGACACTCTCCTTGCCAAATTCAGGGGGAGATCAGCCCAATCCCATCTCCTATCTCACCTGGTGGTCATTCTGCTTGCCGCTCCCACCAGCAGTGTCCGTTGTTAATGTAGCAGTGAAGCTTGTAATGCCTCTGGCCTCACCAACTTCTTGCATCTAGCTTGTTGGTCAGCAAGATCGCAGCACACTCATCATTAACACTTCTTGCAGTGTGAAACATCAGCCACCCATACCCACCTGCGGTGTTTGCCACCGCATCAGGCAACCGACCTGGCCAATTTGTTCCGCTACCACATCCTCTTCAGCTATATTGCTGAGCTTAAGTGGTTCCTATTTTGGCGTGGCAGCGGCTCCTTCCAGGGGAAGCAGCAGGGACTCCTGGCTCCTAGCTGCAGACAATCATTGGCAGCTCTTTTGCAAAATAACGGGAAAGGGCAGCCCTTTTTTGGCGCTAGAAGGTATGGTGCGACCACTGCTTCCCACATTAAGTCATAAAATTCAAGAAAAAAAATAGGGAAATATTCAAAAACAAAGAAAAAAGGTGAATAAATAATAAATTTAGTAGAAAAGTACTTTATCGGATTCGAACCGATGACTCACTTATGCCATGGTGAGCGGAACAGGGAAACTGCAAACATGAGCTGAAACAACAAATCAAGAAATGCCAAATACTGGTAGACCAACTGACCAACCATAGAAGCACATCCAACATAGCATATGGATATACACATATTCAACATTCCTCATCTGACGATACCTTGCAGGCTTGCACCATCTTGAGCCTACGTGGTTGTGAAATTCCATAACTAAGAGGTTGGCTATCACCGATCTGAAGCATGCAATTGCACTAAGAAGCAACTCCGGTTATCTGTACAAGTTTGCTCCTCCAGAACCCTTCCAAGTTCCAACCCTATCAATGTCATCATCGGCAACCACACAACATTCTCTTTCAACTCATCAAACTCTTCTTCACAATCCAGCCTTTTTATACAAGTAAACAGATAATGCTAGTAAATTTCCCAGACCATATGAGAATCACCACTGGGAGACTATTACCTAATATCACCACTAACACAGATGTCTTAATTCCAACGTAATGTATGTACATGAAAGCATTAAAAGCTTGTGAACAGCAAATTCTTAGCAAAGAGATCCAGAATACCCTAGAAGCACAAAAGGCAAATACACCGATCTCTAATGCCACCATTTCTAAATAAAGCTGGGTGAATCCTTTGGTCTAATGCCACCATGTCACGCCAACCCTGAAACCACGTAGAAAAGGCGCTACATTCTCCACAAAGAAGCCAATCAAGAATTCCAGAATAATTCGAGAAATTCTTAATGCTCCATAGGTAGCTTCTCCAACCCCTAAAGCTCGGAATGATGAAGAAAGTTAACAGTATTACCTAAAAAAAGAGCCACCTTTATGAGTAGATAGGATGCAAGGCCAAAAAAAAAGGTTCAGATATCGTCCCACTATCAGACTAAACCATGTCACAGTTACATTTCCAAATAGAGAAAGGGAATAGGAAATCCCACTAATCTCTATCTTTCAAATCCTATGTCCAAAACGAAAGCCTTTTGACACAGAGGCGAAAGCCACAGCTCACCCAAATGTGAAATGGACGAGCTTCACGCATCGCAAAAACACCCCGGGAAAACAACTGAAGGTTAGCAAGCAAGGGAAGGGAAAAGACACAAACCTCGAGCTCCCGCTCGACGAGGCGATCTCCTCCGCCCCCCTCTCGCCCTCAGCCTCCGCGTCACCGAACAGCTCCTCGTACGGCACCGCGAAGTCCCCGAAGTCGAACCGCCCAAAGATCTCCCCGTAGTGCCCCACGCCGCAGCCGAAGAAGCCGTCGTCGCCCCCGACGGAGGCCACCAGCGGCAGGTCGAGGAACGGGATGGAGCACGTCGTGGCAACGCCGCCGAGCACCTCCGCGTAGTCCACGGGAGCCCCTCTGAACGGCGCTGCGAAGCGAGGCGGCCCGCCGAACACGTCCCCGTAGGCCGCCCGCGCGGCCGCCGCTCCGCCGCTACCACCCCCAGCCACACCCGCAGCCGCCGCCTTCCGGTGGTGCCTCCGCTCCCACCGCGGCGCGTCCATGGCAGCCGCCACGCGCTAGGGTTTCACTGCCACCACCCTCTCACGCTCTCCCCTGACGGTCCGGAGAGGAGCGTACTAGGGGTTTGGGTTTGGGGAGGAGGGGAGGCGACGAGACGAGACGTGGTGCGGAGGTGGGGGAGGGAGTGGGAGCCGGAGGCAGCGAACAGGCAGGCAGGCACAGGCTTTGCTTGGTAGCTTTTTGCGGTGTTTCGGGTGGTTGTTTTTGGTACTAAAATACGGCGATGGGACGCGGTGGGGCCGCGGAATTAGTGGGGCGTGGGCCGTGCGCGGGCAAAAGCAACCGCCGCGGAAGAGGAAGAGGAAGAGGAAAGGAAAGGAGACGACGAATGGGGAGCGACCGAGCGAGGGCGAATGAGATGCGATGTCGGCGCTTCCTGCCTGCCAGCCAGCTTGCGGGCGGCTGTTGCGTCCCCCTGCCGCTTGGCGTTCCCACCGTCCTCCTCCTTCCACCACGGTTTCTTTCACCGCGCCGCCCGGACTGCTCCTTTCCGTCCGCCCGCCCGCCCGCCCAAACCGCGCCGTGGTTCTGCCGTCGTGGGATCAAATGACCGTGGCAGGCTTCCCGGTTCTACCTTATAGGCTGGGTTCTTGGTTTACAGGCCTTAGCCTTTTAACGTGTAATACAATTAACTTGTAGACCCCGTTTTAAGAAAATACCTCGTTTGAAAGTTGGGTACTATAGCAAAAGCCAAAAGCCGCTAACTTTAGTCGAAAAGAACAAACCCATATACCTTTGTTTTCTATTGTAACTGGTTTTTAAACGGAATATTGTTATTTTTACATAGAGTCACAGCACAAAAGAATATAACTATAGATGGTTTGGGTTGAGTTGGATTTACGTAAAAAGTGGTTTGGGTTGGGTGGGATTGTGAAAAATCTTTTGTGGGTTAGGTTAGGGCGGGAAGTTGGCTTTGTCTTATATGGGTTGGGTTTAAACCCATTAGCATACCCGTTATGGCCCTGTTGGAATGTATTAATTGGTATTATCGTACAAATATACTATATTTGTTCTTTTTTACTTGACGTTTTTAATTTTTTACGATTTTCAATATGCGACTTTGATCTGCTATTTGTATAACTTTACATTAAGATATACTAATAAAATTATAATATTATAAAAATATTTTTAACAATAAATCTGATTATATAATTTTTATATAGCGGTTAAACTTTGAAGTGTTTGACGGTATAAATTTTATGAAATTAAGTAAAAAAGAACGAGAAGAGTAGTATAGATGGCCCGAAAAAAAGTAATGGTATAGACCAATAATCTCGACGATTGTTGTGATTGACTGGATGGCTCGAATTGTAGCCAATTCACTTTCGGTTTTCCAAAGGAGCGGTGTAGTTATCTATGCCAAAGATATATATCGACTTCATGTGAATTGTCTCGCTTCCTTCGTATGCTTTTCTTCGCTACTCCTTCCATTTAACAGTACATATCCATTTTCTTGGGAATCGTCGCTTCACCATGCAAGTCCATTGAAAAAAAAAGAGTGTATGTACTTTGTAATATCTTCAATCCATATCCCTACTTTAATCATACTCCATCTGTCCTGTTTTTAATTAACGTTTTTTATTTTTTACGGTCATTAATACCATTCACATCATTAATCGCATTGGCAGAGAACGGGAAAACTGCACTATTATTTCTATGCTAAGGCGGGTTTGGACCTAGGCCCCATTTGAAATGTGAGATTTTTTTTATGTTCCTACAGAAAATGAGCTGATTTGGCACTGATCAACTCGGCTTCGGCTTCTGGCTTATTTTTCACTATTCATAAGTTTCGTCTTTTTCTGAACTTTTGACTTTTTGTTGAGCTTTTTTGCCGGTTCTTTTTTTCCCGTATTTGTTTGTATTATACGTAATGGGCTAATATATTTTTTATATTTTTAAATTTTTTTAAATTTAATTATGCTAAATAAGCCTCTGTCAGGTACAGTGCTTTTTTCAGCCAGTTACAGTGTTTTCAGCCATAAACCATGAGCTTTTCAGCCGAACCGATCACCACCTTATTTGAAAATCATGCATTTGAAACAATCTTTTATATCGCGGAACCAGGGAGTAACAGCTATGTATTCCGTTGGAAATGATGTTGTTTATTAGCGGTTCGGAGAGGCGTCCTATTGGTCAACTATTAGTCGTTGCGAAGCATTATTAAGCATAATCGTCCTGATTTCACATCGCAGTCTTTCCATTCGCCGAACGTTACGCCTAAGACTGCTGGGACCAGCCAAATCAGAGCTGCATGCTTCGACACGTTGCCGGTACGGCGTTGCCATCCTTGTCAGAGACAGGTAATACAGATACGGTTGCAAATACCATCAGTCGACCATGTACTAGCACTCCACATGATGCTCGCATGGCATGCTGCTCTCCATATACTTATTTCCTCTGCCGCGCACTTCAATTATAACGGACGGCACCGTGTTCCGGACTTCGTGGTGAAACCGGTCCAGATCACAAGCACTGTTGTGTAAAATCTCGTCAGAATGATGGCTCAGATAGAGGGAACAAGGAAACATGGAGGTTTTGGTTTGGTGAGGAGGATCGGTCATCAGGTCATGGAGCTTAAATGAGATAGCAACCGCTCATGAGATATCCAGCGATTCTCCTGCAGCGCGATATGAATCAAGACGATCACACTTACGACTGATCCACCTTTTGCATTTCACGTGCTGGCCGGCATGTTGTCGTCTCCTCCTACGGCCGGCCCCTACGGCCGGCCGGCCGGCCAATCCGAGATGATCAGCTGTCGATGTCAATCTATTTTCATGGCTAACATATATCCGAACCGATCTGATAGTACCAACAAAAAAGGCAGCTGCATTGATGCTGCCGCTGTCCTAGGATGTACTGGGAACCGAACCGATTTTGCAAGTACTGTTGCGGTTTGGATCGTTCCATGCTGCTGCAAAGTCCGATCAGATCTCAGAAGGCCAAAGTAATCCGTACCTGCATCGTGCCGTGCTGTTCCATGGACGTACCCCTGTCCGTTCACTTGCACGCTAAACCTTCTACGAGTGACAGACGTCCAGCGAGAGGTCGAAAGAGCCAGGCAGAGCGTGTGAGAGGCAGAAAAAGTTGCACGCGCGTGCGTATACGTGTATGCGGTATGCAGACCTGCTCGTGTCTCCAGAAAAGCGTGGGCAAAAACAGTCCAGGCTTCAGGCATGGGCGGTCAAGTCGTCAATGGAAGCAACCTGGGCATGCATGCATGCAACATGTTGGATCTGGCAGGTGCACATCTCGCTATTATCCTCGATTACTTTTCGCTTTGCCTGAAATGAATCTGAATCGTCCATGGAGGACGAGGAACAACAATTAGCACTTTTGCATGACAAGGGGTTATGCCCCATGAGAAGCCAAACACGGCCAGTGGGCGATCTCATTGGGTGTTCCCTCGGCACAAATCATTGCCCTGGCCCCTCCCTTTCTTTCCGGTGTCCCTTCCCCCATCATTCCTGTTCCTCCAGGTCCAGGATAACAAAAACTAACCAACTCCTCAAGGCAAACAAAAGGCAGGGGCCGACCGAGCTCTGGTAACCTAGGATTCAGTTTAGGACATGCAATTTTTACCAATACAAAATCTAATGAAGTTTAGGGTATAACCTTTCTCCTAGCCTAAATAGTAGTGGTATCTAGCCATCCATGACCCAGGGTATGACGAAATCTTGGATATGCCACTGACAAAAAGGATGTCTTGTGCTGTGCTAACTACTACAATGTCTATATGTTAGTTAAACAGTTGGTGCCCATCTGATCCAAACCCTTTCTAATGGCCCCAAGCAATCACTATGGTATGTTCTTTTGTGCTACGACTTATGGCTATGGTTTATAATTTTTGGCTCTAGTATGAATACTCTTATGAACGAATCAAGAGCCGATAAGCCAATAAGCTATTTCTAAAAAAAACTATTTCGATAAACCGCTTCAAAATAACGGTGAATAAATCATCCTATTTGTTTGTTCGAGAAAACTATAAACTATGAACTGAAAAGAACAGAACCACGATATCCCCATAACGTTAACACCTCTGTTATGTTAGCATTCTCATATGTGTGCCATTGTGTGTGGTGTGGTTGCCAATTTGGGTCATCTAGGATTATAATATATCTATCTGTATACCATGAGCTCCAAGCCAATAATGTTATGTAGTACTGTGGTTGCTTGGGTCAGGATTTCACCAGCATTTTGGCTCCAGTTGGGGTTGGTCACCTAATTGTTTTGAGCTTCTTTTGGGTTAGTTTGGACGATGTGCCTACGCTGGGGTAGTCTAATTATTTGCATGATGGGTCTATTGGACCAACCATCTTCTCTCCAGGTAATAGATGAAATGGAGCCAGATCTTCCTGGCTCTTGGCATGTCTATGGTTTGTGGGGTTACAGAGCATTGTCTCTACAATGAAGTGGGCATCACTGTCTGATGAAGATCTATCGCCAGTTTTGTCTGCATATATATGTGAATGAAATCGCGCATATCTGTGCTCCGACATGACAGTTTAGGTCCGTCCATCAAACAACCGACCAAAAAATGACATGACATAGGTAAGTGGCACAAATACAATTAGGTACGTACGTAGTGTATCCAGTTACTATATACTGCTCTATGCTTTGCATAAACAGGTTTGAGGTTTGCACACATAAAATTTGATAAATTCTCACTTGGACAAAGTTGCATTTTCCCCTCTTTTTTCCCTGCCAGATCAATAAAACCAATAAAGCAGTATATATGCAAGAAATTCACTACTACAAAACAATCTATACTAGACGCCTCATCATAGACGGTTAACCAAAATCGTCAGTATTAAATACAATCACAGACAGTTTTAATATAAACCATCTGTGAAGAGAAATATCACAGACGGTTCATAGTGAAAACCGTCTGTGAAGTATCACAGATGGTTCGTGAAGTATCACAGACGGTTTTTACCAAGAACCGTTTGTGATATTGCCAAATATCACAGATGATTTTTTATTTAAACCGTCTATGATACTTTACAAACAGTTTGTATTAAAAATGTCTGTGTTAATGAAGTTATCACAGATGGTTTGTATTAAAAACCATATGTGATATTTTTTCACTTCGTAATCCTCCAAAATTTCATAATTTCTCGCCCGAGTCCGAGTAGAATTCCGTTTCGAGACACCTTTAGTAAAAAAAAGGCATAATTTTTGCATACGGTATCCATTTTCAACATTCTTATACTCGTTAGAAAGCTAACAACGAGCCTAATTAAAAAACTGACGGCACAAGCCGGTCACTCTCTAAGATCCCCCAAAATCAGTCATCTTTGGCCCTGAATTTGCGTTGTAAGTTTTTAGTTTCTATTTTTTCCCCTTTTTCTTGGTATTTCCTTTGAAATTTGGATTTCGCCTCAACTGCAAAGTTGTAGATCTCGTCAAAACATTTCGAACGAGTATATATAAGCCATATAAACTTTGTTATTTTATCTTTTAAGACTAGCTATTTATATTGCACCGATATATTGTCTTTGAATTGCGGTATATCGTCTGCCCATTATCACCGATGGCTTTTAATAAGAACCGTCTGTGATATCTCCCGTTATCATAGATGGTTTCTGTTAAGAACCGTCTGTAATGCCTCTATCACAAACGGTTTGTAATCCGAACCGTCTGTGATAATTCACCGCCATGTCACTGATCCGCGGCATCTCCTCCAGGATCCCGATCTCACCGTGAAACTTATATTTGCAGAATTGTAAATGTCCTCTTGTGTTATACTGTAATGGTGGATTCTAATCTTAATGAAAATGGAATGTGCTGTTGTTGCTGCTGTATTTGCTTGTTTTTAAAGGAGGGCATAGCTAATATTTTTTGAAGGCTAGCAAAAAAAACAGAAAAAGTTTAGGTATAGAATGAACTGTCAAAGACGGGTTTGTGGTATAAATCGTCTATGAAGGACTATCACAGATGACTCAAACCAAAAACTATCTGTTATACTCGCACATTACAAACGATTCGATGTACCAACTATCTGTGATGGAAAAGTATCACATAAGGTTCTATATACCAACCGTCTGTGATACTTGCCCATTATAGACGGTTGATAGTTAGAACCATATGTAATGTGTGAGTATCATAGATAGTTTTTGGTTCGAGGCATCTGTGATAGTATTCTTCACAGACGGTTCTAGTTACAAACCGTATGTGTTGTATTTATCACAGGCGGTTCATAAACCATCTGTGATAACCTCTAATTATCGCTGACATATAAATTTAGACAGTTCAGAAAATTGTTTGTGATAGTTTCAAACTGTTTGCAATGATCTTTTTGTAGTAGTGAAAGATAGATCTGGAAATCTTTAGCCCCGGGTTGATCTGCTGTCAGTTCTTGTATAATTAAACACGATCAAGCCGGTCCTACCTACACTGATTTGATCGAAAGTTTAAGATTCCTGACGCGCATTAAACCCTTGATAAATTTCATTGCTTTAAAGGAATCTATGCCTTACATACAAAGAATGCGGAAAGAGAGGGCAAATAGGAGATAAAGGGATCTCATCTGATCACGAAACTGTATTGGATGGACGCATACATCATCCCTCCTTTAATTTGCTCTTTGGAATGCACCAATCTTTGTTGCGATTCTGAAGTTTAAAATGTTGGATACATGTGCAATATTTTAATTTTAAATTTTACTAGGAGGCACAACAAAAGATTAATGATATAATTAACAGATCTAATAGCATGCAACTCACTGTACTTCAAAAAAACACAAAAAAAAAATTATAACAGAGTTAATTGATCACGTGAACGACACACAATTAGTCTTGATGGAGAAAAGGGAAGCAACACAGGCTTGACGCATTGCAGAACGTAGATAAAGCAGCGAAGCAAGCGGTTGCACAAATATGTGCTGTCCAGAAACTTTATTGCAACTTCATGCAAGTGTTCTCTGTGGCAATGATTCGGAGATACCGCTCACCTTTCTTCTCAGTGCACACAGAGGAGGAAGTGATGAGAACATCTCGATTGGACTGATTACACGAGTACGAGCTAAAAAGATTAATCAATAGGTGAATTCGTTTCTTGTTAAGTTACATATTAATTTAGGTGAAAATTAGTTGCTACTTATGCTAATATTTTAATTGTTCTTAGATTTGTGCAAGAAGATGAAAACACCAAAAGAAGGTTGCATGAATCATGCATGGATGCGGGTTGGCGTGATGACTAGAAGTTAACAACTTATACATGAGAAGATGCCTGGTCGTTTGCACAAGGCACAAGGGTGTAAAGAAATCAACAAAGGACACATGGGAATTAAGGACACGAGGAACTTTCCAATTTCATTGATTTTGCCTAGATGGAGGAGATCTCAGCCGACTCATCAAAATTCAAAGTAGGCTGCGTTCTGTTTTTAGAAAACATGTGAGACGTTGGCATGTATGTTTTTAGAAAACCAAGTCGGTTTATATTACGTATAGCAATCAGGTTCGACTACTATGGCCGACCCAACAGGGGAGTACACATGCGGGCACGCATGTGTGTTTAGTTAAAGTACTCCTCATGCCATATGTCACATATTTGAAGGAATGGTAATAACTCCACCTTATAAATTACCTTTCCTCCCCTTGGTTAGGCAATATGATGATAAACCATACATGTTTTGGAATTTCTAAAAGAAATAGGTATCAATTTATTGGCCAATTTTCAACCTAAAATGATGTAGTGTACCGTTTCCGTCTCTTTGTTCCACTCCCTTTGCAAGTATTGATCCACTATGTTCTTTATAAATGCTATGTCCTTTATAAAGGTCACAGTTCCACGGTGTGGTTAACGGAGATATAAAGTCACCTCTCTACACTGGACAACACCAGGGCATGAAGTCGAGGTACTGAAAAATGCTGCACAAGACAAAACCTAAGCAACTATAGTGCGCACGGGAGAGCACCACCACAAGGTCATGTCTAACACAAGGACCAAAACTGGCAAATACTATCACCAAAGATCTCTTACCCTCGAACGAAGAACACCAACTCGGTGCGTCGTTAAAGCCGACGCCGCTCGTGCGCAACCCCGACTGACTCTTCGCTCTATGGACCAATCGACGCTGACGGCAAGACCTCTTGTCAATAGGCCTCACATTGCTAGAGGTGGAACCGGGAAGAAGTTGCACACCACCGCCGCGAGCCGGAGGAGCGCAATCGACCGAATACCTGAGGAACAAGAGCACAGATCAAAAGTGGTTAAGGAAAAGAGGAAGGGGAAAATGCCTCCAAGAAGAAGAGTCCGAGTATAAGAGAAGAAGAGAGAGTAGGGGTGCAATCGGTTCGGATAGTTCGCGACCGACCGCCCGACCGAGTCAGTTCGGATGGTATTTCGGAAAAATAGTCGGTAACCGGATGGTTTTACCGAATATGGTATCGGAATCGGATAGTTATTGTCGGAATCGGATTCGGATTCGGGAGAGTAGTTTTTGTTGGATAGGAGAATATCTGGATATATATTCGGTAATATCCGATGCTAGTTATTCGGTAATATCCGAATTGGAAAATTATTTAAATTTTTATTTTGGGTTTTGATTTTCAGAAAATCCCAGAAATTAAAATAAAAGCTAGAAAATAGTAGAAAAATCTAAATAAATCCCAAAACATTCCCATAAATTCAGACAAATGTAAGGAATCTAAATAAAATAAGTTCAACTTGTTTTAGGCACAATTACTCAACTAAATTAATAACTTGCTCTCTAGGCTTTAATTAAAGGATTTGAGAAAAAGGAAATTAGTTTCTAGAGAAAAATCCAATTAAACCAATTAAATAAATAAGAAAGAAAGAAAACCAAAATTTTGGGATGCCACAGTAATACTCCTCAGGAAGTGGTTCCCGATGACTATTCTGTTCATTATTGTTGGTATGTATACAAGTTGCTCTCTGTACATAACTTTCAAATGCATGATATTTCTATATTATATTTAATTATTTATCCTAATATGCATGATCTATATTTAATTATTTAGGATATTTGTTTTTACGTGTTATCCGATGAAATATAGTTACCGTATCGAATCCGCTCCGTATTCGTTCTGTATTCGTGACCGATACTATCCGCATTCGTATTCGTATCCGGCACTATCCGTGTCCGACTCCGATTCCGAGAAAAAAATATGGTATAGGATACAGGATGAGCAATTACCGACCGTATCTGCTCCGATTGCACCCTAAAAGAGAGCATGCCGCCACTAACAACCGCCGCCAAATCCACTGGAGGCGAGAAGGTGGGGATCAAGCAGATCCCTATTTCCCTCACGCGCCCAGGAGAAATGGCCAAAGCCCATATGGTCCTCGCTTTTATCTCCCTTTTTTTCCGAAAAGCAAATTGGAAAATTCCTAAAAGGCCCTCGCTTCCAACAGTACGCATGTTCAGTTAAACTAAGCCAGATGGTGAACATTACTCTATTACTAAAAATTCTCTTTGCTAAATAAAGACCAGTGATTTAAGTAACATGCTAGCGCTGTAGTACTACCTGGTATAGAATATCAGAAGAATTATCCACTGGGCCTGGATTACAAATGAATTCTGCTGCTATCTTATTCCTGCTAATCTTCGGAGCTGGGTCCCAGTCAAAGTTGTAAAACAAATTGCAGGTCAGGTTTGTGGAGCCAGCCCACCACCCCTGATCATTCGAGGACCTACATGCTTGCAATATTCTAGCACTACTACCCGTGGTCGCCTGCTGCCCTGCTGACCTATGCAATTCTACTACCCTGGCATATTTGTTTAAGACTCGCTGGATAAAATATGACGATGATGTGTAAAGAAAGTAAAACGTCTTAATCTTGTTTATGTATGGACTACATTGCGTGCGTCCTGTTTGCATTATATTGAAGCGTTTGTGTTGGGCCAATCAACTGATTGATAGGAGCATGGCTCAAATTAATAATAGCTTGGTTGCATACGCATGCACGGCCTCGGCAGTTGACAACCCTTCTTCGTTTTTAATGGATTCCATTGGTAATGTCTAATGCTTCGCATGGCATATATATATAGCTTACGGATAGGTATTTACTTATATATATGACTTGATGGAATGCATTATCTGTAAAACTTGAGTACTATTCACCAAAAGGTCATACCTGAAGGTCCTCCGAGTTTTTCCTGGGAGTATCGCGCGCGTTGCATACTTCATCGGGGTAAAGTTCAAGGAGAAAACAACATGAGAAAAGTGCCATCAAGAATTGAACTTTTTTTTTTGGTGAGAGAGGACCATCAAGAATTGACCTGACCACATGCAGTAGCAACGCTAAGGAATTTGATGGGCAGCAGAAGCAACAAACAGACACTTGCTGGCAACCGTGCCCATTTACGTTGAGCAGCTGGACAGGGAGGGGGTGGAATCAGAACTAAAATGATCTGAATTCACTGTTTAATCATATATATAATTATATGTATAATTTTGACTCTGATTTACAATGAAGTAGGTGTGTATTTCTATTTTCAAAAACCTAAATTGAAACCTTAATTACGAACCTTACAATTTGATAAAAAAACCAACCAACAATCATAACATTCAAACCATAACTCATAAATTCAGTCCATTTGTTTAGAGAAATCAAAAGAATCAAGAAAAATTTAGCAATACCCTATGTCAATTCAAAACTTAATCTATGCCACTAAGTGCTCGGCGAGATGATCGATAGGTGATGACGATAAGGAGACGTGGCGACCGGTGGGTTGTAGCTTAGGCCTTCGGGTTCTGGCAACCGATGACTATGAGCCTACGACCAAGCGAGAGGGTGAATTTTGCTTTTGTGTGAGGTGAGGTGAATTTTGCTTTTGCGTGAGGTGAAATTTGCTTTTGTGTGAGGTGGTACTGAGGGAGGAAGGGAACCAGACGTGAGTGATTGGGGCAATACGATGCGTGTGCGATACGGCCTCTGCCTGCTATCTTTTCTTCGTAGAGTGGCTTGGCTAGCTGAGCATCTTAGGCTATACTTGTATCAGTTGGGCTGCACTTACTTATGCTAAGCTGCGTGTCTTAAGATTTGATTGGTATCATCTTGGACCTAGCCGCGGGAGCACCGAGTGGAGCAGCGGAAGCTAAAAGGCCGAGATCTTCAATCTTTAGGCTGAGCAGATGTTATTCGATTTGAGCTAGGTGTTTACAACTAAATTTATATGAGCTATACAATATAAAAACGAAATTAAATCGGGTGTCCCTTGCATGCCACGGGGCTCTTTGGATCCACCCGACAGGTAGCAGAAAATTCGACTCGTCAGGACCATTTTTCCGATCTCGCATGCTCCAGGTCCTTCACCGCAGATGCCATTTTCAGCGCCCAGCTGTTGCGTACCACGAGATGGCAATTGCGCGAAGGAGACAGCAGAGTCTGGGAGAAACGTGGTCTTGCTCTGGCTTGCAATTAATTTAGCATGTGCTAATTGGAGCAGAAATTTCTACCGGCATTAACATCTCACTCACGGAGTCGGTTGAGCGACATGAGGTACAGGTGTAGAGAGCACGAGATGGCGTTTTCTTGACCGTAATATATAGCCAATGGGCATCTGATCGAGGATGCAGAGGAAGAAGGTGCGTGCATGCTCTGTCTGCAGGACTGCGAGCTCACCTAGGCAGCTCCTTGCATGCTAGTTTAGCTATATGCATTTATCTAATTTTTCTCCTTTTAATTTCTCCCTGTAAAGATTTCTCTTCTGTGCACGAAATTTCGCACTATGTTGCAACACTCTGTTCTGCATCTCCACAATTTTTCTCGGAATTTTTCGCAGCGGTTTGATTCGTGAAAAAGAGCGAGAGAGCACCACGGAAGTAACCACGAGGAACCAGCATGGGCCGAATCTTTTGCGTGGCCTTATTTGGTATGAATCCTTTACGTTTCAGTAAACAGTACGAGAAACAAAATCAGTCAACGTTTCATGGGTGAAAAAAAATCAGGTTAGTTTCTCGCAAGAACCTTTTCTTGCACATAACGGAAGGATAATGTTACATTACATGGATGTAAAATTTAAATAGTACACACAGATGAAATCCAACATCAGTTCCTTTCCCTAGTAGCGGTTAAGCGATACTTGATGCTCCAGAAGCTACTGCCGATGTTGATTTCTGGGTGTACATCATGGAAGAATGAAGCAGGGCACAACCAAGGAGATGAATTCTGTACGCTTTCTTCAATCTTCAGCAGCAACTGAATATGGAGGATTCCACGCAATTAGGTTCATCAATTGTCACTTAACAGTGGAGTAGGTGATGAATTCCCTGGAAGTTAAGGTGAAAAGGTTGGTGGCGAACAGGGCTCCTGAAAACAAGGCGAACAGGGCTCTTGAAAACAAGAAACAACATACGAATGAAGATAGGATATATTGATATCAGATATCAGGAGTGATATTATAGGAAGCTACAGCAATAGGTGCAGAGTTAGACGCAACAATGGCAACTGTTGTGGCTACAGGCTAAACAGTAAAGAGGGGAACTAGTAGAAGAAAAGAAGAGCTAACACAGAGATCGTATGTAGAAAGTGGGTGAGTGAGAATGAGAGGATTCCCTTTTTCCTGCCCCTCTTAAGGGTTTAGATACATGAGTGGGGTAAGATGTGAATTTCCTATCCTACCCCTTAGTACTTGCAAAGGATGAGGGTATATTGGTATATTTCTTTATACTATTGGGTCTATTATATATGGGCCAGTTGCAAGGCCCAGTCACAGGGGGTTAGGCCACCCCCACGACAGCAATACTATAGTTAAGTCTACACCGCGGGCCCTATTCAACTTAGCAATTCAATCAGGATTATCAACATATACTGTATGTGATCTGGGCGCAAGAATCTGGTTCTATATGAACTCTGGCTCTGTAGTAAGCAATGGATCATGATATACTAACGCTACATTGTTCCTGTCTATGATTTTTCTTGTGCTCTTTAGTTGGACAATGCTTGGATTTATCCTTTTTCCCATGCAAATATTAGAAGTTCTCAAATATATTATTGTATTACTAAATACTAATAGATGAGTGAAATTCTAGGATATTCCTTCCGTGTGATGGATGAAATAACACGAATACACAATGTTTCAGCCCTGAGTCTTTGACAACAATTGTCGTGCGATTGTTGACCACGTTCGTCTCCCGCTGACAACAACTGACGATCAGGCGTTCTCTCTTTAACAATAACTGTCTCCCTGATCAGACGTGTTGATTCTGCAAGGCGTCTTCCCCGACGAATAATTGATATCTCTTCATTGGTATTTAAGGCTGGATGATGAAGACAATTCATATCTTATTCAATTCAGTGTAATTAGAGCTATTCTCACGTCTTGTTAAAGGCATTCTGTAATCAATTCATAGCAATAAAGAGTATCCCTATTGTTTCCCAAGAATTTTAGCTATTTTCCTCATATTATTTCGTAAGATCGGCGACTCGATCGTTGGCACAATGTGTCTAAATGGCATATTCAGATGGTAATGTCAGCTATACTTTCGAATTTCAATGCTAGGAGAGACCAAATAGAGGCATCCTATAACTGGCATACTTATATGCAAAGACAGTTCTGAAGCATATTTATGTGTAATTTAAAAATGCATACCGGGATCAGCTCCAGACAGTGATATATGAACCCATCCAACTGGCTTGGAAAGCTCCACAATTTTAATTTCTTAGAAACAAGAGCAAAATTATGGTGCGTTATTTAGATCAAGGCAACATTACCACTCTGTGAACTCAAGGTTTCCAAGGATTAGTTCAGTCTTCAGTGGACAACTTATTATAATGCAGAAGCATAGCAGAATAGATCAAGTCTCCTAAGAGAAAATGATGACACAATTACCTACTGCAATCCTATGTCATATCAGAATATACCTTAGCCCTTAAGTCGGTTAACCCAGATGTATAGACCATTTAACCACAGGCTGATATCAATTAGTACAAGACGAACAACAAGGCAAACTAAGCCAAATTGCTCCTAACACTGGCTTTTCAAAGCGTCATACTGTCACATGTGAATATGTGATCCAAAAGCAACAACCTTTGAGAAGTGCTCTCACCATCGAGAGCAGATCAGAACTTAGAATTCAGATGTATGAATATGTGTGCTCTCACTCAGCATCTCGCTGTGCTCCAACAGCCAATAAACATGTAAAATATAGGGCACGTAACAAGCCTCTGAACATTCTTGCAACAATTTCTCGTGGTGAAGAGAGTACCTTGAGATTGTGGAAGCCATCGCCGGCCCGAATGGAGATCTTGCTCGGCGTGTAGCTCTCGTCGAGCTTGAAATCCACGTAGAGCACAACAAGCTGCCGCGCAAAATATTTAATACCAGGGAAAAAAAGTTAGGCGCCATCCACGCGAGTCAAACAAGCCAACGGAAGCAGCAACTCCTGCTTACCTGCAGCTGCAGAACTGGATGTTCACCAAGTGCGGCTGCGCGCCGTCCGACCTAATCAAAATGCCAAACCCAAATCACCAACTACTCGGCTTCTGATTCCGATACATTTACACGAGAAGAGTGACGATTTCTTCGAGTGGTTGGTACTGACTGCCAGAAGGTGTCGTCGAGGTGGTCGTCGCGGAGGGAGGCAACGCCGTTGCCGGGCTTGCGGAAGCTGACGCTCCAGGCGGTTGTCTTCGCCCTATCCCACATGTCGGCGTGCACCGACAGCTCCGGGCTTCGCTTCAGTCGCCCCGCGGACGGCGCCGCGCCGGCTGCCGGGGTCGCGGCGGCCTCCTCTTCGCCCTCGGATTCCATCGGCAACAGTGCGGGGAAAGAAGTGGGAAATTGGAACTTGGGCGAGTGAGGTGTACGAAGGCTCCAAAAGAGAGAGATAAAATATAGCAAAGCGGCCCGGCCCAATTTAGCCCAGTTGTTTGTTCTGGAAAACTTAGCCCAGTTTTTCTTACTAGGCTTGGCCCACATTGTGCACAGCTGTGAGTAGGGGTCTATTTTGAGTTCCATTGTATTGGTTTTTTCGTTTCTCACTCAATGTGTCGAAATTCGAAAATACATACTAGTTTCTTTATGGAATTGAAATGGTGTATTTTTTTTTATCACGCTTATATCGAGTTATTTCATTCTCTTGAAAATCAATGTAACAGGGAGAATCAGCAATGAAGAAACATGTGGCATGCCAAACACCTATCAGGAATGTATGGATAATGACCACAAGTTGCCAAGAAGATTTGATGTGCCACACTAGCTTACACTATTTTTCGGCTTGCAACTACAGTACGATGCACCTTAAAGAAATACAATGGCGTCTTAGCCAACCTGAAAGTCATATCTAAAACTTGTCTAACTTTTAGTACGTATCTCACAAAAACATCAGGTGCCAATGCCACACACGTACGTACTCCTGCCACACAATAATTGTGGAATGTTTTTACCAGCTTCGCTTCGCTGTTTAAGGTTCGATACGATCGAGTCGCATGCATGCAGGTAACTAGTGGATGGATTCCCTGCAACTTTTCGCAAAATAGTTCTTGGCCGACAGAGCTAGCTAGAAGAATAAGGCTAGCTATATGTTGGTCGCCAATTCACCACCGATAGATCCCCTGTCCTGACCTGATGTCGTCGCTGTTGCCGTTAAGGAAATGATAACGATTCCATTTGTAGCCAATTTCAGAATCTGTGTAACTGCGGTTAGCATTTGGCTTCAATAATCCTGTGGGCTTGCATTATGTTCTTCACTGTGGCTGCCAGAATCTGACACCCTGGAGGAGAGTATGTAGAGCCCCAAGTTGCTTGATAATTTGATTTGAAAGGGAAACGCATCATTCTCTCGCAGGGGATCTTAGACTTCCACAGCCCTAGGGAGCACTGTATCTGTTGGGCTATAGCCGATAGCTTTGGTTATGGCTGATGGTTTTTGAATACGTTTTTTGATATGATAGTGAATGACGTATGCGGTTTTAGATTCAGAAAGTAATTTGGAGAATCTCCTTTAAGAAGTCTCCCCATTTGTTTTGATTTTTAAAGAAACTAAAAACCATATGCGACCTTGTTCTAATCGAGTGGTTTCAGTATTTGGCACAGTGCTCTCCAATATATATGTGAGAATATTGATTGTAGCATATATTATCTATCAATTAATTAGTATCATTTCCTTTCTACGGAACATGAAGTGACCGAGATTCCGAGATTATCGTTAAGTTGTTTCAGTCGAATAATGTCGATATCTTGCACTGAGGAGATACTTATTTGATATAACAAGACGTTAAGTAGTCAAATTTTCATTACGAAAGTCTAGTACAAGTTATGTATCGACGATCAAATTGTCGTTCTTATGAATAATAAGGTACTCTGAGTCTCACAGAAGAATGAAGAGAAAAAATAGGACGATCTTTATTACTATATCGGGATAATAGCTTGCTCTAATAAACGATTATACGGATGTATGCTACTTGCACTAATATGGTGTATGATCTCCGATCCCTTTGTTATCTTGATTTCTTGATCCGCTTTTTTCCCCTTGTTGTCTCCTTCAAGCAAGACATAAATAGTACCACGGAGCTGTTAGTTGCTTGCACAAATTGAAGTCTTGTCGATTTCATCTATCCGCCCAATTGAGCCGTTGTTGTCAATAGGAGAAGGTTGATCAATCAATGAATGAGAGTCTTAAGAGATAACTACAGGGGGTTATTGTCAGAGGCGTAGGGCCAAACGTGGAGCAGTTAAAGGGAATAGAAGCACATGTATTATGCTCCTTAACCGCACGTGGCATCACCCAATGGGAGGTCCGTATATCAGGTCATAGAGCTTCTAAGTAATGGTTGGTCGGGTAGGCAAACAATAATTTTCTGACCAGGGATACTCAAGACATATTATTCATAAGCCATTATAACATGATCTAAGGGCTTTATTACGCTTCACCTGAACTTTATGTGAAATTATGACTTTAGATTCTTCAATTCAAACCCTAGCCAGAATATATTTTCTAGTCGAGAGTTCATTTGACGGTAGTCAAGAAAGGTAAAGAAGTCATTTCACTTAAAGTTGAAGAGCCAATCGGAAGAGAGTGTGAGATCAAGGAGGCTGAATAGAGGGAGGAGTGAATAGGCAGATTTAAATTTTCTTTGGCCAAATCTAAGGTTTATATATAGAAGCGTAAATCAAAATGGTTTTTCTCAATTGAGGCCTAAATAAACTAATCTCGCTAAATGCACCAACAACCTAAGTCTATGTCAAAGGTTTGCAATCCTAAAGTGACAAGCAATCAATTTAATTTTATGAATATAAATTGCTTGAATGTAGATCGAGCATAAGAGAACAAACCACAATGACACAATTTTCTTTTACCGTGGTATTCGGAGACTTGCCGGTCTCCCATAATCCACGTTAAGGTAAGCTCAAATAAATTGGGCTGGCTCTACGAATTAAGTCAAACACCTTAATTCCACTAGTGGTATCTCTTTCCTACTTCAGGTAGGTGAGTTCCAACCTTCACAACACGCCGATCCTTCTCACAAGTTTCTTTGAGAAGATCACCGAGCACTACACCTCCAACGTCGTCTAAGAGTCGATAACCTCTAAGAGTAAGCAATCAAGTTTTTTACTTGACTTTCACCACGCACAATGAATGCATAAGTTTATGTGGATATAAAATTTACCTCTAGATGCAACACATGCAACTAAAGACCTCTCTCCTTGCTCACAAGATGCAAGACATGCACAATTGATAGGAGAAGCTCATACTAGTTCAAGAGAATGAAACAAAGTGCCAAAAGATTGTCTCCCAACCAGCCAAGGGAGTATTTATAGCCCATACCACAAAAACTAGCAGTTGGAGATGAAACTCAGGAAAAATCAGCATTTGCGGTACTACCACCACGGGATGGCCGGTACACCTACTGTTCAACGGCTATGTGGGGTTCATTAAATGCACAAAATATGCTCTTTGGAAAAAGTTACCGCCATGTAAAAAATCAAACCTACCACATTGCGGTACTATCGTAGGCAAAATTTAGCACAGACGATATTCGAAAAAAGGTCATAACTTTTGACTCCAATATCGGAATTGAGTGATCTTGGATTCTATGGAAAGTTTATTCAGAGAGCTACACACCCCATCTATTTGTATGATATCAAATACATTAGATAAATACATAAAGCACAAAAAATTTAAAGAGTCACTACCATGATCTAAGTCCAAAAACATAGCAATAAACAATTTTAGACCATGCTAATAGATAATGCATGATCTCCAACAATTTGCAAAACACATTTTGTAAACTTAGATCATACCATAAGAAGTAGGTACAAGGACTTCAAGCATTTGCAAAACACATTTGCAAAATGGATGTGACTATTGCACAGCCGACTATTTTTTTCCCTTCATCTTTAGTCACTGTTTTATACTGTAACTTCAGATGACTGAGAGTGTAACTTCAGGTGGGTGAAATTAGTACACTGCAAGTTTAGGTGACTGAGAGTACAACTTCAAATGACCGAGAGATAAAACAATTTCAGTCGACTATGCAATAGCAAAACCGTTGCAAAATATAGTCGCATTTTACAAGGATTAGATGCATGAGTCTCAGCTATTTGCAAAACACATTCATGAACAATAGTATTATACTATAAAGAGCTAGAGCAAGCAGGATTAATCTATCAACACATGATGAGATTCAAGCTACTAAACAAAACCCCTCTTAATAGTACGGTAAACATATACTAGCAATATGGTATTCTAACCAAATATCAAGATCGATAAAAGATTAGAAATATAACCTTAGCCCTAACTAGTTATACCTTTACTTTGAGCATTCTCTTGAAGCTTGGTGATGTACATCTTTACTTCAAATTCAGGTCATTATCTTGATATGCATCAACCCATAATACATACTTCAAGTGTCCTCTATCAACACATAACGTATCTTCTCTTGACTTGATGATCAACTCATGATCGTCTCCTTTTTAGCGTCTTGATGTTTATCAACACATGATGCATCCTTTTCTTGAATCTTAACTTGATGATGATTAACTCATGATGCCATCCAAAATCTTCATTATGATGGAACATAACCTATTCTTTCAACTCATGACGGACCACAAGAGTCTGAAGTATATATTTACCCAACCTGATCTCAACCTAAGACAAATAAGATGGCTTGACTTAATAAAGGGTTATGATGTTGGAATACATTATCATCCAAGAAAAGTAATGTAGTAGCTAATGCCTTGAGCAGGAAGAGCTACTGTAATAATCTGATGATTCAAGATAGTCGCCCTACGCTCCATGAAGAATTTCAGCGACTCAATCTGGAAGTAGTATTGGAAGGATTTCTAACCACTTTGAAGGTTCAACCAACTTTAGAGGACCAGATCAAGACAGCTCAAAAAAGAGGACAACTATATCAAGGAAATCAAAGATAATATGAAGAAAGGCAAAGCACCTGGATTTTCAGAAGATGAAGAAGGTATCCTTTGGTTTGGAAAAAGAATTCTTGTACCCGAGCAGAAAGAAATAAAGGAGTTAATTCTAAGGAAAACTCACGAATATGGATATTCAATTCATCCTGTAAGTACAAAGATGTACCAAGACCTCAAAGAAAGATATTGGTGGTCAAGTATGAAAAAGGAAATCGCTGAATATGTATATCTGTGTGATATTTGCTAGTGGGTTAAAGTTGAGCACCAGAGACCTGTAGGATTTTTGCAACCTTTGCAGATACCTGAGTGGAAATGGGAAGAAATTGGTATGGATTTTATAACTAGATTGTCGAGAACAAGGTTAGGGTATGATTCAATTTGGGTTATTATAGACCATCTGACAAAAGTCACACATTTCATTCCAATAAAGACCACTTACTCTAGAGATAGACTCACAGAGCTATATATGTGAAGAATCATGTGTTTGCATGGAGTTCCAAAGAAGATTGTGTCAAATTGAGGATCTCAATTCACTTCAAGATTTTGGCAGAAGCTGCATGGAATTTTGGGCACAAACCTAGATTTCAATACAACATATCATCCATAAACAGATGGTCAAACCAAAAGGGTAAATCAAATACTGGAAGCATGATGAAAGCTTGTGCCTTGGCAAATAAAACTAGTTGGGAACAAAGTTTGCCCTATACAGAATTCTCCTACAATAACAGTTATCAATCTAGCTTGCAAATGTCTCTGTTTGAAGCTTTGTATGGCAGAAAATGTAGGACACCATTGTATTGAAAAGAGGCTGGAGAATGGCAAGTGTTTAGACCAAATGTATTGAAGTAAGCAGAAGAGCAAGTTTGGTTGATTTGGGACAGATTGAAAATAGCACAAACAAGACAGAAAATGTATGCAGACAATCACCGTAGATTGTTAGAATTTATACCTGCTGATCACGTGTATCTAAAAGTTTCACTTCTCAAGGGGATGCAGCATTTCAAAGTTAGTGGGAAGCTTTCTCTTAGATTCGTTGGACCATTTCCTATCCTAGCTTGAAGAGAAGTTGCTTACCAGTTGAAGCTTCCACCACAATTGTCAGATGTGCACGACGTCTTTCATGTGTCCCACTTGAGAAAGTGTCTCAGAGTACTAGAAGAGCAGATGCCTCTAGATGAAGTAAAATTGAAAGAAGACCTAACTTATCTAGAGTATCCAATCAAAATTTTGGATGAAGAAGAACATCACATAAGAAGCAAGACCATCAATTTCTATAAAGTTCAATAGAGAAATCATTTCAGAATCAAAAGCAACTTGGAAGCGTGAGGAAGATCTAAGAGCAGAGCTCCCTAGTCTTTTCCCTAGTCTGTCCAAATTTCGGCGGCGAGATTCTAAGAGGGGTAGGTTTGTAACATCCCTAAAAATTTGCTTTCTTTAAAAATTAATTTCAAATTAATTATTTTAAAAGTATTTGGATTTTATTTGGATTATTTGTGTAATACTGGAAGAAAATATCAAAATCCCAATTCCAATCCAAAGTATAATAAAAAATTTTCCCAAAGGGTCACCCATCCTAGAATTACCATAAGCCAAACACACTTAACGTCAAAGTTCCAACAAAACTAGCCACCAGTTGGCCTTTTTATTTGTTGTGTGTTCTTTCCATCTTCTTTCCTTTTATTCTTTGGCCTGATCATTGTTCATCTTCTTCTACCTTGTGTCAGACCTAAGCTCAAATCTCCAATCAACAAATGCCTTTTTCCCTCTGCATCTTCACTTGGAAATCGCTCAATTTGTGCTAGCAATCAATTCATCAATCTTTCCCTTCCTTTCGCGTGTCCTTGAATACCAAAACACTCACAAGGTGCCATAAATCCCGTTGGTTTCCTTTTCTTTGCCAAAGCTATAAATCGGAGCACCATGACCGTGTCGCCTTTCCTTTCATCTAGCCAAAGTCTCCCTTCTTCCAGACAAGTCGCCGAGGCCACCGACAACACCATTGGTTTTGAGAACAACCTCGCCGACCACTTTACCATCCAAGACCGCTGCTAGAGCCTTTCCCCACCAGAGCACTCAGTCACTGCCGTCTTCTGTCTTGCCATCAAGCAAATCCACCGCTGGAGCCCTCCCCTCACCGAAGCACTCTGCCACCATCGACGAACACTCTCCAGCCTTCTCTGGTAAACTCCCTTGCCTATTAAAAACAATCGCTCCATGTTCGACCATAGCAACCCCATCGATCTCAGCCATTGATTGCTCCTGAGTTCCTACCACTAAAATCACCCAACCACTAAGACCTTTCAACCACGGTCACTTTCGATCACGACTGCTTTCAACCACAGTTGCTTTCGACTACAACCACTTTTGATCACGGTCGCTTTCAACTACAGCCGTCCGCGACCATAGTTGTTTTCGACGACAGTCGCTCACGACCGCAGTCACTCACCACCCGAGACATTTGACTCCTTCGACTACTCTGAACCATTCGATCTCTTCGATCCCTCTAATCCTTTCGACCATCGCTAATGACCGTAATCGCCTTCGACCATGTTCTATCCTTCGACCACGTTCTAGTCTTCGACCACTCCTGGTCTCTTGACCACTCTAGAGTTTTCGATCATCGATCACTCTATGTAGCTTTTGACCACTCCTAGCCTTTGTATGACCATTGCAGTCTACGACAATGGCAAATACTTCTAGAAGCCCATATTTCTTCATGCTAGCTCTGTTTGAACCCATTCAAATTTTGAAATTAATCTAAAATCCTAAACCTCCTTCCAGTATATATATTTTGTCTTTTGTCACTTTGTTTGTGTTTATCTATTTATTTGGGTTTCTCATTTTTGCGCGTAGAACCCGAAGTCACCAAAGAGTTTTCCGATCCACAGCCGGAAGGTCTAGACAATGTGCAAGAAGGCAAGTCTCCTTTGATCATCTTGTACCTATGTTTTCAAAAATTGTTTTATTATTTCAAATTTAATTGCATTGCTATGTTACATAAAATGTTAACTTATGTCTTAAGGTTATTAACTAATTGAAATTTGCTATATCCTCATTTGAAGTTGACAACCATGTACCTTTGTCATCCTAGGCTTCTCTTGTCTCATCATTGATATTATTATGATATTTATTAATTTAGAACAGTAGTAATTTCTTAGACAAGCTTATCGGTCAGTATAACCCTATGGGTGGGAATAATGTTATCAAATCTCTAAACAATTGCTTTTATCAAGTGTTTGGCAAGAGGTGTTGCCATTGGTTTATAAAATAAAATGATAAAAATTAGTTTTAGACTTGGGCGGATGGTAAGATCTGGTTGGTGCGGATTTAGCATAAGAACTTGTATTGTGAATGTGCCGCCTTAGTCAATTAAGGACCGACGCTTGTGATTGTCTAAATTGAGTACTACCATACAACCACAAGTCTATATAGGTATGACCTAGCCGACTAACTCACAAAGGCTTAGTTTAGATATCACCAATGGTAAGTGGGTGCCAGAGATTTACTGATTTACTCACAGTGAGGCACAGGGATTTACTGTACTCATATGGCGCAAGAGGCTGTTCTGACTGTGGTGGATTTAACCCTTCAACGGTGAAACCTCAGCGGGTGGTGTCTAGCTAGATTGGAGTGAGGTAAAAACTTTGTGATAAATTATCTGGGTCGCATGCCTAAGGAAGCATGTTGGCTATTAAGATGACTTATCTCGTATGGGTAAAGTTGTACAACCTCTACAGAGTGTAAAACTATTCGAATAGTTGTGCCCACGGTCAAAGGCGGGCGATGTGCGCTTTCACATGGTAGATCTTTAGTTTTTGTTTCAGAGTAAACGTTTTTGGAACTCGAGAGTGGATGGAACTCTCGGGAGTATGTCCTGAAGGACAGAGCCAGTGCGGGTGGATGAAACCCATAGTATTGAACCTTGGCGGTCAGAGCCTGTTTACTAGTATTGGTGGTTGGAACCTTCACTAGAAAATTTATTTAGTTTTAGTTATTGTAATTACTTTGTTAAATTGATGGTTTTTAGAATTTAATTATGATATTTGAAATATAATGCTACTTTGTGCAAAAGAACCATATTTTTCTTCTTTGTTAAGCTTTGCATCTACTGTATTTTTCTCAAGACTTGCGGAGTACTTTATGTACTCACATGCTACACTCAAAACAACTCTCAGAGGGTTATGAAGATCAAGAAGGAGCCTACGACTACTTCGCGTGTGGATTCGACGAAGGCTCCTTAGAGTACTAGGTTGCGCTTTCCCAGTCAATTACCTGTGGTGTATTGTTGGCTCATCATCAGAGTTTATTTTGCTTCCACTGTGTTTTGTTAGTTTGAGAGGTCTTATAACCTCAGTTGTAATAAAGTGGCCACAAGTCATGTACTCTTTTTTATTATAATAAAGCAATGTTGGTTATGTAATCATTATTATTTGTCTGCGTGCACTAGTTTTGATCTGGGACTAGTACAGTAATACACAGAGGGTTCGGATTCAGATATCTGGTCCTGACAGCGGGACTCACCGAGTAGGAGAAAGACGAGTGGCATAGGAGGTGGTTAGGGTGTAGGGAGGGGAGCGACAGGAGGAGGAGCTGGCCAGTAGGCCTCACTAGTGCTGGTGGTACTGCCAACAAGGAGGTGTGAGGCGACGCATGGAGAGGACGTTGGGGTGGGGGTAGCTGGGATAGGGAGGAAAGGTAAGGGTTAGGGTTGAAGGGTGGCTTTATATATGGAGTGGGGAGTTATATGGATGGTTAGATCTAGATCCAATGGTTAAAAAAATCGATTGAAAGTTAAGTGATTTTCAAGCAACTATGCAATAGATGCTCCCTTATTTGATCCTATACTTGAAATTACCTGCAAGCCTAAACCGAAGCTAATGAGCACAACTTGTAGGATCGGTACAAACACTCACCGTACATTGAAGTAATACTTCACCATATGCTATAAGAAGTACGAAATTATAGTTAATTTGAACCTACCACTTTTGCTCAAAGATAGAGCTAGTTCTTCCCTGTTTACATCCATTTTTCCTTTTGTTTTTTCGTGAAGTCTATCGTGCGCCGAGTCCAATGGTAGTCTTACAATGCATCGATTTTTAGAATTTTTTGTACGGATAATTCATTTTTTATTCGAAATTACATAAATATACCCGTGGGAAATTTTTTTTGCAAAAATAGGCTCCAGTCGCCTAATGGTTGGGTGACTGGAGCCTTTCGCCCAACCAGACCGCGACACAATATATCTCGCTGCATAGTAGAGCGACTGCATTAAGTCGCTCTTTCGTTCCGCGACTTAAGGGTAGTCGCCATCCCATTAGGCGACTAACATGCAGTCGCCATCCCGTTAGGCGACTGCATGTAGCCCCCGTGATTGTTTGAAATTTTGTGAATTTTGTAACGTTGAACCGGTAAAAAATACGGTGAAGTTGTAATAAAAGTTTATGTTCATTGTATATTGTAGGTGTGTAAAAAGTTTTTAAATTTTTTTATGAAAGATTGAGTAGAGAACGATCGATACATACACTGTTAAGTGAGATAGTTTATGTGCGGAGAGAGATGATAAACTATGTAAATTTAAATAAACTTCATAATATAACTGAGAGTAACATGCCGCATGTTTTTTCATTACATGCATAACATATATAGCATCTGCAGCACGCCTCACTGGTCACCCTGGTGTGCCCCGTCACCGCGCCCGCGTCCTCCCATACGGCCTCGCTTGGCCCTCCTCCGGTGCAACGGGTTAGGACGATCCGAAAACGTAAAACGAGAAGGAGGGTGTCTATCCCGCCCCTGCGCTGGTGGAGTCAGCTGCACCTCTGGCTGTGTGCCCTCCGGTGCACCGGGGAGGGCACTACCAGAGAGAACCTCCGGTGCTGCGTCGGAGAACTGCCCGGGCCACTCCGCGAAAAACTGGTCCACATCGTCCGGGCCTGGGGAGACGCCGTGCTGCTGGTAAATACCTGCAATATTAATATCGTTAGTTCGTTGCATGTCGTCTTCGGATAAACACGATATAAGACCCTCTGCGTACCCGTAGCTGGCGCCATCGAGGAGGCGTACACCCCCTGCGTGGGGAAGACAGGGGTGTGCGTAGGAGGCGTGAAGTGAACCGGTGTAGGAGGCCCTGCCCAAGCTGAACCCCCTGGCTGCTCCGGGTGAGGCGGTGGAGGACGTGTCCACGTCGGTGCACCAGAGTAGTGCCACGCTGGTCGGGGTGGCACTGGTGGACGAGCAGTCGGAGCGGTGGGCGTGGAGACCGCCGGTAGCCTCGTGCAGGACAGTAGGCTAACGATACGTCTACACCCCTCATGCATCCGACGCGCAAAGCTGACGCCCTCCTCATGGGTCAGTTGCGCACCACTGGTGAGCACAGGTCGTCCGACGCTTAAGCGCTCGAACGACCACAACTGCAGTAGAAGGGGACAACCCGTGAGGATCGAGTTTGCCTTGATCCTCGTGCACGCATCGCACAGCGCGCGGTACGTCGCGGCAAGTACGGCCGATCCCCAGCTGACCTGGTGGGGCTCGCCGTCAGCGATCGCCCTCGCATAAGCGATGAGGCGCGCATCCACCGAGTTGCCGTGGCTGGTGGTGAAAAACACCCAACCAAACAGCCACAGCACGTACGCCTCCAGGAGTCACGTCCAGCACGAGTCATACCTGGAAAATTTGTACAATAATTTCAACATTAAATTTTCTACATCTAAATTTGTACAATAATTTCAACATTAAATTTTCTACATCTAAATTTCAACATTAAATTTTCTACATCTAAATTTGTACAATAATTTCGACATTAAATTTTCTACATCTAAATTTCAACACTAAATTTTCTACATCTAAATTTGTACAATAATTTCAACATTACATTTTCTACATGTAAATTTCAACACTAAATTTTCTACATCTAAATTTGTAAAATAATTGCAACATTAAATTTTGTACATGTACATTTAAATACTATATTTTGTACAATAATGCATTATAAATGGTATACAAAATTTAGTTTATAAATTTTGTAAACTAAATTTCTAAACTATATTTACTAAACAAAATTTGAAAATTAAATTTGTAAACTAAATTTCTAAACTACATTTTCTAAACTAATTTTCTACACTACATTTTCTAAACTAATTTTCTAAACTAATTTTCTAGACTACATTTTCTAAACTAATTTTCTAAACTATATTTCTAAACTAATTTTCTACACTACATTTTCTAAACTATATTTCTAAACTAATTTTCTACACTACATTTTCTAAACTATATTTCTAAACTAATTTTCTACACTACATTTTCTAAACTATATTTCTAAACTAATTTTCTAGACTACATTTTCTAAACTATATTTCTAAACTAATTTTCTACACTACATTTTGTAAACTAATTTTCTAGACTACATTTTCTAAACTAATTTTCTAAACTATATTTCTAAACTAATTTTCTACACTACATTTTTTAAACTAATCTTCTACACTAAGAAAAAATATAACACCAAAAACTTACCTGAAAAACGCGCACTCCTTCTCCTCCTCCCCCTTCTCTTCTCCTCCTCTCCCTCTCCTTCTTTCCCCTCTCTTCTCTGCGCTGGCCGAACGGAAGAAGAAAGTGTGGCGCTTCGTCGTCACCGAGCGCGGCCTTATATCCCACCTTCAGTCGCCGAACCGTTGGGCGACTGAATCGCAGTCGCCGAACCGTTCGGCGACTGCATGGAAGTCGCCCAACGGTTGGGCGACCGTAATTAATCGCCCAACGGTTGGTAGACTCTCCAGCTGTCGCGGTCTGGTTGGGCGAAAGGCTCCAGTCGCCCAACCATTAGGCGACTGGAGCCTATTTTTGCAAAAAAAATTCCCGCGGGTATATTTATGTAATTTCGAATAAAAATAGATTATCCGTACAAAAAATTCTCGATTTTTATTGTTCAATCGAGCAATGCGGCAACCAACATGTGGGATCGATTGACAAGGGCAGCACAGTGTGTCAATGAACAAATTAAAATGGCACACACTACTGGAAGTGGATTCTACACAATAGTTGGGGTAAGGTTTTTGCTGGACCCAGCTTATAGGGACTGGGGCTATATGTACTAGGGTCAGCAATGACCAAGGTATCAGATGCCAAAATGACAACACGTTGCCCTGATCAACTCGGCTTCGGCTTCTGGCTTCTGGCTTATTTTTCACTATTTATAAGTTTCGTCTTTTTCTGAACTTTTGGCTTTTTGTTGAGCTTTTTTGCCGGTTCTTTTTTCCCGTATTTGTTTGTATTATACGTAATAGGCTAACATATTTTTTTTATTTTTAAATTTTTTAAATTTAATTATGCTAAATAAGCCTCTGTCAGCTACAATGCTTTTTTCAGCCAGCTACAGTGTTTTCAGTCATAAGCCACGAGCTTTTCAGCCGAACCGATCACCACCTTTGTTTAAGTTTGGGGAACCATACCTTGCATAGTCCAGGAGGGATTTGATCACATGTAATTGTTACTATGATTGCAATATAAACAATCACAAGTCGCAACAGCTCAGCATTTAGAAACCAACCTAACGTCCTATAACCAGGCAGACTCTTCTCCTTTTTCTCCCATCTGGTTCTTCTCATTTTTTTTTGTTGGTTCTTTTTTTATTGCGGCTAATTATTGATGGCTACAGTTGATGGTTTTCCATCATAGCACGAGTGCTTGAACGAATGAACTAAATGCTGAGCTTTTGTTATGGTGCAATGAAGGCATATTGTCCCTAAGAGAGGGGCAAAATGAGTTAGGCTACATGGGCAAGTGCTCGATAGGCCATGTGGGTTGTAGGCACTCGGTAGGCCACGCGGGGGGATTCAGTGCACGTTAAGACTAACGCGCACGCAATTGTGCCCTAGTTGCATCCTTTGTTAAAATTGCATATTATAATTTATGGGACTAATGATGGTAAATGAAATTTTTTTAACATAGACTAACAAGATGGTGGTAAATTCTATAATTAATTAGGTAATTTATTAAAGCTGACAATGATAACTTAAGATGTAAAGGATCATAAACTTTGAGCTTTTTACATTTGCAAAATGATGGTAAAATTTTGAAATTAAGGTGATATTTATTAAAGCTGATAATGGTAACTTATGGTAATTTTTCAAATTCACAAAATGAAGATGATAATTTTGAAAACTCGAGGTAGCAATTCAACAAAAATCACCACTTAAAGTTCTATGAGTTACCATATACCATTGTGACTAATTACCATCCTAAATTGAAAAAACACTACCTATGTATGAATTAAAAAAATTCAAAACTTATCATCAGTTGAATCTTATGTTACCATCTATAATTTTTAACTAATTACCACACTATAGTTTAATAATTGTCGCATCGGCAATGTTGTGTGATAGGGCTACATATTTTTGCCATGAAGCGAATAGTGCAAGGGCATGTGTTTCTAGCATCATCCAAACGAGTTGACGAGGTGGGATGTGCAGTAAGCATAGATGTCTCATGTACAGGGACTAAGGTGGGTCCCACCATGTTTCATTCCCCCACTTGCAATGAGAAAAGGAGACCAGGAAAAATGTGCAGCGTCCGATCGGCATAACAAGGGCATGGGTAGAAGAGTGGGGGTCACACTATAAGGCTTCAACGCACCAAGGAGCGCTATAGTTGCACCCTCGAAGCAAAAATGTAGTGTCGGACACTTCCTAACCATACAGTCCTCATCCACTCTTTTCTTCCATCACTTGCTGATAGCTTCTGACCAGTGATCACCATCCTCTTCCTCATCTATTTTTTCTCATTCCCACCAACTGCAATGCATAAATTTCTCTCCTCCATTGCCCTGATGAGCTCCATGGCTCCTTCCCCACCCTCTCTTGCCTCATCCCTACCCGCTATTCAGCCACCTCTCTCTGTTGCACTCGCATATCACCGACCTCCTGCGAGTTTCAACCACGGCTTACCACCTGTGAGTTGTCTGACGGGCGCCGCCCTATCGCACCGTGTGTCCAACACCGTAGTCGTCCATTGCAGCCCGCGAAGCCCAAACACGGACGTCGACGGCGAGCGTCGCTGCGGTTGGAACGCGTTGTTCCACGATGCCTTCCAGGGCGTCGTGCAGTAGTGGAGCGAGTACATCAGCAACTACAGGCCCTTAACGTCCGCTGGTATACTTGTTGCAAGCATTTTCTGAATTTGTTGCAATACCTTTCTCAAATTGTGTATGCGGTGTTTTATTTTGTTGCAGAGTGTCTTTGCAAATATTATAGCAATAGAAATTTTGTTGCAGTTGGGCCGTGGATTTGTTGCATAAATTTTTTTTGTTGCTGTGAGTTTACTAAGAGATATTTGTTACAATTGTATTTTGATTTGTTGCAGAAAGATAAATTGTTGTTGCAAAAGGAATGTCTATTTATTGCACTGAGGAATCCATGTTTGTTACATCGAGGTTTTGTGTGGCTTATTTGTTTGTACAGTTTCTCTGAAAAATATTGTAAATACCATTGTTGATTGTTGCATCTATATTTTTAGAACGTTGCAACAGTGTAATTTCTTTTTTGAAATTAGATTCAATCATTTTTGGGATTTGTACACCACCTTTTAAATATATCAAAGTCTTATAATGTGTAAGATATCTATTATTACTCAAGGTTTTGTTGAATCTATTTATAAAATGAGAAAGTTTAAATGCTTTTTCGATGTTGCCACTTATACTTTTTAATATTGCATATATATGCAAAAATTGTTACAGATATTGTATAGAATTATTACACTGATCTGATGGACCGTGCTTCCATCGTATATATGTCCGGACACTAGCAAGCCCCTTATTCAATTTAGAATCCAGAGTATAGGGAAAGGGGGGGGGGGGGTTGCCTTTAAACGTTCCTGAATTCGCCTAAAAGGACGAACAGATTAGAATGTCAGCCGCAGCGCACACGGGAAAATGCCTTTCGCTGGACCAGAGAAAGCGTTTCTTCGTTCCATTGGTTTGAAAAAGAACACAAAATTGTGGAAGTTAATACCATGGACAGAGTCATGCACTAAAAGGTTGGAGCCAGATTGCTTGATATATTATTCTCTTCCGAAAAGCAAGATATATATGCTCCTCGATCTTATGACCACACCCTGTGTCTGGGGACGGAATCCAATCTTTGCAAGTAGCAATTTGGAGATAGCGGTTGAATGTTCTGAACGAAATAATTGTATAGCCCCTTTACAAGCAATAGTTAGTGTGTATGTTTTACACGTATGATCTCTAATTAGCTCACACTGAACATTTGATCAGTATTTTTTTTTCCTTCGCATGCAGCAACGTTCTCTCGGAATATTTAGTGTGCAAATAAGGAGAACACATGCATCGCGTGAAAACAACCGAACAGTAACTGAAATAGAAAACTGACAGAAACTGAATCAAAATCATTGGCATCAATAATCGACTGCACCAAAATATTGATCAATATATCTGTAGGGTAAACTAGCTAGAACCTGAGACAGTACAATACAAGCTAGTAGAACTATAGCTTTCGCACGCATAACCAACAGCATCAGGGTGTATGCATATTTACATTGTTACGCGACCGAGAAGAGATAGAAAGCTAGATCCCCACTTCCCGGGGACAGAAATATTTGTTCCTTGCTCCGATCCTCCTCTCACTCCGGGATCAATCGTAGTGGCTGGCTCTCCCTCCCGGTCCAGTTAAATTATGTTTTAATGCCTTATTCCTCTTTGTTTTTCCTCCCTCCGTTCTGACCCCACTCCTCCTGAAGCACCATTCTCCCGCCCCCACGCAGAATCCTCCTCGCTCCTATAAGTAGCACCCCTTCTCACACCCCTTCTTCTCATCAGCAGCTAGCTCTCAGTGTCTCATCAGCTGCCTAGCTAGTCCTAGCGAGCTAACGATACACAGGATATAGTAGGTCTTTCGTAGCTTCTTGTCGAGTCTGAATGGCGTCTCTGTCGGCGCGGGCGCAGTGGACGCCGAAGCAAAACAAGCTATTCGAGCAGGCGCTGGCGGTGTACGACAAGGAGACGCCGGACCGGTGGCACAACATCGCCCGCGCCGTGGGCGGCAAGTCGGCGGAGGAGGTGAAGCGCTACTACGAGCTGCTGGTGGAGGACATCAAGCACATCGAGTCCGGTAAGGTGCCCTTCCCCGCCTACAGGTGCCCCACCGGCGCCGGGCGCGTCGGCGCTGCTGCCTCCCTCGGCTACGAGGCCGAGAGGTACTAGTGTTATCCTGAGCTTGTAGATTGGTTAAAGATGGATATATGATATGGTAGCCTATGAACTGATAGGCCATGTGAATTTCGTGCTGCAGGTTGAAGCACTTGAAGATCTAGGTGCACAGCAGAGATCGAAGAAGCATGTACCCTAGCTAGCTAGCCGGGGAATATATGGTCCATGTCAACGCAAGCCCGGCTAGCTGCTGGAAGCAGGAATCGATCGAGCAGATGCATGCACGGTAATAATTAGTTAGCAGGAGTACGTGCTAATCTAGTACGCGAGATAGAGCGACCGATATCTCCCATGTGTCTATCGTATTCGTGTATGATATAGTATTGTCTGCACCTGTACCATATCAATCAAGACAATTAAGTAAATGGATGTTAATTAGTATAGACATGCATGCAATTTGTATGCTTTGTTCCTTTCGCATGCATGCTGATTGCGGAGAGACCTTCCTCAACACACATACGATGATATACTAGTGGAGTGTCCATGCGCTGCGTCCTTTGCTCTGCATGCTGTGCCGTCCAGCCGAGATCCGTTGAGCTGCCAGCACCCTCAACTGTACCGTACGTGGTGCTCCGACGAGATCCTCCTCGACCTGCATTGCGCATCTACTGTTGTGCCTTCAGCTCCACCGTGGTAGACGTCATGCCTCTGCCGTCTCGCCTGGCCTCGGCATGCCTATGCCATGGTTGCATCAACTAATATGTAAACGCTCAGTCAGTCACAGCGGACAATGACATATCTCACTGAACAACCGAACTTGCATACGGATGCATGGAAGCACAGTCGAATGAATAATTGAACAAATGAAAGCGATCAGTCTTGAACAATGGGAGGTGAACCAAGAAATCTGAAAAATAGAACTGTGCATATGCAAGGATTCAAATTATGAAAATAAAACTCTCACCAAAACCATAGCATAGTCACAAGATCACACCTTACTAAACACCAAATTAAGACTCTAGTACCAATTCACGGTGCTGCGTCTACACTCTACAGGGGAGATGGAAAAATGCAATCATGTAAGACCATTCTGCCAACAGAATGAAATTAGAGAAATATGAAATTTCCATGCATGGATTTGGAAAGTAACCGCTACCAAGAAACAGATCAAAATGCAAAGGAGCTTTCAATCGGCTTGAGATCCTGCAACGTCTCACTGCAAGATCGACTCCACCCAGAGAAGGTTGTGGTCACGTAATATCCGAGCAAGCAGCACAATGACTTCAATGCCATGAGATACAAAGGACCACCAAGGCAGCAAAATTAAAAACAAAAACACAAATGAATCGACTCCGTGGTGCAATGCTAATTACTCAAAAACCAAGAAGAAGAATATCATGACGTGGCTGGGACTCATAAATGGGCTTGCCAACGAACACCAGGACATGGTCGAGGCTCGCTACTGCCGGCGCTGGTGGTGGGGGACTGATCCCATCGGCGAGTGGAAGCCGATGGTGATTGCATCACGCACGAACCATAGGAAGGCCGGCTGGCTCGCGCATGGCCGCGGCCACCACCTCACACTCAAGGCATGAAGGGGGCCACTGGACCAATTTTGTAACGCCCTAGGGTCCAAACCGGCTTAGACTTAACCGCATTCTGGATAGATCACGCACACGTAGCAATCCGCTTGCACTTTCGTCCTCACTTCGCGCAAAACGGTTAACCGGGGGTGATACTATTGAAACTCAGATTATATGTAAGTGCTTCTCAAGGTAAACTAGTAAGATGTGACTAACCTAGAAATTCATATGCACACACACATGGATCAATATGGACCGGGGTGTCACAAATTCCATCGACAAAATACAATTCAAGTTGGTCTTCAACAGCGGTGTCACGTTAGCTGTGTGTTGGAGCCCATTGCAACCGCAGCCACCTTCTTCTCACTGCAGAGACAACCACTGCGGCTCTTGCGACAGGTTGCACGGAGGACCATGAGGACGGCAGTGTTGCTACCATGCGAGTTCGGTCCTCTCGTCGAGGGGCATGCTCTGCACAAGTGACGCCCGAATCTGGTGTGGTGCGATGTCGTTGTGGTTGGTGACGACCGCTTGCTGCATGCAGACACCAAGCGCTAGCTTCACAATGACCATGTCAAGGTCGACGCTTTGCTCTGCTCGCTGTTAATGAAGACAACCAAACACGTTGGTGTTGATTCACTTTTTTTACAGAGGAGGTTGGGAGGATGGAGGGAGCACTCACGACATTCAACATAGGGGAACGGGTGCATGGGTAGGTGGAGAACGGACCACCACCACCATGAACTTCTTCTATATGGCATTACGGGTAATTATTTCTAACTTTAAAAGGTACTTTTCTATAGATAGAATGGACGACAACTATCAACTCCTATTTTTATAATAGCAAAGATACACAATGAATGATGAACATGGGTAAATCCACACGGCGGCAAGTGAATTTCACCACAACTATGGTGGTTGCCACCATGGGCCATAGGTACAACACAGTTACAGCGTACCTGATAGAGCTGGTCCACCCGCACGAGGACATGAAGCCCATATCCCAAAGCTGCCCATAACTCCAACCCACCAGTCGGTCAGTCTGTCGTGTGCTTCGAACCCGACACCTTTAGCCCTTGCCCAACTCGCGCGGCAAAATTCCCTGTCTCTCCTCTCATTTTTCCCTCCCTCTCTCCGCTCTCTGATCCAACTTGTCGACTAACCTTCACAACTCATCATGTTCCTACCGGTATTTCGCTCGTGGCCTCGGCCTCTCCTGTCTCCCCACCCTCGACCATGGCGAGATTTCACACTGTGCACCCGCTGCAGCAACAAACCCCAACATAACAAGCGCTTTGTCAAGACCTTATTTGGTGATCTGCTCTGTTCGAATCGGGTCAGGTCGTAGCAGGTGGTTTTGGCCTATTGGCAATCGGGTTGCCCTAATACCCATACTAATAAGGATGTACACACTACAACAACTATCATAAGTTGGTTATACTTTTCTTCTTACTACTTAGTGCTTTGATTAGCTTTTGGATAGCTAAGTCACTCACGTCAAAGACCGATGTGATTCCGAACGAACGAGGTACTCAGATCAAATCACAACTAACAAGCACGAAGTACTAGAAATATGTGACTTACCATGGGAAATCAGCACTTACACAAGAGGATAACTCAATACTTTATTTACTACTATAAACTTGATACAACAAGATACACTATTTTTGTGGCTACCTATTTCTAACTCTTTTTTGTACTCAAGCCACCCCACTCTTCTCCATGATATGTGGTCTAATGGCTTATGGTAGCTCATGGTTACATGGGGAGAAGGCATCTCTATTTATACTTATATAGGACCGTTAGATTGTTGCAACATCCTATCCCTACGACCATAAAATATATTAACTTTAAAAATATCCCTGTAAATATTTAGCTTTGGATAATTCTATCATTCATCATGAAGCATGGCTAGTTAATTTGTTCTAGAGCTTTTCTAGAAAAAAAATCTCTTACTCTTGCTAATTTGAGAATTCTCTAGAACTTTAGGAAAGTATGCATTGCTCTGGTTCTTAACACGGCTCTCGGGGACGCGGTCTCCATTCGAAGCAAGGCGATAGAGCCATCACCTGGACATGCCGCCTCCTCAGTCCTCATCGGCCAACCAGGTGATTTCGGCGTCCATGACGCCTTTCCCTGTGTTTTGTTTAAGCGGGTTAGACCTAGATCATCGCATCTATCTGCGAGATTTGGTTGGTTTGGTCAAGCTGTGGATTGTAGTTTTAGTTCTGATGCTTGGAAGTCATGTCTCGCCCTGCCTGGTCATGGTGGCGACTGCTTAGTGGAGGAGACATGATCATCCGGAGTTCCGCCTCAATTTCCCTTGTGTTTAGTATAGGAGGCAGCTTAGTGTGCAGAGCTCCCTATCTGAATGTTACAGTTTTGCTCGAATTAGTCCAGTTATGGGTTGGTGACTTAACGAAACTCGAGTACGAATTGGCTTGTTCAGCGTGGAAGCGTGATGGCACGGTTGGTTTTTCAGGAGCGTTTGGTAAGCAGATCAAGACACGGGCATTGCTACCTGGAGGCCTGCAGCTTGGATGTCTCGGATGAAGAGTTTGAGGTGAGAGGCAATTTAGCATGAAGGAAAACTCGTTGCCAATTCTTGTTGAATTAGGTTGTAAGCTGTAGTATGGTTTTGCCCAGCGTTGCCTTTCTTCTGATGTGATACACCATACCTAGGACCTGGGGAACGATCATGCAGTCTCTGCTTTATAAAATTTGCACCAGAACCATGCGGCATCACCACTTTCAGGAACTCTTCTCTTGTTCCTTTTTTGATCTTGAAACACCTAAAAAAGTTGATGTTGAAGAAGATTGAATTTGTATCAACTATGTCTTTGTATTTTCATCTTCCCAGGATATCCTTTTGCGTTCTGTAGTACAACCCAGTGCACTTATCCTGCAAGAGTTTGATTCAATAGAAATATGGCAACGCCAATTCGCCGTTTTTCAGCTTGCTCCTTTATTGCATTCTGTATGACTAGTCCATTTTGTCTGCAAATGTGTCATCAAATGTCAGGTATCTACTTAGATTTAGGAGATATCTCCTGTATAACACTATAACTAAACTCTTTGTTAAATGGAACCTCTTCTGTCAGTTATATATCTTTTGTGTATTTAGGGAGTTATATCTTCTTGTTGATGAAAGCCTTATGCTGCTGTAATTAAGTGAAGCATATCTGCCGCTCGGCCAACATGTCTGTATCTGTTTGAATATCTTTTCTTGTTCAATTTCTCGAAGTCATTGAGGGTATTGTGCACCACATATTTGCATGCCCCGATTCATGTTATTCAGGAACACGTGGTATGTTTCAGCACTAAGTAGTAATGGGTTGGCAACATGCTCTTTCAATCTTCTTTTGGTATTTGCTCTGGCTCACACAATGCATACTTATGTTAGTTTCTGATCTGGTTCACTCAAGTCACAGTGGAGTTATCTGTGATATAAGGTACAATAATGCTGTGACGGTAAACGTTAAATTGTTTAGTGCATATATAATGCTCTTCTATGGCATGAGTGTGGTATGGAAAACTCACCAGACAATGGAGTTATATGGCATGAGCCGAGATCTACATAGAGTCGAGTTATTTTTTCTGCATTAGAATATGTCAAGCATTGAAATTTGCTTTCATTGAAAGAATTATGTATTGAAGCTCTCGAAGTTCCGGTTTTAACCATGTAGGTATCCTAGAATTGGGGCAAGGGTGCTGGGAATCATAAACCTGCTTCTCAACTTCGAAGATGACCCTCTTTCTCCATAATGTGATGGTACCTGTTGTCTTTTATGATTCTATGAAATGCCCTCAGTTGCTTAGGCATTTTAATGATTACCAGTTACATACCCGTACGTTACAACAGAACTCATTGAATGTATAGAGAATCATGCTATGAAATAGGGTTGCTCTGATGTTAAAAAGTAGATAATGGTGAGAAGTTAAGGAAATAAAGTGGTTGGAGAATGGACGTACAACCACTAACTCATTCTTTTATAATAGTAATGGTAATGATAATTGCTTAGATAGATATAAAGGCATCCATAGTGTATATAACCTAAGAGGCTTTAAGGTGGATCCCATCTAAACCTTAAGGCTGACTCCATAGTGTATATAACCCAAGAGGCCTCAAGACGGTCCCACTCGGCAGATAAAGAAAAATTGTATTTTAATGCTTGTGGCCAGGTCTTTAGCTTGAGGACCAGCCTTAAGTTTTTTTTGCTTATAGCCTGCTTGAGGTCACCCTGTAATGTATAAAGTTGATCTTAAAGTGGCTTAAGATCCTCTATTTTTATACACTACAGATGCCCTAATAAACTTGAACTGGAAAATATAATTGCTTCTAGATCTAAGACGAACCGCTTGAACCCACCATTGTTAACTGCTTATCCAGAGATTCTCAAACTGCAATGCTTTTCAGTGTCAACAATTAACGCTTGCAACGAAGTAGACCAGGCTCTCTCTCTCTCTCTCTCTCTCTCTCTCTCTCTCTCTCTCTCTCTCTCTCTCTCTCTACTACTACTACTTTTCCGGTTAATGCGTTTGCGAAGATGCATGCATTCCATTTTCTTTGGCTGATGGCTGCACTTCTTTTGTCACGTCACTGTCACACTCCGATTTTCCTTTTGTTTTTCCACCTTTTTGTGCATAGGAGCCTGAGGTCACGATGAATTTCCAGGTGCATTTCATACAAATGGTAACCGCTACTTTTTAAATTTAACATCCAAACATCTTTTTTTAAATCTAGCTCTCTCTCTAAACTCAACAGTCGCATATATGACGACACGTATCACCTGCCGTATTATAACAACTCGGTAGGTCCCACCGAGCCACTAGAGCTCGACAGTACCTGCCGAGCAACCACAAAACGGCAAGTGATTAATGTAATCATGATTAGCACTAATTAAAGCCATATATTGCATAATTAACACTAATCAAGCATAACAAACACTAATTAATTATTGCACGGTTGGTCGGTGTCCTGCCGCGCTCAAAGAAGAAACTAGATTTATAAAAAAGAAGTTCAAAGATTAAATTTGAAAATTTGGGTGTGCTCATTTGGGTTTAAATTTGTGGCTTTTGATTTTTTTTTCACTGTTTAAGGTTTTTGGCACTATAGTACTGATAGCTTTTAACATAATTAAATTTAAAAAATAAAAATATAAAAAACAGGTTATCCCATCACGGGCAATATAAAAGAATACCGAAAAAACAAAAAAATCCAAAAAATTAAAAGCCAGAAAAAGATAAAATTAACCAACTAGAAGCTAAAATTAAAAACTAAAGTCAGATGCTATTACTATTATACAGTACAGCGCTCATTTGTGTGAACCGTTCAGCCTATCCTAATTCTGTACTTCTGCACAACCATGCATTCGCCGTGATAGCAATGTTTGAGACATGGAGAGTTCTGCTCTGAAAGTCATCTCAGTACAGTAGTTATCGCAGCTTTCAAGGTACTAAGTAAAGAGGAGAGGAAGCTCAGCTCACCCATTCAAAACTCAACCGGTACAACATGGCCATTGCACGAACAGAATTCTGGCCCCGGTTTCTGTATAACACTGCTTCCATGACATGACCTGTGGAAAGCTGCATAAATATCAACGCAAACATGTCCCGAACCTGCAAGCCATGATCCATTCTGACATGGGTCTTACACGAACTCCTGTTCAAGAAAATTTCATCATCGGGACTTAAACACTGACCAGCTGCAGCAAATCGGATCTTAAATGTCACTGTACTATGTAAGTACGGCGATAACCACTGGTGGCAATTAACAAAGCTGCTGTTTTTGGCTAGCGGGCTAGGGTTCAACCACATGGTCCGCCACTGTAGTACAGTGGTACGACAGACTTTTCATTTCAGATATTCCTAGGGAAGCAAATGGCCCACGGTGACCCACGATTGGCTCAAAGATTAATTAAGAACTCTCATCAAGAGTCCTTGTACCTGAATGCTACTTTGCATTAGTCTATCGATTAGTAGTCAATTAAAGTTGGTTTTTTTGGGAGGTTCGTTGCTTACGCAGCTCACCGTGCATGATTCGGGTGCACGGGTGTGTATTGTTTAATCCCCCTCCGCTTCAGAAAAAAAAAAGCTAAAATCCAATTGCAATAGAATCTTTTAAAGGTTGGGATTAATTAAGCAAAGATGCTTGGGCTAGTGTTATCAGCTGGGAACTAGTCAGGGATTAGTTTAAGTATGGGAAGGATTGGATCGGCAGCAGCTAAAAATATTTGGAGCCTGAAAGTTTGAGCAGGTTTGGATATGCTTAGACTGCATGATGCCTAGGGACTTGGAGCCACAGGCATTGGTGGTTAGGGTTTAATGGGACTTGTCTAATGGCAACTAACATGACATGAGCTGATAGCGGATCTTTGGCTTTGCTCTTTAGTTACATCCGGGGGATATTGTCTTAAATCTTATCTTCTTGTTCTGACATGCAAATTCTTCAGATCTTATCTAAATAATTATCTGTAAGTATAAACTTTTTGATCCAAGTAAAAAAAAAGTAAAATACATTATAAGTCCTTAAACGTGTCATATTAATTCATTTAGGCCTCTAAACTTTAAAACTTTAGATTCATGTACATAAACTTATTTAAGTGTGTCACAGCAGGTCCTAAGGACGATGGCTGGCTTGATAGCTAATGTGTAGCCTTGATCGATGCCAATATGGCGTTGGGGTCACATGCGTCTCTACCACTGGCTCTCTCTGTCAGGTACTCCAATCTCATCTATAGCTATATACGGAACTACAAAGACGGTTGTAAAATCTAGCAGACACAGATACAAAGCATGAACTGTTGGAAGAAATAAAACGTGTTGGGACCAAACATGTGGTACCGCGCGAGCTGGAGCTTGAAGACAGTATATACCTATAGCATAAAAGGTTGTAGCAACAAAAAATGTGGTTAATCAAACTAAAAAACACATGAGTTCTTAAGTAGAGGGTTCGGCAGGCTAACCCAGGCACTGATACGTATATTATGGTGATGGCATGAGCCACTGTGGTAGAGCCACTCCCAAAGGTGAAAGGAAAAACAAAAAAAATACAAAGCTGACTTAAGCGAGTTCTTGGAAGAGTACAATAATTTTAACGCATAAAAGTCAATGTGAAAATTGTTGGGTATAATACCTCATATTCTAGCCTCTTAAGATTCAGAAAGATGTATTATAAGGAGTTATAGCTGAATCCTAATAAAATTAGGATTCCTATATTTTTGAAGTAGGATTCCTACTCTACTTGGGAGGAGGGCTGGGGAGACTATATAAAACCATGAAGGGTTGTCATGGAAAATCAAAGCAACAAAGCAAAGAAGTTATCCATCCAAAATGTAGAGATGAACGAAAGGATTAGAGATTAGTTCATTCTTTAGCACTAAATTCTTGTATAAGGCAAGGATCTGATGGTCCTAAAAGATTTGAGAGAGTTGTGAGAGGGCGACAAACTTTATACTCTTTTGATGTTGTGTTTAAAAACTTTACGGTTGATTTCGCCAAATCTTTTTTCATCGACATAGTTACTTCAACGTTGTTATTTTTATTCTCTCTATGAGATTTTTTTTTGTTTCTAATAAGAGTATCCGAGACATTACTTCTCAGTGCTCAATGCTCTCATGCGGCTTTTCTTAGTGCAATGTTGCTGTTCACGGGAGGCATAGTGGGTGTGCATCCCTAAAATCTGATCACACATTTCACACTTGGCTTCATCTGGGTCAGTCGAATGGTGACTACTGCATTATTATCGTTATTTCTTTTGGTGAGGCCTGTCTCTTAAACAGCACGTTTGTCTTGAAGCTTGACGGACCCACCTGGCAGGGAGGGCAGCAAACAGCTCCGAAAAATAACAGGTGGAGGTTTTTTTCCCCTAGTATTATTATATTATTTTATAAAAAAGATCTAGCAAACACGCAGACACATATGACCACGGCAGTCGTCGTGATTCTTAAACGGTAGTAGTTCGGTCCCTTTAGTCATTAATAAAACCTGTCAGAAATGCACATGAAAAGACAAAACGATCGGAACTGATAAGAGTGATCATTCAGTAGCACCATGATGACTAAGAGGGTGGTCCGTTGGGTTTGAGTATTGATGAATTATATCTGAACGAATTAATTAAAATTATATTGTAACTGATAATAGTTTATTTAGTATAATTAAAATTTAAAAATAAAAAATGGGTTAGCCCATCACGTATAATACAAAACGAATACGAAAAAAGAACTGATAAAAAAGCTAAAAAAATAAAAAATTTAGAAAAAAAACAAAATTTAGAAATAGCGAAAAATAAACCGAAAGTCAGATATCCAAATCCAAATAAACGGGCCTAAAGTTCAACAACTGTTGTTGCAGTAGTCCAGAATCATTTCATGCCGTATCATTGCACCTAAACTATTTTTTTCTGGGGGTGAAAATATTCTTCGCTGAACCTGATTCTGTAATGAAGGAAATTATTAAACTTCAGAGTTTATGGAGAAAAGGTGGGTGGTATTTTAGTAAACTTTCTAACAAAAATCGTAGGTGGCAAATCGAGCTGAACTATGTTAAAAATGTGCCAGATTTTATATTTAGTAATCCAAACAGTAACCATCGATTTTTCTCCTGCCATCTATTACAATGATTTTGGACGTTGCACCCAGCACCTTCATGTGGACTGTGACCAGCATCAACTACGGAGTGCCCAGTAAATTTTCTCGTGCCAAAGTGTTGGATGAAAAGAGAGGACAATGCCAAGAGCGAGAGGGAGAAAAGCTAGCAAAACATCTTGTTCGCAAGAGCTGTTGCTGGTCTCTCCGGTCAAGTAAAGTCAGCACACCATAACCTAACGCTTATGAAGTTTATTATGCCCAGAGGGAATCTTTTTTTCAGTAACAACGCCTTCAACGAGCTGGTTTTGACACGTGGCCAAACCCGTCCAGGTCGATGCACACATGCCTCCACGCATAAATGACACGTGGAAAAGGCCGCCAGTTCCTCTCTAATCGGCACATTAGTCGCAAATCACAGCTTAGGTCTACCACATGTTGCAAATCCTGCCTGTGAAGAGGATATATAGTAGACGATTTTGATTTGCCTGCACCAAATTACCTGGGGGTAGAAATTAGGGGCGATGAAGTAAAATGATGAGGCATCGCCTCCTTGTTACTCCACTACGCTACTGTTAATTGCAACCATATCCAATAAAAACACCTGCCTTCGTTCCTAGTTACTGTACATTATAATCAATTGGTTCACTGTTCACAGCAGTGTGCTCTCCTCTCCTCGCTGCAGTAGCTACCGGTTGTTGGTTGCTATTTAGCATGACAATTGTACGCGACGATGCTTGAATAAAAATTGTGCACGGATTAGAGGCCATCAAAGGTGTCATATTGGCACCGTCTTGCTTAGTCGATAGTACTCGAAGTAGTAGGTATCCCAAGGCATTCTTGGTAGAAACTAGGAAATCTGGATACACCGGTTATTTCTTCTGCTCTTTAGTTCCAACTAGCTCGACCGAATTCTCCAAATTTATAAGCTAGTTGACCCCTGAAGAGAAGTGCACCAAAAGAAAAACCAGTTTTGTTGGATTAATCTACAAGTAGTGCAGTGACTAACAAGAACACAAGATCTTGTGACGCTGGGTTTCTCACCTCTATCCCCTTTTTTCTGTTTTGCAATTTTCTTGGAGGGCATTCATTAATACATCCTTATCTGCCTCTCCTCCCTTGCAGCATGGGCCTCACAATTTCATGAAGCGAAAATCCTTGTAATCTCTTACTTCTAGAAGCAGCAGATGGGTTAGGCCATGTGACCAGCATGCCCAAAGACTCCACCCTCCAGAATCAAACTCTAGTCCTCCATTAAAGGAATCTGGTTTGGAAAAAGGACTCTTAATGGCAGTAATGCGATGCACCTAGAGCAAAGTACTACTAAAGCTTCACCACGACAGGACAGCACAAGAATGAGCACTTGAATGCCTGATGCAACTCCAAGTTTCTTTGATGGTAGATCACAGATAGAAACTCAACATCCAAGCATATTTTCCAGTGTATTCTAGCCAACAAGCTAACCCAGGCTTTCTCCTCCAGAATACTCTAGCCACATTCATATTGGTTGCTGTTCTCTAGTCACCAATAAGAAAGCTCAAGAACTCGGTAAGTATCATTATGGCCATTAGTTTATGTTGGTTTTAAGCTCCAACTGCATGAGAATGATGCAGTAAAAGGGAGGGGAGGCCGAGATGGGACATTAATGACGGTGAAATCTTCAGCATGTTGGCACAAAATTGCAATGGTGAGAGGTCGAATCATGGGAGCAAATGTAAGCATGAACGCGAAGTACCCTCCTCATCATCCCAATCGAACCCTCAACTAGAAACAGAAGGATCAAACAGAACCCAGCAAGAATCATGAACCAACGAAGAAGAAGATGAAGTGACTACAAATAATAAAGGATAATGCGAAAAGAACCAAAAGAAAAGAGGCAGGATGAAGATCGGAGAGCGCCCTCACTTCCCTTCCCTTGTTTAATCCCTCCTCTCTCGGACGTATAAAAATAATGAGGTGGGGATTAAGCAAATGCTTGTGGTGTGGAGCCTTGTCTCATCCCATGGCTACTGCTGCTGCTGCTGTTGGGATCGTTGCTCCTGCGGCTGCCTCCTACTGCTGATGTTGGGATTGTTGCTCCTGCGGCTGCCTCCTACTGCTGCTGCTGCTGCTGCTGCTGTGCTTGTTGTTGTGCATCCAGACCTTGAGCACCTGCCGCCGCACGCCGACCTGCGCGCAGAACTGCTCAACCAGCGCCTCGTCCTGCTTCTGCATCCGCCACCCCACCCGCTCCGCGAACGCCAGCATCTGCTCCTTCTGCTCCGGCGTGAACTTGGTCCGGAACCGCTTCCGCCGCGCCTGCCCGCCCTGCGCCGTCGCGTGCGCCGAGGGCGGGCCCCGCTCCTCGCTGGACGACTCGGTCGTCGTGCCGCCGCTGCCGCTGGGCGTATGGTGGTGGTACGGGAACGGCGGCGCGTGCGGGTAGCTGGCGGCGTAGGGGTGGGGCGGTGGCAGGAGCAGCGGGACGCGCGGTGCCGCGCCGGAAGTTGTGGGCGGCAGCGGCGGCGCGGGGGGCGGGAGGAGGAGGCGGCGCTGCCCGTCGTCCTTGCGGTGGAAGCTGCGATGGCAGCCGCAGGCGGCGCACTTGAGGGCGCCGTCGTCCCCGGGGGCGGTGCCGGGCATGAACTCCCCGCAGCCGTCCACGACGTGCCCACCCAGCGCCGCCGCGTGGTTGCGCAGGCACTCGTGGTACCTCACCTCGGGCAGCGCCGCGCCCGCAGCCGCAGCGCCCGCCCCGTTCCCCGAGGAGGAGGCCGGCGTGGGCGTCCTGGGGAGGACAGCGGCGCACGCGAGCGGCGGCGTGGAGACGATGCCCATCTCGTCAGCGGGTTCCTGGCCCCTGAACTCCATCAGGACATGCCTGGCCGGGCCGCGAGGGTACGCAACGCACGCGCGCGCGGGCGAGCACTTGAGAGCGACCTCAGATGCTCTCTCTCTCTCTCTCTCTCTCTCTCTCTCACTCACTCACACCCCCACACAGCACAGCACAAGGGCGCTTTAGCTTGCTGGTATAGTGTGTCACCAGCTAGTATCTTGCCCTCCTCCTCGCTGCAGGTGCAGCTACTGGTGTGGTGTGGTGTGGTGTGGCGTGGTTGGCTTTTGCGCGGAGTGGGAGGGGGTCAAGCGGCGAGTGATGGTGGTGGGGGACGAGTGAGTGACTGACGAGGAGTGGTGGGCTTGCTTGCGGTCCGGTTTGGTTTGGAAATGGCGCTTTTGTTTCCTACCGGCGGGAGGGAGGGAGGGAGAGAGGGGGAGAGGGCTGACTGATTGGCTGAGGAGGGAGGGAGGGAGGGAGGGAGGACTGAGGTGGAGCAACCGACCGACAGCGGCAGGCCTCACTCCTCCCACGCCCTGCAGCCCGGTCCCAGCTTTAATTATCGACCGGCGAGTTTAGCGCGGCAGATGCAGCCCTGCACCTCTACTGCTGCTGTACCCATGCCACGGATTTACGCGAGAGAAATTTTTACAGTACAATGTACGCCTAGTAACGAAAAGGTGGTAGGAATTAGATCCGAGTGTTGATTTTTTTTATGGGTAATATAGGCTTTTCTTAACCGAAACTACTTAAAACTAAAAGAGCGTTTATATTAGATTTTACTGATATAGTAACAGTTTATAAAGAAGTTTATGAAAATAGACACTCGTGTGCGATTTTAGTTAATATAATTTAAGTTGCTATAGTATCTACTACATTCAACTAATAGACCCCACCTTAAAAAGATAATTTGTTTGGAAACTAAGTAAAGATAATTTATTAGAAAACTAAGTACTATATAAAAGCCATTATTTAGTATAGAAAAATAATTTTTTTAAACTAATATGAATGCGACCTAAGACTAACCAAATAACCGCTCGAATTTTCTAAGGACCAGTTGCATCAATCTCGGACGCCGCCGCGGCGCCGCCAGCCGGGCACTAGTATGACGCTTTCCGTATGCCTGCGATTGATTTCTCTTGCCGAGCCGCCGATTCTCTCACGCATCTATCCCTCTAATCCCAGCAAATGCGGCAACAACAAAGCTCCAAGCCAAAAAGGTTACGTTATTTAGAGGATGGAGCCATTGATTAGGGTATCATATGCTGTTCAATTTATCCATTTTTTGATGTTTGAAATGATCATACTACTTGCATCCTCCAAATATTAATCTCTCTCTGCCTCAAGGCTTCCGCCATTGTTGTAGCAGTTGCTGCGATCACTTCTATGACCACATTCAGTTAAAAGTTCATACATGGCCAGTGATAATATCAAGTTTGACGCATGCATGATTTGTTTGCCAATGGTTACCGCAATCCCGGTTTGGTTTCCAAGAAGAAAAATGTGGAAAGTAAAAGGTCACGACAAAAGGGATGAAGCGACAATTTTGTTTAGGAATTCAATTACATTTTAACCCCTAATGGAATGATACTGCCTAGGACTTAGGGAGTAGTATAGTCCAATCATAACTAATATGGTCCATTAGATTAGCAACAATGGATGGTCCACGGTAATTGATGGGTATTGAAGCCATCTCATATCTAGCGTGTAGCAAATTTATTTTGCAAATCTGGCGCTCATATATATGAAATTGCTAATCTAATTCCCTCCGTGACTATGATAGTGTCGCCTACCACACTGTCACACCACGGCAGGAGAGGAAAGAGCGTGGAAGACGGTGAGTGACATAGAGCTACTGAGCTAGTGGATCTCGATAGGAACCTACCGCATAATACCAACTTAGCAAGAGTTGCTACCGAGCCCACCCAGTGCGGCAGGTCGATGGGTCCCACCGTCTGCCGCCCTCGTTCGTCGCCTACGGAGTTGGACCTAGATGCCATGGTAGGGTAGCGTGGCATATGACACGTGTTGTCTATTACTACTACTGTGGTCATGAATAAGACTAGATTTACAATTTCGTATGCACGAGTGTTAGATTTGAAAACAAAAAAATTTGCTCCAACATCATTTGTGCGATGGATTCGGTATACGCTGCCTGCACGGTCGTCCGTGGGCCGTCGGATTGAGATGGTGCTCCTATCAGGCTATCAGTCACCTAGTGGCTAATTGACTAATTGCCCCTTTCGGGTACTTGTAAACACGTACGAGTTCGATGGACTGGTTTTACACAGCGTTTTTGCTCCAGAAAAGAGAGATCAATGGAAACGAATGCTTGTTACATCCATTTCATCTCCAGTATAAAGTAAACTAAGATGAGCCGAATCCATGCATCAATGGCGTGCGGTGTAGACCAACATGCAGTTGACCCATTATAGTGGTGATCGGTTCGGCTGAAAAGCTCATGGCTTATGGCTGAAAACACTGTAGCTGGCTGAAAAAAGCACTGTAGCTGACAGAGACTTATTTAGCATAATTAAATTTAAAAAAATTTAAAAATATAAAAAATATGTTAGCCCATTACATATAATATAAACAAATACGGGAAAAAAAGAACCGGCAAAAAAGCTCAACAAAAAGCCAAAAGTTCAGAAAAAGACGAAACTTATGAATAGTGAAAAATAAGCCAGAAATCAGAAGCCGAAGCCGAATTGATCAGGGCCACAGTGGCTAGCAAGGTGGCGCTGAAAATAGTAAAAAGGACTGGCATTCCTATGAAACCGAGTCTCTATAACATTACAATTTTGTAGGAAACAATTCATTTCTTATGGCTTTCCTACGAAATTTCAACTCTCCAAACCGAGTATTACATGAATTATGAATTCTGTGTGAGCTTCTTGGAATATTGGGTGCTAGGAGCCATAGCATAAGGGGAAGAACTGTTTGATTTTAGAGATCGGCTCGATTAAGCTTATTCAAATCTTATTTCAAAGCTCAAACCTAGATTTCAATTAAGCTTGGGTTTGAATAACATGTATACATTATAGCCTATATTGAGATTATCCTCCTCTCGTTAATAAGCGGTATGGCATGACATTGAAACCGTATGAGTGAATTGCATATTTGGTATTATTGTTTTCGGAATTTGCACATTTGCTGCTACTCCGAAGAGAGTAATCACTCTAGAGAGGGGAAAAAATTTTTGCCACCGTGACCAGAGTCCAAGGAATTAACCAAGTGCAAATGACCATCACGCCCTTCACAAAGAAAATAAGAAAAGAAGGCATTCTCTTTTCAGTTCTTAAAAGTTATTTTTTTTGCTTTTATACATTAAATGGATTGTATCTTTTCAAAACAGAATTTACAAATTGATTGTAGTATATATTGTAGTAATTTATTTATATCGATCAAAATTGCACGCGAGTTTCTGTTACTCCGTACTATCTCTCACGAACAGCTCAAAAATCATAAGTCACAACTAAAACTATAAGCCGAAACCAAAAAGAACGGACCAGTGAGGCCACAGGTTGTGCCGCTCCATGCTACTTCCCCTACGTCATGCTCATTGCGGTGCTTAGGGCATTCACAATGTGTAATATTCGTATTGCCTCTAAGGTGGAACCCGCAGACAGCATCTAAGCTTATCAATTTTGTTTGCGATATGTAATATCCGTATTGCCTCTAAGGTGGGCCCAGCAAACTAGAAAAAATCTCTCTTTCTGCCATCCAAACCCCTCTAATAAGTAGGCCTTTCAAATATTTTAGTCCAAAAGGACAATCAGAGAAGCCAAGCTTTGTAATGTATAGGGACAATCTCTAAGGCTACCTCCCTCCTCTCAGAAGCTATTTTAGCCAAACACCGGGGGTGCTCTTAGGTGCCGTTGACCTAGAGGCGTGCACCACCTTGATGGTAACGCGGCTGTTACGGCCACACAGTTAGCTCACATGAGCCGACTCTAGTGGTGAAATCCAACGTGGCTTTGAGGCGCAAAGGTGAGGAGATCCGATGCTGCAATGGCCGGTGGCGGATCTCCCTTCCCATAGTAAGCCACAGGCTCCTTTCCTCTGAAGAAATCCTATGCAACCTGATCTTTTTCCTCATCGAATTGGACCTCTCTTTAGTAGGTGACAATGTCTACCAATCTCAAAGCGTCTCTAACAACAGTAGTTCTGTTCCTCTCTTCCGGCTGCCCGAAGAGGGGAGCAGTCGAGCATACAAGCCAAAGCTCAGATGTGACGAGTCCTTTCTCTGCATGACTGACCGGGCTGCTCTCGTCAGAGCTTGTTTTCAACAATATAGCACTGCTGTGTTTGTCGAATTCTGTTGTCATCTAAGTGAAACACCATATGATTTTCTTGAAGGAAAAAAGATGCTGAATTGCAGTGCTTTGTTCAATTTTCACAGTTCCACTTCTGGGCAATGAAAAAACACGTCATTAACCAAAAGTCAGAGGATTATCATCACAATTAGGCACACAAAAATACATATATCATCACTATGATCAAAATTTCAAAAGAGAGATTTACACTTGAGTGAGCACGTCGTTCTCCTTCACAAGCTTCATCTGCACAGGTTCGGGGAATCAGCTATCAAGGCGGGAGCCTGACATTGAGGGCCCCGCATGCGAGCGCGTGCAAATATGAGAGCAAGGGGTGGGACCATCGTCCCACTGCACGGGGTTAAACTCCTTTTATTAGTTAAGAAATGGTACTCATACAAAATAGATATGGCAGGGACCTCACTATTATAAAATTTTGGGCTGCAAATATGATAACCAGTGATCATAGAACACTCCTGTAAGCTCAGAACACATAAAGGCTGTCCATGTCAAGAATTGGTAAAAACTACCCTACTGTACAAACGATAGGTTTGTACTATGGTATGCAGAAGGCAAAGAAATCTATCATAAACAGAACTTGCTTTACCTTCCCTAATGAAGGTTCAACTCGAACTAAAATAATGCTGACATTCTGTACCAAAACATCTCTTTCTGACCAAATAGCACCCCCCTAGGCATTTTGAAACATGGCGAAAACAATAAGCATGATACGCAGAATGGGTAACACACCAAGCGAACCAAGTCGTACTTGTCCAATGTATGGAAAAAGAAATAATTGGTGGTGATCATTTGGGCTTTTTTTAGTGGCTTATGGCTGAAAAGCACTGTAGCTGGATGAAAAAATACTGTAGCTGACAGAGGCTTATTTAGCATAATTAAATTTAAAAATAGAAAAAACATATTATCCCATCACGTATAATGCAAACAAATACGGGAAAAAAGAACCGGCAAAAAAGCTCAAAAAAGCCAAAAGTTCAGAAAAAAACGAAATTTATGAATAGTGAAAAATAAGCCAGAAGCTGAAGCCGAAACGAGCGGGGCCAAGTAGAACATGAAGAAAATGTGTGAATTCTACACGCCTCCATGTAAAAAATAACAGGGTTTGAATTACGGTAATGAAGAAAAAATAGCATAAACAATAATAATGTGTGAGTTGTTTTACCTTGTCAAGAAAACCATTAAATCAAAATGCAAGATTTGCAAGGAAATAATAGCAAACATGGGTCAACAATGACACAAGCACTAAATTTCAAAAGGAAATACACATTTGGCAAACTCCCATATTTCAATAAACGCATCTGAACTAAATGGAAATTTTGGTTTAATAGCCTTTTAGGTATGCTGATCGAATGCTAACATAGGGGGGTGACTCTACTATCTCTTTCTTCTTTGTTTAGGCAGACAAAATAAACTGTTAGAACTACATCTATAATTTCTTTTCTAAAAACCACAAAAAATGGTCACATGTAAGAGAGGCTAGCCCCTACTAAGCACAAAGAAATGACATTTCTAAAGAAAAGAAACTCAACGAAAGTAAGCATCATATGGCTGCGAGAATGTTTTAGTAAAACATTCAAGTGAACCAAAAAATCATGCCAAAGTTCATAGAGACCAACACCTAATAAGCACAAAGGAATGCAATTCTAAACAAAGAAACTCTGCCGAAAGTAAGCATCATGTGGCTGCAGAAGTTAAACAATTAGGTGAACCAAAAACTTACACCAAAGGCCATATATTTCATACATCCAGGCTAATCGTCGAGCATTTCAATCAACAAACCAATTCGACATCTGCCCATGCACCAATCCACCAAGCGAAACATGATAAAAGCACCAGTCAGCATAATGAAATAATTAGGCAGAGGAGATTACCACACCAATGCAGTTGATGCACTTGCAATTGGGCAACACCTTCATGAGGCGGCGGATGATCCTCCCGTTCCTATCCTCCTCTGTCTGGCTCCTTATCCACATCGGACAAAGCAAAACCTGCTCAAAATCAAAAAAGTTTACCAAAAAAGCTTGCAAAAATAGAACTGCAACGAGTTATTCCAAAATTCGCAAACCTAACCTCGATCGGCGTCGCGGGGGCTAGGACCTCTACCCTGATGATGTCTACCGGGTGGCGGCAATCTATCCTGCACTTGTGCTCCCCCACGGTTGGGTCGTTGCAGCCGCCACTCGGGGAGCACCGCCACACCTCCTCCCACCTCGTGGCCCTCCAATGGACTGCCTGATGTGGCCATCGCCGCCTTTGCCCCGTCCTCTCTTACTCCTTCCTGCAGTTCACCGCCACCACTGAACCTTCGACCCATCAACCGCCGCCACCTTCGCCCTGCCCTAGGTCCCTCCTTGGGACGCAGTGGCTCTGCGGGGGGAGAAAGGTGGTGTGGCAACATGGGGAGGCAAGGCTAGAGGAGGGCAGAAGAAGCGCCGGCACTGGCAAAAGCCGGGAGGAGAAGGGGGCGAGACCGGGCATGAGGGGCGGAACAGGGCACGGCGGGGGGCGCACAAGGAGGCGTCGGTCTCTCGGGGTGGATCTGGAGGCGGTGGCCGGAGACACCGCACCACGGGCCCACACGCAATGGAGAGAAAAGTGAGCTAGGATGGAGACTCGAGCCTGGAGGAGGACGGCATGGCATGCAGCCTCGCCTGCTGCGAAGGTGACCACCTCTCCACTGCAGTTGGCTCCTCTCTCCTCCGTCGCCCTTCACCTCCGCAACCGCGCATTGCCAGTTGTGTGTCCGCTAGGGACAGCGACGACAGAACAAAAGGCGAGAGGAGGGAGTGGCGGGGGAGGAAATAGGGAGGAGGTGAGAGATGGGAGAGGAGGACCGGGGGCCGGAGCGGTGGTGGCGACGTCGCCCGGGCGAAAGAAGTGGGCAGGAGGGAGAGAATGCCCTCAACGCCAACCGCCCGTAGGGAAAGAAGAGGACGTCGTGGTGAGCAGTTGCCGGAGATGCGAGCAACCAGTTCAGTTCAGGGCGGAGCCCTCCGCGCGTGGGGAGCTGGCGACAGAGAGAACGAATATCCATCGTATCAATTCGTATTTTTAAATAGTAAAGACCAAAAAAAAAAGAACATGAAATGAGAAGAAAAGGGGGTATTTATGGTATTTTTATAAAATTATAGGTAGAAGAGGCATAAAAGAACTATTTCCCATCTTTAAAGTAGCAAGACATCAATTTTACGCAATATAGATAAATAGACAATTGACAACTTTCGAGACGGTAAATACTTAGGGTGTGAGTGGGATGCTTTACGGTCTAGCCGCGTTTGCCCGCATCGGACGCAGATATTTATGCAGGCTAATGCGGCAGCCTGCAAAATTTTTAAGCGGGACATGTGGCACCTGCCATTCTCGAGAGCTTGATGATGGTTTGCCTACGTGAGCAGGTTGTGGAGGAGGTCGATGACACAGAACATCTACTCTGATGAGAGATGCTTGTAGACAAGTGTGTTGCGACCGTGGTTGGTCTTAACCCACCAACAGACGTGGCTGGGGTCGGGATATTCTTGGAGTTGCTAACAATGAGGTATCATCGTAGCGAGCTTCTCGCGGATGTGGTACTGTAGATGGAATAGGATTGACAACACATGTTTATTCATTGCATTAGTTGAATATATACGCAAGTACAAAGCACAAACGGTGCATGATCAGAGAACCCGCTAATCAAGCCTAAAGATGTACATGCGAACAAACAATGCCATACAAGGCAACACACAGTAATAGACTAGATATTCTCGCTAACAAGTACGTCGGGATGTATAGTGACATGGAGTTCCCTAGATGGTCGAGGAGCTTGCTGGCCAGAGTCAGCTTCGCTAGGCCTCACCACCTAGGGCGGGGGTGCGGGGGTGCAGGTCGCCATCTCCCAGTCTGTTTCTCTCCTACGCATCCACTCCCAATTGCTCAGCGCCCCCTCAAAATCCCACGAGAACTTCTTTAGGATGTCGCACCAAATCGACACCAACCTATAGTCATATGCTAGTCGAAGCCTTTCTAGTGCCGCGCGCATCGGTGCTTCTCAACTGGAACGGGAATACGGGCGATGTGGGCTACACGGGCGGCCACTTAAGTCCATAGTCCACTTAAGTGAGAAATTGGCCAACGAGAGGCTATTTAGTGTTTTTTGCGGGGCAAGTTAAGTGGATATGTGAACGACCGTGTCCACTTCTACCCTTAGTAAATATGCACTTTTCTAAATTTGTATTACCTTGTGATAGTTTTGGGGGGAAATATAAACCAAAAGCCTCCTAAAGTCGGTTAGAGGCCTTCAGATAAACGGAAAATCGCTTATATAACAATGCGAAATTGTGACATTTGCGAAGGATACTGAAAATCGATGGCACTGGTTAATGCCACACGTCATGTTGTCAAACCTTCAAATTTCCCTCAAAGAAATGACTGCAAGCGAAGACGGCGACTTGCGCTCCCAAAGGCCGTAGCCATGTCAGGCTCCAGGTGCTCTCCTGCCATCCAACTCGTTGCACCCTTCTCCTCCGTCTCCCCGTTTCCTGCCACCAGCACCGACCCCTCAGCTCCATCGTATCGTGCTTCGAAGATCACTGCAAGCTTTCCGGCGAGCAGCTTCTCCCTCGCTACGCCACGACGCAGCTTCCCCGACGTTGTCTTCGGCACCACGCCGCTCTCGACCAACACGACCCAGCCAACCCTCACACCCTCCTCTTGCCAAACTGCTCGCCTTATGCCCTCGCACAAACCCGTGTGATCACCGCAGCTTCCTTTCTGCAGCTCCGCAGCGACGACCACGTGCGAAGGTGACGACGCCCGCGCGGTGAAAGCGGCGATGCAGCCGCCTCTCAGGCGATCCGGCGCGCTGCCGAAGGCCACCGTCTCAATGTAGTGCGCGTGGACGCGGCGCTGGCCGCCGTCGAGCGCGATGACGTCGGCGCTACGGCCAACGACGTATAGATACCGCTCTGCTCCCTTGACCACGCCACGGTCGCCCGTGCGCACGAAGCACGAACCGACCCTCCCCGGCACCCTCGCGCAGAACACCTCGCGGCTCGCTGACGGGTGGCCGAGGTACCCCGACGCGTTGCTCCGCGAGGACACCCATATCTCCCCCTCCACGCCGTCTCCCACCGGCTCGCCGGTCTCCTCGTCCACAACGACGATCTCGATCTCCGGTTCCTCGTGGGCCATGGATGACAGCCTGGCCGACGGACAGAGTTTCTTGTACGACGGGAGGTCCAAGCAGCGGCTCCGCCACGCGGTGGACACAAACGTGCAGTTCTCGGCGAGGCCGTAGGACGGCGAGATGGACGTGGCACGCAGCCCATCGCGGCCGAACTCCTCTAGGAACTCGTCAACGCACGACTTGTAGATTGGCTCGTTTACCAGGATCAGGTTCCTCAGGCTCCCGAGCTCAAGCGGCTTCTGCTGCCCGTGCGCCGAGCGGCCGCGTCTGAGCACTAGCGACAGGGCGAACGACGGCACAGGCGTGCATGTCGCCTTGAACTCGGCGATGAGCTCGAGCCAGAGGCGTGGGCGTCGGACGAAGGCGTTGGGGGAGGCCAGCACGCACGTGGCGCCGGCGACGACGGTGAGGAGGAGAAACATGAGGCCGCAGTCGTGGTACTGCGGCAGCCACGACACGACGACGCTGCCGGGGTGCAGGTCGTAGGCTTTCCTCGCGGCCCGCACGTTGTGGGCCGCCGAGCCCGCAGTGACCACCACGGGCTTCGGCACGCCCGTCGCGCCGGAGGTGTACTGGATCAGGTATGCGTCGTCCGGCCCACAGCCAATGTATCCCCCGACGCCGGGCCCAATAGCGCCTCCTTGCTCCAGCTCGTCGACGGACAGCCAGTGCAGGCTCCTCAGCATGGCAGCGAGCCGATGGGACGCTCCGGCGACGGCAACCGACCTCATCACGGCGTCGATGTAGCATGCGTCGGCCACGGCCGCCCTCGGCGTCGTCTGCGACACGGCGCGCAGAAGGTGGGCGTGCGCCAGGCCGAACCTGGACGGGTCGGGTGGTATAACGGGCACCGCCTTGAGCCCCGCGCGCTGGCACGCGAAGAGGAGCTTGACGAGGCGGAGGCCCGGCGAGGCGAGCACGAGAACGGTGTCGGCTCGGCGGAGCGTTCCGAGAAGGTTGGACGCCATGCATTCGACCGCGGAATCGAGCTGGGAGTATGTCAGTGCAGTGTACGGCATGGCACCGGCGGCCGTGTCGTCGTCGGCCCACACGAAGGCCAGTTTGGCGCCGAACGCCGGCAGTTTCGCCCATACGGGGAGGTATTGGTCCACCACCGGCTGGTCGGGGTAGCACGGGTCATAGTTCTCGGTGGACATGGCCGTGTGTCTGATCACTTCTGCTTATCTAACTCGCTAGCTAGCGATTGAATCTTTCTGTAGTCACACAGTTACAACTCATGCAATGCTATTTATAGAGCTGGTCGACGACAACTAAATCCGTGTAAATCCCGTTCTCTACTGCAGAATGTCGGATATTGCAAAAGTGCACTTCAAGCTAGCGTTTTGATCACTTGTCTGCAATATCGGACAAGCTGATGTGTTACCCGGTGCAGTAACAATATGTCGTTGACGTGGATGAAAGCAAAGGGCTGATTGGCACAACGGATGTGAGGCAAAATGTGCTTGTTTTTTCTCCTTGGGTCTAACCAAGTAATGGTGAATATTTGAGAGCATATCCCTTGCTACTTATTTTTTTTGCCACATCACATCTGACATTTTCATGATTGAGAAGAAGAGGAGGGATAACAATCTCTGTACATGCCAAAACAAATTCGCAGATTGCAGCCATTAGGTGCCGTATGAATCCGTTGATGCCGAGGGAACCGGAGAATACTGCAGGGAAGGATCAAACTGTAAGACAAACATGGCCCATGGGATTTGGTATCTGTTCGAGTATATTCACACCCTCGCATTCGCAGATATATTTTGTGGGTGAAGAAGTAATGATGCGGCATATCCTGGCCTGTTGATGTTTATCTCTAGCTGGCGGAGCCGGTAGGCTCCGGCCGGTCCAGGGTCACCTGATGACGACAGCGCATTGCTGTTTGGTCTGCAAGAACATACAAAAGACAGCAATGGTGGATAGCGGGTCGCTCACGGGGCGGGGGCCGGCGGCGACAACCAATATAAATGTATATAATGCAGCAAGGAGAACAAAGCAACCAAGACTCAGGTGAACTGTAACTGCAAATACAGGAATTCTGCCCCTCGACGGGCACCCGCAGCTTACCGAAATATTCATATTGGCTTCTATTTGGAGAAGTTAAAAACCAATATAAACATCCGGCTTTCATGTACCCCTTCTTCACTTTCCCCACCATTCGTCCGCTTTTTCTAAACATTTCTTTTAACTACTACTATTTAATCATAGTTAAAAACCATCAGCCATGAACAGCCATCAAGCGGCAGAAGAGGGGTAGCAGAAAATGTACTAGCTGAGTATTTCTCAAAATGTACTAGCTGAGAAGGGAGAACGTTGGAGAAATTGATTTTGCAATAACTGCAGGCCCTTTCTTTACATCATGCACCAAGTGTACAGCTGCTTTTACAGTATGCCTGAATTGCCTGTTCTGTATATGACAATCACAGAACAGCCGGACAGACAAAGATACTCTCATTTCTAGCGTCCCAGCACAACAACAAATACTTTCCTTGCATCATATGATTGTGGAACAAACGTCAGACAAAAGCTCAGCTGTTGTATGTTAGCTGTTCTCATGCAGACAAAAGAACTTTTGACCCTTTTTCTGATATTATCTACGCCCTTGTTAACTGTCAGAGTGCATCACACAGTACATTGAAATGTTCTTTCTTCTTTATGGCACAATGACCATGATGATATCTGAAACAACCTAGTGTTACTCATTGAACACTAATCATATTTTTAATTTGATCACACAACCTATGTTACCTTACCCTCACAAAAATCACAGCATCAATACATTGAGAGATCAAACAACATATCTTGACCTTGGCAAGGCCGCACTGAAAAATATGCGGTAGTGAAAACTGCATCAAGAACTATGGAATTGAAGCATTCGACAAAGAAATAGAAATAGTCAAGAGCAGAACCCCCCCCCCCCCCCCCCGGCCCCAAAAAAAATCAATTCCCATAATTCTTCCTTCTTTTACAACACAGATTATTTCTGGGTGATCTTTCCAACTTCCTGTATACCAGCTTCGCACACTCCTAGTCTATCGTACCATTTAGCGTTAGTTGTATGAAGTATAAACCATCCACTAGATCCACTAGTTTCAATCAATGCTGCAAACAAACTACATCTTCCATCAACACAAATCTTCTCTTGGTTTTATAATATGACCAGTTGACCACCACATAAAAGACCACTTTGTCCACCGCTCGGTGCAGTATGGTAGTTTTAAGCATTTGGATGAGAACCTTGGCATTCTAACTATGTGCTTCATCTTGCCATTTATGAAACCCCCTATGCCCTATTGACCATTTAGCCTTATCAACCTGCTACACACCATACAGACATAATGTATACCATTGATGTGTGGATATGTGAACGGCTGGTGATTTGAGAACATTAAGGTATCATACAGAATACTCCGAAACCTCAAGCATTGCCCTTGAAAGGGAATATCTCAATTCCCAGACATCTGAACAGAGATAGATATACTGAATTACTGATGCCAATTGCACAACCAGTTTGGATGATGTGTTTTCAAAGGTTAATGAACAGTATATCGGTATGGTGGCATTGTTCAAAATTGTTAATTCAGGGCACATATTGCATTATTCAACTAATCATAACCTGCACATTTCTATGGCAATGGATACAACTAAATTCTTGCCAATGTTCTTTTTCTCTTATCGATACTAGCTCTCGAGATTATACCATACCATTTATAATCTGCAAATACAAACATACTTTACCAAGTCTACAACATAGATTGTCAGCTCAACACAATTTTGTAAATGCTCCAATGGGCAACGTTACATAGATGCAAATGATGATAACATTTTTCTCACTAAGTAATCAACATTGGAATGCTAGTAAATGCCCTCAGAAGAGGGCTTCTTATGTTTGCCATGCTCTAATCAACATTGGAATGCTAGTAAATGCCCTCAGAAGAGGGCTTCTTATGTTTAACATACTCTAAATGAATTTATTTTAGACAATCTACAAGCATGGCACAACTCCAAAGGGGAGGTTCTTAAATACTACGATGATTTCCAATGCTTGATCTCCGCGAACTCCAACAGCCGGTGCCAATCTCCGCGAACTCTTAACACAGATGAATGACACAAAGCCAATTGATTGATCGAATGATTGCCCCCAGATTGTCATTTCCAATGCTACCAGGCCTTCTCCACCAACACAGAACAACGATACACAAAACAAGCAACAGAGTCGCGGAGTAACCATCCATCTAATATGAAGAACTAATGAGCAGAACTGCAGAATAGATACCGGATTCACCCCATCCCTGGAAGCATCTGAAGCGGATCGATCATTTGGATGACACTCGGTTGCTGCTGCTGCTGCTGGAGCATGAGCTCCTCACCAGGCCCAGGCAGTGCAGGTGGCCCAACAGGGATGGCCGGTGCCGGCTGTGGTGCCTTGGACTCAATGAGCCGCCACATGTACCACGCCCCGACGGAGCGGTAAGGGCGCCACCGCTCACACAGCTTCTCCATCTGCGACGGCCGGGGCACGTCCTCTAGTCCATACAGCAGCTGCACGCCTTTCCGCACCCCGAGGTCCGCGGCAGGGAGCACATCGGGGCGCGCTAGGGAGAAAATCATGAACATGTGGACGCTCCAGGCGCCAATGCCCTTGACCATGGTGAGCATGGTGGCAAGGGATCGGTCGTCCATGTTGACGATGGCGGCATCAGAGAGGATACCGGAGGCATACTTGCGGGCGAGGTCATGGAGGTAGGAGGCCTTGCGCGGGGAGACGCCGATCTGGCGGAGCTGGTGCGGGGTGAGCGCGAGGACGGCGTCTGGGAGCACGTTGGGCTCGCCGCCAAGGAGGGCCAGGAAGCGGGAGTAGACGGAGGCTGCGGCCTTGAAGGCAAGCTGCTGGTAGAGGATGGATCGGACGAGGGAGTGGAATGGGCGGTGCGGGCAGTGGAAGGCCGGGGGCTCGTGGGCGTCGATGACGGTGGCGAGGGCGGGGTCGGCCGCGCGCAGGTGGTGGATGGCCGCGGCCACCTCGCCGTCGGCGGAGAGGGGGCGGCCCGGGACGGACAGCGTCAGGCGGGGCTTCTTGGATGGGTTGGAGCCGGATGGGTCGGAGGAGTGGGGCTTCTTGGAGCGCGAGGTGGCGGCCGCGCGGGCGGCGGAGGCAGCGGCAGGCGGCGCGGCGGAGGCGGGAGGCGATGGGGAGAGGGGTTGGGGCTGGGAGCGGGATTGCTCGCCCATGGAGGAGGTGGGTTCTTGACTTGTTGGGGGCGTTTGGGGTATTTTGGATCTGCACCTGAGGCGGTGTTTGCCACTGCCCACGGCACAACGCCGGCCTGGATTCCATTGCCTTCACCCAGCCACAAATTTTTTTTGAATGTTTTAGGCATCACCTAAATATTTTCTTCTTAACTATCATTTAAATTTGTGACCTTTAGATTAGAAATTAAAATACCCCTTATTTTTGAAGGGAAAGATTTTTTTAAAGGGGAAGAGGACAGAATTCAAGGGAGATGTGAGAATTCATGGCCATTGAATATCTAATCTAACAGTTCTAAATCTGAATAATAACTAAGAAAAAATATTCAGATGATGTTTAACAAAACCTTTTTTATGCGAGCCGTTGTGCCGTTCAAAATGCAAGATTCATAGCTTGGTGCACTGTGCGCATTGTCACAAGTTGGATGTAAAATATTTTAAAGATGTGTCTTTGGTGTGTACGCTAGAGTGCGTCTCAAAGATTTTAAGGCTAGATTCGAGAAAGATGTGTTCTTAGTGTGTGTTAGAGCGCATCTTGAAGATTTTGAGACTGAATTCAAGAAAGATGTCTACTTAGATGTGAAATATTTTAAAGACGTGTCCTTAGAGCATCTGCAATGGGTCTATAGCAGCTCTCTACAAGAGAGTTCATGTCATCAACTGTCCTACGTGGTAGATATTAAATGAAGAAAGAGAACGCAGCTCTCTACAGCTCTAGAGATAGTCTATAGCGCCAAACGAGGCAGCCTCCATAAATTCTGTGTGTGTATGTAAGCATCAAATAGCTATCCTTATAGATAGTTCTTTAGAATGCTAACTTTAGTGTGTACTATATAGATGATGTGGAAGTCTTATAGTTAGTTACTAGCTATAACCATTGCAGATGCTCTTAGTGTGCGCGCGCTAGAGCACATCTTGAAGATTTTGAGACTGGATTCAAGAAAGATACATCCTTTGTGTGTGTGCTAGATCGCGTCTTGAAGATTTTAAGATTGGATTCGAGGTGGTGTCATCTCTTACTTGTCTCGAAAGGATTGTATTATGTGTCACGAGAAAGTTGGTGGTGTTTTTTCTGGTTTTTTAACGGTTTTTAAATTTTTTCAATAATTACTATTAAAAATTTTAAAGGATCTTTTATGAAATCATTGCATCTCAAACGGATCTCTTGATATTCTTGTTTCAGTGAATGTCATAACTTGGTTAGATGTGACGACATTAGAGATCTCTCTATCCAACTCACCAGATTTCCTCACCTAGCCACATGATAAAACAACATAAGAAAAACAAAAGAAATAGGGAAATTATGAGAGTAACACTCGCTCTCTTGTCTTCCATCCCTATCAGACAGTTGAAAGTAGGTACTAGCTTCGATTGGAAGGTGTTTTACGCTTTTGAAAGTTCAGATTTTTTTAAAATTTTCAGTGTGCTATAATGCTACAATTAATATATATTTGTTTAGAACTTATGTTTTTTATCTAAAGTTGGAAGAAATTGTCTTAAGCTTGTTTCCACAAACTTTTACAAATACACAGTAACTTTTCAGTTGAATTATGTGTTGAGTTCGTATATTAACATCCCAAAATAAAAGGCCCACCTCCTTTCATCCATAGGAGAATGGTAGGGTGGAAACGGATCAAATACGAATCGAATAGTGTTCTTATCATATTCGTATTCGTATTTTGTAAATGAATATGAATTTGAATATTCTTGAATACGAATGCGAACCAAGTGTTGTAACAAATACGAATTCGAATAGAATATTTACTCAATTAGGTGAGATCCAGATATCCTTGTAACTTATGTAGATGAAGATAATAATGATATTTTATCCTCGTTCAGTCATGCTTAATCATTCTGATTCATTTACTTCATCTAAAGAAACACGAATTCATATTGAATTAAAAACTTATCCAACTAATTAGTCGTATTGCAATAAAAAAATATGTATGGATAAAATAACATTTCAGATGGTAAAAGTCCATATTGTATTCATATCCATATTTTTATATGAATTTGAATACAAATAGGAGAGAATTTGTTAATCGAATGAAAAAAATCTATATCATGTTCATATCCTATCAAATATGGTAGCCGAATAATAAGAATAATTCGTATCCATTTTCTACCCCTAGAGAACGGTGCCAAAACAATATCATGTGCCCAAAATACGATAATACAATAACTTTTATAAGAATATGATAATATTTAAAATGTTTAGTGTAATACATTTCTTCGATACCACGCAAACATGTTTAAATAGTCAGACTCCTAAATTACAGTGGTTGGATAAGAAAGAGATTAAAATTATAGAAAAAAAATCATACTATATCATTCTAAAGAGTGGCACCGCTTGAGATGTCTCTCTAAAGTTTTTTCTCCATGATATATCACTCTATACGTGTTTAGATTCACACAATACCATTTCAATTATTATCTCATCGTTTTCTACTTTGCCTACCTTTTAACCTATCGGAAAAGTCATTTTTGCCCTCTAAGCCTGAGTTTGAACTAGGCCCTGCAAACTTGTGAAAGATAGTTTGTACTAGCTCATTTTATTATGATGATTTGATGCCAGGGATATGCACTCAAGTGTTGTGAATGTAACTTTGCATGCTTTTCGGCTTGAGCTTCTGGCTTCTGGTTTATTTTTCACTATTTATAAATTTCGTCTTTTTTTAAACTTTTGGTTTTTTGTTGAACTTTTTTGCCGGTTCTTTTTTCCCGTATTCGTTTGTATTATACATATTGGGCTAACATATTTTTTATATTTTTATATTTTTTTAAATTTAATTATGCTAAATAAGTCTCTGTCAGCTACAGTGTTTTCAGCCATAAGCCATGAGCTTTTAAGCCCAACTGATCACCACCTTGTTTAAATTGTTATGTGCACTAGAGTGCTTGTCTGTTAGCACTTTGTCTTACATCATTATGCTAAAAAAACTGAAATTTTCATTCGTAGTCATCTTACACTAAAATTTCATATAATTAATTCCGTTGAAGTCATGAAACTAATGAGCCATTACACATTAGCCAGCAACATCTTACAGCATTCGGGAAGCTCGAGGGAGCAAAAATGACTTTTCCCATAGGTCAAATGGTAGGAAAAGTAGAAAAAATATAAGAAAATAGCCAAAATGGTGTTATATGAATCTAAATACATTTGAAGTGATATATCATGAGTAAAATCTCCATAGTGGTATCTTAACCTATGCCACTCTTTGGAGTGATAGTGATAAAGTATAAATTTTCAAAAAAAAAAAGAGGGGCTGCCTCTCCTCTATGTCTAGCTCATCAGATTTCCTTACAAAGAAAAATGGCAAAGAGAAAAGCCTTTCAAAAGAAACCGACCAGAAAATTAGAGCACCGTTCGCTGTCCTGTCTTCCCCTCCCGGGAGGCAAACCCGATCCACACCAGAAGGCAGCGCGATGAGCTTCCGGGAGGAAAGAGCGGTGGCGAGGATGGGGGGCGGTCGGCGTCGGACCTGCGGAAGCCGTTCCTGCACACGGGAAGCTGGTACAAGATGGGGGGGGGGGGGGGGGGGGCGGGGCGGGCTCGGCGGCAGTCCAGCCTCATGGAGCGCCTCGGCCCCTCCGCGACGGCTCCGTCTCCGCCGTGCTCTGCACGCTCGTCGTCCCGCTCGGCCCCATCCAGTTCGGCTTCACCTGCGGCTACTCCTCGCCCAGCCAGGACGCCGTCATCTCCGACCTCGGGCTCTCCCTCTCCGAGGTGACGTGGTTCCGGCCGCTTCCTTAATTATCTCACCATTCCTGAATGCTGCATTGCCTATCATGCTTAGCTTAACGTTGTTTGGATTTGCTTTGCTTTGGCTCTCTTTTCGCGCTGCAGTTCTCGGTGTTCGGGTGGCTGTCGAACGTCGGGGCGATGCTGGGCGCCATCGCCAGCGGGCAGATCGCCGAGTACATCGGCCGCAAGGGGGTGAGACTTTGCTATCCCTTCGTCTTGTCTTAGATCACGACAATAGTGCGGTTTCTGCTCTGCGTACGTAATGCGAGAGACTGAGAGGAGAAACCGCAATACCGGATCGTGTTTTGCGCGTCCACGTTAGTGCGAGGGCGTGAAATGAGCTTTGGTGGTGAGAGCCTAGTGGATCTGCTCGTGGTACGTTTTCAGATGAAACGAGATTCACTAGTGCACCGATTCATGCTTTCTTTTGGATTGGTCTTGCATTCTCTGATGATTGCCGCACTTCCGAATATCATTGGCTGACTCGCAATGTCATTTGCAAAAGTAAGGTTTATTTGCCGTTGTTATTTCCATGCTCCTGCATTTAGTTTGCTTTGTTCAATGCAACATGTCCTGTGTCTGTTTAATTTACTTCTGAATTGGTTTGTCCAGGATTCCTCCCTTTTGTTTATGGGTCTGTTGCTGGAAGGACTTGGAGTCGGTGTGATATCCTACACGGCCCGCAGCCCTTTTCTCCTCTCTCAGTAAATAAATTTACTCTAAACATAAAATGGTGTTATTCTTGCTGTGCCGCCTTCTTTCAATTTTTCATCCACAGAATGTAAACTTGGTACCTTGAGATCAAATAACGATAACAAATTATGATTTCCAACATAACAAAAATCCCACTTTCCATAAAGAATGTATCTTTAAACGTTCATACAGAACAACTGTCCTGACACATGGGAAATAAAGCAGTACACTGTACTGGAAGTATAGTGAGCCACATAGCATGATACCACAAAAGTCAACCAAAAAACTAGGTATTTCCTCTTCTGTGACATTAAGGAAATAAACGTGTGATATTAATATGAGAATTTCCCTTAGCCTAAACATAATTTTAACAATATTCATGATTAGACAAGAAAACCCATAAAGCAAACTAGCTCCTCTATTCAGTCCCCATACAGAAAAGAACAAAAACAACATGCTTTTTTCTATGTCAAAAGGGATTTAAGTTAATTAACCTATAAGAGGAACTGAAATGCTAATATTTTATATTCCATGTCACCTTATGGTTGCACAGCTGAGTTGTGATTTAGAACTTTCTCACATACCGGATGTTGAAGCTGGGAATTTTATGTTATCATGAATGATATTGAACTTTAGTGTTTTTACCTTGCATGACAATAACATAGCTAGGCCCCATTTTAACTCGTGCATAGATCTTCTTGTTTTAAGCTTTCCAGATTGGGCGTTCACTGTTCAATAATATCAAATCTTTTTGGAAGGGGCATGTTAGTCACGCTCTGATATTTTCACCCCGAATATTAGTTTTCTGATTGAAACTTTTGTTTCATGGTCTCACTTGCCAGTTTATATAGCAGAAATTGCGCCACAGAACATGAGAGGAGCTCTTGGTTCCGTCAATCAGGTCATTTTTTAATAATAAATAATAACACTTGATTTTGTTGGAATTAATCTTGATGAGTGGTTGAAGCTACACTCAAAGCGTGGTCGAAGCTACACTCAAAGCGTGGTCGAAGCCCAGACGAAGCAACAGTCGAAGTCAAAGCATCGAGATAATGCGTTGTGGTCGAAGCTTCGAGCTGATGCGCCGTGGTCGTTACGACCAGCTTGTGCGTGGTCGTTACGACCAACTTGTGCGTGGTCGGCGACGAGGACTGGGATTATGATGGGGAGCTCCGAGGTCTAGACGGTTGAGGATGTCACGCGAGTTGGTTGGGCTAACGCTGGAGTACATGGAGACCAAATGCGGTGATGCGTGAAGAAGCTATGGACAGTGCAGTCCTGGAGACTTCGACACGGAAGTTGTTGTGGCGTGATGAAGATACGGGAGGTGTGATCCTGAAGACTTCGTCACGTATTGAGTTAGGAGTTGTGGATGAAGTCCATAACTTAGAAGAGATAGAGTTTGGTTAAAACCAATGTTAGGAAGGGTTTCGGGTACCTTAATTTAAGGTAGAGATAAGATTCTGTGTTTGTGTTTGAGTTGAACACGGTTTAGGGCTTAACATATAAAAGTAGAGATAGGTTAAAGGTTTAGCAGTGTCTTTGCAAGGCTTTTTGTGCGAGAGTTTTTAAAGGTGCCGTGAGGACACTTTATAGCCACAATATGATACAGAAGTAATATATCAGATCTATTCCAAAAAAAAGTTCATCGGTGGTGTGTTTTCCTCGGTTTCTTTGTTCTCGGCGGCGTGCTATGAGTACGGTGTTGTCTTCGGTTTGTATTTGTTTGAGCGGTCAAAACGTTCGAGCGACGAAGCTATTGAGCGGTCAAAGCTTTTCAAGCGGAGGGAGATTTCGACTACGAGCAAAAGCATCGTAGTGAGCAGTTGAGCGAGCGGTCGAACAACTTGCGGTCGAAATTTACATTCGGTAATTTAGATTCTTTTCTTTTGTTTTCAGATTTGTTTTTAGGTATCAAAAAGCGGAGGCAATCATTCACCCCCCTCTGATTGTGCCATACGATCCTACACTTCGCTGTATGTCCTGCGAGGATTTGATACTAACATCACAGCAGAAGTAAATGCAATGAAGGTAACCAGTAGTAATAGGCCTCATTTTTGTTGCTATCAAGTGATATGCATGCATTGTTGACAAGTTTATGCTTTATGTTACCCCTGTCAATGTATTGCTCTCAAGTGATATGGAAAGTGATATGGACTGGTGGTGATTTTATCTTATTTCTGCAGCACAATCATGAGGAAATGTGAATTATATACTTTTACACTTTGTCTACTCAGAGATCAGTTGCGTCATCAAGGAGGACAACCATATGATTTGCAGATATCAAGCAGAAGAGATATAGTGTTCCTCTCATGCTTGGTGGCTTGCTATTAAATTCTTTGCTTTGACACATTAATGTTCCCCTTTTTGCTTATTAGTCTTATTTCTTTAGATAGGAATTGTTCTCCTTGTCCTGCAGCAGCTAAGTGGTGTCAATGGCATTCTATTTTATGCTGCAAGTATCTTCAAAGCTGCTGGTATGTTCTGCAGGACATGTTGAGGCTTTATTTACTAAGCATGCATGTGAATATTTCAGAACTCTGCAGCATAAATGTGAATATCTGATCTATCCAAATGCTAAAATCAATTATTACTAAGCATGCTGCTTATCTATACCAGTTTGATTTGGATATTTTGGATTTGGAACTCTGGTAGCAACTGCAAAGCTACCCTATTTGTATGTGATTTAGATTTATGCTTGCATGAAGCTTAGCTTGTATCGCAATACTGTACTTTAATACCCCAACAATTGATGATAGCTTAGAACTCTGTCGAGACTGATATTTTACAAAATTCTCTTTGTAAACAGGCCTTACAAATAGTAATCTAGCAACATGTGGTTTGGGGGCTGTTCAGGTATATTTGTCTATCCATGTTGCACGTATCAACTTTGTACAAATGTGGGCTTGGTATTGTATACTTAACAGAATCTAATCATTGTGAGGTGATTGCTACTAGAGTCACTACCTGGTTGACTGACAAAGCTGGGTGACGGCTACTTCTGATTGTTAGTTGCATCACAAGTGTTTATTTGGCATGCTTCTTTTGAAGAAAATATCAGTTATGTTTATTCAGTTGTTTTTTCAGGTCTCTACTACAAGGATGACTATTACTCTTGTCATTGTTTCTGTGCCATTTGTTTTTGTTAAGATTTAAGTTATTTGGTACTTTATGTAATGGTTTGTAGTACTCTAATTGTCTAGTTTAGATTGAGTAATATTGCTTGACTTTCATGAAATTATCACCCCTTTGTGAAATATTTTAGTGTTGATTTTGAAACAGGACAACATAACTGATGGTTCTCATTTATACTCGTAATGAGTATGCTTTCGCTGGCTGGACTTGTGGTTAGTTGCAGCTCTATATACATGCCGTTTTCTTGTTGTTGAGAGAAGCTGGTTTAATGCCTTTTCTTTTGCTACTCCAGGCATTTGTGATTTCATTTTCTCTTCGCTTGGGAGTCATTCCATGGATCATAATGTCTGAGGTATAGTTCGCTCTAATATTAAACATAGTGTAAGCTCAATTGTTACATCTATATTATCTTTATATGTGATTGTTACGACTGTCACTTGCCACTTTTGTTCCTAGTTCTGAATTTCTTCCATGGTTTCTGTTTATCAAGCGGCACTGCAACCCAAAATCCACAAAGTTCTGTTTATCATTGTTTTCTCTAGCCAGATTACAATAACCATAACTGTACCTATCACTAATGACTGCAATTACCTCATTTAGTGGTTCTTCGCTAGATTTGTAACTTCAAATGACAGCGTGCAGCCAATCTAGCTGTCTCAATGTACATGTGTAATGAAAGGCATGGAGAAAATTTATTTCTGAATTTAGCTGGGAAGATTAATGTATTTACGTTGTGTACCATCAGATTCTTCCTGTTAATATTAAGAGCCTAGCTGGAAGTGTTGCAGCCCTTGCGAACTGGTTGACAGCATGGCACGGCACGACGGGCTTTAGGTTGTGCTTGGGCCTGGCCGAAGGTGAGGCGGGCCGACACGGCACGACGGGATGACTGTGCTGAGTTGGCACGGCACGAAGCGGCCCGAAGCACGGTAGGCCGTGCCGGCACGGCCCGGCCCAATTCCCACCTCTAGTTCTTGCCGTCAGTTGATGTAGTATATAGTCAGAGAGATAGACTTGTAATCTAAAAAAACGATAGCGGGAGGAATAAAGAGAAAAACCGAGCACTTTGTTAAGAAAAGCAATTGTGTTCAGAGTTGCGTCACTATTGTCTCTGCTGTTTCGTGGCAGCTTCGGTTGTTCATCACGTCAAAACGAGTCGCGGTTCCATCACGTGAAGCAATGTGAAAGCAAGGCACCAAAGACTAGAAAGACTACAACAGGACGTAGTGCTGCTGTCCCCAGCGCCGCAACGTGCTGTCTCGGCGCATTGACCCGGCGGGTCACGTCGGGGCAGCTCCATCATGTCGGCGGAAAGACCAGTGGGTCTTACGAGCGCAGTCAAGAAAAATGTATATCTGGGAGCTAGCGCTGTATGATCGCTGTGAGTTGCTGCTAAAACTTCACAGCACCGGCGATAATTTGATCCAACGGCGGCGCATGGGACTTCATCCGCGCCGCCGCGTCTCCCCCTTCCCCGACTTCGTGCGTAGCAAGTGTGGCACAGATTAGTACTGATACATCCTCGCTGGTTCGCCAATTTCCCTCTCCAGCGAGTCCGGATCGTGCTCCTCGCGCGCCCTCCCTTCCATGGCTTGCAAGAACATCAAAGGCGGCTCCTTTTATTGGGTTGTAGCGAGGCGGCTGAGGAGATGGAACCGGGTATGTCTAGAGCTGGGCATTGGGCTAGGCTTATTGTGCCAGTCCAAGACCCCGTTGGTCTGGTACGACCCAAACACGACACGAATGGTGGGTCGGACCGGGTCTAGAAAGCCGGTCTGTCGGGTGGCACGGCATGGCATATCGTGCTGTGTTTGTGCCGGCCTGGTCCGGCAAGCACGACGGGCACATCAGTGGCGGCGATCGACTCAGCCTCGGCCTCGCCTTCCACCTTCCGTCGCCATCCCACAGTCATTGTTAGAAATAATTTTGACTTCGAGTTCAAGACGTAGTAGAATCCGTCTCCGTGTGTAACTTAAGTTGAAGTTGTGCCTAACTTGAAGTCTGAATATGTATACTAGTAGAAAAGTATTAGCCTATATATTGAGAGAACTTGTAACCAGTTAAATTAGGGGGAGTAAATAAGAGAATAGAAAAATTCAGAAATTCTCCTATGTTCTCTCATTTTATTTACGATATATGTTTTTTCTCCTGAAACAAAGTTAACAAGTGGTATCAGAGTCTAGGCAAGAACTGAATCGTCAAAACAAAATCGTGTCGACGATTTCCGTTTGGCACCGACGCTCCCAAGGCAACGTACCGGCGTGTGCCTGCCTGCTGCCATCGCCTGGCGTCTCAGGCATACAGGGGTAGTGGCCTCACGTAGTGCGAAGGCAGCAGAGTACATCACATTGTTTTCTCTTGGGTCCAAGGGAAGCAAGCACGGTCAGGTCTCTGTCAGCAAGTCAGAAGGCGGAGTAAGGCTCCAGTGCAACACGTACAGCAGAGAGAGACAAGATAGCAGAGCAGTCACGCAAATTCGAGGGGCTTCTTCCGGTTCTTTCAATCCTAGCATCGCGAGGAGAAAAAAGCAGAACGGAAGGACAATGCTTGCCCATCTCCGAGGCGAAGCCGAGAGCAAACACGAAAGAAAAGGCACAACAGTGTTGTCTCCGAGGCTGAAACGTGCCTGTCTCCAAAGATCAGCAACAGTAGCGCTAATAAAAGGTGTATGTCGTCTACCCCAAGTCGACGCAGAGACAAGGAGCAAGCAACAATTATGAGGCGAAGCTACAGTTGGTGCAACGGCAAGCGGCAATCACGTCATAAAAAAAATCCCAAGCCAGACGTGATTAGAGTTGCAAAACACATTTTTTTTTCTGAGGTTCACTCGATCCAAGAGTCACTTCAAAGTAACCCGAGATCTTGATCTATGCTCAAAATCATGTCACGTTCTCAAGGAAGTGGTGTCACCAATGACGAAGCATCATCCAGTATGGTGGCGAATGAGAGTTCCACTATCTCGCTGAATTATCCGATGCTCACGATGAGCAATTATGCAGTCTGGGCAATCAAGATGAAGGTGTATATGAGGGCTCAAGGAGTATGGGATGTGATCGAAAACAACAACGTCAATGTGCGCAAGGATTAGATGGCATTGGCGGCCATGTATCAGGGCATCCTAGAGGAGATGCTCTTCCTACTAGCGAAATGGAGACAACCAATGTCGTATGGGAGGCATTGAAGACGATACATTTTGGCGCCGATCATGTGAAGGAAGTAAAGGTACAAACTCTCAACACCAAATTCGAGGTGCTGCGTATAAAGGAAACGGAGTCGATCAATGACTTTGCCGTCCGGTTGACGATCATCGCCAACAAGATGCGGGCCTTTGGAGAGAAGGTGGAAGAGTTGTACGTAGTGAAGAAATTCATTCATGCTGTTCTCTCACAGTTTCTCCTGATTGCCTTGATCGTAGAGCAATTTAGAGACCTAAAGACAATGACCATAGAGGAGGTCATCGATCGTCTTAAGGCATATGAGGAACATATCTGTGACAATAGTAACAACGGCGACGAACAGGTCTTGTTGACCCGCGTTGAGTGGGAGATCCGATCATCGAAACGTGAAGGTAAGAACACTTTCAGTGGTGGTGGCCAAGGTCGTCATAATTGGAAGTTTGATAAGGCAAAAATGAGGTGTTATAATTGCAACGATTATAGGCACTTTGATTCAGAATGCCCCAAGCTGAGGATGAAGAAAACGTTTCTTGCTGAAGCGCTCAGCGATGATGAATCAACAATGCTCTGATGATGAGTTGAGTCAGGGACGTTGAGAAGATGTGTCGCCGTCCAAACTCAAGTAAGGTGAAAAGAAATTAGAACGTTGAGGAGATATGTCACCGTTCTATATCATGTATGAGTTTAGTAAGTTATAGTTGAGACTAACTGTCTCAATGTTTTGGAATCTTTGCATCTAGATGACCCGTACCGAATGAGTTGAATTCCTACATGTAGCTTGCATGTAGAACACTTCATGTGGAGGCGTGACCGGCATTGAGACTAAACTAGAGTATGTTGAGTCAAGATTAAGGGGGAGATTATTAGAAATAATCTTGACTTCGAGTCTAAGACAGTAGAGTCTGTCTCCATGTGTAACTCAAGTTGAAGTTGTGCCTAACTTGTAGTCCGAATACGTATACTAGTAGAAAAGTATTAGCCTATATATTGAGAAGACTTATAACCAGTTAAATTAGGGGGAGTAAGTAAGAGAATAGAGAAATTCATAAATTCTCCTATGTTCTCTCAGTTTATTTATGATGTGTGCATTTTTTCCTAGAACAAAGTTAACAGTCACCCCCCACAAACCATCATAGAGCGGAGAGAGGGAGTAGAAAGGAAGGACTGGTGTATACCGGAGTCCGAACAATGGTCGTAGGAGGAGGTGCTAGGCAGCCAGAGCCGAGGGCGGTAGCTAGAAGTGGAAGTGGCGAGATCTCCTCCGGCTGCGGAAGCAGCAGGCGATGTTGGAGCCCAAGCCGTTCCGCTGGCTCCTCCATTGGGGGCCCAAGCCACCGGAGATGGAGCCGTCCCTCAGCCTCCCCCTTCTCCGTGAGTCCGGCAATGACGAGCTAGACAAGCCCGAGAAGCTAGCATCGGTGCCCACTCCCACTCCGACCTCAACGCCGCCACCTCCATCCCAGCATCTACCTCCCAAGAGCCTCTACTCGCCGGCGCAGGCAACGGTGCCCCGCCCCCACCTGCCGCGGGGGGAGGGGGCGGTTGGTGTAGGTGCAGCTGCTGGAATTGGCATGATCACATCTTATCGAAAGTGTCAGCCACTGTTAGGATCCCATGGGCCATGGAATCGGATGAAGACGAACTCCTCTGTGTGGCCCGCTTCACCATGTCAAGTCGTGGAGGCGTGCTTCTGAGCCTAACAAATTGTCACTTCTGATACATGGGCTTCAGCTGATGAGGGAGTCATGCCGGAAGCTTGGTCTATATGGCTTCGTATTGCCCATTTATGCAGAACGGTCTCTTCTTTTCAGTTTCGAACAGCTATCTTTTGGCTTTTTTACAGTAACTAACTTTAAACGGATTATCTTTTCAAGATGGTATCTACAAGTTGATTGTAGTCCATACTGTAGCGATTTTATTTATATCGATCAAAAGTCCACACGAGTTTTTGTTACTCTGTACTTTACGAATAGACCAAAAATCATAAACTGTAGCCATAAGCTGAAGCTAAAAAGAACAGATGCTGCAAATTTTAAGCAAACACTACATTTCTGAGCCTAACAATTGTCACTTCTGATACATGGGCTTCAGCTATGATTTCTGCCCTGAACACAAGGCCTTGTACCATTCATCCGTGTTATTGATCAGTTCGGCAGAGTAATGATAAACTTGCAAGTCCGAGAGATCCATCAGCTAGACTCATGCTAGATCAGACGGCATTGACATGCGCCAGGAACTCCTTGAGGCAGCGGTTGTAGACACAAGGCCTCTCCAGGTGTGCTAGATGTGCCGCCTTTCTTATGCTTCGTAGCGTGGCCTTCTCGCCCAGCTCCCTGCATCGTGCATCAAGTCTTCAGAATATACATTCATCGCCTTCAGTTTATATGCATGCTACCTGTACGTACGCTTCATATCATTAGCCTACAGTGAATTGGATTCCATCGCGAAAGGTAGGTAACTTACTCTTTCAGCCTCTTGGCAGGCTCTATGGTGAAGTAGTTGTCATTCTCACCCCATAAAAGAAGAATGTTCTGCAAGTATTGCGACACGGAATTAAGCAAACTATTTGGAGCGAGCACACGAGACAAGAGCGGCCATGCAAGCAGATTAACCTGCGGGAAAACAGGGACTGATGCGTCTTTGTTCCTGATCACCAGATTTTCCAGCAGCTCAGCTCTCTCCTTTCGGTTGGTATACATCGCCTGCAGTGTGGCACATTAACATGCACTTGTGCTTGCATTTCTTACAGAAGAAAAATTGCTTGTGCTTGCATTTCTTACATAAGAAAAATGTGCAAGCATGTCTTAGTTGTCAAAGCACCTTGAGGAAGTCCTTGAGAAGGCGATCAGGAAGCCACAGCTTCCTGTAGATGGCCGCGGAGAAGATCGACCGGAGCCGTTCAACCGAGTCCGGCAGCAGCAGCTCGACAAGCGTCCTGGCTCCGAGCCTCCCCAGCAAGGCGTTGTTCATGGCGTCTGTCAGGGCGACGGCCGCGCCGGAGACGACGACCGACCGGACCAGGTCCGGGTGCGCCTCCGCCATCTTGAACGCCACGAACCCGCCGTAGCTGAACCCCACCACGGTGCACCGCTCCACGCCGAGCTTCCGCAGCGCCGTCGCGATGCACCCCGCCTGGAACCCCGTGGACCGGTCGGGAGACGGGGACGTCGAGCCGCCGAAGTGGAGCAGGTCCGGGACGTACACGTCGTAGCGCTTGGCCAGCGCACCAACCTGGAACCCCCACGTCATGATGCCATCGCCGGCAAAGCCGTGCACGAGCACGACGGAATGCTTCTTCTTCTCCTTGTTGGCTTTCCTTTGCTTCTCGGTAGTAGCGGCCTTCCTCTTGGATGGTACTTTGTCTTTGGGCACCCAGAAGCTCAAGACCGTGCCGGCCTCGTCGACGTCGACGGCGTGCTGCCGTAGCCTGTTGCTCTTGGCCAAGCGGCTCAGCAATTGCCTTTGCACTTCTACCCAGTTCACCATCCTACCAGCTTGGTTGTTTCTTTCTTGTTTGGCTAATGCGCGTGGCAGCTGAACGCTGATACTGTGATACACAGTAAGTACACTTCATAGTCCATACCTTTATTTGTAGGGCATATATATGGTATTTGGAGGGAGGGAATTTCCTATAACAACCTAAAAACAATCCCACATTTTAAACATGCCTAGAAGGGACAGTACTGATACGTGAACGCAGAATTCATTGACCTCAAAGGTTTATATAGTACAATTGGGTAGAAACCGACAATAGACTGCATAACCACTGGTGGACCCTATGTAGTTTATGGGTATTTAGTCGATCACCTAAATTTTTAGATAAAATACTCTCTATTTAGTAGATATATTTGGTATATATAGTGGTAATTGATCTACATATTTCATATTTATACCCCAATATATTTCAGCCCACTCAGACACCTCCCCCTCTCAATTCATCTCAAAAACTACAGCCCAGTTGAAGGTTCACGAAGATTAACTAGAGGGGGTGGGTGAATAGACAGTTTAAAATTCTTTTGGCCAAAACTGAGTTTTATGCATAATTTAAATTTAAGGTGGCAAGCGAGCCACGGCGAGCGCCAAGCGTGGCTTAGCCGGATCGCCTACAGTCGAGGTCCTGGAGAGAGTGTGTGGCTGCGGTTGTGCCACCGGGGCCAACAAGGCAAGTCGCGCACGTTGACAACAGTACAAGTGCATCCCTATTTTCAGGGTCCAAATCCCATATTCTCAATTCAATAAATTTTTTCTAAATTATTTGAGATGTTGTTTCTACTACAAATAATTTATACTTTGATTTTGCTACTATGGACATCTACTTTAACTCTGAACACCCATCCTAAAAATTCTGGATCCGCAACTATGCACAACAATATATGGCAAGAGATAAGATCTCTTAACAAACATGAAAACAAATTCCTGGAATGATCCTTCTTATTGCATGACGTTGGATCCTCATTATTAGGAATGTAAACGGATCGAATACGGACGGATAATGTCTCTACTATATTTGTTTTTATATATTTTTTCTCGGATTCGGATACGAATACGGATACCTCAGATACGAATACAAATACGAATAATATCGAATGTAGATACAGAGCAAATACGAATCGAAATGAATACGATCACGAATATTTATTGGAACATAAAAACCCATTGAACTATACATCCAAAATCAATCAAAACACATAAATAGTATATCTTATCAAAACATTAATAAAATCTAAACAAGCATAAGTATTTTAGTCATACCATTGTACATATTTTAAATCTTCAAATGGTAGCTAATTTTTTTCTAAAGTCCTGAATAATTCTTAATGGATTTCTACCAAATAATTCTTAATGGATTTCTACCATTTACATGTGACTAATAAATTAATCAAGAATTTAAATTTGCATCAGAATGATTTAAATGACAGTACATCAATTTAATCAGTACAAATTTTAATCTACCGACAATAATAAATTTATTTTTAATAAATATAAATATTTGCTAATGGCGTTTGTAATTTAATATGACTAGGGAACCTAATGCCTAATAGTAATGGAGGCTTATGGCTTGGTTGGGCTAGTGGGCTGGTGGCAGGGGAGATGAGAGAGGCTGACTTGGGCTGGGCAATATTGGGCTAAAATCCTAGATATCCGATTCCGTATTATCTGGATAATCCGTATTCGCCGGATATCAGGCCTACTGTATTCGTATTCGTTTCCGACAAAAAAATCCGTATTTGTTTCTGATCCAAGAATTATCCGAAGAAAATCCGATCCGACACAATTCGTATTCGTTTTTATCCGGATTGGTTGGAAACTATCCGATCCATTTTCACCCCTACTCATTATCCAATGGCGCACGACACCAGGGGCAGGATATGTGCATGCCTCATGCACACATAGGCTAACACCCCCCGCCCCCCCCCCCCCCGCCCAGGCGGAATGGGAGCGGCATGAATGGTCAAGCTAGACCAAAAGTTGTTGAAGACCGTCATACATAAGCCCTTGGTGAAGATGTCGGCATACTAGGACATCATCAGGACATGCAAAACGTGCACATCACTGAAGTGTAGGTTAATCTCCATATGTTTGGTATGCTAGTGTTGGGCTGGGTTAGTGGAGAGATACATGACGCTGACATTGTCGTAGTAGACCACCGTAGCTTTAGAGAGAGGCCGGTGTAGCTCAAACAGCAACTGTCATAATTAGGAAGCCTCGGCCATGGCATTCACGGTGACATGATACTTGGCTTCCACACTAGATTGGGAAATGGTGTGTTGCCTCTTAGATGACCAGGACACCAAGTTGTCTCCAAGAAAGACGTTGTAGCTAGAGGTAGATTTCTGTGTATCGAGGCAGCCCGCCCAATCAGTATCGAAGTAGGCGGTGAGGGCAGTCGACGAAGTACGGCGAAGGTATAAGCCAAAGTGAGAAGTGCCCTTAAGATAGCAGAGAATCCATCTGACGAGGTTGAAGTGCAGCTCATGCGGATCATGCATATGAAGGCAAGCTTGTTGTGTAGTATATGCAATGTTTGGACGTGTGAACGTAAAGTACTACAAGGCACCGGCGATGCTCCTGTACTGAGTGGCATTGGCAGCTGGTGGGCCGAAAGAAGACGACAACTTGGACACAGTGTAAATAAGGGTGCTACAAGTGTTGTAGTTGGTCATGTCGGCACACGCAAGAACATCATTCACGTACTAGCCTTGAGATAAATAGGCCGGTAGGTATGAGAGTGATGGAGATGCCAAGGAAAATCGAAGACTACCCATGTCTATCATAGAAAACACACGCTGGAGAGAGATGACCGTTCAGTGCAAAAGTGTGGAGGAGGAACCATGAGAACAATGTCATCGACGTATAGGAGCAAGTAGATGGCATTGAAACCTTTCTTGAAAATAAAGAGGGAGGAGTCGGCTTTTGAAGTGACAAAACTGAGTGAAAGGAGAAAGGTTGTGTCATCGATACGAGATCGGACGGTAAACTTTGAGACCTCCCAATCGGATATGGAGGCCACCGAGGATGCGGAGGGACTCAAGGAGAAGCACATGAATGCTAAATGTATTCAATATGAGTGTCTAGGATTACAAAATATCCTCCTCCCTCCCATTACAAGGAGTTCTATTTATAGAGTGGGAGGGGAGACGAGTGAAGTTACAAGTTTGCTCTCGAAACCTAGCTTACTCCCAAGGGCATCTACATCCTTTGCTCCATGCAGGTCCCACCATGTCTGAGACTCCGGGGGCGATTCATGGCTAACTCCAGACCTCATCCGGGGTTAGCTTCGGACCTCCTCCGGGGTGGGCTCCGAACCTCCCTTAGGTTGGTCTCGCGGACGTCACCAAGATTGGTCTCACGGACCTCATCGAGGTTGGTCTCATGGACTTCGCTGAGGTTGGCTTATGGACTTGGGCTGAGGTAAACCTCCTAACTAGTGCCATCACTCTGAGGTCATCATAGTCCCGTGGTAGCGCGGGGACCCTCCCCTAACAATAGCCTCTCGCTGACCCGAGCAATCATTAATCGCCTGTCTGAGCCGGCACACTGACCTATAGAAGGGTTCGGTGTCTAGCCTCGGGCCAATGATTCCTCTGATAGTCTACAATGTGTTGACAAAACATTAAAATACCTTAGCATTAGATTGATCTTGGGGTGGTAGTTCGCACGGACTCTAGCCTTGGTTTGGAACACCCCGGGTCTAGAGATTATACACGGTAGAGGCACCCTCTCACTATTAGAACCTCTTTAGGGGAGAACGGAGTGGACTTGGTGCACCATGGACTGGGCTTCCTCGTGAGGTGCCGAGTAGTCCCAGTCCATCGTGGGCCAAACCTGATGCGGAGTGGAAAAATATTGCAACCGGTGGAGGTAATGGGTAGCAATGACCCATTACTGATAATGATGTTGGCCAGAGTGGACGGTGTAAGAGGAAAAGTAGCTGTGACGTTACCATGCTCCAAGTTCATGTGAGAAGTGGCACCAGAGTTCATGAACCACTCATTGCTTACCGACTAATTCAGGGTCATGGTGTTGAAGGCGTTCACCAGTGACTGTTGATCCCACGATGACGTGGATAACGAGGGTGATGGGGATAGCAGCACCGTCCAGGGTTACGGTTGCTGCTAGGATGGCTACACGGCAAGCTATGATGAAGGCGCGGTAGAGGCAACGAACGCCTGCTACGAAGGGGAGCTAGGACGCGAACTGAGGAGGCTAGGATCATGTTGCACAGAGGGAGTCCAGCGGCCAGGCAACACTTGCACCATGCCCGTCCAAGGGTTGAAAAGGATGGCCAAGGTGACAAGGGGTTACCACGATTTGAGTTGTCGGAGCTACTACCATTGGTGTTGCCACCCTTGTTGTTACAGTTGCCGTGCACCGATTGTTTCCCCCGGTAGCCACCATTGTTGGAGTTGCCGCTGGCGTTGTTGTTGCCACCATTGTTACCACCAAAATGGTTGTTGTCAGAGTGCCCGGAGGAGAAGTTGGAGCCACCAGAATTATTGTCGGTATCACCAGAAGGAGAGGTGGCATAGAGGGCAATGGACTACGTAAGTTTTTCCAAAGACACTTACTTGATTTCTTCAAGGAGCAGGTGTGCGTGACTCTCAACAAACAAGAGGAAGGCCCGCTGTATCAGGAGGAGAGTATTCATGTGCTAAAACTAAGCGTGTTAAGAACAAGGGTTCGATCATTGATTGGTTAATCGACATCCCCCAGTGCGTCGGCCATGGACTTCATCTTGTGGTAGTAGTTCGAGATGGACAGGGATCCATGTAGGAAGTTGCGGAACTCTGCTTCCAAGTATATGGCATGGTTCTCCTTGTTGCTACAGAAGAGGTTCTTGATGGTAGTCCAAACATCATGCGTGGTGGTGTTGTTGGACATGACCAATCCATTGGCACCCAGTCAGTGTCGGAGGGCTTTGCAAAGCGTGACCATGAAAAGACCTTTCTATTTGGAGTAGTTGGACGTGTGTGGATCAAGAGTGATCGGGACGTGTGTTTTTATGCTAGCAATGGTGATGCGTGGAGAGCAATGGCGAATGCGGAAGAGAGGTGGGTGGGAGGTAGAAAAAAAGAAAGGCACTAGGATCGGTGCTATGATATCATGAAGACGGAAATAAACCATGCACATAATTCATTCATTCATTGATCTCAAGGGTTTATATAGTACAATCAGATAAAACCCGAATAAATAACAATACACGGCAAGAGATAGGATCTCTTAACAAACATGGAAACAAGTACAATCGGATAGAATTCGAGATGAACCGAATAACAATACATGGTAAAAAATAAGATCTTTTAACAAACATAAAAACAAACTAGTGGCGTGATCATCCTTATTTCAAGCGGAGATAAGGCCGGATCCGCGGCACCAGCACCAGGGCGGGATACGTGCATGTTTCTTTCACATATAGCCTAACAGTACGTACTGTACGTAAAATAGTGTAGAATGTTTATGATCCGTTGCTTGGTAGCAGTGGGTATTAGTTACCGGTCGAATTGAATTAGGATCAATAGGTAGGCGTTTGCTCCGGAACAATTAATTAATTCTTGCGCCCTGTGCAACAGCAAATGAACATGCATGCGCTTAATTACCAGCTTGTGCTATATGTTGCAGTACTCACAAACACGGGCCCGCGTCTCAGTAATACATTGGATGGTATATTGGTATTGCTAACTCCATGTTATTCGTGATGGTATTGAGCAGTATTGTACTAAAATATACTATTAGGGAACCGGCGAGCACTGACAAGTACGAATTAACGTACGTAGAAGCCACCCGTATGCAATCAGTTCTTCACCTCAGTGAGCTACGACGTCGGAGGTACCATCGATGAAATGACCTCTTCTTCGCCAGTGACATGAACGTCGCGGTGTTCCAGCCGAGATGACAGATCGATGCATGGTCGCCCCATGGACATGTCGTTAGATCCGATCCACTTGATCGTTTTGCTGATCGTAACGTCTGGTTTCTAGCTAGCTAGAGATTGACGGTTGAACGACATGGCGATACGGTATTCTTGCTGCTGCAGTATGGAGTATTACGTATATGGGAGTGTCTATATAATATTTTGACTAGTTTTGAGGATAAAAATAGTCAGATTTTAAGTCGTTAGATAGAGATCTAACATCCTAGATCATTTTTTTTAGGGGGTCATTTTTTTGGAGGGGAGCTTGTATGAGTGGATCTGTTGGATGGAGATTTAACGTTTCAGATCAATTTAACTGTTTTTAAGGATAAAAGCAGTTGAATATTGTATAGACATTTCTTACATATATTATCCCATTAACTGACAGGCACAGATCGATGTGCAGAGAAGGGGAAGAAGGTGTGCTATGTGCATGACAGATTGCCAATATATTCTCAGAAACCTCTCGAAGACAACTAATTAATCCCGGCCGTCTTTCAAGCGACCAGCTGTACACATCTTACCTTAAACCTCATCTAACGCCGCGTACAAATTAAAGGCTAGCAGAAATGCCACGTCACTTCAGTTATTTCTGCCATCCGGTATTAAATAGAATGAATAATCCCTTTGGTTTGCCAATCAGATGGGGTCGGGGACGGACGAGCAAATTCTACATACTCAGTTGAGACAAGCTACCGTATGACCGTGTATCCTTCATGGTGCGCTCGGGAATAAGAGTCTGTTCTTTTCGGCTGTGGCTTATGGTTTTTAGTTGAAATTTTTAAATTTTGGTTGTTTACGGTATAGATTATGGAGAGACAGATACTCACTTGCGATTTTGACTAGTACAGATGTTAGTCTTTTAACGTGTAGATCATTTAACTTGTAGACCCCGTCTTGAGAAAATACTCTATTTGAAAGTTAGGTACTATAGTAAAAATTAAAAACCGTCAGCTTTTAAGATAAACAATAGTATGAGACGCCATGCCATGCCATGCACAGCTCAGAACTCACTTCTACTACTCGCCGATCGCCGCGTGCAGAAGGCTAGACACAGCTCGGCCACCACCATGATGGGCGGGCCAAACCGTGGCTCAAAACTCAGCAATTTGCTCGCCGCTTGGGCCCTTTCCATTTCGGTTGGCTGCCCATGACGCGGCAATCCGCTGAGAAAACGGTCCAAATCCTAAAGAGTGCGGAAGCTGGCCTACCGATGCAGTGCAGGCCCAAGAGGGAGCAGCACCTCTGTTGCTCGATCGTATGTGCACTCGACCAACTCGTGCCATGCATGAAAAGCCACGATAGCCGCCCCGAACGCCGAGATCCCATACACGCTACGTACGTGGCCTCCTACTGTACTACTATATCCAGTTTACGAGTAGGCTCGCTCAGTCGCTCTGCATGTGTCGACAGGAAGACACTGACGTGGGCCCACGTCGGATGGTTAGTCCTGCCGATGGTGACGTGGCGAGGACAGCCTGCTGGGCTTTGTTTTGTGCTCCATTGTAGGAGTACGTGCCGTGTGCAAGGCGTTGGCAGACGTGGTGGCTCGAGATGGTAATGGGTACCCGATACCTGAATACCCGACGGGTTTTACCCGATAAAGAGACGGGTATGGAAAATTTTATGTACCCATGGGTACGTTATTGGGCGAAATCCTCTACCCGCCGGGTAGGCGGGTGCAGGTGTGGGTATATACTACCCATACCCGCCTGCCCGCGGGTAATAAATACCCGCATTAGACAACTAGACATCCCACTCAAATGTTAATTTTATTATCTACTTGTTGTTGATTGTTTATTTGTTTTGTCATATGTTGATATGGTCATGTCAAGTATGTTTATGTGATGTACTAATTTTGATCATTAGACGCTTTTGTGCTTGGCATGTATGATTAATGAATATCTAAATTGATGATATTCTTATGTGTTGAACCGGGTATGCTTGCGGGTACGGGTTACCCGTCGGGTAGTAATACTCGCGCGGGTACGGGTATGGGTAAATTTTCCTACCCGCGTGCGGATACGGGTAACCCGACGGGTAAATTTATACCTAGCGGGTACGGGTATGGAATGGCAATACCCGATGGGTATTTACCCGTTGCCATCTCTAGTGGTGGCCAAACGGGTTGTCTAGCACGGGCTCTATGTTGACACAGTCTGATTGGTTGGTTAACTAAACGAGCCATGTGCATTTAGCTATAGACCTAGTCATAGCCCAATAAGATCGTGGATCATGTTGTGTCGATGTAGCATGATAAGTCAAGGATGGCATGTTTAGCACATAAGCCCATTGCCGCTTGCACCATGCGTTCCCTTGCGCCTGCACCACCAGAGGCGGAGCCAGCAATCGGGAAAGGCTGGACGACTGTAACATCCTAAAATTTTAAATTTGAAGATATAAAAGTTCTTGAATTATTTTGCAATATATTTTATTGAAATTTGGATTTTATGGTGTTTTCCTGACTTTGATTGAGGTTCAAAAAAAATATATATAATTGAAGAATTAATAAAAGAGAAAGACAGGTATTAATAAGGGAATTTGGTGTTTCTGCCCCTCTTTTGGACTTCAAATGTGATTTTACCCCTGCTTTTTTAACTTTGTGATTTTGCCCTCGCGATTTTGAAATGAAGACTCCGTTTACCCCTGTTTTCTGACACCGTTAAGATTGAAGGATTAATTGGTAAAGAAAAAAAAGAAAACAAAATATACCCATACGAAAAGACAAGAATACCCCTCTTACCTTATCCTTTCCACTGGAGGGCACACCCAAGCCCGATCCCTCGGTTGGGCCACCGACGCGAAAACGCTAGGGTTAGGGTTTGCCTCCAGGAGTGGCGCGGCGGCTCCCCAGGCGGCGGCCTCCAGGAGCGGCGCCCAGGAGTGGCGCGCAGGAGCGGCGCCCAGGAGCGACGCGGCGGAGCGGCGCCCAGGAGCGTGCCGCCGTCCTCCAGGCGCGGCGTGCGGCCGTCCTCCAGGGCTCGGCGCGGCCGGCCCCCCAGGCGGCGTGCGGCTACCTCCAGGCCATTGCTCGTCATGAGAAGGTATGGCACCGCCGCCTTGGAACCCGAACTTCGAGCGGCCTCTAACCTTAAGTAGTTGTCGTCTCTTCCTCCTTCGGGGCTCTTCTTCCTCTCCCTCATCTCCCTTAGCTCCGGCGACCCCAAACCTAAGTGTGTCACAGCTATTTTTGTGCCAGATCTAGAATTTGTTGTTTTGGCTCGTAGAAAATGTACAGTCGGTTTGGTTGAGTGTGCATGTACGAGGATGGAAAGGGACGTAATTTGCTGCATAGGTCTAGAACGAATTGATGCTTAGATTTCATTTGAGTAATTTCTTTGGTTTTGATTCATTCTACTACATGCTACAAATTTTTTTGTGCTACTGCATGCCTAGATGTGCAATAACCAATGGCTAGTTAGTGCTAATTTTTTGTTGCGCTCAGATGAATGCATGATTAATCTACTGCTTCCTTTTTTTCCTTGAATCAATGGAGCTAGCAGTAGTGTATATGGCAGTGATGTGAACCTTTTGCACTAGTTACAGACTTTATTTTTGAGGCAACTACTTGTTTCAGATTGACTGAATGTATGCATGTCGAGGAACTGAACTTTGTCATTGGTAAGCATGTAGTTAACTGAATGCATCTGCTTCTATTTGATCGAATTGTGAGATGAATCGTTGTATCAATTCTGAGATGAATTGACCAAGCAGAAATTGTATAGAAATTGCAGAAATTTGTGAGGTTGACTCATGTTCACCTAAGATTCAAAAGGGAAAGTGAGGTTGAGTCATGTTCAGATATTGTAATGGAATTGTAATTGCTTAGAGATTGTAATTGCTATTTGCTATTTTGCCCGTTTCATGTAAAATCTCAGAAATATCATAAACAAAAGTAATTGTATTACAATTCAGTCGCTTGAATGAACATGTGTTATATGGATGCAACAATTGTTCACCCTGATCACTTGTACTCAAGTTTTTTTTATTTCAGTTCGTTGCAAACATTCTTATTCAGATTTCACGATGAGCTTCAGGAAGGGGAAGAGGTTCAGGAAGGGGAAGGAGAGGAGGAACTACTGGGAGACTTGCTAGTTTGTTAGGTCTTAATGGTTGAATGTGATGTTTGCCAATAGAGATCTAAAAACCCAATGCTAGTTGCTACTTTTGTTTGACATATCATGCGGACATGTATGTTGCAATGTCATATGGATGTGTTGGTATGTCATCTAGACATTAATATGACATGTACATGTATGGCATGATATCTCTTGGTTATTTGTAATCTCCTCATGTTTACATGCAGGTTGTGTGATAAAAAATTGCGTTTCTTTGAATTTTGGCATAAATGCTGTCGAAATTTTGCAAAATTTGACAAATTTTGTCCAGATTTATATTAATAAAACGAATACATAAATTTGTGTCTAATTCTGCTGACAACATCCCTACCAAATATGTCAAAACTTCAATTTCGAAATAGGGGTAAAATCACAAAGTTATCTAACAAAACAGGGGTAAAATCACATGGGCAAACTTGTCTATTCGTGCAAAAGTTAACACCGTTAACTGGCTTTAACGGAATAGGGGCAGACTCTCCCTTCAGTTCAAAAACACAGGGGTAAAATCACAAAGTTTAAAAAATGAGGGTAAAATCACCATTTCGCTTGAAAACGAGGGTATGAACGCTTAAGCCCCTATTAATAAAGCCTTAAAAAGGAATGTACAAATAATGGAAAACAAAAATTTGTAAATACGAATCTGAAAAGATGATCCAGTATAAGAAAAGAGAAATCTAAGTTAAGAATATAAAATCTCATTTTGAGAATGATAGTACAAGGACAAAAAAAAATAAATAAAATTTATGCAATTATATACAAAAGAACTAGTATGGTATCAAAAGCATAAAAAAAAGAAAATATTAGAGATGGGGTCAGACCAGGCCAGTTGGCCCAGCCCAGCCCTTTACTCCCCTGCCCGGACGACGCCCCTCACTCCGCCCGCGTTTTCCTCTCTGGCCAGTGGGCCGCTCTGCCCGCGCCCTCTTCTCCTTTCTCCCCTTTCGTCCGTGCGCCAGCGCCTCTTCTCCCTCCTCTCTGCTTCCTCCCCCGTGAGCGCGCGTGCTCTGCTCCACGCAGGTTTCTTCCTCCGCGTGGCGGCCATGCGAGCACTCCTCCGCCATCATCACCGCGCAGCCCTCTGCCCTTGCTCTGCGCAGCGCTGTTCGCTGCCACCCTCTGCGCCGCCTGCGCTCGCACGCGCCCTGTCACCACACCCCAGCAACGCCCGTGAGCCGCCACCAAGCTCTCGGCCGCCCCGTGGCATCCATGCCCGCCTCGCCCACTCCCTGCTGCCGCTCCGCCCGTCAGGTCCCCTCCGCGCATCGAGCCCCGCGAGGCGCCTTACCCTGTGGTCTTTCCCCGCCGCCCGGTCAGCTCCACCCCCATAAGAAGAACAGCACCCCCATCCGCTTCGCGTTGTCCCTCTCAATTCCCCACCGCAGTGAATCACTCCCAAAAGCACCATAGCTCGCCGGCGAACCCTTCCTTTCCCAAGCACGGCCACCTTCGTCGCTAGCACCCTCGGCAACCCCTCTCCGCTCATCGTCGCGCCATGTCTTCTCCGCCTTCGGCGCCCCGCCTCGCCGCCGAACCCGACCGCCCCAGCCCGATTCCTCCCGCCGACACCCTCCTCGGAGCAAGGTGAAGCTCCTCCGGACCTCGCCCGAGCTTCTCCGAGCCTGTACCTCCCCGGCGTCGAGCGCTCCCCGAGCCCGCCGCCACCGCGCGCTGCCAACCCCTCTCCGGCGACCCTCGATCACCGACGACCCCTTCAACGCCTTCCACGTGCCGCCAGGGTTCCATCTCACCCCTCACCGGCACCTCTCCGGCCGCCCCTCGCCGCCGGCACCGCCGCCCCGAGCCTTCTCTGCTCCGACGCCCACACAGCCAGTTCAATTGGATTTGTTCGCCCCTTTCATCAGGTAACTCCAGTTGGCCGAGTGGCTAGCACCGCCCGTACTCCTCTGGCTCGCCCGTGTTCGAGTCTGTTGGACCGCATGAGTGGTTAGGGAATTTCCCCATTTTTGCTAGTAGCTCCCACTGACATGTGGGCCATGCCCCATTTATTTAAATAATAGCCGGGCCCACTTGTCATAGGCGCAGTGCCTGAAAGATAAAAGAAAAGAATGAATTAAAAATAAGGAAGTGGGACCCACCTGTCAGGGATTTATTATTTTCCAGATTTATTTGAACTGAAAACTTTAAATGGGTATAACTTATTCGTTTTAGCTCCAAATTGAATGAAACAAATTTCTAAATTTATCTAAATTCAAGATCTATTCAAGGGAACTGAAACCATAAATTTTAGAGCTCAATTGAATTTTTGGTGATATTTAATGTGGTTTGCATAAATAAGTTGAAAAGACTAAATATTAGTTAAGGGCATGGATAGAGAAAAATACTTTGGTTAAATGTTCATTCATGGATTAATCAATAAAAGTTAGACGACTAATGTGCCTTCAATCTTTATTTTAAAAGCATAGTGAGGGATTTAGCCATAACCTTGTATAGGTTATACTCACATGAAATGACGACTTAACAAACGAAGATGGTCTAGAGAAATAAATCTTAAACCGTGGCATCCTAGTAAAGGTTGTAGGGTTAATCATGGCATGGGTTAAAACATACCCATCATCTCTATGCCCCAAACAATTAGGAGAACCCTTTTTGGACTCTTAGATGATTTTGATATTAAGCCACTAATAATTGGATTAGTTATCATGATAAGTGATTAGTGTGATTTTAATGTTTAAGTTTTAAATCTAACTCTTTATTAAAGGCATTAAAGAGGAGAAGTGGCTTTGGATAAATGTCTATATTTAATAAAGATTGCCCTTAAATAAGTATGCCCCAATACTTATCATGCCACCTTGAACAAACCTCACTAATAGATTTTAGCAAATAGCCATAATGAAATGTTACCTTGTACAACTTAATGCCATTCAAGAAGTAATAAGCATAAAATTTTCTATCAATGAATAGGTTTAATCTAATTAGTAAGTAAAGGCCTATATCGGAGATTATTCTAAAACGTAATAAAGATATCCAAGTGTTATAATACCTTCAACTAAAAGATTTATAGAATAAGTACAGATCTCATCCATCAGTCCAGTTTGCCTTTATCGTAACCTGAGTCGCAAGGAATGCATACCCTAAAGATAAAATTTGTACACTAAACTCCTGCACCGAATCGTAGGTATAACCTAACTCATGGAACTTCCCTGATAAATACAAAAATAATAAAAGAGATTATTAATAAAAAGATCGAGTTATCGTAATCTACCGGCCTTGCCTCAAATCACCCAAATCGCCCATTAACTCATGATAATACGAAAGTTGACTTTATTCGGATTTATTTGGATCTTTTGAGTTACTTGCTTTTATTTGGATTCAGTCGTTTATCGCGTAGTTAGAAACTGGAGTCCCGAAGAATGAATGGATCAGGCGAGATCGAGATCAAGTTGAAGATAAAGACTAGAAGCTCAAGACCATCAAATGATATAGCTTTGAGTGAGCTCAAGACCGCGGTAAACCGCGCCAGGCGAGTCAATACTTTGACCATATTGAACCTACATTTCCTGCAAATTATTTTTGTTTAAAATTATCAAATTGCATGCTGTTATTTTATATGCAAATCCATGTTTAATTTAGAATTCTAGTTAAATGCCTATTATCTAACTTGGTTAATATTGCCCATCCTTTGGAATATTTGCACATGAGAACCTTGTCACCCTAGCAAAATTATAATAGTAACCTTTGGAAGATAAGTCCCTACAAATACGCCATGCTTAGTATTATTTAGGTACTCATGGGCGCGAGAGCGCCCAAGCATCACTTTTTAATCATGAGAAAAGTTGGTTGGGCAGTCATGGTGGGAATGACTGGTATCCTTTGATATGGTTATTTTATGCTCTCAAAAACCCCAACTTGCTTAAATATCTGAGCGGATGGTTTGGGGGCGGGTATGTGGTGCAGTGGAAGCACAAATTATGGAGTGTGGTAGAACCGCTTAGGTAATCCTAAGGACCGAATCTTGTCATGACCTCCTGTGTAAAACAGTACAACCACAAGTCTGTAAAATACAACTTGGCTAAGTAGACTTATCGAAATTCCGGACTCATCTCACTGGTAGTGGATTGATGGGGTTATGCTATGGCAAGGGGGCCTGAAGGGACACCAGTGGGGGGTGAAGTTTTTCCGCTTTCCTAACGTTGCGGGAAGTAGGAGCCCGAGCTGCGTTAGAGTCTGGGGAAAACATCCCGCGCACAGATGGGACCCATCGCAAATGGGCGGTCACCCATAATGTGAGATGAAAGAAAGGACTAGATATTTTGAAAAGTTACTGTGATGATCTACTTAACCACACTTCTAAGGAATTGTGTGGGGCAACGAGTTGATTGTCTCTTGTGGTGAAAGTGTACAAACTCTGCAGAGTCAAAACTATTCGAATAGCCGTGCCCACGGTCATGGGCGGACATGGGAACTTAACTGGATATAGTTCTGTTTTAAAAAAACATTGGAAACTGGGAATGGAAACTTGAAGGGCGAAGGACTGCCCTGGTTTGGAATTGTCCTGGGTGTCGTGCCAGTGGTAAGTTAAGCGGCTATAACGCTGAAGAAATTGCTATATGGTGCAGATGCCATGTAACGGTGGATGGAATCTGAATCGATATTAATAATGCATTTCCTTGTACATTATGATTTGGTTCAAATTGCTAGGTCTTAGGGATTTTAAGTAATTGTATTCAAAAGCACTCTACGCAAAAAATAAAATAACCCGAGCCTTCCTTTGATAAGCCATGCATACTATTTAATTGCATTCTGTGTATTGGCTCGCGGAGCACGGGGTCGGAGTGCTCATGCTCGCTTTTGCGACAAAATTCAGAATCAAGAAATCAAATCACCTCGCCTCAGCAACAAGATTGGACAAGCTGACCGAGAAGATGAAGATGTCAAGGGCTAGGTCGCGAACCTCCAGTTGGCTGCCTGTGGGCATGTCCTGAAGGTCCCACCTGTGTGCTTCGTTCTTCCGCTGCTACAATTTAATGATTTCGGCCTAATCGGCCCATGAGTAAGTTTACTATTACATTTACACTTTCGCATGATATGTATTTTGATATTCAGAACTGTAAACTGTGAGCACTATCTACTGATCCAGGGAATAGTGCAGTAAATCACAGAGGAATCCGGATGTTAATATCTGGGCTCCGACAACGACCGCTCAAGGTAGCCTTCACTGCTGTTACACTCTCCTCTTCTTCTTCCGCCTGCCATGGTCTTGCTTCTGTCACTCGGTGTCTCAGTCCCGTCCAGAGGAGGAAGAAGGCAAGAAGCCATAGGCAGAGGAGCAGCTAGGCCTAGAGCACCATCTGGGCCGCTTGGGGGCACGCGTGAGGTGAGGAGGACCAACCCATAATAGAATAGCCCATGCCCAGCGCGTGAGAAGATAGAGAGAGAGACGTGTGCTAGCTCACGAATTTTGGAGTCAGTAATGAAATTTCATAATTGCCTGCTAGTTTCATAACAAGAGAGATGGCAGAACATTGATGTCGGTTTTATGTCATAGGACTGATCGATTTGGAGCATCATTACTTGTTCTGTTCTAAATTATGGAGTGGTGTGATAGGGCGTCCGTGTGGTAGGCACCTGAATTGTGAAGCAAATATCCATCTCCCAGGTTAAGAATTTGGATGGATGCCTGGTTGGTTTCAGAGGTTTTGATCAAATGTGAAGTCAAGAAGAAAGATCAAGGCATGCAAATTTAGAAACGATGACCGCCTGTGTAGATGACGATGTCGCCAAGCCGAGTGCTGATCAGCCACAATGGTAATGGTGCGATCTAGTGTAGCTCCGGCTGGAGTTAGAAGTATGATGGCGGCACAGCAGGGCCTCGTCATACAACCATCAAGCAAGGGCCGAGCCACCAAACTCTAGTAGCGTGCGGTGAGGCAGTGGTAGCCGGCACACCCGGCAAGGAATCAGCACCTGACAAGGCGGCGATGAGCTGCCATACCTAAGATTTAGTCCTAGGTCCACCACTGTGCACCACCACTTCCGATGTCGGCGCAGATAAGTGGGAGAGAGGGAGCACGAGCCGCAAGAGGAGACGGTGGTGGGGAAGGAGGGAGGCTCGCCAAAGGGAGGCTCCTTAACCGTCGTCGCCTCCTCCCTCTCGCGCTTGGCTGCTTGGCTGGCTCGATCGCTCCCCTTTCTCCCTTCGGACGAGCCTTCCTCCGTGTCGTGCCACCTCCTTTGCCGCTATTGTGTGCTCATGCCTGCTCCGCCCCCTTCCTCCCTCAGTCCAACATGGTGTTGTGTGTGTTGTGCCGGTTGTGACCCAAGCATGGCACACCGCGTCGGGCCGAAACTATACCTAGGCACTGGCCCGGGCCATTTAAGGCTACCACAAAGCCCGACCGACCCAGCACAGCCCAAGGCATGGCACGGCAATCAAAGCCCCGTCTCTAGCTCAAAGCAGCAGTCTAGATCTGGAATTTAAGACGAGGGTCGATGGGTGTGCGTGAAATTAATATAGTGGTACTTCACAGACGGTTTTCACCATGAACTGTCTATGATATTATCTCTTCACAGACGATTTTTATCACTGACAGTAATACCGATAGTTTCTAAATTAAATCCATCTGTACATATATTTAATACTGATGATTTTTAATAATCATTTGTGATATAATGTTTAGTGTTAAGTTTCCTGTAGAACTGCTGTCGTATAATACCATACCCCGATGGAGGCATGGAGCAGCTAGGTTTTTTAGGTGGATGAGAAGCTAGCTACTGAAACAGTAGCCGTTCAGTTAAACAGAATGCGCATGGACTTGCGTGCTCGTTAGGTACAGCAGCGTCTAGGTGCATCACCAACTTGTACGTGTTTGCATTGCGACATGTCATGGATGTGCCGTGTACGTTCTTTCTCCAGTGCGCGCGCGCACCAGCGCACGGCGCGACGCAAAACCCCTGACACGAACATTGATCGGTCGTAACGAACCCAACTACGTGCCGTCGCCGGAGCCCGGGGCTAACTAGTTCGGTGCCCTCGCCTGCGTGACACGAATCAGCATGTACTGATGGATGTGCACACAGACACACAGTGTGACGTTACATGATCAGCCGCTACGTCTGCGGCGGTACACGTACGGCGCAATATGTGTCGACCTGATCAACGATCTGCAGAGATCGATGGAGCAGGCCAGTGGGCTACGCTCCTACAGACACGATATGCATCAAGGAGCATCACGTTGCACGCTCCTCAACGCGACCAGGCCAGCGCTCTGCTGCGGTGCGTATTCCGGTGGCACGGCAACAATCCAACGCTGCGTGCGCCTCGTGATCCGCGCCCCAATATGAGCGAGTGTACGAGTGCAATGCATGCATGGGAGACTGTTCCACGGGTCACATGCAATTGCAACGCAGCACTAGTAGGCAAGAGTACTCTTCTACTCGAGATCGGTGAGTAGCTTGCCTGCCCTGCGCGCTACTGATGATGCATACGTCGTCGTCGTCTCGGCCCGTCTGTCAGTGAGTGGCTTGGGGCCATTGGATGGCCGTACGACGTGGCATTGGTTGGAGCGAGACGCAGGCGCCTGTGCCTGCTGGCTAGCTAGCTCTGGCTTGCCATGCCTGGCTGACTGATCTCCGGTCGTGTTATGAGATGATGATGTAAAAAGGCAAGGAACAGTCACTCGTCATTGCTATGTAGGACGCGCCTACACTGTACTACTCTCTCGTTTTCGTTGCCAGTTCCAAGGGACGGGACCCCGGCCGGCCGGCATCTTCCTTGATCTCTTTGCTTATTGCATGCTTCCTTGATCTCTTTGCTTTTTGCATGCTTCCTTGATTTGATTCTCCTTCTGGCAATCTGGCTAGAGAGAGAGAGAGTCGTGCGCTGTAGCTAGCTCCGGGATACGTGCGGTATATGCCGGCAGTGCGATCGCAGCGGCCTGTTTCAACCAGTCAGTCCATCGAGTCACTCGAGCCTGAGCACTGGCCGCGTCACCGCATCCACAGACCAGAGGTCTTCAGCTCAGGCTCGCCGCGCTTGCACTCATTGGTTGCTCGCTGTACGCTGTCTGCCTGCTTTGCATCTGTAGTCGTTCGCCCTCTCTTCCCCTGCGCAATATTTTGTGGCATTGCTACTCCTACCTTAGCTTATCTTTCACCTAGCTAGCTATTCTGTTAGTCCATGCAGCCGAGGTATTCAAAACAAACGAGCGTCTGTGTTTCATAGTACAACCTTTGTATGGCGAGGCAGATCCTATGTATCATAACTTGTCTACCTTTTGCTGCACTCCTCCGACTAGGATACCAGTTCTTTCTTTGGATAATCCATCAGATGTTCTGAAGTTAAAAGATCATTATTAAAATGACTTTATTACATCGTAACAAATAAAATGGCCGTTGAGAGCTCAATTGATCATTTATTTATTTTTTGTATTTCTATTGCTTTTACTGTTTAACCTCACACAAAATGATCAAAATATCCCAGCTTTCTATTCCTCTCCCTCCTCTTTCTTCTTAAAATCTGGTCAACCAGTTCTTTCTTCTCCAAATTCGATCATCTACAACTGCACCGTCTCTCACCCTAGTATCACCACCGCCGAGCTCAACCACCACCATCAAAACCAACGGCTTCGTTGGCGCTTCCAAGACGGCCCTTGGGAGAAGGAGAGGAAGGGAAAGAGGATATTTCAGTCATTTTTATGGAGAAAAAAAAATCATAAATTGATTTAAAATAGAAAATGATAAATCATTTATTGGCCTTCCAATTTTAGTGTTTATTATTCGTTACCATATAATAGAGGGTATTTTGACTAAGGCTGTTTATTCGGTATTTTTGGTAAATCCAGTTCGGTGAATATGGTATTTTTGATAAATATAGTATTGTCATTTTGGTAAATATGGTATTTTTAAAAATATAGTTTGGTATCAAAAAATACCAAATTATTTCATTATGGTATCGGTAAATACCGTATTTACCGACGTTGACGTAAATTGTGAAACAATATGACAATATTTTAGCATGATAATAAACTAACAATGGAAGACAGCAACAAACAAATAAAATTATAGAAATTATAAACTATAGAACCACTAGATGACTGAAGGGAATGAAAGACACAAACAAATATGCATATATAGCAAACTAGTAAACAATAGTGGGCTAGAAGGAAATGGATACGAAAAGTTTTCCGTAATTCGGGTTTTAACCGGTTTTTCTCGAAAAAACCGAATTACAACAATCTAGAAACCGGTAAGGTTCACTTTGTTCGGTCCGTTTAGTTGTGAACACCTAATTTGACAATGACATCCCTTCTTTGCTTTTAGGCTCTGCTCATTTCAGTTTGAGCTTGTCTTCTGGCTTATTTTTATTATTTTTAAATTTTATCCTTTTCTGGTTTTTTGTTTTTTGAGTTTTTTGTTGGTTCTTTTTTTCATATTCGTTTGTATTATTCGTGGTGGGCTAATCTGTTTTTTATTTTAAATTTTTTAAAATATAGTTATGCCAAATAAACTACCATCAGTTAGAGTATAATTTTAACTAGCTATAATACAATTTTAGCTATAAACTAGCTTATTTCAGTCCAACCGAGCGGCTCCTTAATAAAAGGTGGCACTGTGGTTTTGCGACGCACCATGTTTCAGCATTACAGCGGAAACGTCTCTAGCGCCGCCATGGCTTCCACCTTCTCTCTTCTCTTCCCGCTGCCCAAAGGTCAGTGGCCTCCGGTGGAAGAAGCCTGCGACGACCACAGCACCGTCACTACTTCTTCTTCCTCCCCCTCCTCGTCGTCCACAGGCTCGGTCGACTGCACGCTCTCGCTCGGGACGCCGTCGTCGCGCCGCGGCGATCCGGAGCCGAAGCATGGGCCGCCGGCGTATCCGTCGGTGTCAGCCACCGTGTCGTGGGACCCTGCTGCCGAGTCCTACTATTGCCAGCAGGGCAAGCCCACGACGGCCGGCGCCGGTAAGGGCGCCGTCGGGTGCGTTGGGCACGATCCGCTCCTGGGCCGCCGCTGCGCCAACTGCGGCACCACGTCGACGCCGCTCTGGAGGAACGGCCCTCGCGGACCCAAGGTGTGCACGCATGCTTACACTTGCTCTTCGTGTTCTTGCCGCAACCGCACTGCTTTTATTCTGCTAAGGTGCTAGATTTGCTCAAACATTAGTTACTGTTTTTCTTAATAATGCAATGAAAATAAATCACATTATCAAAGATTAATCTGGGGAGAACAAGCCAATATGCATAATGCGACCGTGCCATACTGACGTCACAATGTCACTCGTCATGTCAGAACGGCCAGAGCTAGCAAGCGTCGTGTCGATCACAGGCATTGTTATGTTTAATTCTACCGCACAGTCTATACATATATACTCTTGGTCGCTGCACGTTGCATGACTTTCGCCTGTACGTGTACGTTTTGGTGCAGTCCCTGTGCAACGCTTGTGGCATCAGGTTCAAGAAGGAGGAGCGGCGCGCGGCGGCAACGACGGAGAGCGGCGGAACCGCGTGCGCCTACAGCGCGCAACGTGCGCAGGGGCGAGCGCCGAAAGCGGCGCCCCGCGCAGTGCCGTACGCGGAGGAGGCGCTCCCGTGCGGCGACGTGGACGCCGAGGCGCCGTTCCTCGCGTGGCGGCTCAACGTCGTTCCGCCCGCGCCGGCGACGGCGACGGCGTTCTCGGTCTGGCACGAGCGGGCTAGCCTGTTCCAGAACAACTAGATAGGAGGGGACACGGAACTGGTGGATGGTGCAACGTTTTTTGGGGGTGTTTTGTACGGTTGCAGGCGGCGGGACTATGCATGCATGTCTAGCACAGTAGAATTTTGTCTGATCGTCAAATTTAGCTGATCAAATTAACATGCAGAACTCTTATCACTAATATCCACAAATGAAGAGTAGTTTCTTAATTTAAATTGTCTGCGATCTGGTTCGTTTCAAATGTGCGCACAAGATTGGTCGTTTCGTCTGATCACGTTTCAATGAAGTCTAGTTCGGACGTGTGCGGCACTGCGCCCACTCGGCTTATAGTACAGAAAAGCATAAAAAAATTTAGTGTTGGTTAGGGATGAAAATGGGTTTGATAGTGCTCAAATTATATTCGTATTTATATTTTTTTCGGATTTAAATATGAATTGAATAAATGTTGGATGTAAATACGGACCGGATAAATATCGAATATAAATTCGAATCAAATATCTACTCAATTCGATCAGATATAGATATCCTTATAACTTTATGTAATATGAGATATTAATGATATTTTATTCTCGTACAATCACGCTTAATCATTTTAATTCATTTACTTCACCTGAAAAATATGAATTTATGTTCAATTAAAAAACTTGTTCAACTAATTAGTTATATTGTAATAAAATATGCATATTGCTTCGCTGAATACGAATATGGATACAGATAGTTCGGATAAAATAATATTTCGGATGTTAAAAGTTCATACTATATTTGTATCCATATTTTTTATGCTAACTCGAATACGAATAGGATAGAAATTGTTAATTGGATGAAAAAATTTATACTATATTCGTATCATATTGAATATGGTAATCAGATAATATGGATTGTTTGTATCTACTTTTCACCCCTAGTATGTGATATTGGCCCCTGAGGCGTTATTCAGGCAGGTCCAAACGATTCGGGTACAGGAGAATAAGTTGTTGAGCACAAATCTCTTGCCATTGTACTAGTCTATTTTATGGGTGTTCCTAGTAAGCTAGTTGCCATTGCCACTACGTATACGTACATATTCTAAGCCGGATCATTCCTTATGGTAAGGAAGGTGACCAACGGGTCATATTCTAAGCCGAGACTAGCCAAGATGAAGTCGATCACTTTGTCATCAGAGAGGAGCTTGCCGATTGATGCCATGGTGTCAGCATGTCGCTTCATCTTGTGAAAAAAATTCAGACATCGTCAGATCATTCTTCTTCATGTTTGATAACTGATACCGAACTTGCATGATCCTTGCTCAATTTTGTGATGAAAACATCACCATCAGTGCTCCCCAGACTTCAACCGAAGTGGAGAGGCAAGGAACTTGACTGAGAATGTCCACCATCATTGATGAGAGGAGAGCGCTCAGTATGATTTTATCTTGTGTATGCAGGGTTTGGCACTTGACGCTGACCTGATCTAGTCTCCTCTGTCAGCATTATCGGCGGTGGTGTAATGCTGCCATCAACATACCTGTTTAGGTTCTGCCCACATAGGTAGGGCTCCACCTGAGCTTTCTACAAGAGAAAGTTTTCGCGAGTGAGCTTGACGCTGATGAAGTGCCCAAACGCAGGAACAGCAATGCTATTGCTAGATGCTGGAACAATAGCGCCGATAATTTCTTGCGCAGCTGCTACCGAAGACGCCATGGACGAGATCTCGAAGAAGGCTCTAATACCAAGTTAGAGAGTATATTGTACTAGGAATATTTGGCGTAATGAGTACCAGTCTCTAATCTCCTGATTTATATTCACCAAGTATGCTATTGTGATTATATCGGTTGATACAACAGAATCAGGAAGGAACGGAAAGTATTTATAGCATTAGTTATTTGAATCCTATCGAAGAGCTAGCAAATCATTGCTGAATGGAATGTTATCTACGGGTGAGGAATAGTATCATTGCCGAGTAAGGAATGGTATCTTCAGAAATGGAAACAGACTAGACACATAGGATCACGGGATATGGCTACGATTTATGACCATGACATACGATCATGCCATAGGCGCATACTGAATTCTGGTGGCCTCCGTCGAAATGAAGGAACGGTACGTGAACACATAACACAAACTCAAGAATTTTCATGACGTGGAAATCCTTCAGACTTATCTCTAGTTTCAGTGGTAGAAGCTGGGGCCTGTATTGCCTTTCAGAATTTCAGTAGAGAGAGAGAGAGAGAAAAAAAATTCATGGCGTAGCCCAATGCCTATCTAACCCAGACCACGAGTAGATAATTCGACTACGAGTGACCCCAACGGCCCAACCCCCTCACTCCTTCAGGCAGCACCGGTCATGCGGCCCATCTCGTACACGTCAGCCTCATCCCCGCCTTCCCAAGGCCCCGTTACCAGGCCATGTTGCAGGGCACTCCAGCCCAACTCGACTCCCTGTGTCAAAGAAGGATCGAGCGGCCAATTCGTTCGGCGGGGCTCCACTTCCACCTCGCGTCGCTTCCAGCCGGCGGCCGCGGCAGCTGCGCGCGCTACACCAGGCCGCCCCGCGCGGGACGGTGTGAGGCCGCGTCGCCGCAGCCCCCCGGCCAACCGAGGCCCAGCCGCGCCACCTTCGACCGACACACGGCTCCATCCCAGCCATCATGCCGCGCCACGACGTCGCTGGACCATCAACGTCTGGCCGAACAACGCCGGTATGAACGGAATTAATCAGAGAGGAAAACGCTAGCACTAGCCCAAACACTATGCATCTTCCCGTTCATTCTGGCTTTTTTTTTGTGCAGTTTCTAACTTTTTAGCTGTTAGCTTTTAGATAAAATTATACTGTTGCGATTGTAAATTTTTTAAGTAATTTAATTAAAAAACAAAAAAAGTAAGAAAAATTGTTGTAACTCTATGGACAAAGTAAAGAGAAATGCAAAAAAAAAATCCAAAATTAAAAAACGGACACATTTATCCTGACTTGTAAAAACTGAAACCGGAATAGATCTTAGAATCTAGCCATGCGATAGGCGCTACCTGCTGTACCCGTTTGTTTGTTGCGTGCGTCGTAGAGCAAGTTGCTAGAGCCGCTTTCGTCCGGTGTAAACAGCGTGGGAACGCATATGGTGTGCTGGTCTAATGGTCTTTAATTATGGCATGGCAGAACAGCGCACGGTGGGGATCGATCGATCGATCGCGGTTGATCCGGGAACATGTCAACAACAACGGATCGCCAGCTTTTCGCTTGAGTGCAGGCGATCCACTGATGACAGCGACTCGAGATTTCACCGAGATACCAGTAACCAGCCGACTCTCTCACGTAATTGCATGGTTCGATAATCGATAGTATAATATAATAAACACAAACTATGGTCGTTTAATCCCAACACAAAGGGAGACTTGAAGGGAGTCCCCTTTAGTAGCACTACTCCACACAAGTCTCGCAGTGGCCGGGGCAAGCAAATCATGGGAGTCGTTGATTCATCCATCTTGCGTGCACTGATCACTGATGGTGCTAAGTGCTCACGCCATCGCGGGCTCGCCGTGATGCAGTCATGTACTGGTGCGGCTAACAAATCGCACTCCTAGGTGCTTATGGGTTGGGCGGGTTAAACGGGTGGTTAGATCATTCTCAGTGGAGAGTTTTATGACGTTGTTTTCAAGACTGCCACATCATCACTGGAGTGTTACGATCTGGTGAGTCTAACATATATATGGCGTGCAACCATGCGGTTTCATCGTGGCCTAGTTACGCATTTTAGTGCGGCTCCACTCTATATGGATAATGACTAATTAGCATCTTCTCCTTAGTGTAGAACATAAGGATCGGGGGAGACGAGCAGTAAGTGTTTACTCACTACTGGCATGTATGTTGGCATGTTAGCCCCCATTGGAGTGTACATCAGCGTGTTACCATCCGATGGGTATCACATCTGGTGTGTTATAACCGTGTGACTTCACTGATGCCTAGTTACACATCTTGGTATGATTTCACTCTGTACTAATAACCATGAATTAGCATCTTTTTCCCAAGAAGAATACGAGGATCTGTGTTCAAATGGGCCTAAAATCCTATGTACCACGGAGGCTCACAGATAAACCTCAGTAACAAGTATAGGCTCGTTCATATTAGCTTTTATTGATGCTTTTGGTTGTAACTGATGAATAGTAGTGATTGATAGAAGCGACTTATAGAAGCTGGGACGTTCGTATTGGATTGTGATTTATGGCTTTTGCTAAGTGTATTACAAAAGAAAGAGAGCAAACGACAGTGCAACAAAACACACTATAACATTCGCACCGCTATGCTACTTACGTAATTGTGACATAATAAAACACAAAATATGTTACAACATATGCAAACGCAAAGTAGTGATTGATAAATAGCAGTAATTAGTAAAAAATAACTTATAAAAGTTAGAGCGTTTATATTAACTTTAACTTCTCTAAGCAGAATCCAAGCACAACTCAGTACCGAAGAAAGACCTGACCTTCTGGAACGCGAGCGGGCACAGCCTGACCCGCGCCCCACCCCGACCATTTAAACTTCCTTCCCCACCACCGTTGCTTTATAAACGCCGCCCTCTGGCTCTTATCCCCCGCCTCGTCTCCTCATTTCCGATTTCCCGTTTCTTCCCCCGCTTCCCTCCTCAGTCCTGATTCTCCCCGCACCACAACGTGCGTCAAGAACTGGTTGTAACAATGGAGGAGAGAATTCCCCAGCGCCAAGAACTACAAGACCCTTCCGTCGATGACGCCGTAGCCGCCCCCGTGCTTTCCTCCGGCGACGAGACGGATGCGGTCTCCGACGGGGAGTTCGAGTTCCCATTCGTCAGCAGGGCCTCCCCCGCGGGCACAGCCGCCCTGGCTGACGAGCTCTTCGCCGACGGGCGTATCAGGCCGTTCTATCCGGTGTTCGGGCGCGGCGCAGGAGCCGACCCTGCCGCGGTCGCTCCGGCGACCCCGCGGACGAGGGGGCCACTCGGGCGGCTCTTGCTCGAGGAGTCCCGCGCGCGCAGCTCGACGGCGTCCACGTCCTCGTCCGCGGCGACCCACGATGACGGGGGCCTGGATGGCGCGCCTGTGGAGAGCTACTGCCTGTGGACGCCCGGCTCCTCCTCGTCGGCCCCGCGGCCGCCCAGGAAGAGCAGTTCCACGGGGTCCATGGCGCGGTGGCGCCGCATCAGCGAGCTCGTCGTCGGCCGCAGCCACAGCGACGGCAAGGAGAAGTTCTTGTCCCTCCCCACCCCGCCGCCCAAGGAGGCCGACAGGGACGACAAGCCCAAGCCAAAGCCAAAGCCGAACCCGCCAAGCGGCAAGAAGGCTTCCGCCGCCGCGAATATCGACACGGTGACCGCCGCCCATCGGATAGCTTACGGCGCGAAGGGCAGCGGCCTCACCGGCGCCGGTGGCGCACCACGGCGCACGTTCTTGCCGTACCGCGAGGAGCTCGTCGGATTCTTTGGCAACGTGAACGGCATCAGCCGGAGCCACACACACCCGTTCTGAGGCTCGCACCTAGCTAATTCTAATTAATTTGGGATTTAAAGTTCGAGTGTGGGGCTTGGATTTGCCATTAGTGGGTAGGCTAGTGATGGGGTTAATTAGGTTAATTAATTGAGAAAGTCAAGAGATAAGGTTAATGTGGACTGTGAAAATGTGAAGTCAGTGGGAGCGGTGGAAACTGGGACACAAGTGTGAACGCCTACAGATGTTGAGGTTGAGATCCGAGTTGTACATTTCTATGCTACTAGTAGCCTTTAATTTTTGAGCGCGACATTTAGTTTTTTTTCCGTTTCATTCGCAAATTTAATTGCAATTCTATAGTAGATCTCCATTTGTCGTGCTCAATTAATTGCAGTCGACGGCTCCTATACTTCGCTTCTTAATTTCATTTTGGGTTGGATGAGCGAGAGGAGACAGTTCGGTCACTGCGTCGACGCACGCATGACACACACTTGGAGACCGACGCGTCCTGCCTACTTTTACGTAAAAGCCAGGCCGCTTTACTGAGACCAGGCACGGTTAGCGAGCGCGACGTGTACAGCGGTGGCGATCCCGGCTGGGCGAGACGGCGGCGCCGTGGTATGCATCGCCGCCGACGGGCGGCGGTGACGCCAAGTGGTCGGACTCAGGCGACGCTCGTGCAGCTGCATACTTGCACGCGTGGTTCTGCACGTACGTCTCCTCTGAATGTTGCTCAAGGGCAAGTTTGGGAAACGCAACGCTGATGTATAGCAGTGCGCTCGTGATTATTACATCTCTGTGTGCTTGTTGCTTAAGATTGCCGGAGACAGATGATATATGCGGTTCATTTGTTCATTATTGGGACCATGACAGCACCGGGGCTAGCGTACGTACGTGATGGGCTAATGGAGTGGGCACCAGCAACCGACACTGGTTAATTAGCTGAACATCATCATGAAATAGGCGTTTCTGTTATATTTTTTTAACCGCTTGATTTGGAATGCTGGTGTTCCATTGTGGAGCTTTCGTGTCAATTTCGTCTACAATCATAGCATTCATGGTATATGTAGCTGTTTCACGTGTTAGATCAACAAGTGCTTCGAAGAAGAAGGGCCCTTTGCTTAGACATAGAAAAGCGCATGTAATTGGTACTGGAGGCAGTGTTTGCGCCAAAGTGGATCACTTGGGTTAAGTCTTTCATTTCGGGAGGCAGTGTTGCGGTTAATGTTAATAATGATGTCGGGCGTTTCTTTCAAACGAAGAAAGGTCTTCGACAGGGGGATCCCCTCTCCCCTTTGCTTTTTAACATTATCGCAGATATGCTTACAATCCTGATTCGAAGAGCCAAAGAGGATGGGCAGTTTAGTGGAGTAGCTCCTCATCTAGTGGATGAGGGTCTCTCTATCCTCCAGTATGCGGATGATACTATCCTCTTCTTGGATCACGATTTAGAAAAGGCAACAAACTTGAAACTTCTCCTCTGTGCTTTTGAACAACTTTCTGGTCTCAAAATAAATTTCCATAAGAGTGAAATCTTTTGCTTCGGGGAAGCACAGTCGGCAATAGGGCAATATGTTGATCTATTTGGTTGTAAAGCTGGTGGCCTTCCATTAAGATATCTTGGAATTCCCATACACTACAAAAAGCTAAAAAACTCGGATTGGCGGATAATTGAGGAGCGATTCGAGAAAAGACTTCGTAGTTGGAAGAGTAAACACCTTTCGATAGGTGGTAGATTGACACTTATAAACTCAGTCTTGAGTAGCCTTCCAATGTATATGATGTCCTTCTTCGCTGTCCCTAAGGGAGTGTTAAAAAAACTAAATTACTACCGCTCTAGGTTTTATTGGCAAAGTGATGAACAAAAGAGAAAATATCGTCTTGTTAAATGGAATATCCTATGCCAGCCCAAAGACCAAGGTGGTCTTGGGATTCATGATTTGCATTTGAAAAATATTGCCCTATTAGGTAAATGGCTTTTTAAGCTTCTTACGACTGACGGTACCTGGCAACAAATCTTGCGGAACAAATACGTAGGCACTAAACCACTGGTTCAAGTTGACAGAAAACAAGGGGACTCCCAATTCTGGTCCAGTCTTATGAAGATTAAACAAGATTTCTTCCGTTTTGGGTCTTTCATTATTAAAGATGGATCACAAGTGAGGTTCTGGGAAGACAAGTGGTTAGGTAACGCTACCCTAAAAGATCAGTACCCTGATCTGTATAATATTGCACGACCAAAATTCATAACTATTTCGGAAGTGCTTAACTCCCTTCCTCCAAATTTATCATGGCGACGTGACCTTATTGGTCCCAAGTTAGTGGCGTGGAATAATCTTCTTCCTCGTTTGACTACTATTCAGTTGTCCCAAGGTCAGGATGTGTTTCGCTGGTCCTTACACCCAAATGGGCAGTTCTCGGTGAAATCATTCTACCAAGCCATGATTCGTCCAGATGTCCCTAATTTGAATAAGAGAATATGGAAACTAAAGGCACCCCTGAAACTGAAGGTTTTTTTATGGTATCTCCGGCGAGGTGTTGTGTTGACTAAAGATAACCTAGCTAAGCGTAACTGGCAAGGAAGCAAAACATGTTGCTTTTGTCACGAAGACGAGACAATTAGGCACTTGTTCTTTGATTGTCGTCTTGCTAGAGTGGTATGGAGTATCCCCCAAATATCCTTCAACATAACTAAACCCCAAAACGCATCACATATGTTTGGAAGTTGGCTAAATGGTGTAACTAAAAACTTGAAACAGCTAGTTCTGCTTGGGGCAGCAGCTATATGTTGGTCAATTTGGTTACACAGAAATGACATTATTTTTGAAAAGAAACACTCTTTCTCTCCCTTGCAGGTTATTTTTGCGGCTTCTCATCGACTCCGTTCGTGGGCTACTCTACACAGAACGGCTTTGCAGGGTTTAGTGGTGGAGGCCTCACAACATTTGGACCGTGTGGCCAAGGATATTTACTCCCGGGCATATGGGTGGCGATCTAGTCTACGGATTGATAGTCATTAAAATTTTGCATGATTTTGATTGATGTAGATGTGTGTCTCTGAGCGAGGCAGAGGCTGGAAGTTTTATTCCAAGGCTTTGTATCATCTTGATGTACTGTTCTTGGTTATTTAATAAAGACTTCCGAAATCAAAAAAAAAAAATTTGGTACTGGAGTAATGGATTTTTGCAGGTCGGCCCTCAACTCCTTGCTTGTTACGGTCAGCCGTCTGTCCCTATCTGACCTTCTTGCCTATTCAGAATTTCTTTTGTGAGTTTCAAATTCGGAAATCAGAAACCTTTCCTGCTGTTTCTGCTCAAAATAAAATATGCAGAAATCAGAATTAGCACCTCGAGTTGCTTTCAACTCTCAGCCTCCAACACTAGCACGAAGCAGTAACACAGGTGAGATCTTTGTTTCAGTTTGGAACACGCCCGATCGGACTCAAACCTTCAGCCGTTCCCGTTTAGTTTCCCGACATCCGCTCCGAGCGCTAGCATCGTACAGTCGGACACAATATTTTTCGTTCATCTATGCAATATTACTCGGCAATGTGTGTAACAAAAAATTAATAAGAATACCAATATTACACGTATGAAATCAAAACATTACACAAGTAAAATCAAAATATTGCATCCAAGAAATCAAAAATGTTGCAACAAAAAACAACACCTACCTCCCATGGTAGGCGGCAATGGCGGGCGGCGTGGAAACCACGGTGAACTCGGATGTGAAGATCTGGCCGCCGTCACTCTGGACCTGGCGGCGTCACGCCCGAAGAGGAAATCAACGGTGGCGGTCGGATCTGGCTGCCTCGCGCTTGAGGACGGCCAGATCTGATGGCGAGGTCCTCAGCTTTTTCCCCGCACTCGACCTCCTAGGCTGCCGGTGAAGGAAGGAAGGCCGATCTGGCGGCGGTTGGATATGGCAGCGCCGCGCTCAAGGATGGCCGAAGAGGAGGTCGACAGTGATGGCCGGCGTCGGAGATGGGGTGGCTAGGGATGGGGTCGGGGTATCACCGCTAGACAGAGGAAGGGAGTGAGAGAAACGAGACTGCGAGGGAATGAGAAAAGAGTGAGAATGAGGAAGCCGTCCGATTTTTATGAATTGCTCCGTTTGTATAGTTTTGCGTCGCGTTTTCGTTGGAAGTTCCGCGTGCTGTGCTTTCCATGGAGGAAAACAAATAAGAGGAAAGAATGGAAGGTGTCGCGGTCCGCCACATACTCCTATTAAAGCGCGCGCTAAAAGAGACGCCGCATGCTTAAGCACTTGGCCCAGCAAACTCCACAATTGCCAGGGGAATCCATCGCCGGTGAAAGGCATTATCCATTCGATCTGGACGCCACCACTCATCGATCGGTGGCCATCAGCTCGCGCCAACTTGTTCCCTGGATTATTGTTATTAACTCATCAGCTAGCCCACACCAATGATCTACACCCATCAGCATCAGCAAGTGATGGACGGCGAGCATTTGCCTGAGATAATACTATTTTTAACTCCACCGATTGTAGAGAAGTTTTACCGTATTTTTGCCGACGAGCCCGGACTCAGCTGCCCGGGGTCGCGGGTGGTGGCTCCGTCAATGGCATCAGCCATGGCTGCATATATTAGGGGATAATGGGAAAGCAAATCCCATCCTTATAATTCAACGGAGAATGAAGTAGTAAACACCAAATGGAAATCGGTTTTAGTTCTCTATCGTTGCATGTGCTGCAAAAAAAAAATGCTTTGCATGTGCTGTCATTCAAAGAGATTGGAGTTTCTCTCTCTCTCTCTCTCTCTCTCGTTGCTGCGAAGAGACGAGATTAGGATTTCTCTTTGGTGTCTTTGACATGATGCTCGATTTAAGATGCCTAACACCTAACGTTAGGCTAGCTCTATGTTGACGCCCTACTAGCTTTCCGTGAAGAAGTTTTGGTCGTCCTTGTTAAACACCAGTTACAAAACTGTCCAATGTTGTACAGATGTCTGTTCCATACAGACACCTTTTCATCTCTTATAAATAATTGTACAAACCTTCAGAATCAGATTAATGAGAAGTAATCTTTCTGTTAAACACTTTGTGAGTCTCTTGCAATAGTCCTCTCCTCTTGGAATCCTTGATATCGATTTCAATTATCGCACCTAATCAGCCAGCTACAGTCGTGAATTATCGGGCACGATCCATATATAACATCTCGACGTCTTATGGAGGCTAAATCAGCATGTCCCTAAGCTAAGAGTCTCTGCGTTGACGGGACCGTGATGCAGAGTCAAATGCAACTCTGACGTCTGAATGGTATCAGTAAGTATATGTTGCCAACCAAAAAAGCTCCAAACATGTCGTTGATGCGGCGAACAAGCTGGGTAAGGGAACAAGCTCCAAACCTGAGGCTGTGATAGTTTCGACTTCAGCTTTTAGCTTTCGGATTATTTTTTTATTGTTTATAAATTTTGTCTTTTTCTGAACTTTTTGCTTTTTGTTGAGTTTTTTTTGCCGGTTCTTTTTTTCCCGTATTTGTTTGTATTATACGTAATGGGCTAACATATTTTTTTATATTTTTTATTTTTTAAAAAATTTAATTATGCTAAATAAGGCTCTGTCAGTTACAGTGTTTTTTCAGCCAGCTATAGTGCTTTTCATCCATAAGCCACTCAAAAAAAGCCCAAATGAGTAGCAGTATTTTGGACTGGTTAGCCGTGCAGCTTCGTCTAGATCGTCTTTTGTATCGTCTAGGTTAGGTTGGCTATCAGTCGAGGTAGTTGGCATTAGAAACTGGGGAAAAAGGTGAAAATGACTGAAGCTACCTGCGATATATATATATATTTTGTCTGTGATACATATAGCCAGGACCCATCACTACAAGCGTATCGATTCTTTCCTGTTAACGACACGCACTTAGTAGCTTATTCGATGCCACAAATAAAGTTAATGCACTTAAACGTGCGTGGAGACTTCACACCCAGCCGGGTTCACACTGGAGTGCTACTGTTGTGCCAGTACGTCTAGCCAAGCAAATCTTGCTTGCGTGTTACGATTCAAGACTAATACAAGGGTTCAGACATGCTCACATGAGCATTGCTACACTTGTTACATGTTTGCATGATTACCAAGTGCAAATTGTATCAACCAATTGTTACCACCAAATGAATAGTCGGAGATCTTTTGTACTTGCTCATTTTATTCCAGCAATAAGAAAGCCTATCCAGTCACAAGTATGCTGATTAGTAAACTCAAGTAGCTTCTGAGAATTCCAGAAGATCGCAAAATATATTGACGTAGTACAGGAATCTGGAGCATGTTTGGCCAAGCTGCAGGCTGGGATAACTTTTCATCATGTTTGATTCCATCATCGTGTGCTTTCGCAGTTACTGCTTCGATGAGGCAGCATCATCTGTGGGACCTTCAGTACCTGCAACCGTTTCTGGCAGCAGCAGTAAGTCCCCCTGATGGGAGTTGTTGCTTGATCCCGTAGCCTGGTTGGTGCTATCATTTTGAACTTCTGATCTCGAATAGCTGAAGTTGCTTGATTGAGATTTCAAGTTCAAGCCGGAACTTTCTTGACCTTGCTTTTCCCATGGCTGATTCCAGCAAAATAAATGTGAGCAACCTGTTGTTCTCATGAAGATACTCTAAATTCAGCACCAAATGCTGCTTGTAGTTCCTATGTACATACATATGTTGCTTTCTCCACGACCATGAGACTACAAGAAGCTAATCCATATTATGAAGGTTTGGCTAGCAAGCAATTTCAAGTGCAAACCTTGGGCTTGGGTGCCATACGGGATTCCGAGATTGGTTTATCAGGGTTTGGAGGGTCATCATTAATATCCTATATGACAACAGATAAATAAGTTTACAAAGTCCTCTGTTGCAGCCATAATAGAAGACAAATAGGAATTTAGAATACCTGGATATCATCTGGCCGCTCTCCCCTTTGTATCATTTCCATGATCTGTCAAGTGTCAAGTCCAGCATGACAATTAAAAGGCAGCTTCTGGTTCAATATCAAAACTCAACTTAGTTACCCAAATAAAGGATATGTACGAAGATATTATGACTAACGTCAGAATATGTGGTAGTGATACTAATGACTTTCCTATTAAGTATTAACATAAGACTACAGCAAGTGTCAACGTTGAGCCTATATATTTTTGCCCTAGTGATGGATGAGGTCACGCGGGACAAACAAGGAGATATCTCTTGGTATATACATTTCGCTGATGATGTAATGCTAGTTGAAGAGAGTAGACTAAGTGTCGATAGAAATCTGGAGTTGCGAAGGAAGACCTTAGAATTAAAGTGTGATTTTAGCGGTGCCAGAGCAGATGATAGAACCATGGTGAATGACTCTGATACCAAATGTTGTGGTACGGGTCCAAGGGCCGAGGGTAAGACACTCGCCCTTGATCGGCCAGCCATGTCGTCGCTAAGGCACTGAGGCCTGTTGAATATAGGAAGACTATAGAACTTTGTTTAGTTCTTTACTTAATGATAATAAATACAATGCTGTCCCTTTTATAGGGATGGTTAAACTTGACACCCAAGAAACATATCTCTATATTAAAGAAACTAATCCATAATAATAGGAAACTTATCTCTAATATATGGAAATAATCTAAAAGGAAACAAATCCAAACAATAACGAAACTGCACCCGCAAGATACTGTTCATGTGTACGGTGCTACAGTACCACGTGGGTACTGTTCATCCGCTGCTACGGTACCCCACGGTGTTGTTCGCGAGCCTGCTGTGTGCATCGCTGGGATCCTAGGAAATAAGTGTAATAGTCTTCAAGAAGGCGGCCGCGGCGGCATGGGCGGCCGCCCAAGTGCCGTGTAGGCACTCGGCGACAGGGGTTCGCCAGGCCTCGGGTGAAAATCGGGTGCCTAGGCGCTAGGTGGCGAGGCGGGCCTTAGTAGGTCAAAGGTGGCCTAGGCGAGGAGGTTGACTAAGCGGCCGCGGTGGGCATGTCGGCCGCCTAGGCGTGCTAGGCGAAGAGAGCATGGGGTACATAACAGAGGGAGGGAAATGACTTACCAAATACCAAATATTTCGAGGGCGCCGCATGGGGAGCTAGGGTTTCCTTTGCCGGATTCTGCCTCACTGCCGCCAGTAAACACCGTCTCGCCACCTCGCCGTCGTCGGATTCCACCTCGCCCAGTCGCCCAGGTGCAATTCGCCTCCCCTCCTCCTCTTTGTTGTGTACTTGTCTTCCCTCCAGCCTCCGCCTATGCCCCGGTCCCATCCGCCGTCTTCCCTGCCTCCCCCTCCCCTTCACCTTCTCCGCCTCCCCTTCGCCTTCTCCGCCTCCTCCTCCCCTTCGCCCTCTCCGCCTCCCCAGACCCCCTCCCCACCGCCACGCCGTCACGGCCGGACGACCCCACGAGGTTGGAGAGATCGGCGAGGGCTGAGGAGGAATAGGGAGGGACTACGGAGAAATGGAGAGCGAGGGAGGGACCGATGGAGAAATGGAGAGTGAGGGAGGGAGCTGAGATGATGGCCTCTGCAGGCGACTTGGTGAGATTGGTGGAGACTAGAGACCATGGAGTCGTGAGCGCGAGGCCGAGAGGGAGTGAGGGACGTCGTCAGAACTCGGAGGAGTTTGGCGAGAGAGAGGGATTGGCAGAGATGGCCACCGGCGGAAGACTTTATATAGTAGCATTAGCATTTTTAGAGTTGACGAGAGAGGGAAATACCGCGGAGATTAGCATTTTTAGTAATTCATTAATTTCATAATTTATGAATTGTAAATTTGTAATTGCTAATTATTGATTTTATAGTACTTTATACCAATGCTTGTTTGATAAAGTGATCTTAATATGCTGGCTTACAATTACATGATGCATTTACATCAAGAATTTACATCAAATGATGAAGTTTCTATCGAATTTACAATATTACAAGTTACTCCAGGTAACAATATTCTTCCTTCAAATATCACATATGTCTTGATATCGCCCGTAGCGCACCATGCCAAAGTCAGCCACCTAGGCCCCTACTTGCCGCCCGCCTAGTGCCTAGCGCCTACTTGAAAATTGCATTACACCCCTCGCGGCGAGATAGCTCATCGTCGAGCTGTCAAGTGGCGGCCATGGTTGAAGTCCTTCGTAACTCCATGTCAACGAGAGGGCACAATGATGACCTTGTGTCGCATGGAAGAAAATCAGCAAAGATCCAATGGACAGCAACCCCTGGGTATGGTTTGATGACCCAGGATACGTTGAGGACATGGGCACCTAGCGCAGAGCAGCAACATCACCCTTCTTGCCTTGAGATGCAACGGTTGTGGAAGAGATACGATGATGTCGATGACCCCTACATGGAAGCCATTGTGCTCCACACTTGCGGAGGCACGGTATCGGCCGGTCGCGTGGAGATGACCGCCACTAGACAGCGACAACCTTCCTCTTTGTCAAAAGAACCAAAGGTGAAGCCTAAAGAGGAGTCGTCATTGGTGACGTGGTTAGTGCCAACACCGGCATCGGGGAAGGTGGTTGCAGCACAACAATTGCAATGGCACACGATGCCTCTTTCTGCTCCTTTAGCTTGTCCATCAACCACATAGCCTTCTCCAAGGTGGCAATCATATTGTCAAGTAAAGACCCTATTTTCTTGTTGCTAGCCATCAACATGTCCAATGGAGATAATTGAGCATCGGAAGCCATGTGAATGGCTTTGATACCAAATGTTGTGGTAATAGGTACAATGTTGTCCAGTTGTCCCTTTTATAGGGATGGCTAAACTTGACACCCAAGAAACATATCTCTATATTAAAGAAACTAATCCCTAATAATAGAAAACTTATCTCCAATACATGGAAATAATCTAAAAGAAAATAAATCCAAACAACGAAATTGCACCCACGAGATACTGTTCACGTGTACGACGCTATAGGATCACGCGGTATTGTTCACGGTGTTGCAGTACCATGGGGTACCGTTCATCCACCGCGGGTACTGTTCATCCGGCGCTGCGATACCCCACAGTGTTGTTCGCGAGCCTGCTGCGTTCATTGCTAGGGTCTTAGGCCATAACAACGTGAGCCATAGGATAAGAGCGGATTGGACGAAATGGCGCTAAGCATCAGATGTGCTGTGTTATAGAAAAAGTCACTTAAAAGTTAAAGGGTAAGTTCTATAGGACAACGATCAAATATACGATGCTATGTGGAGCGGAATGCTGGGCGATTAAAAGACAACATATACAGAAGATGAGTGTAGTGGAGATGATGCTGCAGTGGTCACACAAGGCGGGATCGAATCCGCAATGATGATATACGTGATAGGGTGAAAGTAGCACAAATTGAAGAGAAGTTTGTCCAGCATCAATTGAGATGGTTTGTACTTTGTACATCTCCAACGGAGACTTTCAGAGGCACCGATACGTAGTGAAATTTTAAGACAACTGAAAACATAAGAAAAGGCAGAGGTCGACCAAGACTGACATGAGAGGAAACAGTTAAAAGAGACTTGAGAGATTAGAATATATCCAAACAATTAGCTTTGGATAGGAGCGCATGTAAGTTAGTGTACATACCGGAACTATGACATAAGAAGAAGATTTATGGGCAGTGTTTTAACATCTCGATTCAGATGGCAGGATGTATAGCTTAGGGTTTAGCCTTGTAAGTTCTATTACAAGACTCTCGTTTTTTTTGACCTTGAGAAAGTTTCATTCCTAACTTAACCTAACTTGTTTGGGACAAACAACTTTGTTGTTGTTGTGTTGTTGTTTTTTGAAGGGAAATTTAACATTTTTTTTCTCAAACTCAGCACACTAAATTCACAAATACCAAAACCTTCAGACAGAATTGAGTTGTACTTTTCTCCTACTACCTTAACGAGAGAAGTGCATAAAAAGATGAATTGGATAGCATAAATCCCCTAATGCAATAGCTAACCCAAACAAGTACTGTTCTAATATCCAGCACATATTGATGAGTTAATTTCCCATGCCCTACTATACAGTACGTCAATGGAAGAAGGAAGAAACATTTACTACCAAACAAATGCAACTTATGCTAAACTGACAGACTAATTTGCTGGGCCAGTGCAAGAGCCCCCGGGCCGAATTTTATTAAGATTGGGAAGATTTGTTACAAAGCATATGTTGACAGAAAGGCTGTCGACAGCAGATTACATCATGCAAGGCAGGAGTTGCCAACACACACAGAGAGCTAACATCAGACTGGCAGCAGCTTGCACACCGACAACACTCAATTCATCAGGTGGCTGACAAACTGACAGACTAATGAAATCATGGATTGTGCAAAACAGTTAGGAACAAATTCACTTTCTGACTTTACCGATAATTTATATATCAAAGCTATCCACGAAAGGAACCCTAGAATCACAGGCATGTTCAGATGATATCATGAAAGCAGTAGTCTGCAGAGTGACAGAAAAAAAAGGCGATGCTCAAGATAGCTGACCTCCATATATGATTTTGGGTGACGGGGCACTACAGGGGCCAAAGGTTCAGCCTCAGGCTCAGGCCTCCCTATGAAAGTAAGTAGGAATCTCAAAAAAAGGAAACTAAGGAAAATATTCAATATGACTAATCCTGGAAGAAGGGCTGCATTGGCAAACCTGAATCATCCATACATTTTGTGCCAATTTCAGTTTCCTGCTGCAGTGAAGAAAAAGAGCTAGTTTAAAATTTTGCAACATAAACACCAGTAATGTCTGACCAAGACTTCACTGGGGATCCAAATAACAAATGTGTGTGCCATTTTTTGCTGACCTGAGTAGTTCTGCAAGAATGGTCAGATACCCCTGAAAAAATGAAGGAAAACATAAGGCAATGTGATTATACGTGTCTTGATGAAGTCGTTTAGAGCAGTGTTGTACATATACAACTGAAGGGGGGAAGTTCATTTGGAATGACTATGTACTTACACAGAACAACAAACACAAAAGCAATTAACAATCTTGACAGGATCCACGACGATATTAAATTAGAATTAAGCTCAAAGACCATCTTAATATCATTAGTAAATGGAATCTCCTTGCATACCTTTTTTTAATGGAAACTGTAGGGGAGGCCCCGATAGTAAATTTTATAAATGAAATAAAAGAGGAGTTTTATGTACAAGAGAAGGAACAGAATACACATGCTCTAGGAGCCAAGAATTATCTAAGAGAATTTAGCCAATTAAGAATTTAGCACTTTCCAAGCAGCAAAACTTGGCTAAATTCGCTCAAACACTTTTCCATTACACTGCTTCCATCTGTGTCAAGCAGCAATAATGAAAACTTCCAGAAAAAAATGCCAGTTGTGAATGTTGCCACCCATTGTATATCATGTGATATTGTGATGAAACTGAATAGATGTGTTCCAAGAAATTCGAAGATATTGCCAGCATCTCACACTAAACGGGCAATTAAAGAAAAGATGCATGTGTGATGAACCTTAATTCATTGGGGTAAACACCATCGGAAGGAAGGCCGGACGGCGTCGGCTTGGTGGGTTGAGAGATTTGACTATAGACTGGGATGATAGGAGTTGAGAAAGTGACTAGATTAATTCATCTTCATTGCTTGATTGATAATAGATACATGCTAGCCCTTTTATAGGAATAGCTCAACTTGAACTCTATGAAATAATCTTCATATCTAAGAAAACCTATCTCTAATAAATAGAATATATCTATAAGGTAACTATTTTTATTTCTATCCTAACTAATCTGGCATAGCGTCTGCTGCTACAGTACCCGTGCGTTTGCTACAGTACGCGGGTGCTGTTCACATGCGTGAACAGTAATTTGGCGCGTGACAACATGAGCGTCCCGTGTGATCTCTGTTGGCATAGTATACAACTGTGCCCTCCCTCAATTGTAAAATGCCTTTTCTGAAGAATATATTTTGTATTTAGACGATCACATATGAGCAGCCATGAAAAAACCATCAATTTCATAGCACATCTACTCTCCCAAATCCAGCGAAATGCGTGGGGTGGTTGTATACCTCGAAAGTAATGAGTGATCTCCTAGCATACCTTGAGATGTGCAAGTATTTGAACTCATAGATTTTGAAGATGGGCTCTGCAAATTATAAGTTAAAGAAATGAACAAAGTTAGAATAACCAGGGAACTACTCTGAAATATTAGAGTCAAGTAGATAGTGAACGAATAAATCTTACTAGTAGACGTCGAAATGCTTCGTTGATTTCATCCACTGTGAGTCCTTTCTTTTCAAGGAAAGAACGCCTCTGTACATCAGAAGAGGCTGCTACTTTTGGATGTTTCAGAAAACTAACAGCACTCTGAACCAGTTCCTCCCTCATCAGTTCAGGGGTCGCAAGAGCTGCCTTTCCTTTTATGGCTTCCTGCTCCTTTGTGTCTTGTAAGGTACTGTGAACAGCTTCTGAGCTTCCTTGACCTAAAATCCATGAGAAGTATGAAGTTGAACACTCAGTTTAACTCCTATACCAAATTTATGAAATAAGCATTATCATATTCAGGAAAGAACAAAACATAGTGGACAATTGGACAACTCAATGCTCCATGTTTCTTTGGTGTATTACTGCAAGGCATCTATGCATAAAGAAAAGCTCTCAAAGTAGTACCGAAATGGTTTGCCTTCGCAATCATTTAGTCTAAGCACAGCTCATAAATATGAGATGAACCAGGTCAATGTATCAGCATTCGAGACCAGTAGAAGTCAAAGGCCAATGCCCAGGTGCTTGTGAACCTAACAGCTCTCGCTGCACAGTTTCTTTACCATCACAGAAACAAGCAAGTAGCCTCGATTTCGCATCAATTCTTTCGAGACAAATCTAAACCAGATGAACTGGGAACTAAGGAACTAGCGTCGATTTGCTTGGTTTTAGAACCCTAGCGATAGCATCACTAGCAAGTGGCAACCAAACTATAAAAGAGGGGAGATGTTCTTTGCAAATCGAACCTGGATCCTGGGCCTCGTCGGCTAGGTGAGGCGTTGACGAATCCGCCATCCCGCTTTCCGGGAACAGCCAAGGGTTTTTTTTTTTTTGAAACTGGAACAGCCAAGGGTTGGGTGGGATAAGATCGGGAGCAGGAGGAGGAAGACGAAAAGACGGCAGGACGCCTGTGCGTGCCTGATTCCACTATCCTCGGCGTCGCATGCCGCTGCCGCTCTCGTCTTCGCTGCGTACGCGCACGGGCAAATACCAGCCCACCTTGCTCATGCAAAGTTAGGCCCAGCCCACAGTCCACACCTCTGTGGCCTCGTGAGTTTTTCCAGCGTTGGGGCGTGGCGTCTTGGCCCAACACAACCCACTGGCCAGTCGCGCGCTTGAATCTACGAACTCGCCGTCTCCAATTCCCCCGCCGGCCACGCGTCCGGTGCCCTCCCACGCGCAGGCGCCGTCGTGCGGTCGCGACTCGCGCTCCTCCAACTCCTAATTTAGGCGCCCTCTCTTCGCCCCTCTCTCCATGCCATGTCTCCGTCTCCACCCACCAACACGACACCCGCGCCCAGACCAAACTCCCCACCACCACCGGAAGCTTCTGGACAGGCGACCGCCCGGCAATGCAGCTCATCTCCCCGCTCTCCGGCGACGCGGACGCCGAGGCGGAGGCGTTACTCGCGCGCGGCTGGTCCCAGGGCCTGCGCCGGCGCCCCGCTCCGGTCCCCTCCGCCCCGAATGCCTGCGGCGGCCGCGGGGGCGGGGGGAGGCGGTCCACATTCCGGGAGGACGTCGGCCACGCCGCCGCCGAGACGTACCTCGTCACCCGCCTTGCCTTCATCCTCCTGCGATACCTCGGGTAATTTGCACCGATAGCCCGATAGCAATTGCCGATCCCCTCAGCTCTCACCCATTTCGGTGCGGGTGTGGTAATTTTGGAGGCTGCTATTTCTTGGTAGTGATCGAATCGGATTATTTGATGAGACGGCCAGGACGATTTGCTTCGGAAAGTTGCGATTAGGCTTCAATGTTGGAATTGACTGTTTACAATTTTGTGGATCGCAAAGGCGTACATCTTAGTTCTTACACATTACTGAGGTTTTTTCTATTATGAATAACTATACATGTTAACGTAAAATAGTCGTGAAACAAGGGTACAATAGGCATATGATACATGGTGATTCTCCCAATTAATTCCAACATTTTGATGTTGTATTTTAATTTTTACAACAGTCACGTTTTGAGGCCACTCACTGATCTTCATAGGAGGTTCATGTAGGGAAGTGTTCCGGACCCATGTGGATTCCTCTTCTTCTTTTCTGAAATATATGTGAATTCCTCGTTGATTTATCTTTAGATACGCTTACTAGCCTAGTAGCCTAGTAGGTCAGGAGTCATAGCCTATAAGAATCTCCATTATTGAGAGCAAGTTGATGGCACCATGCATTTTCAACTGCTTCACTGGGAGCCCATGCCAACTTTTTGTACTCATGCAGTGGAAACTGGAAAGTTTATTTATCCTGTTAAGATTCATATTGCCTAATACACAATGCGCTGCCTTTTCACCAAAACATCCAAATGTATATAGGATATTGCTTTACCTTTTTGTGTGGATGTCTGTGATTTTTGTGTGGATGTCTGTGATATTCTTTCTGGTTTTTCAGGGTAGGTTATCGGTGGATTTCTCAGCTTCTTGCCCTCATAATATATGCAATTTTACTTATGCCCGGTTTCATAAAAGGTATGTGAAAATCAATTTTACCTTTTGGCTCATTGTGTTCTAGTTGGTTATCACGGACTCATATATGAAACAAGATAGTTACATATTGTTGGCTCTTTGCCAATAAGTGTTCTTGCCTTTTAGCTTCTTCTTGAACTGGCCTTTACGTAATTGATAGATGTCGGTGAAGCATGATCATCATAACATATCCTAATAAATATATTTATTCTTTTTTGGTTGCCAGTTGGGTATTATTATTTCTTTTCAAGTCAGGTTTGTAGAAGCATAGTCTATGGAGCACAACCAAGAAATAGGTAAGTAGAGTTACGTGATATATAAATGGAATAAATCTGATTTTGAACTGTGTTAGAATTAGTGAAGACGATCTATACAGGTTGGACCTGTACATACCCAGAGATCGCAGCAAATCCAGTCCAGTTGTGGCATTTGTAACTGGTGGAGCTTGGATCATTGGGTGGGTGACATTTTCCTCATGATGTATGACAGGGGTCTTTTTCTATGACTTCCCTTGTTGATGATCTTGCTTATATTTAGTTACAAGGCGTGGGGTGCTCTTCTTGGCAGGCGGTTAGCAGAGCGAGGAATTATAGTCGCATGCATTGATTACAGGTGCTCATGCTTTGAAGGCTTTTCTTAAATAATTCACTTCTACATGACATTTACCATTTTTTCCATAGCCTTTTATATTGATTGATTTCTCTTTGCTTTCTTGATGAAATATGTAAATATGTCTTGCAGAAATTTCCCTCAAGGAACAATAAGTGACATGGTTAGTGATGCTTCTGAGGGAATTTCATTTGTTTGTGACAGTGTTGCTAGCTATGGAGGAGATCCTAATCAGTAAGTGGTAGTTCAGCATATTACAGTACCCTACTAAGGTTATTCAAAAAAAGCCACAGAAACAGCACCTCTTTTTAGACATTCTTGAGTGAACATTCCACGGCACGTGAAAATTTTATTTTTGTTTTGGCGATGATTCTATTCAAAGTCTGTGCTATGACGTTCTACATCACTGTTGTCTGAACATCTTGTCTTTATGATGTATTGTGTTAATTTAATGAGGATAAGCACATAAATGTTTAATTTGTGGGTGCACCTCTGTACCTACATTGAGCTGCAGAGCTGTGGAAATGCATTTGTGTCTTTTTTAATGGAGAACTCAAATGCACATTGTATATTATATTTGCATGCGAAAGGGCCTCTAGCCTAGCGGTTAGAGTGCCTCAGTAGCACCCCTCAGGTCTTGGGTTCGACTCCCAGTGGGAGCGAATTTCAGGCTTGGGGGAAAAAAATCCCCTCGCCTGCTACCATACCAAAGCACACGGTCAAGAACCCGCCATGGCGTTGATCCAAAAGATCCGCTGGTCGTCTCACAAGGTCGGGCGTTGGTTCCCGGTGTAAGGGTGGAGCAGGGTTCGGGGATTTTCTCGATCTGCGTGAGAAGATTGTCTTCTTAAAGCAATGCCCGGGGGTTTCTTCCCCCCGCAGGTCGAGTTTTTTTTTTATTATATTTGCATGTAGATTAACCAAATTCATTGGATTCTCTGATCTGTATGCTTTTAGGCTTTTGATAGCTGGGATGTCTAAAAGGAAAGTGGAAGCTATGGGTGTGCTGCTTTAACCTAGAAAATTAATATGAACACTTGAAATTGTTCTATCTGACATATTGTCCTAGAACAATATATAACTATGTTCCTAAAATAACAGTGGAAAAATCTAACTGGTAAAGAATTGACTTATGTTCAATGGGCTCAAATTTGGTTGTGCTTGGTACAGTTTGCCGATGAAATAGTAAGAGGAAATTCATCTTTGTAGTTGATTGCTGAGGTGTCTTTGTGCACTTTTATTTACCTTTCTTGTTTTGCCTAACTGCGTTTTGCTAACTGATGATAGTATTATCCCCATGTGTTCTAGTAACGACCATAACAATCCTTCTTACGCTCTATTTTTTTACTGATGAAGTAATGATTTTTTGTCAAGACGAGCAATTCATCTCTTTGGGCTCTGCAACCACTCTGATTTAGATGCCTTTTAAGAGCACGACAAGTTGTAGTCACCTTTTAACTTTCACTATATGAATAAACTAATTCCAGCTTGCAGGATCTACTTGATGGGTCAATCAGCAGGAGCACATATCGCAGCATGCGCTCTCTTGGAGCAAGCGGTTAAAGAATCTAGGGGAGAGCACTTTTCTTGGAGTGTTACTCAAATAAAAGCATATTTTGGTTTATCTGGGGGGTGAGCTCTTGAATGCCTTTATCTATATTTCATTATGTGTACATGATGATTCTCTTAATCAACTATTATATCCTTACTGCCTATTAAGACCACTACTTCATACACGTAGTGATCCGATACAAATGTTAAGGGTATTAGTGTCTTTTCTCATTATCTAGGGTTTAGACTTGTGTGTGTCTCATGTACTATATATGCCCTATAAGCCTCTTTACAATATACGCTTCTTCCTTTGTAACATGGTATCAGAGCCAAGGTTTCAAACCTAGCTTAGCCCCCACTCGACTTACGCATCTGCTGCCCCCGGGAGGAGCGATCTTCACTCCTGGGGGCGGCCACCTCTTCTCGGCCACCGGCTCAGCCGCATGTCGCCATCTCGCGGCCGCCGTCGCCCGTGTCCAGAGCCGCTGGCTCGCTTTCGGGCTGCCCCTAGCTCATGCGGGTCGCCTCCCACCCAGATCAGGTTCATCGGCGCCGGATTTAGGCTCCGACGCCGTCGCCGTTGGTGCACGCACCCTCCTCCGCCGACGCTGGATCCCGCCAAGTCCGGATCCGGCCGTCTCCTGGCCAGATCCGGCCGTCTTCGCCGCCGCTGAGCTCAGATCTGGCCTCGCCTGGATCCGGCCGCCTTCACGCCGGATCTGGCCTCCGTCGCGCCGATACCTCCTCCCGGCAGTCGCAGTTGCTCGGGCCGCCGCGGCTCGGGCTGTCTGCGCCCGTGCCGCCGCCGCCGCCCGGGCTGTCTCCACCCGAGCCGCCGCCGCCCGGGCCACTTCAGATTCGACCGCCGCCACCTGGATCCGACTGCGCCTGCTAGGCGCTGTCCCGGATTCGGCCACCTTTCCTAGATCCAGCCGCCACCGAATCCCGCCGCCGCCGCTCTTGTGGTCGCCGCCGCCGGATCTCGCCGTCGCCTGGCTCCGGGGAGCCTGCCGCTCCTTTTTCTCTCGCGGGCGAAGGAGGGAGTGAGTGAGGGAGTAAAGAGACTGAGAGAGTGGCGAGGGAGGTGAAGATCCAGCCGTGCGGGTTGAGTGAGTCACGTTTTAGTCAGTCTTCAGTTATTTTTTTTAGAGTCTTCCGTTGCGTCCATCCAAATCCGTAGCTTCTCCTTCATATCGTCAAAGCTGTGCGAGTCCACAAAAAATTCTATCAGTTAACCGACTGCTTTGCTAGCCATGGTTCATCCTCTCGGATGGGTGTGGTTCTTTCCTTTCCTTTCGTTTCGCATAGTCGCAGCCGCTGCTTTTATCTTTGAGCCGCTGCAGATCATAGAAGTCTCTATGATGCCGCCGCTTCTTTTTGAGCCGCCGCCCCGAGTTTCTAAAGCCGTCGCGCTTCTTTTGCACCGCACCTCTATTGCGCCTCTTGTGCACTGCGCCGCCGCCATCTCGGGCTTTGATCTGTGCCGCTATGCTTCTATCCCCCTTTTCGGCTTGATTTGACAGCTCTCTACTTGTGTCACCTTCCACATTCTCTTCATCGTGTTACCACAGTCGTCTTTGCTCCCGCTTACCTCTACTTTACTAGCCCTTGCACTTTGTGCTTTTCCGAGTTGTTGCACGATTCCAGATGGTTGGTACTTGACACAATTTTTCAAGAGCCGCACGTAACGACATGTTCAAGACATAGATTTTGGATTTTCCCTATTTTAGTGTAAACCCTTTTCAAATGCAATGCTATTGCATATGGCTTGCATTAGGGGGGTATTAAGGGTATTAGTATCTTTTCCCATTATCTAGGGTTTAGACTTGTGTGTGTCTCATGTACTATATATGCTCTATGGGCCTCTTTGCAATATTACTAACATTTTAGGTTTTTCTTTCATGTGATCCTTTAAACGAGAGACCAATGTCAGCTTTTCTACCCCTTTTGGCATTTTGAATGTGGTTGTGGAGAAGAGTATGTGTTTAGCTTACATGACGGGTCAATGCTTGACTTATAAACTTTGATGTATGAAATTGGGGCTAGCCCTTCTCTTTCAGACAACATAGAAAACATTAGCTATCTACCACTTGGCATTCTGAGTTTTTGTTTGGGGAAGAGTTGTGTTGGGCCGGATGGTAACAGAGGGAATGAATGGTGTCAATTCAATTTTTCTCTCAAGTATTCAAGATTCTATTCTCACACTACTACAGAGTTGTAGAATTCTCACTCAAAAACTCAAAGCAAATCACTCAAAAACATAAACATTGAAGCCAATACTTTTCGGCGGTCTAACCAGTTTACAAATGGTAGTCTGACCAGCAGGACGGTCTGACCTCTCCTCCAATGGCGGTCTTGAATAGTGTCTTCAGCCTGATTTCAAAAACCAAAATCGAGAGAAATTTTTGATCCGTAGATCCAAATGATATGAAATTTTACAGGGATCTTTTCTAGGTTATTAAGCACATATCCCAATAAACAATCATGAAAATCATGACCAAAACTAAGACCTTTTTAAGTTTAAAGGAAATGTGCATCAAAACCGAGCCAAAACCTCAAACGGTCAATACAAGTTGCTCGTCGGTAGATGATGACCAAGATAGCTCTAGATGTGTTACCACATGTCACAGCAATCTAGAACACCGAAGAATTCGACCCAAAAACCCTTGAAACAAGAAATCACTCGATGAGGCCTAAATCAACTAAAACCGGGTTTCTTGATAAACTTGCTATCAAAGTGCCTAGATGATAAGAGATTGATTTCCACAAGTTATCTCTATTTCAATAGCATCCTGGCACAGCAAGATCAAGAAGAGAGAAGAGGATAGATCAAAACCAACCGAAATAAGAGCAAATCAATCAAAACAAGAAATAGATCTGGAGATGATCAAAGATTAATTCTATTGCTGCTTGAGGAGGAAAGTTTTATAGCCGCTCCACCTTAAAGGACAGAGAGCAGACCATGCACTCAAAACCCTAACCATAATTTCTCAAATCTATCACCCATGGGAGGAAGGGTTAGCCACCACAAAGACTTAGCCAAAATCCCCAAACCCTAGCCCTTGCCTCTCCTCCCCTTATATAGCCTCACAACCTGAACTAAAACCTAATGGATCCACCTATTAGGCCAAACCGGGGATAACCTGTTAACCCCACCTAACATTGGGTTTTACTTTCTCATGCATGCTTCTCAAAGTGGCTTACAACCATTAACCCATTAGTGAATCAACACTTCATCCACTTCATATTTTCAGCACAAATAAGACCTAAACCACTTAGGCCAACGCTGCGGTTTCACACACGCTGCCACTTTTCTGGTATTATGCAATTTAACAAAATACCCCTCTACTATTTTTCACGAAACTTCGCGATTCCTTTGCCACGAAGCATCGTCCATGCTTCGTCATCTTCCACATGGCCCTAATAACTTTTCGCCATACCTCTCACGCATATGGATCCCACCGAACTATCCTCGCTTGCAAATAACCTAAGTCACTTGGCGCACCACATGCCTCTTCTCGCACATGACAGCACCCGGTTTCCTTGACTACACAGGACCTTAGCTTCTCCCTAAGCCTAGTCCCGTCCACCTTGCCGTTACCCGTCATGATCACCGGTAGCTCCCACTCCGGTTCCTCGTTGTCCCGGCTTGTAACTATCTCGCAAGCCTCGGTCATCTTCGGCGTCTCCCTAACCGTTCTGGACCTCAGCATCACTCTGTGCCTAGTCCCGGTCCTCCTACGCCTCACCACAACATAGCTTCGAAGTCCTGCAAACAACACCAACAAGCAAATCGTCACGTAACACCGCACGATACACAAAGTCATCAATTAGCACAGCTAATCAAAACAATGTATAATGCAAAATGTATGCACCTAAATTACCGATCATAAACCTAGGACCAAAAAAACCCCATGTTAGCTATAACATAGCTCATGCAACATAAAATCATTGAGAAAAATGACCAAAACTCATTCCACGACTCAAATACCATAAGACAAAAATCTGGCCTAAAATCCCTGTTTTGGCCGGTCTGACCGGGTGCTAATTCCAGTCAGTCCACTGCCAACATCTGGTCTAACCGGATGGGGAAACCGGTTGGACTTCTTCATGCACGCGCTGACTTAATCTCTGCTGACACTAGTCTCATGGCAAATCAATGTATGGCTGCACAGCACTGCATGAAGACATTAATTTGTGGTAGCATCATTTCTCAACAACCAGCAGAAGTACTTGGATGACACAAAACAAGTATACTCATTTAATTAATCCAAGACTACTACCATGCATGCAGTTCAGATGAAGACACTGACAGTGAACAGCATGGTAGCACAATTTCTATGGTACATTGACTTCATTAATGACCATGCAAAAAACTAATAAAAGAATTGACTAGGCCAATCTCATTAATCTTCATGCATGGCAATGTATGGCCAGACAGAGAGCATGCATAAGACAACATCAATTATTTTAAGACCTCATCAACACACTGCCTCAGATATGCAACAGTAGCAAGGCTTTTGCAGTTACTCAACTCAGTCCAGTTTTTGTCAGAAATCAGCAAATTCAAATTTCCAACTCTCCAAATTGGCAATGATTCATCACAACAATATTTAGGACCTTCTCACATGGTCCTTCAAGTTGTATCTCACCAAGTGTTTTTTTCAGTAACTAAGAGAACATATGGTTGCCGTACTAATTTCTAATCAATTTGCTGCCATCTGAATTTGGCATGTATATACAACAAAAATGTACAATGAGATATAGAATAATACAACAACCACTCTGTTTCAGCTGGTCCCAAATTGAGATACAGAGCTAGTGATACCAATCGTCCATGACATATGTACTCATTTACTCTTCGCAGATACAACATCCAAACATTGGTTGATCATTTCCATGAACGTGGTCTTTATCGTTCAATATTTCTCAGGTAATAATATGATTGCACTTTTGATCTGGAAGTGTTGTTTACTTACCTTCAATAACACTTACAAGTACTCAGGAAATTATGAACTGTTATTTCAGCATAATGGAGGGAGAGGAATCATTGTCACGTTTCTCTCCAGAAATTGTCACCAAGAAATCAAGTGCTGAAGCCATAGCTCTACTTCCTCAGATTGTACTTTTGCATGGCACAAAAGATTACTCTATACCATCCGCTGCTAGGTTTGATTATTTTACTTTCTGAAGAAGCTCATTTTAAATGCATTGTTTTACACCTTAAGTGGTTATATCTTTTCTGCTCCATATTTGGGGTTCTGTGTTTTTTTTTCTCTTTTCAAGATATGATCATCAAACTAAAAATTGAAAACGCAAACAAAGTTGAAGGTAAGAATTAGCAGTTTATTTTTTATTAAAATCTTGCTTGTAGAGTGGAATCATTCGTCTGATCCAGAATCTGTGGTTCCACTGGTTTGTACTGTGTGTTTAGTAACATTTCGGAATACTTCATAGCTACAGCCTACAGGATTGGTTAACAAGGGCTACTAGCTCCATAAAAGCTTAGTCTTTCTGGTTATATTATTATATGGAAACACTGTCTATTGCTGCTTGTTGTTAGTTGTTGACTTCCCATACTGTGTAGTTTTCCACATTTATTGTAAGCTTTATATAACTGATGCACTTGATTTATCTTTCTGTTCAACATAATCCTTCTTGTTCCATCTTCAAGCTGCCAATTACTCTGTTTATTTCGTGTGAAGTGAAACTTTTGCCGACGCCCTTAAACAAGCTGGTGCTAAAGCTAAGTTACAATTGTATGAAGGGAAAACACATACTGATGTATTTCTACAGGTAAGTCATCTTGAATATTAAGGTTGGATTAGTTATATCACCTTGGCCCTTGTGCTTGCTAATGCTTAAGCTTGATGAACTACTATGCTGTGATGTGATTGGCTCTTATGAAAGATCATATATTGGTTGTACAATTCAAATGAGAAGGATTGCTGAACACTCTTGCTTCTGTACTTACATTGCTGCCTGAACTTCAGCAGATGCCTTAGCTCATCAGATCTATTGTCAGGACTCAAGATGCGGTCTACTAGACCCTTGCTCAGTTCATGTCACTGAAATCTCAAAACAAAAATGATTGCTTAAAACCCAATGCCTAGTAGTGTTCGGTTCATCTGGGCCTTTGCCTGAAGTCCTGAAGATAGTACTGGACAACAGTAATTGAATTAATAGTGCTTGCCACCACTCTGTAGAAAAGCAATTGAAAGGTAGAAGGAATATTTCTAGAAAACGTATTTATACTGTGATTGTGCTCTAGACAAAAACCTGATATCAATTTTACTTCCGTGTTCTATGCTAGAGAGAGAATAAAAGTAAGATATTATCTTTTTTATAAGCTTTTTTTTATAGGACTTAGGATGCACAGAATTATAGCACATGGGAATGAACTTGTTCTCTGGTGGAGTTGGAAGGAAAAGTTACAGTAGTTTTCCATTTTTCGCTTGTCTAATGCCAATTATCCCAAAGGCAAAATAAATAAATAAATTTGTTGGATGCCCTAACTTGATGTTTCATTGTAGGATCCACTTAGGGGTGGCAAAGACCAACTTGTTGAAGATGTTGTTTTTGTTATCCATGCTGATGATGCAATTGCACGCGAGAAGGATGCTTCGGCGCCTATCCCAGAGCGCCTGGTTTCAGAGTGGCGGATAAAATTGGCCCGTCAGATTAGTCCCTTCTGAACAGGTTTTGACTGTTTACATACTAATATTGTGCAGTCAAATTAATATTTTGTTTCAGCTTTGGTGCTTCTCGTCCTCTTTCAGTATTTGACATACTAGAATGAATTGCCGGTTTTGCATGCTAATGAGATCTCTACTTTTGATAGGCCTGCATCCAGATAGGCTACTTTTCAAGCCATTTTGCTTGTTAATATTTAACATGCATGCACAAGGCCAGGCAAACGGAGCTTTGAACCTGCCTTCCGGAGCATGTTGGCACTGAGAAAACTCTAGGCTGTAGGTACTGTTGTACTACTATACTACATAGTACATTTTTATGCATATCAACGTGTTAAATTTCTTTCTTGTCTTCGACAAATCTCTGTGAAGTATATATAGAGGGAAAGCCTAGGCATCATACATCTGTAAACAACTAATTTAAGGGCGTATCAAGACGATATTTTGCAAGTTCATGTGGAAATGTATTGAAATACTTTGAGCCCTGAAACTGATGATGTGGATAGCACAAGCACACCATTATATCTTTGTAGTCATAATAACATGCGAGCGAGATTCTCTGACGTAGAGGAGCTACGTGACTTAGCTCCTCTACGCCGTTCATTTGGAGATGAGGGATCCAGATTTTTTTAGTTTTGATTTTTTTTTACTTTTACTTTTTAGTTTTTTAGTTTTATCTTTTTCTAGTTTTTTTTTTATTTTTTTATTTTATAATATTATCTGTGTTAAAATACTATAAAAAATAGGTTATTTTAACACAGATAATATTAAAAAATAAAAAAACTAGAAAAAAATAAAAACTAAAAATTAAAAGTAAAAAAATCAAAACTAAAAAAAATTTGAACCGCACATCTCAGATTGAACGGCTTAGAGGAGCTAAGTCCTCTAAGTCAGAGAATACGCACCGAATAACATGAGGATTCTAAGCATGATTATTCGAGACCTCCGTACTAAAATGGCAGGCGTGAACATTATTTCATCAAAAAGGAGATATAGGAAAACATGAGATTCGTAGATACACTCGAGCATAGTGTGACGCCCTAGATTTTTACCCAGGGGTAATAACCTTAGGCAACGGATTATTATTCGTTTATTCAGTAGAACACCGCTTCAACAAATAACAAGCCTATCAAAGTATTGCAGCAGAACAATAATTAGAGACGACACATGCGATTATTACATAAACATAGCCACGCAGGGCTAGAGTCTAAAACAACACTTAACAATGTATGCCCGAATATTATAACACTTAGAAAGGAAATGATTCTACTAATAATTATACAAGTAGAGATGAGTCTGAGCACCAAGATGCCCCTAGTATGTATGTATGTATGTATACTATATAGATACATATGTGTATATATACATATGTATATGTGTAGAATAGAGAGATTGGCTCAAAGCACCACACACGCCAAAGGGCAAGGGGTGGCCTTGTATTAATAGGCATGAGAGAGATTACAAACCCCAATTAAAGGAGCTAAACAAGGCAAGTACAACAATAGAAGGAAGAGTCTAATATACATTCCAAAATACTCTAATACCCGCCCGCAGTCGTAGCGGGAGGAGTCCGGACGCAAAGACTGGACCGAAACTCCTGAAAAAGCTAGATCGGAAGCCCCTTGGTCATGATGTCCGCAAACTGATGAGAGGATGGAACGTGCAAGACGCGGACTTCGCCGAGAGAGACCTTCTCGCGGACAAAATGAATGTCTATCTCGATGTGCTTCATCCGTCGATGATGGACTGGATTGGTGGACATGTAGATAGCGCTGACGTTGTCGCAGTACACCACGGTGGCCGAAGTAAGGGGAACATGAAGTTCCTGAAGGAGTTGACGCAGCCAGCAGCACTCGGCGACGGCATGAGCAACGGCTCGGTATTCGGCCTCGGCACTCGAGTGGGACACCGTAGTCTGGCGCTTGGAGGACCAAGACACAAGATTGTCACCAAGGAAGATGCAGTAGCCGGACGTAGAGCGACGAGAGTCGGGGCAACCGGCCCAATCGGCGTCGGAGTAGGCGGTGATGGAGGTCACCGGCGAAAGACCGATGTGGAGACCAGCGTCGAGGGTGCCTTTGACATACCGCAGGATGCGCTTGATCAGCACGAGGTGAGGCTCCCGTGGGTCATGCATGAAGAGGCACACCTGCTGAACAACGTACGCCAAGTCAGGACGGGTGAGCGTGAGATACTGTAATGCGCCGGCAAGGCTCCAGTATTCCGATGGATCAGCAACGGGTGCACCGTCGAGGTCGGAGAGCTTGGCATGGGTGTCCACTGGCGTAGTAGTGGAGTGACACTCAGCCATGCTCGCTCGTTGGAGAAGATCGATGGTGTATTATCGCTGAGATAGGAACAGTCCATTCGAAGAGCGTGTGACGGAGATGCCGAGGAAGAAGTGCAGGGCGCCGAGGTCCGTCATGGCGAACTCCGAGCGAAGCTGGCTGACGATGCGCTCAAGGAGTGGGGTAGACGAGGCAGTGAGGACGATGTTGTCGACGTACAACAGGAGATAAGCCATGGCGGTCCCCTGTTGTAAGACAAACAGGGACGTGTCGGAGGAGGATGCAACGAAACCGAGCTGGCGTATGTAGGTGGCGAAGCGGTGGTACCACGCCCGAGGAGCCTGCTTCAAGCCATAAAGTGACTTCTGAAGAAGACACACATGATTGGGGTGGGCAGGATCCACAAAACTGGAGGGCTGCTGACAGTAAACCGTCTCATCAAGCGTGCCGTGGAGGAAGGCATTCTTGACGTCGAGCTGATGAATCGGCTAGGAGCGCGACGTGGCAATGGAGAGAACGGTGCGGATAGTCGCTGGCTTGACGACTGGACTGAAGGTCTCATCATAGTCGACGCCGTGCTGTTGGGAGAAACCCCGAACAACCCAGCGCGCTTTATAGCGAGCCAAACGACCATCGGAGTGGAACTTGTGTTTGAAGATCCATTTGCTGGAGACGATGTTGGCACCAGGTGGACGAGGAACGAGACGCCAAGTGTGATTGTCCATGAGGGCCTGGTACTCATCTCCCATCGCAGCGCGCCAATTAGGATCGGCGAGTGCGCTGCGGTAGTTGGCCGGGACGGCAGACACAGGAGCATGCTGGGCCGTCAGGGAGAAGAACTCCACAGAAGAATCAGAGGCAGCCCGGGACCGTGTGACCATCTGAGGTAGTCCCGACGCAACTGCAGTAGGGAAGACGACCGACGGGGCAGCAGGAGCGGGGGAGACCTCACTGGACCGGCGGGTGTAGACCAGCGGGGCTGCGGGCTCGTCTGGGCGTGCCACCACAGCCGGCGGGGCGGCAGGAACGGTGGAGGTTGCACATGGCCGTCGGGCGTATACCAGACGCACGGGCGGTCGGGACGCCGCCGTCTGGAGGGGTAGCGAGCGCTCGACACCCGAAGGTGGAGCTGTCACCGGGGGGACCTGCAGGGGTGCCACGGCAGCGGTGCAAGGCACCGGCACGGCACAGTCATCGACTAGGAAATCCAAGTCGGCGTTAGTGGCAGGAGAGGATATAGGCGGATCACCACTGTTGGCAAATGGAAAAGTACTCTCATCAAAGACAACATGACGTGAGATGATGACTTTGTTGGTGGCGAGGTCAAGACAGCGGTATCCTTTGTGGTGAGGAGGGTAGCCAAGAAAGGCACAGGGCGTAGAGCGAGGAGCAAGTTTGTGAGCGGCTGTGGCGGATAGGTTGGGAAAACAGAGACAACCAAATACGCGAAGATGAGTGTATTGTGGTGGCTGTTGGTGGAGAAGTGTGTAGGGGATGGCACCGCCAATGGAGGAGGAGGGACACCGGTTAAGGAGGTAAGTGGCAGTAGCTAAGGCCTCTGCCCAAAACCTAGGCGGCATATGAGCATGAAGAAGAAGAGTGCGGACCATATTGTTAAGTGTGCGAAGCCTCCATTCAGCTTTACCGTTCTACGAGGAGGTGTATGGGCAAGAGAGACGCAGAGCGATGCCGCGGGAGGCAAAGAAGGATGTGTTGGCGTGGTTAACAAATTCACGGCCGTTGTCAGCCTGAACTGACTTGAGGTAGATGCCGAACTGTGTGCTGGCATAAGCGGCAAGGTCAACTATATGTTGGTGAACATCAGATTTTGCTTTAAGTGGAAAAGTCCAGCAAAAATGAGAGAAATCACCAACAATTACCAAATAATAGAGTGAACCAGATATGCTAGCCACAGGTGAGGTCCACACATCACAATGAATGAGTTCAAAAGGTGCAGAGGTGCGAGTAACATAGGTAGCAAAAGGTAGACGCGTGTGTTTACCGAGCTGGCAAGACTAGCAAAGGGAGCGAGCTACATTATTACATGCAATATGCGAATCTTTATGTAATGCTGTGACAGAAGTAATGCCGGGATGACCAAGACGCTGGTGCCAAAGGTGGGAGGAGACGACGAGATGGGCACTGGCAGTGGAGGGGGACTCGGCAGCAGGGATGGTGTAGAGATCGCCCTCGCTATTGCAGCGAAGCATCACTCGTTGCGTCGGGATATCCTTAACAGAAAAACCAAAGGCATCAAACTCCAGAGAGCAGTGGTTATCTCTAGTGAATTTGTGAACAGACAGTAGGTTGCGAACTAAATAAGGAACAACAAGAACATCTCGAAGAGAAAATTTCATGGTGGGTGTATGGAGAAAGGAATGGCCGCTGGAAGAGATGGGTAAACGAGAGCCATTGCCAACAGTAATAGCCGTATTAGGAGGGGGTGAGAGGAGAGCAATGTACCGCTGTGCGATGTCATGTGGGAAGTAGCGCCGCTGTCGACGACCCAGCCGCCGTGCCCCTGAGCAGCAAGCTGGTTCAGGGCAGTAATAAGCCCCTGCTGGTCCCATGTCGAGGTAGGAGGCGGCTGGAGTGGTGTGAAGGCAGCATATGCCTGCGGCGGGGCGCCGAGCAGGCCCGGAGCGGGCGAGGGACACCACTGTCCACCAGGAGCACTCCACTGGCCGGCGTTGGGAGCGGACCATGGATTGAAGCAGAACCAGGGGCCGGCCGGCTGAGGCGCGCGACCACCCTGGGAACCGGCGCCTTGCTTGCCACGGTGATTGCGCCCGCTGCGACGACCATCACGGTACCCAGCGTTGGAGGCATGGGAATCGGTCTGGGCGGAAGGAGCGAACGCCGTGGTGGAGCCGCCGGTGAGGAGGGCCGTCTCGGCGGCGACCTTGGTCTCATTGGTGAGGCGTGTTTCGTTGAGGGCAAGCATGGAGCGGGCCCGAGCGAAGGATGGGAACGGCGTCGAGTTGGCGATGCCATCGGTGGTGCTGGAGTAGCGAGGGTTGAGGCCGCGCAGCAGGTTGAGGACGAGCTGCGAGTCGGAGACAAGGTGGCCGACGTCGCAGAGAGCATCGGCCAAGGTTTTGACGCGCTGGCTATAGTCGGCAATGGTCTGGTCACCTTGCATCAAGGAGTGAAACTGACTGCTGAGGAAGACAGCATGGGATTCCTTGTTGTCGCGGAAGAGTCCCTCAATCGCGACCCACAAATCACGCGCAATTTCGTCGTCGGCCATCGCTGAGTCCAAGATGTCGTCGGCGACGGAGCCATACAGCCAGCTAAGGACGGCAGAGTCGGCGAGTGTCCAGGCGGGGTCGTCCGGATGTGCGACGTCGGAGCCATCGATGTGAGAGAGGAGGCCAAACTTGATGCACATGGTCCGGAAGAACTTGGACCAGCGGGAGTAGTTGGCCGCCTTCATGTCGAGGGTGGTCGGGACGTGGGACTTGATGGCGACCGTGCAGTAGGGGTTGAGGACGACCGGCGGTGGTGCAATTTGCACACCCGCGCTGAAGACGGAGCCGTTTTCGACTGTAGCCGGGGAGGCAGAGGCAGCGGCGGCCGGACCGTCGATGGGGGCCAACATGGTGGAGGGGCGCAGCGAGTGGAGGTGGATGGGAGCCGGGGGGAGGCGGAGGAGTCGGCGAGGAAGACGCAGGGAACGAGGCGAGCGGCGGCAGAGAAAACAGAGGCAGCGGAGAAGAAAATAGGGGCAGCGGCGGAGGCCTCAGGAAAGAGAGTCTAATACCATGTAGAATAGAGAGATTGGCTCAAAGCATCACACACGCCAAAGGGCAAGGGGTGGCCTTGTATTAATAGGCATGAGAGAGATTACAAACCCCAATTAGAAGAGCTAAACAAGGCAAGTACAACAATAGAAGGAAGAGTCTAATATACATTCCAAAATACTCTAATAATATGTACACACATATACACACACACATGTAAACACACACGTACGTACGTATGTATGTATGTATACACACACTTATTTTACTTATGGAAATAGGTATATAGCAAATATAAACGGCTCCAATCAATTTTTTTTAGTATGTTGCATTGGAGTATCTTAAAATCAATATTTAATTATATCAAAAGTGATAAATAAATATAATATATTTATTTAAGCAGTATATTAAAAGGTGAAAATATACTAAGCATGTGTTCGCGGCGTGTCAATCTCCACGTTTTGGTCGACGGTAGCACGCCGTCGGCAACCGGCGTGCCGTGGAGTTCGGCGCCGGCCGGCAGGCCGCCTCAAGACTGTGCCTCACCTTCTGCTGCAGCCTCCTGTGGAGGGAGCAGCGCATGTAACAAGGTCTAGTAACTGTCACCGTCCTTCCAGAATCTCACGGTGCATGCATGTTTGGTGACCAACATGGATGCGACGGCTGCTGATCCGAATATCATCCGCCATAGATCTCTCTGCCCGTCGTGCCGGCAACCGTATCAGTACGTCTGCGAGCAGATCGCCCAAGATTCTGCCCCCTGTACGGCTGCATCGCATCACATCTCTGCTTAGTTTTAGTTCACCTAACTAGCTGTAAGCATACGCATCAAAGAATCACACCTCTGCTTAGTTTTAGCTCGCCCAAGACTCTACTCGTGGTCATATGTTATACAGTTATACCAAGCACTGTGTGGTGCTTAGAAGATGGCGATGGTCAGCTCTAGGCGATTTACTCTAGCTACAAGCTATAGCTGGAATCTGTTTTCACCATAAAAAGATATAAAATGGCACTTGGCTTAAAATGTTCCGCTTTGTTGGGTGAAACAATCAATTAAGTCAGCAAGCACATAACTGGCCTGAACTTCATGACGTAAAAAACACAAGTCATCAAATCGCCATGACTTGCGGTTACTGAGCCGACATGTGGAGCATGCATACACACTGTACAGTATTTTAACCTGTCATTCTTCTTGCTTTTTTTTTACAGTGGAGTAACTTCCACCTTGGCTTCCCTAGCCAACCAGTGTGGGCTGGGCAGAGACAGCAACATGTAACCCATTCGGACTCTTCTTTTCCATTTCTATAAGAACATGTACAATACAAGATGCTTATATATAAATGCTTAAAGAGAGAATATAGCCACATCATTAAGCACCCATGTAAAAGTTATTTCCTCCAATGTAAACATCTCTTCCATGGGTGCTTAGATGCTATATTATCTATTAATAGATATAGTTATACACATAAGCACCTACTAAGCACCGATGCTTATTTAAGTATCGGTGCTTCAAAATAAGCATTTTATCTATCCTATGTGGCAAGAAAAATCAGTTTTTCTTTGCTAAGCATCTCTCTAAACACCTGCATTGTACATGCTCTAAGTATGTTTTGATTTTTCTATAGTAATTAAATTTCAAACGGGGTGTTTTTTAGATGGAGTAAGTTGATTGTAATATATACTGTAGCGACTTTATTTATATCGGTTAAAATATATGTAAATTTTTATTACTCTATACTTTTTTTTTATAAATAGTTTAAAAGTTATAAGTTGTACCTAAAAGCTACGAACCAAGACAAAAGGACAGCTGTGGCATATGTCTCTCTCTCGCTGGTGATAGTAGGCTAGTAGCATCCATAACTACACTCATACAGCATTGCTGCAGGTACAGGGGTACTAGGATGGTGAGGTTTTGCTGGTACGGCGTGTTGCGTCCTCACCTGGACCCGAGCTGCAGCTGCTGCTTCCCCTTCCCTCACCATGCAGCATCGCCTTCGCTCAGTCCCTCTCTCTGGTCAAAGCTGCACCAATCCCGAGGCCCGAGGGGAAAAAAACAACGGCCTCCTCTGATCCTCGCCTCTTTTCTTTGCCTCCTTTCGTCTTTCTGTTCTGCCATCTGCATCTGTCTTCGTCTTTAGCTTGGATCTCGGCCAGGATTCACAAGAAAGATAAGAAAGTAGTACATCATCGAAAAGAACAATGTAGCTTAAGGTGAAAAATGAGTCAAGTATTTACCCAACTCTGTTTCATGAAGTTTTACTCTGAAATTGTTGCGAGAGTAGCTACCTACCATGCAGGACATATTGAGATTGTGTACTTTTTTATGCTTATTCTTTCACTGGAAGCAACTTACTAGACCTTGAGGCCGATACAGTTAAGTAAAGCTGCATGTCCAAGTGTTTGCATATTTTAAGGAAGATTCTTCCGTATGGGTTGCATCATTTCACTTGTGCTGAGGAAGATGCTTAGAATCTTACTGATTAGTTTTCAGCCTTTTGTTAATTCATAGCGAGTACTGACTAGAAACTTCAAAATCTTCAATCCACTTGCAGAATTTTGCTTGCACTGACAAATTCAGTCATGCTTATACTCCATACAAATTGGAAGGACCCCGGTAGTTCAGGTAATGCAATCAGGTGATCATGTCTGTGTTTGTTTGGACTTAGGAATGCCTGATGCAAATAACCCACTACTGCTGAAGTACAGATATACTACATCTCAGCCTCATCAACGCATCATCATCCACTCACACCACCAGTAGTACTAAACAATCCCCATCACTAATAAAGTTAGCCATCAAACCAGGCACGCCCTCTCTCATGTCACTCTCTTCTCAATTATCTTATCAACCATAAATTTCTCCAGCCTGCCCACTACTGCCACAATCTGCATTCCTGTCTACCATTTCCTCAGAAGAAAACAAGAACAAGATCAGAACCCAAACACAGCACAAGGCCAAGAAGCCCTTGCCCTCTTTTCTGCTCATTTTTGGTGGGTTCTGCTCACCAGCCTCCCCCCGGTACAAACCCCCCGGTGCTGTGCTGCTAGGACAGAAGAACACTGGAGAAACAAGTATAGTAGTAGCATAACCTCCTCTCTTCTCACAGAACCCAACGCAAGCACAACACTCTAGCTAGTCAAGCAGTGCTCCATTGCTTTGCTGGCTCCAAGCTCAAGATAGAAGGCACCACACCATGAGAACCATCACTGCAAGAAACACCCATGATTCGCTCTCCTTCTCCAGGAGGCACTTAAAGTGGCCGGTTCTTGGCAAGAGCAGCAGCCATGGCGCCACGAGTGGGGACGAGGGCTACATGAAGAACTCGGAGGCTGAGGAGGAGGACGAGGCAACCATCGCATTCTCCTCCACCTGTCCGTCCTTTTACCCGGAGGACTTCATTTCTCCTCCGAAGAAGTCGCAGCCCCCGCCACCGCTGCCGCAGCAGCGGAGGAGGAAGGTCCGGACGACCGTGTCGCGGCTGTGCTCGGCTCTGGCCTCGGCCGTGGCCGGCCGGCACCGTCAGGTCGGACTCGGCGCGCGGCTCACCGGCACGCTCTACGGCCACCGGCGCGGCCACGTGCACCTGGCGTTCCAGGTCGACCCGCGCGCGTGCCCGGCGCTGCTGCTGGAGCTGGCCGCCCCCACGGCCGCGCTGGTGCGCGAGATGGCCTCGGGCCTGGTGCGCATCGCCCTCGAGTGCGAGCGCGCCAAGGGCAGCCCCGCCCTCCCCACCCCGAGCACCGCCGCGCCCAGCGCCGGCGGCAAGAGGCTTCTCGAGGAGACGGTGTGGCGCGCGTGCTGCAACGGCAAGAGCTGCGGGTACGCGGTGCGGCGCGAGTGCGGCGCCGCGGACTGGCGCGTGCTGCGCGCGCTGGAGCCGGTGTCCATGGGCGCCGGGGTCATCCCCGCCGCGAGCTGCGGCGGCGGCGAGGGCAACGTCATGTACATGCGCGCGCGGTTCGAACGGGTGGTGGGCTCCCGCGACTCGGAGGCGTTTTACATGATGAACCCGGACAGCAGCAGCAATGGCGGCCCCGAGCTCAGTGTCTACCTCCTCAGAGTTTGATCGATCAGATTCAGACACACATCAATGTTGGTCAAGTCTCCTTTTTGTGCATGCCATGCCGTGGAAACGAATTAGGCAGGTGGCGTTTAGACTTAGATGGAAACGTAAATGGTAACGCAAAAAAAAAAATTTTTGTTCTCTTGGTGGTTACCGACTACCGTAGTGTCATTGATGATGCATTTAGGTCATGGTGAGATGAGCTAGTGAGAGGTAGGGAGTCATGATGCTATTGTCGGATTGTAATGACTCTATAGATGAATGGTACTCCGGTAAATCAACTAGAGTAGTAGTTAGCACTAGTACTACGTAACTTGTAATGATCAATAAAATAGCCTTTCCTATTTTCCTTTTAGGTTTTTTGAGAGGAGTTTTGATTTTAGTTTCGCATTGATCATTTGAATGTTCTTGCTCCCAGCGGTCGGACTGAAATGCTTAGCTAGGCCTATGAGTGCAAAGTTTGCGCGGAGAAATTAGGCCCGTCATGGTCAGCGAGACCAGGGCGCTTGAGAGAAAAATGGCATGTTCAGGCGCGGCTATCTCTGATGTCTTAATACTTGCTCGAGTCTATGCACGCGCACGGATGCACGATGCATCACAGCATTGGTGATTTCAGCCGTGTTAGTGTTATATTGCTAAGTAAACTGTGAAGAGGCTGTTTCAAGAAAAAAAAATCACAGTTTTAGCTGGCCTTCCCTAACCGGGCAGAATGCGTCATAAAGTGATGCTCAAATCGGCTTGAACGCCTCGACTTTTAATAGTGACTTTTAAAGGCCACCATTCAGCCTCCGTCATCTCCTTTATATCCGCATCTTCTAAAAATCGTTTTTTTAATTTTATTTTAATAATTACTTTTCAGTTGTTACTATTCTATTTCAATCAAAAGCTACTAACTCCAGCCGATTAAAACATCCCTTTAAAATGTTCTTCGGGACAGTTTTCAGGTTATTTTTCTCTGCAAATACTCAAATTTGCTTTTAGTATGGGCCTGTACTAACACGACGTTGCTTTTTCACGACTTATTGTCTTTTGCTCCACTTTTCATCTATGATCGGCTCCGCTTGTTAGATTTTTTTGGCTTTTATCTTCTAGTTTTTTATTTTTGTCTTTTTTTAGCCTTTTAGCTTTTAGAGGCTTTTTTACTATTTTTTCTCGTATTTCTTTGTATTGTCTATGATAGGCTAACATATTTTTTCTATTTTTAAAAATTTTAATTTTAATTACGTCACAAATATCACAAACAGTTATAGTACCAAACAGTAAAAAAATAAACTATAAGATTAAAAAAAATGGCCCAAGCAGCATTCGAGCAGTGAATGATAGACAGAAGTTTGCAGCAGTAAGATGGAAAGGAACTAGCATGATTGGGGTTTCGCATCAGGATTACATCCTGAATGATAGCATGCTTAGCATCCGACCAAAAGAATCAAGAATTCAGACTCCACCGGCGTGGTGTCATGTGTACTTGATTCTCTTCCGGTCCTTGTATCCTTGTCTAGCTTAACTTCAATCGCATCAAGTGATCAACGTGACATGATGTGGATTTTGGAGTCGCCAACACAACACACGTATTCGCTTATTATACTTTGGAAGACTCCCGTCGATCGCTAACAGAACACTCGGCACCAGGACAGAAAGAATGAAAACCGTAGCCCATATTACTAGAAGACACGGTTGGGACGTTCACTTCAGTTGAAATAAGCTGTTTTGTAGCTTATTTTGTATTATAGTTTATTTATTTTATACTATATGTGTTGATGATTTTTTAGCGTGATTAAATTTAAAAAATAAAAATAGATTAGTCTATCACAAACAATGTAAATGAATACAGAAAAAAACAAAAAAAACCTAAAAAAGCTTTAAAAACTAAAAACATAAAATTAAGTAATAGTGAACTAGAAATCAGAAGTTGAAGCTAAATTGCCAGGGTGTCATCGGTGAGCTTTTCACATCCAAAGTACTATTGCCTGAATTGTAAGTTCTGTTACTGTATTTGCTGCATCCAACGTAAGATACCTCTACAAACGCTTAGAAATGTCGCATCACCTAGGCGCTAAGTATGACTTTTTTTTTTCTTTCTCCAGTGTTTAGCACATTTTCAAAATAGGACCTACTAGTAATTAAACTATCATATCTTATTTCTTTCATTCAACGCGCTCTCTCCGTTCCCCATTTTACTGACATGTTGGCCATTAATCTTTGTTTGCATGGTGCCGGAGCAAAATCTGGTGCCAATGCTCGCAGATTCCCTTGGTACCTCGTTTTCGGCTTGTACCGACCCTATACTAACTCGGTACCGGCTAAAAACGCAGCTGCATAGGGCTTCCGGTTTATTTTTCACTATTTATAAATTACGTTTTTTTTTAAATTTTTGGTTTTTTGTTGAGCTTTTTTGTTAGTTCTTTTTTCCCGTATTTGTTTGTATTATACGTAATGGGTTAACATTTTTTTAATATTTTTTTATTTTTTAAATTTAATTATGATAAATAGGCCTTTGTCAGCTACAGTGTTTTTTCAGCCAGCTACAGTGCTTTTCAGTCATAAGCCACAAAAAAAAATCCAAATGAGCACCACCTAAGGCCTTAGGAACGCTGAAATTTTCTTATATTCCTATCATAATTGAAGTGTTTTGTGTGGAACAGGCCCTAATTCTCTATTAAAATGTTTGCTTCAAGGTAAGTATGTGATAGATGGTTGAAATTGGAGCAAGGTGAGTACCGAAAAGAGGAGCAAGGACATGAAATGTGGTCCACCGAGAGAGTGCCTAGTCGCATTTTATTTGCCATCCCGAGGCAAGCATGGCAGAATTCAGAGATCCCCAGGAGCGGCGGTAGCAAATCAATGCAGAAACGATTGAAAGGATCAAGTATGCTTACGACCAATGGCTTTCAGTGGCCATGTACAGGGCCCCGGCTCTGAAATTTCCTGCTGCTTAGAGCATCTCTAGCAGGTGCTCTCAAATCAAAGTCTTTATTTTTTATTTGAGAGCTCTTCTAATATTTGAGAGCTTGACTTTTTTGCATCTACTCTAGCAGTAGCTCTCAAATTAGGGCCATCAAATTCATCCTAATAGACACTGCCATGTGGGACCCATTCATCATCCTAAACCAAAATTTGAGGGCTGAGGACAAAAACACAGGTCCAGCAGGGCCCCTACTCAGGCCCTCAAAAGTAGGGGTCTCCTCCAGGGTCCCAGGAATGAGGGTTTGATGGGTGAATTTGAGGGTCTCCTACTTTTGAGGGCCTGAGTAGGTGCCCTGCTGGACCTGTGTTTTTGTCCTCAGCCCTCAAATTTTGGTTTAGAGGCTTATTTAAGGGCCCTGCTGGAGTTGCTCTTACTGCTTGTACTGGAATGTTGCCGTGTTCTCCTTCGCTGTGGTTTACATCTTATGTATATAATTTTTGGCTTTTGATTTTAATACAATTATTTGTATAAATAAATTAAATACCGATGAGTCATTTTAAAAATATAATCCTGATAAATTATTTTTAAAAAATAATAAAAAAATCATTTTATCTATTCATCTAGAAGAAAGTGTAAACTTTAAACTATAAGCTAGAAATAAGTGTACTCGTATTATTTGGGATGGACCCATCATTCTGCTATTATTATGGCTATACTACGCTAGGCGCGAGCTTATCAGTGAGGCGTAATGTATGATAGCCATGCATGCATTGGTGCTTTGGCCTTTTGCAGTCTCACTTGTGGAGCACGGTCCTCGATAAAGAGCAGTGTGCAGTGGCGATCGACTACTGTGAGGTCCCTCTCGTCGTCTCGCCGTCCGTCGTCCTGTTGCTTTGCGGGATCTCTTTTGTACGAGAGACGCCGGCATGTGATGTGATGTGAGGTTTCGCTTTGATCTCAGCTTGCATGGAACAGCTGCAGGCTGCAGTGCAGGGTCACACAAACGTTTCTCTACTCGAAAACATTCTCGCGTACTTCAGCAGCAGCACAATCCCGAGGGCCTTGCGCACATACATAAACTCGAAACGATACCACCGCGCGGAACAGCGGCACGTGCCGTTGTAACATTTCATTTTTTGGAATGTAAAATTTTGATTGATTGAAAACTTTTAAATTGAGTTTGAATTCAAAAGCCATCACAAATTTTAACCAAAATTAAAATTTCAAAAGTTTCAAACCCTCTTGAGCCGAACACAACACATCCCATGCCTTTCCTCTGACCCAACGGCCTTGCCTGGCCCAATTTGGCCCCTGGCTATGCCCGATGCGCGTTAACCGCGCCGCGCGTGCACCAACTGTGCCACCCGCCGCTTCCCCTGTGTTTGACCCATCTCCGTGCTCGGTGTTGCCTCCCTATGCGCCACTGCTCCTCTGCAGTGCGTCGCCCCTCGCGTGGGCCCCCTCTCTCCTTCCTACTCCATACGCCACGCCGCTGCGACTCGCGCTCGCTGCTCCCGACTGCTTCGCGTCGCGTTCCCGCATTTCTCGGCTACCCATTGCCCTAGCACGACCCCTCTGTGCCACACGCTAGCTCCTCCCCTTCTTGGGTCGTGTTGTGCACCGACGACACCACCCTTGGCCTCCACGCGGTTTAATGGTGTCCAACGGCCAACGCTCCCTCTCTCAGCTATAAAACACACAGTCATCCTCCTCTCACCCCCAATCACCATTTGTCACCCTCAATCGCCCCGAGCCCTTCCCAAGTGCCTCCTTCCTCCACTCCAGTCAAATCATTGCCACTAACGCCATTTGAGCTCCACGGCACCTCGGACCAATTGCTTACATTTGGAGCATCGCGCGAGGACCCTGAAGCCGCCCCGACCCCCATCGAGCATTCTATTCCCCTTCGACGAGCCCTCCACGTCGTCCACCTCGCTGCAGACCAAGTTATCGTCACCAGGCCACTCCAAGCTTCCCCAAGCTTTGCTGTCACTTCGAGTAAATTCCTAGTAGCCCCTAGTAGCTCCCTTAGCTTGGAATTAGGTCCTAGTGCCTCCATTCATCGTAGCGCCATGCATGGCATTTCGCCACCACCCCCTAGGTCTCCAATCCAGCGCACCACTTGACGATTTCTGCTAACAATATGTACATCGGATAGGCTGAGTTCTTGGGCCGCCTTCTTGTGGCCTAGTGGGATTTGGTGTTTTTTCTTTGGATAGAGAATTTGGTGGTTTAATTCTCTGCTGCACCGGCGATGACAATCCACAGCCACAGGTCACGAACTAAAGCAGATGATTCAAGCTCATTCCCAGTGTATTCCCTAGTCGTCTATCACGTTGGCTTTAACTAGCTCTCTAACTACTCCTGCAATTGGTTGTAAGGACACTGTGATTGTGGTTATGTGTAGGATCAAAGAAGGCAACAGTGAAGATGAATGGTGTCTTAAATTTTTTTCCCAAGTATTCATTTATCTCTTACTCCAATAGCTATAAAGGTATGAAGATCAGGATAACAATCCCACTAGAAAACCAGATACTCTTAGAGCTAAGCAAAACCAGTTAGAAAAGCTGAGCGCAACCTAATCGAAAATCAACATGGTCGGATTTCGACTATGGTGATCAACAACTATATAGCAGTCCAAACCCAACATGGTCAAAAACAGCGTGGTCAAAATTCGACTCGAGTGGTCAATGATCAGAGAGTGATCAATGACCAGAGAGTGGCCAATTCACATTTTTAGCACATACAAGACCTAAACAACGATGCAGTTTTGCACATCGCCACTTTTTTTTGCATTGGGCAATTTACCAAAATGCCCTTCTACCGCTTTCCACGAAACTTCCCGCTTCCTTCGCCACGAAGCATCACCCATGCTTCGCTATCTTCCACGTGACCTCAATGACTTGCCACCAAGCCTCTCACGCGTCCAGATCCCACCGAACTGTCCTCATTTGCAAACATCCCAAGTTACTTGGCACACCACATGCTTCTTCTCACACATGATGGCACCCAGCTTCCTTGACTGTCTGGACCTTGACTCCTTCCTGAGCGTAGTCTCGGTCCACCTTGCCATTGTCCATCATGTCCATCACTGGTAGTTCCTTCTTCGATTCTTCATCGTCTCGGCTTGCAACCACCCGGTAAGCCTCAGTCATCTTCGACGTCTCACTAACCGTTCTGGACCTCAGCACCACCCTGTGCCGAGTCCTAGTACTCCTACTAAAAGCATATATGCCCCTAAAAATAGTTTTGGTAATTAATGAATTTATATGAATATAGAACTAACATGTTTACTGAGTGTTTAAAGGTTTAGTCCCTAAAATGATGATGAGACGCATGCTAAGGGTCAATATGAAGATCAATATGGCTCAATACAAAGATATAAATAGACTAGGATCTCATTTTGCTTTTACTAGTCTTAGGAGAAAGGGTGGAAGATCGGATTATAGAATAAATACCGTACTATTAAGAGGGATCATGGCTAGTAACTTGATAGCATATTCTTGTGCCATTTGGATCAATTTAGGATCATGTATTTTTTAAAACTAAAATTAATAGCCAATCTATACTCTGTCTGGATAATCTAAAGTACTAGAGTGTAAACGATGGTACTTCCGCTTTCCAAAAGTTCTATCAAAACAAGTGGTACGTTTCTTCTAGAGAGCACCCTTAGAATTACTTTGTCTCTGTGGAAAATAGAAGTACCGGAGTTTCAAAGGTGGAAGTACCATAGAGTGGTAATACCGCAACCTTAAACGGTACTTCTAAAATAGCCGTTACTGTTGTGTCAGAACAGGTGCGGTAGTACCGGCCGATGAAAGACGGTACTTCCGCTCACCCTGATTTTTTAGGTATTGCTCTGTAACGGCTAGTTTTGGTTAGTGGAGGTATAAATACTCCTCCACCTACTCAAGGACAGAAGTAAAAGACTCCATTAAACACCTTAAGCATTGAGCATTCATTCCACACCTCAATTTCACATTGTGCATTCATTTGAGGTGGTTAAACCAAAATCAAGTTCATACATCTTAGATTGATCATTTTTGCACTTGATCGCCGTCAAGCGAATCTGTGATTTTTTATTCTTGGTGCTTGCCAGCACCTAGACTGCTTAGCGAGAACTTGCTCGGTGATTTCTTTAAGAAGGTTGTGAAGAAGTCTGGCATTGACTTGTGAGTGATTTGGTGTACACCATCTCCGGAGCGGAGGAAGGACAATCACTAGTGGATTGAGGAGCTGATGCTTAATTCGTGGAGCCGGTCCAAGTCATTTTGGCTTTCCTCAATATGAATTAGGGAAAACCAGCAAGTTTTCGAACACCACGGTAAAACATCGTATGTCAATTGGTTATTTCTTTGTCATTTATTGTTGCCTTTGTATTTTTAGCATATTGTGATTGTCATATTTATTTGTGCTAGAGTTATTCTTATAGAAACTTATGCTTGTAGTGCCTTAAACATACTAAAATTATGTAGGTTTCAATTGCATTAAAATCTTGCTAGACTAAATTGTAGTAATTGTTTTTTGATGGCAAGATAATTTTTTAACCTCCTATTCACCCCCTCTAGTCAGTTATCCTTCATCCTACACCTATGCCTCACCATGACTAGCTCTGAAGTTCTGCAATCAATACCAACAAGCAAACCGTCACCATGACCGCACAATACACAAAGTCTTCAATTTGCGCAATTCATCCATACAATGCATAATGCAAAATGTATGCAACACAATTATTGATTCTAAACCTAGAACCAAACAATAAACCCATGTACACATTAGCAACAACACCCAGGTCAAACCATGACCAAACTCTAAGATTTTCAAACAACAATTTCAAACTTCCGAGAGAAGCCAGTCTGACCGCCAAGCACAAGCCGGTTAGACTACTGGCTGGTCTAACACGAATACTCGAGACACTCAGAGATCACAGAACCTGAAGTACTTGAAGCCTAACAGTACCGACCATAAAGCCTACGACCAGCATAACAAATCGTTACGACCATCACAATAGGTCGCCACGACCACCAATCACAAAGGCTTATGACTACCGATCGCAAAAGCTTACAACTATCAAATATCGACCAGGCAGTAAGCTACGACCATCGTGAACGGAGACCTCGCGACTACTGAGTACGGAGTCCTCTCGACTACAAAGTACATTCGGACTAGCTTTTTAGGCTACTTGACAAAAGGTTGTTCGGACTACCCGACTACAAAGTTGAGAACCACGCCTCTGACTACTATCAGCGGTCGAAATCTGCCGGTCAGACCGTCACAACGAAGTGGTCAAATCGTTTAACCTAAAGATTTCAACAGACAACCTAACTAGAATATAGTCTTTTGTAAAATTCTCAAAAACCAAACTCAATTTTCATACATATTCTAATTAAAAAATCAATTAATCATCGTAACTATGAAATGATCTCTACGTAGTCTCATAGTCTCACATCGTGTAACCTAGCCAGCTGCCTCAGTCTACAGTCCAGATGCAGAGAGCATGTTGCCCCGATCGGTTGGGCTTAAGCTTCTGGCTTCCAGCTTATTTTTTACTATTTATAAATTTCGTCTTTTTCTGAACTTTTGGCTTTTTGTTGAGTTTTTTTGCCGGTTCTTTTTTTCCCGTATTTGTTTGTATTATACGTAATGGGCTAACATATTTTTTATATTTTTTTAATTTTTAAAATTTAATTATGCTAAATAAGCCTCTGTCAGCTACAGTATTTTCAGCTATAAGCCATGAGCCTTTAAGCCCAACTGATCACCTCGTCTATGAGAGTGGCTGCGTAGTCGCTTTCCTGGAACCGATTTGCGTGCAGTGGAGCACTACGACCAGGGCCATTTGATGGCCAAACAACTACATGCGCCGCAGACTCGCAGTTGCATTGTCCGGTTCTGCTGCGTCGCTGCGAGCGTGCTCCCTTGCAGAGCGCCAGAGCGGATCAGCTGCACCAGCACAGTGACGCTAGTACAGTAGTACTACCTGCTGGATGCTACCACCAAACGTTTGAGATTAGTGGCAAGGTCCTGCACGCGTAAGCCCATCCAAATCTGCACGGTATTTCGACGTACTCCTGAGGTGACAATACACATGACGGGCAATGGACCGACGCAGAACAGAATCAGAGCTGCATGGGAAGATTCAGAAGAAACACCAAATAAAAAAAATAATTGGCGAGGAAATACCAGGTAACTTACAAAGGTGCTCTGCGGAAATTATAAATGTTGTTTTACAAAAAATCTGCAAAAATCTAATGAAATTCATACCTTCCAACGAGAATGCCGACCAAAAATCCTACTCCGGATTTTAGTCCACATATTTTGCGCAGATCCAATGGAAAATCGTCGATGTGTACTCAGGGTTCATATTGCCGGTTTTTATTTTTTATCTAAGGGGCCGGTAAGTCCAGTTTAACTGATTTTCAATTTTTTCAGATAAATTCGCTATGAAAAAATCAAATAAAATTTAAATTCATACCGGTTGATTATCATTGATAACCGGCCAAAAATTTTAAAACAAAATTTGGCAAAAATTTCTTATAAATTTGATAAAATGCATGCAAAACAAAATTTTTAAAACCGATTTTGATTTCTACCAGGGTCACCGATAAATCCGGTGTACTCGATAGAAGACGACCGGTAGTAATACCAAGCATAGCATGAGAGCAATTTGGTGATGGTTTGCAAGCTCGCCGTGCACCGCACAAGCCACATTTGGGCAGATTTCCCGTTCCTAGGGAGAAACCGTCCAACCCATGGCAGTCTACCGTCTACGGAGGTATTAATGGTCGCCGCAAACCTAAAACGCCGTAACAGACTCACTCTTTGCATGCAACAAACTCGCTCCTCCCGATCGATCGACTGCGCGCATCAGACTCGATCGGCAGAAATCTCCCGGCGATCGTCCGAGCGCCGGCCGCCATGATATCGTGGCACGACCTGTACACGGTGCTGTCGGCGGTGGTGCCGCTGTACGTGGCGATGATCCTGGCGTACGGGTCGGTGCGGTGGTGGGGCGTCCTCACGCCAGACCAGTGCTCCGGCATCAACCGCTTCGTCGCCGTGTTCGCCGTGCCTCTCCTCTCCTTCCACGTCATCTCCACCAGCGACCCCTACGGCATGAACCTCCGCTTCGTCGCCGCCGACACGCTGCAGAAGCTCCTCGTCCTCGCCGCGCTCGCTGTCTGGTCGCGCCTCCCCACGCGCACGGCCGGATGGGCGCCGCTCGACTGGTCCATCACGCTCTTCTCCGTCTCCACGCTGCCCAACACGCTCATCATGGGGATACCGCTCCTCGTCGCCATGTACGGGCGCTACTCAGGCGACCTCATGGTCCAGCTCGTCGTGCTCCAGTGCATCGTCTGGTACACGGTCCTGCTCTTCCTCTTCGAGTTCCGCGCCGCGCGGGTGCTCATCGCGGGGCAGTTCCCAGACACCGCGGCGTCCATCGCCGCCGTTCACGTCGACCCGGACGTGGTGTCGCTCGAGGGCAGCCAGGTGGAGGCGCAGGCCGAGGTGGCGCCGGACGGGAGGATGCGCGTGATAGTGCGCCGGTCGTCGGTGTCACGGAGATCGCTCATCGCCGCGTCGCCGCGGCCATCGAACCTGACAGGCGCGGAGATCTACTCGGTGAGCTCGTCGCGGAACCAAACACCGAGGGCCTCCAGCTTCACCCACGCCGACTTCTCCGCCACCGGCGGCGCGCTGCCGCACAGCGCATTGCGCGTGTCGAGCTTCGGCGCGGCCGACCTCTTCTCGCTGCACTTGTCAAGGCAACCGACGCCGCGACCATCCAGCTTCGACGAGCACTCGGTGCGGACCAGATCAGCCGCCGCGGTGGCGCCCAGCAATGACCCCAAGGACGTGCACATATTCGAGTGGAGCTCCGGCGCTTCCGCAGCGTCGGAGGTAATAAGCGGCTTGCCGGTGTTCCGCAGCGGCGAACTCCACCGCACCATGGAGATCCGCCGGCTTGTCCCCTCCGACGCGCCGTCCATTGGCTCGTCGAGTGGTCAGTTTCCACGGCTCCAAACTCACACGTGAATCCTACATATAAAACGTGCACGTTAATTTTGTTTCAGTGATCCGCCCCGGAGCAACGGGCGGGGAGCGCGTGCCCAGCTTTAAGGCCGAGGCGGGGCAGGACGGGCTAGCGAAGTTGGAGGCCGGCTCGACGACGGAGCAGCAGCAGCAGACGGCGAAGGGTGCCGTCGGAGAGAACGGCGGCGCGGGCGCGGGGAGAGTGGGAGGGCAGCAAATGCCGCCGGCCGGCGTGATGACGCGGCTCATCCTCACCATGGTTTCGCGCCGACTGATCCGGAACCCCAACACGTACGCCAGCCTCGTCGGCCTCACCTGGTCACTCATCGCGTTCCGGTAAACCAAATTCTTCGTTGGTATGGTGTTAGCCTCCGTGTTCATCCATAGCTTGTACTACTGCATTTTGTAACGTGCAGTGTTGCTGCAGGTTCCACATCTCCATGCCAACCATTGTAGCGAATTCCATCTCCATACTCTCCAATGCAGGGCTAGGCATGGCCATGTTTAGCTTAGGTGAGTTCAGTTCCACGGCGTATCCTAAGTAGGCTTCTGTTTACTTTCAGCCAGAGCGCATTACCATCTGATTAACACTGTTTGATTGATTCCTTTCTTCTCCGTCCAGGACTGTTCATGGCCATTCAACCCAAGATCATCGCCTGCGGCAACTCCGTCGCGGCGATAACCATGGCCGTCCGCTTCCTTTTCGGCCCCGCCGTCATGGCCGCTGCGTCCGTCGCCGTCGGCCTTCGAGGAACGCTCTTGCGTATCGCCATTGTTCAGGTAAATTACACTGCCACGTTGAATTGAGTGCAGGATCTCTGAAACTGCCGTGCATTTTAGGTTGGGTTTAGGCAGTGAGCCAAGATGCTGATTCCAAGTACATGTTGTTAGGCCGCTCTGCCACAAGGAATCGTGCCTTTTGTGTTCGCTAAGGAATACAACCTCCATGCCGCCATTCTTTGCACCGGGCAAGTGAACAGCTACCTGAAATTGGTTCATATATCCTTCACTCGTTTCGCAACTGTTCATGAGTCTAATTTCGGGTCAAATATTCGCATCATTTTCAGGGTTATTTTTGGCATGCTAATAGCTCTTCCCATCGCCTTGGTCTACTACACTATTCTTGGACTACTATGACTGATCAGGAACGACCGTGCAAAAGCTCACACGTGGCGGACATCGGATGATGCAGATCTGCGGATGGACGGCACATGTTCTGACGTACGTGCTTGCTTAGTCAGAACAATTGTGAATCACTTCTCTTGTTATGAATTAGCTAGACATGCAGTTGCAGTTGCTAACTTGGTATTCCGTCGATCTACAGATCATAGCGACGGTCCATAGAACTTCTGGCCGAGTTCGACGGAGCTGAAGAAGTTGGCATTTCGCAGTTGCGAACTGCCAGATCAAAGTAATAAAAATACCGGGCACACAACATATGAATCTCCCTTCTGTTTCCTTTTTGATCCGATCCTTGCATACCTGGAAGTTACTTGCCACTTGTGACCACTAGCTAGTTAGTACTCCTACTGAATCGTCAGTTGGTCCGAGACAAACCATATGATTATTTTCGAGGCAAGGAGAGATAATCATATCATTTTGTGATTGAGAAAGAGTGTCTGACTCGCTGATCTTATGAAATAATATGAGAAAGATAAATGAAATCTTTGGAAGAGAATAGAGATGCTCTTTATTACTATGAACTAATTACATGATGTCTTTATAAAGGCCTGAAAACTAACACTAATCTCTATGTTCTTCTCACTAGATGGAAGACTATGATTCACATGATCTACTTGGCTCTAAACCATCTTCAATCCCCTTGAATGTGATTGATTGTTCGAATGAATTACTTTTCTATCTTCTCTTGTTATCCCTTAAATACCATTGAAGGGTTGTCAATTGTCCACCAGAAAAGACGCTTTATGGAACCAGCACATCCGATCGGGGAGCTACTTGTTATCAGAGAAGGGACGTCTGATCATCGGTTGTTGTCAGAGAGAGATGAACGTGGGGAACAACTGCTTGGCGGCTGTTTGTCAGAGAGAGATTGCTTGAGTTTGATGATCGTGCTCTGAAATCTTCGTGTAATCTGCTCGACAAAGTGGTCATAACCTGACGATCATCCAAGTTTTTGAGTTGGGTTTTCAAGCAAGTCATTTATACACTGAAGCTCTTGAGCCTCTTCGGATTGATACAAGATATGTCTAGGCAAACTCCTCTGGGCTACCAGCATTCTCCTTCAAATGGTCTTAGGATCTTCTACATATGAGGCTGCTTGATTCCGCCTTAATGAAGAGCGATTATTTCGAGAATATCTTCCACGCTCATCAGAGTACTAACCTCGTCGACTCGTCATCACTAGAGGCCTCCTCGCCATCACTACGAGAGGTCGTAGTGTGTGAGTAGTTGAGAGCATCGTCAATCCTTCTTCTCCTAGTTGAGGAATAGTCGGACGATAGTGTCTCGTGATCTGGAGTAAGCCCCTCCAGAAAGGGAAACTCTGGGTTATAACCATCTTCGATCGGAGTCAAGGCCTGTGAAAGTATGGATGTACTTGCAAGGAGCCCACCCATAGTCTCTATGAGGACAATCGAAGGGTGACAACCACTAGATGTCGATGGAGCCTCGGAATGATGGATCCCAGGACTTGCTGAACTAGATCAGACGGTCGCCGAGGGACTCAAATATTTAGAGGTGAATCCATCATCATATTCTAGATCTATCTAAGTACAGTCTGGTTAATGCTTGGATTAACCCTTGCCCTCTGGGAACCTGATTCTTTTGTTGAGCGTAATGCTATAGGAGATAAGAATCCCTCAGCCTTATCCATGGTGTGATCTTCGGGATCACGTGAAGGATCTTTGGAGACAGCCTCACCTTCAGATAAAAGCATACTCTACTCGTAGTCATAGCAGGCATCCATGTTAAGGTCTACGTAGTCAGCTAGGTCAAACCAATTCTTCTCGTTCCATTCTTTTGCCATGAGGACATCAAGAAGAAAAGACCCGTTGACGACGAATTACCGAAGTTTGGAGTGCTCTCCACGAACGACGCCAATTGTTGGTGTTCTAATACCGATCTTACGTATGATTCTTTGATTCGGGAGATCTATCAAACACTTGACCACGCACAAAAAAGACAGAGATTTTATACAGGTTTGGGTCTTCTCCGGAGATAATAACAACTATACTCCTATATTGCTATATTGCGTGTACTGGTTACACGACAGAGAGTAATGCTAGATGTCTTGCACTTCTTTCTCGTTTGTTACTTGTGTCGCTCCTCCCCTCTTCTCCTTAACGTCAGCCCTTATATAGTGTACGAAGAGGTGGCGATTGCTCTAAGCCAAAAGATGTCTTAACATATCAGACGATAACTGTCTGACAAAAGTTATTGTCAATGATGTGATATCCCTTCGTCACTTGGCGGTTATCGCTAAAGGTAGGGAGAAGTTACGAGTGGTTATTCCGGAGAACAACTGCATACGCTAACTGCTTTGTCAGACAGGCCCGTAACATAACAGATTATCGTAGACAAGTTGGTCGAAGTTAGACTAGTCATATAAGAGTTCACGACCATAGGGTGGTCGTAGGAATAGCTTACGACTAAGTTATATTCGTAGAAATATTTACGATCAAGAAACGGTTGCGAAGAGGTTCTCAATCATAGAGTGATTATGAAAAAGCTCACGACCACATGATCCCATCCGCTTGTATTGAACACACTGGGCTCGCGCCCGGCCGAACGAACCGATCCCTCCGATGCGAGCGGCGACGCAGGCGTTAACCGCGCCCGCCCCGTTCGCATGGTCTCCCACCCGATGTCGTCCATGCCGCGGAGAGGCGGAGACGTGCGAGTTTGTACGTCAAAACAGAGGGATAGAGCACGAAATTTCACAACATCATACTAACAGGATAGGAACAGAAATACAGGGAAAAGGATCATGATAGTTCCATCAAGGAAAAGACGAGGAACTAATTAGTCCAGTTAGGCGGTTCTTGTTTGCTGACGAAACACAAAAGAAGAGGAAAAATTTACAGCATAGCAAAGTTAACCGTAACAGCTTGTGGTCTTATTGGTTGCAGACACTTGGGTCATTCTGATCTTGAGCACCTATCGACTCTTTGCTGTTGTACATACTATGATCGCTTCTGTGACCTTGAGAAAATCAGGTTTTCAGCTGAGCGATCTTCTGTGAGACTTCATCAACTGTTTCATCCACGCTCTCCGAAAGTGACTCCTCCTGGAAAGTGCAGAAAAGACGTTGCAGCGTCACTTGAGAAATCGCTCAAAGCAGATAGAGATTACCTTAAAGAGACATAAACATTTGGAAGGGGGAAAAAGGCATAAACAGCCTGTAAGTATGGAATTTAAATATGCAGCAATTTTCTTAAGGAAATAAAGCTATATTTCCTCGCAAAAACGAAAAAGAACGAAAGAAAAGAAAACCATCCTGAGTTCCTGACAAACATGCAGTGTAGGAATGAAAGGATGCTGGTACTGAACTTACATCTTTGTCTTGCCTTCGTTTTTCACCTATACACTTGGAAGCGCTGATGCTTTCACTCTTCAACAAGCTCCGAGCACTCAAGAGCGGCTTGCTTATGCCATCTGTCACTGATGCATGTTCTGGTTTCTCACCTACACTCAGCTTTATTTGGTACTCACCATCTCCATGCTTATTGCCAATTACTCTTTCCCTGAGACAAGATGCAATAATTGTTAGTTCCAAGAAAACAGGAGTAAATTTTAACTTATATGATACACATGTGATAAGGTCTTTATTTTGTTTACTGTGCCCACCCCAATGCGTAGAAAGCAAACAATTGAACTCAAAACTATGGCATCTATGCAAATTCCACATGCCTAACCAATTGAATGCCCCTACCTAGTCCAAATAGAAGTTTCTTTAGGGAAATGGCATAAGATTCTCAAAAGAAATAAACACTAGTAGGTCAGAAAACAAATAATCCCGTCCGTACGTATCCACTTGCCCTCTGTCAAACTATATACACATATTGACTTGGTAAGGAATAAAATGTAAGTTTTGATGATAACATATTGCCTTGGTAAGGAAACATTCTGCCGCAGCTGTGGACTGGATTTTTCGCCCTTGGCAATCCCTTCTTCCAAATGAGCAAATTGCCGCTTAAAGCGATCCACCCCACTGTCAACACATATACAGACATCAGAGTTATACTTGCAATACATCCTCAACAAATAATACATATAATCAGTATAATTCAGGGCTTTTGTATAATATAATATAGCATAGTCATCATAAAATTCTCCACGCAAGTGAAACTTGTTTGTAAAAGAAAACAAGTGGACTCACCTAGGATACATGAAGCTCATCTGGTCTCCTCCACGTAGGTATTCTTGCAACATATGAGGATGGTACTCTAAAATCTAAAAAAAATGTAACACGTGCTGGTAAAATAATGAGTCAAGTTCCTCAAAAAAGTAATGAGTCAAGTAGCAGCTCTATCATATCTCCGCAACAGAATTGAGCAATGGTACCTCTCGGTAAATTAATTCTCGAACGTCATCTTTGGCCAGTTTCCTCTTCTCGAACTCAAATTCAAGTTTTGAGATAGGCTGTGTTGTGGGTTCACGTTCAGAATTTGCTAATCCAGTAAAGTATGGGTCTGTCAGGGCCTTGAATAACATTTCCATATCTCAGTATTGAGGATAGCAATTTATCCAACATTTCAAAACTGGAATATATCTTTATGGTGAGCAAAAGTTGGTCGTAACCACTCCTACCTCTGCAGCACTTGGGCGATCCTTAGGATCAAAAGCAAGAAGACGCTCAAGCAAATGGAGAGCCATAGGATCCACACCTGGAAACTTTTTAGCAAAAGGAACTGCAGGCTTTTTCCTCATATTGCTTAAGTATCGTCGAGCTTTCTCATTCCGTATCTGCAACCATGCAATAAATGGGTGTAAAATACTTGGTTTAAGCATCGTCCCTACAATTTACATTCTATGATAAATATATAAAAGAAAATAGCAAAAGACTGTGCTGCTATTGATGTCACTTGATGCAGAACTCTGTAGTTTGTACTCTGTACCAACCTTGTATTGAAAAGCGTATTAAAACACTTCAGAGTTCTAAATATGGAGTGTGAATGTAATAACAAGAGACTGAGAGAAATGGAATAGGCAAACAGGAAATTCATAACTACACAGTGCACTTTTCAATATGTTGTAGTCTGCGACCACTCACTACAGCTATACGACCACGTTGCATTCGCTACGACCACTTCCTGAGTCGTTATGACTATTCTGTCGGTTCTCCGACCACCCTGACAGTCGTTACGACCACGTTATGACCTCTCCGATCACGTCTCGCTGCTCCGACTACGTGGTCGTAACTTCCACGTACTTGTAACTTCAGTTGAAGTTACGACCACGTTCACCGCCGCTGTGCTGCACTTCCTTCGACCACGTAGTAGGCTCGATCACCGTAGTCGTAACTCGATTATGACCACGCAGTGATTCTGTCGATCACGTTGAAGACTCTATCAACTGCCGTTGTCGTAACTCTTACGGCCACATTAGCTGCTTCATGACTGTGGTCATAATTTCTTTACGACCACGTCTTCCCGCTGTGGTCATTTACGACCACGTCTTCTCGCTCTGTGACCGTGGTCGTAACTCGTTTATGACCATGTTTGCTGCTCTTACGGACATCTCCGCTCGACTGCCGTAGTCGTAACTCCGTTTACGACCACATCTGTGAACTTGATATACTTGATAGATTTTCCAGAGCCAAACCGCTATTCTCTTCTTTATTTCTTTCTCTCGATCGATCACACCGATCGCTACGATCACCCCGATTGCTCTGACTCTCTCTTGCTTGCTCGCTATCTCTGGTTACGATGTTCTGCCCTTTATACACAGTTCTACGACTATGGAGCGGGCTCGGCTATGACTATTACTTCTAGGACTCCGACACGGACTCGATAGACTGACTCGTACTCGTACATGACCACGAGCACGACCACGATGATTCATATACGACTTCGACTTCTAAACTGAAAACAAGATTACAAACTCTAACACAATACAAGGTTGGTGGTTTTACAGGAATTTCATACTGAAAAATCTGAAATAGAGAGTGATGCCTAGCATAAAAAATTCATAAAATTGCAAAGGTAGTTGCATGCAGAACTCCAACTTGTGTCCTAATTTACTACTGACTAGTGAGGGGTGAGCATACCTTTGAGAGGGATTCTGCTGAAGGAGTGCCAAGTAGATCAGTCATGAGATCCAATTGATGCACAACATTCTTCCCTGGAAAGAGTGGCTTCCCTGTAAGCATTTCTGCAAATATACATCCTACGCTCCAAATATCAATTGCAGGAGTGTACTGCAAAAGTCAAAGTCAAATTCAGTTCCTTGCAATCCTTTAAAGTTTGTTAAACATGCGCACGCATCAATTCAGAACCAAGTACAGTTGAAATTCAGTGCACAGCCAGTCCAATCACATTATCAAGATCAAATTAGCACCCAAACCACATATCTATGTTCAATATTCACGCTTTTATGAAAGCAGCATAGCAGAGAACACAATAAGTAATATGTTCTTTGTAGTTTACTGGGAAAACATTTGTTTAAAGCCAGGCAGAACAATGTACAGATCATGACAAGTTGAACAGAATAAATTTCCAAATTACAAACATTTTATAACTGTACTATTGACTCTTAAAAGAAAAGAGATATGCACTTGCACACACAGAAGTTAAATATATTTAATTAATGGAGGTCAAGAACTCAAGATATCACCTGATGACTAAGATTTAATATGAACAACCACACCTGATAGCGTTCTGAAACTAGTTTTACTTTATTGGATCCTAACGTGTCATAGAATTATAGAAATGTAGCAATTTTCGGGAGAAAATTCATAACATGATTATTGTTGTTGTTAATATGAAGTTAGGATAAAAATTCCCTCACCTTTGAAAAAAAGGAGCCACACAATTCTGGAGCTCGATACCATCTAGTTGCCACGTAATCCTAGGACAAGGAATGTAAAATCATAAGAAACCAAACTTTGGTCGATCATCATGAAAAATGTCTGCTCAACATAACTAAAATGGATACCGTCCAGAATATGGCTGATGGGGTATCATTAAATGATACGCGGGCAAGGCCGAAATCACAAATCTTCAGCTTGCAATCAGCATTGGCTAAAATATTCTTGGGCTTAAGATCCCGATGGAAAACATTAGCTGCAAAACCATCACTTAGACAATAAGCACAGCAATCACACATGAAAAAAATCCAATAAACCATTACAAATTTCCTCCTACGTGGAGTTTAATTACCTGTATGAATGTACTTCATGCCCCGGAGCAGCTGATACAAGAAGAACTGGTGATGCTCCGGTGTGAGATCATCGTTTGCTTTTATTACCTGATGGAGATCCGACTCCATCAGCTCAAAGATTATATATATATCACTGAATTCCCTCCTCGAAGGGGGAAGCATAATGTGCTTGATCTCAACTATGTCCGGGTGACGCAGCAATCGGAGCAATTTGATCTCCCTAAGGATGCGGGTGGCATCGGAGACATGATCAAAGACATCATTGATTTTCTTGATAGCCACACGCTCACCGGTCTGGGTGTCGACAGCCGCAGCCACAACACCGTAACTCCCTTTGCCAATGACCTCACTGACCTGATACCGGCTTGCCTCACCATACTCAGAGAAGAAGTCGGATTCCGAGGTCTGAAAAGAAGAATAGTGTTCATGTTAGTACAATGAATATTGAATGCTAGATGGTGTGAACATCCTGATGTACTACTGATAAGAAGTATTAAGCAAAAAAAAATCACATTTCATTAAATGGAGGCTGATGTAAAAGGGTTGGAACTCAGAATCCAAAGACATGCACGCTACTGGGAAATGTACACAAGACATTTTGATATAGATTGGATCAGAAAGTGGCAGAAAATTGTTAAACGGTAAACAGTGATTGTTCTCACATCGACTATTAAGGTGACAAAATTCTGTATCATGGAATCATCAAAAGGTAAAATGAGAGCACTGAGAAAGAAAAACAAAACCTCTTCTAGTGTGGTATCGATTCAGTTTCAAATGAGACAGGAACAGGAAAAGGCAGTAGGTCCCGTGAATCTTCCAAAATGTACTGCAGAAACTGTACCATGTCCCCACTACTTTTATCTGATAACTTCTTCTAAACTGCCGCACTTTGCTAAGTTTGCATAGATTCATATAAGCCAAGCCGCATTGATGTATGGCAGTTCGTACTAAAATCGCATTAACAATGACCCGGGCATTGGTTTATGCAAGCATTTGGATGCCGCATCGAGCACCACCATATCTAAATCGGTAAATCCAACCGAGCAGATTCGCAAGAACTGAGAAGAAAGGCAATCTTATGGATTTGCTTTCACCCCATGAAGAAGAGATCACAATTCAATGCACAGCACAGAGTTCAACTCCCGCATCTCACCGAAAGAGACGGAAACCGCCATTGGACGAGCCTCGTAACTCACCACGAGGCTGAAGACAGCCGCCGCGGACGGATCCAAACGTCAGCGCAGATGGAACAGAAACGGCCAAAAGAGAGCGGCAAAACAAGTCACAAGGATCCAAAACGCGATCACGGAGTCGGAGAAGCCCACCCACCTCCTTACTCGGATCCATGCGTAGCGGCTTGGTGCGCACCGGCGCTCGTATGCCCCCGCTCTCCAACACAATGTACTCCTCGGGGTCGGACTCGGAACCCTCGGCCACCACCTTCCACCCTTCGTCCTCGTCCTCTTCGTGCTCTTGTCGCAGGAGCGAGTGGGCGTGGATGTCGCTGGTGGTATTACTGGTGGTGGTGGTGGTCAGGTGGAAGGAGGAGACGCGGCGGGAGCGGTGACGGAGCCAGCGGAGGAGGGAGCGAGCGCGACCGCCCATAAACCGCCTCACTTGGGGTGGAGGAGGAGCATTGGGCGCGCGCGAGCGCGGCGCGGGGGCCTGCCCTGGGGACGCCCGGTCGCCGCGGGAGCGAGCCTCGCGCGGCGCGTCACGGGGGACCGGAGCAGCGAGGCGCGCGGGGAAGCGTGGCGTGGTGGCGGGCAAGTGGCGGATCACGACGGGAGAAGGAGTGGGACGGGGGTGGGTGGGGAGCACGGAACGTGGGGCAAGGAGCGCAGACGACGTTTGAATCTTGAGACTGGGCACCACGTCGTTAACTGTTCTTTCCTCCCTTTTTTTAACTGGTAGCACATTATGCTCTTTAAAAAAAGTTCTACTATTGAACTATCTCTTGCTCTTGCGAGGCATTATCGATATCTTTTACATGAACGATCTCTACTTAAAATCTGACGAAAATTTTAGGTAGAAATCGCAGAACTTCCGAAAAGAAGAGATGCCGTAGTAGAAATTTGGCGAAAATACTGCTAGTGTTCATGTATTCTGTTGCTGCGCTTGAGCCATAAGTTCTGTATGGTTGCTATGGTCAAGCTGTCAACTCTTTTGCTCACACACACACTTTCATTCCATGGAGATTCCAGGCCTGAAAACATGCACAGTGGTATCTCACGGTAAAAGGTTGAAGCACTAACAACTGAACCAGATCAGTTTATAAAATAAAAACCTTTCGAGTACAGTGCAGGTGAACCTCCAGATTCTTCAAAAGTGACAAAAAAAAATCAGAAATTCTGGTGAGGACACTAGTGTATCTGAGAACCAGTTCAGTTTGTACAACGCACTCCAGGACTCTAGGTAAACTTGGCCCCGCTTTTTCCACATTACTACAATGCTAATAGTAACATCCCGACTATTGCTTTAGATAAAATCCATCCAGATTAGCGTCCAGGAGAGGGTAATGACATGTTCCAGTTCCATCCTGTGAGCCTCATAGCTCTCCTCATCTTTCCTATCCAAATATCATTACCTGACTAAAATACCACCTAGAACCACATTGAAAATGTCCAATGGTTTATACACACTAAACAATTGGTAATTATGTCAAGTTAAAGGGGGTCATTCTTTTCGGCTCATGGTTTATATTACAGTAACTAACTTTTAAACGGGGTGTTTTAGTAGACACTGTACCGACTTCAGCTATATCAGTCAAAATCGTATACATGTGTATCTCTCTTCATACTCTCTCACAAACAATCAGAATTTAAAAATTCCAGCTATAAGCCATAAGTCGTATCCCAAAAGAACGGGCCCAAAGTTTAAATTTGTGAGAGTTTGCAAGCTTTCAATTTTGCCAGCGCTTGGTGGTTCGACTAGCCAAATGAGTTGTCTGACCAGCAGCAGCAGTCAGACCAACCACTAGCTGGCGGTCAAACTGGCCCTCTGCACTTTTAGATTTTGAGTACTTTGATCTTTCTCGATTTAATCTAAAATCTTCGAGTGCGGTAGTACCGGGTTTAGGGTGCGATTTGATCGGGGTTCAGTTATACTAGCTTCTAGTAGGCGGCATTTACTTTTCAGAGAGATGCATTTTGGGTGCACAACCTGAGCGGTCAGACTGGCCACGAGGACGATCCGACCGGGGCCAACGGTTTGATCAGCCCACCCAATGACGGTCAGACTGGTTTTGACTAAAGGTAACCGAGAGGGTTTAGAATTTTGTGGGAAATGATCATGGGTTGAGTTTAGGAGTCCTAGGTCATTGTATTTAGGTATATGAAGCATGTTTGGACTAACGTGAGTCAAATTGTGAAAAACTTATATCAAAAAGTGATTTTTTAGTCTTTGATGTGTAAGAAGTTTGGAGTCAGCCATAGTCGACGGTGTGGACTAGGCTCGAGATGAGATTAAGGTATGATTAAGGAAGTTGGGCAGGATGGTTGAGCTCAAGCAACACACAAGGAAGATTAGGGATATTGAAAGGAATGTTCCAGCAACGGTTCATGAAATAGTGTGGTCAGTGCAAGTGAGGCGTGGTCGAGAAGAACGGTTACGGAGAGACTTACCGATACACGAGCCATTGGTGAACCTACACGTTGTAGGCATGAAGATTGTTTGCAAAGGAGGAGATGACTATGGACTAGACTTGTGGAAGAGGTGAGATCCACGGTCAAAGTGGGGAAGCCATAATACCAAAAATGGTGATGGATCAAAACTCAAAACTGCGATGCTTAAAGGGTGATGGGAGATTAGTTTAGATCAAGAAGACGTTGAGGAAGCTAAGTAGATGTGGAGCTTGTTCCTTAGCAAGTTCGGGTTTATGCTTTTAAGTAGCGTGCATAAGTCATGTATAAGTGTAAAATTTAGTGTGTGAGGGTTAACGGTTTTATCTAGATTATGCTAATAGACAATATCCATTAGGGTTAGATGTAGACTTATTGCTCCATCTATATGAGTGGAATGAGTTGGTGGCATGTTGCGTAACCAACCAACCATCCATTCACTAAGGTTTGAGAGAGAGGCTTCTTTGCGGTGAAAGCTTTGAACGAGTGCTCTTGTGAAAGCTGTCTTCTAGTTTAGAGTGGTTGTAAAATCTTTATCTACAAGTTGCAATAGATCAAACTTGTTCATCCTACATGGTGTGTTCTTACTATTGTTGATTTTACACTTGTTGTGGTTGATGTTTTGCCCTCTCTCCTTCCCTTTTGATCTAGTTGGGTTCTAAGAATGTTTAAGTGATGGAGATGGCTTATGAGGATTATATTTCATTCATCTAGGGACTAACTATAGCAAGATCTCAAAGATTGTTCGATTTGGTTTGATTTGGAGCCATTATAGTAAAATCTTGTTTCTAGAGTTTTGGCTTCGAATATTTGGTTGTGTTTGCTTACTGTGGCATGTAGAAATTCATTTAGAGCCATCTTACCTACTCTCAACCCACGAGCAAGTTATATCTCAAGTTATTGAGTTTTGTCCAGTTTTGATACAACATTGTGTCTCGAGGAAAGATTAGAACTTTAGCTAAGATCTATACAATTCTTAGATAGATTAGATTCTTGAGATGCCTAGATTAGATTCTTGAGATGGCTAGCAAGGTATGTGCAAAGTTTTAAATTATTTGAATATGTATTTTAAAGATTGCACCATTTTTTGTTTTGGCTCAGGCTAATCTCCAATTTTGGGAATAGAGGTGCGGTCCGACCGCTCCTAAGCTTGCGGTTCGACTGGAGGATAATCAGACCAGTCATCTTCAATGGTCAAACCACCAAGCCGGCCCAACCGCTCTTCCATAGCGGTTTGACCAGTCCAGAGGAGTTAAACTCTGTTTACTTCCATGCTTTTGTGAGTTCTTTGTTGGTGAGCAAATTTGATTTTTCTAGCTTCCAATAGTTAGTGAAGTGAAAATTTTGAAATACCATTGAGAGATTGAATTTGAATGTATTATTTACCCTCTCTGATTGTCATATCAGGTCCAACATGTTAGGGTGATCTCAGGCATTTGGCCCAACGGCCAAATGCCAACCCCTTGACCGCGCCCTGATCGGGAGCGCCCAGCCCAATAGGCTGGTGGGCCCCTGTCGCCAGCGTCACATAAATAGAGGTGGGGGGCGGCACACATACCAAGGTTCACCGTGCCGCCACCATCCCCACCAACAAACCCTAGACCCGATCTAAGAGGGGGCGCTCCAGCGACGGGAACACCCATCGCCATCTACCGCCAGGGAAGGCCGCTGCCAGGGAGACGCCTCTCCTCTTCCCCGACCGTCGCTGCCCGTGCGCAGACTTCACCGAGTGAACCGCGATGGCCAACCCCTCCTCCTCTACATCGGACGGTTGGTACCCCTCTCTCCCTCTCGGTATTATCTCAAGAACCCGAACAGAGAACCCGCTAGATCTAAACCCTAGGAGATCCTAAAGCAAATTCTAACACAACATACCCCTACTCAATGACACCCACACACACACTAGCCACCACCCATTTGTGCACAGGAAATAATAGCCTACTAGCTTCCAAGCCACAAGCTTTTCTTGTATCACGACAGGCAAATCAGAGAATTTTTTGTACGGATAATCCATTTTTTATTCGAAATTACATAAATATACCCGCGGGAAAATTTTTTACAAAAATAGGCTCCAGTCGCCTAATGGTTGGGCGACTGGAGGCGTTCGCCCAACCACACGGCGACACAATATATCTCGCTGCACAGTAGAGCGATTGCATTAAATCGCTCTTCCGTATGGCGACTGGCATGCAGTCGCCATACCGTTAGGCGACTGCCATGCAGTCGCTATCCCGTTAGGCGACTTCAGGTAGCCCCCGTGATTGTTTTAGAATTTGTGAATTTTGTAACGTTGAACCGGTAAAAAATACGGTGAAGTTGTAATAAAAGTTTATGTTCATTGTATATTGTAGGTGTGTAAAAAGTTTTTTAATTTTTTTTTTGAAAGATTGAGTAGAGAACGATCGATACATACACTGTTAAGTGAGATAGTTTATATGCGGAAAGAGATGATAGACTTATGTAAATATAAATAAACTTCATAATATAACTGTGAGTAACATGGCGCATGTATTTTCATTACATGCATAACATATATAGCATCTGCAGCACGCCTCACTGGTCACCCTGCTGTGCCCCGTCACCGCGCCCGCGTCCTCCCATACGGCCTCGCTTGGCCCTCCTCCGGTGCAACGGATTAGGACGATCCGAAAAGGTAAAACGAGGAGGAGGGTGTCTATCCCGCCCCTGCGCTGGTGGAGTCAGCTGCACCTCTGGCTGTGTAATCTCCGGTGCACCGGGGAGGGCACTGGCAGAAAGAACCTGCGGTGCGACGTCGGGCGACGGCGCGAAAAACTGGTCCACATCCTCCTGGCCTGGGGAGACGCCGTGCTGGTAAGTACCTGCAATATTAATATCGTTAGTGCGTTGCATGTCGTCTTCGGATAAACACGGTATAAGACCCTATGCGTACCCGTAGCTGGCGCCATGGAGGAGGCGTACACCCCCTGCGTGGGGAAGACAGGGGTCTGCGTAGGAGGCGTGAAGTGAACCGGTGTAGGAGGCCCTGCCCAGGCTGAACCCCCTGGCTGCTCCGGGTGAGGTGGTGGAGGACGTGTCCACGTAGGTGCACCATAGTAGTGCCACGCTGGTGGAGGTGGCACAGGTGGAGGTGGCACTGGTGGACGAGCAGTCGTAGCGGGGGGCGTGGAGACCGCCGGTAGCCTCGTGCAGGACAGTAGGCTAACGATACGTCTACACCCCTCGTGCACCCGACGCGCAAAGCTGAGGCCCTCCTCATGGGTCAGCTGCGCACCACTGGCGAGCCTCTCCAGTACTGTGCCGGACTCGGCGTATAGGTCAGAACCGACGTCAGCCTGGACACAAAGACATAAAATGGTCGATTATGGAAACGACATTACCATTTGGGAATCTTTGAAATGACATGTAACGTACCGCGAGGTGAGCGTCGTGCGCGAAGTGCGCGGGGTACGTGTCCGTCGGAGCGGCGACGTGTGTGGCAGGCGGGTCTACCACATATACGAGCCTGATACGGGTCTGCGGCTGGTACCAGCGCAGGTACTCCGAGTACTCCCTGCTGTCGTACGGTCGGTCCTCGTCCACGCGGTCGTCGAGCGCATCCTGCCACTGCTCGACCCAGGGCTGCATTCTCACCGACCAGTCCGTGCCTCTTTTCACTCCCTTCCCGCTGTGCCTGCGTATAAAACCATTACGTAATGTGAGATACTTGCGAACGCAGTAGTAAGTATGTACATATTTAGCACAAACGTACACTCACCCGTGCACGTGCCGCGGAAGCGATGGTCCGACTGGTACAGGAACCGGCTGCCATAGCCCGAACTGCCGCATCACCCGCTGGGGTGCGTAGTCCTCCACGTAGATGAGGTACACGAGCTTCCGGCGGGTGAGCCAGAAAGCCCGGTCACGCCAGCAAAGTGAAGACAGACCGCCAGGAGCACGGGCCTGCACTACCGTATCAGCGTACGGCTCCCAGCGCACGTCGTCGGCTGTGATGCGGTCGAGCTGCTCCACAAAGACTCGGTACGCCCGCGTGACCTGCACGTGCGCGAACTGTACCTGCAAGAAAGACAAGTTGTTTACAATGACGATCGTCAATAAGAAAGAAATAGTTAACTGTGATAAAACTTACTCGGCGACGGCACCACATAGAACCCATCGTCGGCCGATCGACTTCTCCCCCCGGATACATCTCGGGCCCGTACGGACCCACGTCGTCTAGCACAGGTCGTCCGACGCTTAAGCGCTCGAACGACCACAACTGTAGTAGCAGGGGACAACCCGTGAGGATCGAGTTCGGCTTGACCCTCGTGCACGCATCGCACAGCGCGCGGTACGTCGCGGCAAGTACGGCCGATCCCCAGCTGACCTGGTGGGGCTCGCCGTCAGCGATCGCCCTCGCATAAGCGATAAGGCGCGCATCCACCGAGTTGCCGTGGCTGGTGGTGAAAAGCACCCAACCAAACAGCCACAGCACGTACGCCTCCAGGTGCCGCGAGACCTGCTGATCGTCTGCCTGCGGAACCATGCGCTCCACCTGAATGCAAAAAAGTTGTTATTAGTACGTAATACCACAAAAAAGAGCTTCGAAGATACGATCGATTTTATATACCACGTACCCGGTACTGTCTGAGCCACCTCAGTGTCGGCCCATGGGTCTGCGCCTCTCCGAACACGTGGTGGTCAGCGGCCGGTGGAACGACACCCTCGAATCTGCCGAGCAGGTCAGCGCGCCAGTCGGCCGGGGCCTCCGGTAGGAAGGCAGCGTCTCCCGCGATCGGAAGCCCAAGAAGCAGGGACACATCCTGCAAGGTCGGCGTCATCTCCCCGAATGGGAGGTAGAAAGTGTGCGTCTCGGGCCGCCAACGGTCCACCAAAGCCGTCAGTAGGGAACGGTCGAACGGAAATCGTCGTGATCGATCCCCGCCCGCCTCGTCCCCGCCCTCGTCCCCGCCAGCGGCTCCATCCTCCTCTGTGGCCTGCACCATCCGGGCAAGAGGGAGTAGCCCGGCATCCCGCAGCCTGCAAACAAAGTGAAGGTCAGCACGGAACGAACTAACGGTCGCACTAAACGCTGGAATAGTGCTCACCTGGCAGTCCAACGAGGGTCGAGTCCCCAGGCCACGCGAGGTGTCCGTGTCCGGACCACTCCCAACTGAGGCGGCTCGTCCGTGCTCCCCGGTGGCGGCACTAGATGGGAAGCGCGATGAGAGCGGTCCACGTGCTCGTCCAACAGCGCGAACCGCCACTCCGAGTCACGTCCAGCACGAGTCATACCTGCAAAATTTGTACAATACTTTCAACATTCAATTTTCTGCATCTAAATTTGTACAATAATTTCAACACTAAATTTTATACATCTAAGACTGTACATTAAACTTGGTACATCTAAATTTCTACATCTAAACTTGTACATTATACTTTCTACATCTAAATTTGTACAATAAATGGTACACAAAATTTATAAACTAAATTTTCTAAACTTTATTTGTAAACTACATTTAGTACACAAAATTTGAAAATTAAATGTCTAAATTATATTTCTATATTTAATTTCTAAACTAAATTTTGAAACTACATTTTCTAAACTAAATTTGTAAACTAATTTTCTACACTACATTTTCTAAACGAATTTTCTAAACTAAATTTGTAAACTAATTTTCTACACTACATTTTCTAAACTAATTTTCTAAACAATATTTCTAAACTAATTTTCTACACTACATTTTCTAAACTAATTTTCTAAACTAAATCTCTAAACTAATTCTCTACACTACATTTTCTAAACTAATTTTCTAAACTAATTTTCTACACTACATTTTCTAAACTAATTTTCTACACTAACAAAAAATATAACACGAAAAATTACCTGAAAATCGCGCACTCCCCCTCCTCTTCTCCTCCTCTCCCTCTCCTTCTCTTCTCCTCCTCTCCCTCTCCTTCTCTTCCCCTCCTCTTCTCCTCCTCTCCCTCTCTTCTCTGCGACGGCGGCCGAACGACACAGGACCGCGCTCGGCCTGGCCGAGCGCGGTATATATCTCACTACAAGTCGCCGAACCGTTGAGCGACTGAAATGCAGTCGCCTAACGGTTGGGCGACTGGATGGAAGTCGCCCAACCGTGGGGCGACTGCAATTAATCGCCCAACGGTTAGTAGATTCATTAAATGTCGCCGTGTGGTTGGGCGAACACCTCCAGTCGCCCAACCATTAGGCGACTGGAGCCTATTTTTGTAAAAAATTTTCCCGCGGGTATATTTATGTAATTTCGAATAAAAAATGGATTATCCGTACAAAAAATTCGCAAATCAGAAGCCACGAAGATTGACGCTTTCCTCCTGGTACCATCAGCATATGTAAAATTTGTCAGCTACTAATAAGTTCCACACTATTGGACACAGAGAGAAAAAAGGGACTTGTGTGATATATGACTCTGTTTTTGCAAGAGATGAACATAGATAGACAATTTGCACTACCAACATGGGATGAATAAGGCTAGCCACATGTTCTGGTGGTGTTCACTAGCTCTCGCAGGCACCGAGTTCTCCTCGTCCAATCCATCTCTAGGCTAAGATATGAAGAAGGTTTAGCAGACTTGGCCATTCATACCTGCTCTAACTCTGCTTTGCCAATTTCTGATGAGTAGAGCTGTCTGTCTCGGCCCTCCTCCTGGTTGTGGCCGGAACAGTGATGAGTGAAAGGAGTCATGCTTGTGAGATTAGGCTTCGTGGTTGCAGCTTCTGTCGCAGCTTTTACCCTTAAGAGAGCTAACAGTGGGAGGAGACCTAACAAAGGTACAGCTCTAGTTCCCCCACTCCATGCAAAACTTTCTGTTCATTTGAGTTTCTCACTCAAGCTTTATTGCATGGCTTCTTTCAGACAATGGCCAAGCAAGGAAAAGAAAGGAGAAAACTAGGCATTATGAACATGTACGTATATCCTCTGCTAGTTGCGATTTAATAAAACTCTTGGTTGTGTCATCGACCTGTGACCTACTGTTCTGTCCTACTGTTTCAGGGGGAGAAGGAAGAAGAGAAGGAAGAGGTTAAAACAATTAGCGGCATAATCAATTCAGCTCCGTCAGTAGACGACGATGACGATGATATGCTTTCGGAGATCGAGAGCCTCCTGTCAGGGGAGATTGACATCCATTTACCGAGTGATAGGTTCGATGTCAAAGAACGGTCTCGGTACAACGCTCACATGGCTAACAACACCTCTGAGCTGGAGAGGCTGCGCAGCCTGCCGAGCAGGGGCGGATCTACAGTAATTCATGGGTATTCAGCTGAATATCTAAAAAATTTTGCAAAAAATCTGCTATATATTAGATATAATACATATATGTATATTAGTAATTGAGTTTAAATGAAAGAGTTTGAAGTGAAAAAGGAGCTTGGGCCGACCCCTACCTCCCAGGCACCGAACGACCCAGTGCGCCTCCGTCTCCCACGCGCCGAACGGCCCAGTGCGCCCCGTCTCCCTCGCGGCTTCATCTCTCCTGCTCTCAGCGAGCGACTCAATCACTCAGTCTCAGATGTCAGATCCGGCGCCGGCGGCACAGTCGACTACCTCGGTACCTCCGCGCCTACGCCGCCGACCTCGGCGACCACCGCGCGCTCGAGCAGCTCCGCCGGATCCTGCGCCTCCTCACCTCGCTCAAGCTCCGCCGCTCTCGCTCCTGCCGTTCACGCACCTGCGCGTGCTCGAGCTGCAGGGCTGCGCCCTCTCCACCTCCGCCGCCAGGGGCCTGCTCGACCTCCGCGGCTCCGCCAGACTGCCTGACTACCTCCGCGCCTATGTCGCGGACCTCGGCGACCACCGCGCGGCGCGTGCTCGAGCAGCTCCGACGTGCTAAGTATCATCCCGTACTGAACTATGTTGATCTGTGATTTGTGAACTGTGCTTATGGTTTGCTGTTTGGTTCATCTACAGCTAGCAAACCGAGTTTAGTTTTAGCCTACTTGCTGCAGTACTATGATCCACACTTCCACAGTTAATGCTATGTTCCTAGGATCTGAACCAATCCGGTGCATGTATAGCTTCAGATCACCTTTAGGCTTGTTATAGCACATGCTCTAGATCACAATAATGCAATTGTAACAGTTGTCCCTTTTATGCTTGCTGTATTTATCCCCTGACATAATTAGTTAGGCTGTGAGATTCAATATGTCATTTGTTACTTCAAGAAGTTTCCTGAGTATAGATCAAGAGGGCTATTTCTTACTGGAGGGAGCTATGCAGGTGGAAAAGTATTTCAAGTCAAGTTCTGTTTTACAAGTTCATGTTTAATTTGTTTGTCTTGTATAGTGAATGATTTTTATAAACATTAATGCAGGGCATTATGTACCACAACTCACCAATGTTATTCTCGATGTCTGCTACCCATCAATCGTGATGCAGGAGCTACAATTGCGGAAATATGTATGCTTGCTCTTTCATGATTCACAATATTGCACTTCAGAACCTTTCATTCCTGATATGTGCCTAGTTTTGTCCAACGCAGGTGACTAAATTAGTGTAGGAGTGGATGTTTGCATGACTTACAAAAGGAACTTCTATTTCAATCTTTCAGAAGTGCAGCATGCCCTTCATGCAGTGAGTAAGTATTTCTATTGCTACTTCTACCGGTTCTGCCAATTATGTTTTTTGGTCCTTCCATTAAATATTGATCCTCCCTGCCAATTACTTTAGATGCTGCTGTAAGTATGGCTTGATGTTTAACTATGGTTCTTTTCAGTAAAATTTCAAAAAGACGCCCTTCCAATGAAACTATTGATGGTTTACGAAATTTGCTATAAATAGTTGTTCTGTGGTGTGTAGAGCTGCCAAATATTGTTAGAATTAGAAATGAGAAAGAGAATGAGTAATTGGACAGGTATCTTTGCAACTTAAATTCACATGGATCATTGTATTGGTGTTTTTAGGGAACAATGTGTCGTGGTATCGACATTTCCAAACAACCTAGCTCCGAAGTCCGAATACCTATTCTAAAAATCCTGGATCCGCCCCTGCTGGCGAGGGAGCTGGAGGAGAGGGAGGTGAAACTCGAAGGTGAGCTGTTAGAGTACTATGGCCTCAAGGAGCAAGAGACTGACATCACTGAGTTGCAAAAGCAGCTCAAGATCAAGACAGTGGAGATCGACATGCTCAACATCACCATCAACTCACTGCAAGCAGAACGGAAGAAGCTGCAGGATGATGCTGCGCGTGGCGCGGCAGCCAAGAAAGAGCTGGAAGCAGCGAGGAACAAGATTAAGGAGCTGCAGCGCCAGATACAGATGGAGGCGAACCAGACGAAAGGTCAGCTGATGCTGCTGAAGCAACAGGTGATAGGGTTGAAGTCCAAGGAGGAGGAGGCGGCCAAGAAGGATGCAGAGGTTGAGAGGAAGCTGACGAAGCTCAAGGAATTGGAGGTGGAGGTAGTTGAGCTGAGGAGGAAGAACAAGGAGCTGCTGTATGAGAAGAGGGATCTCATGGTGAAGTTGGATGCAGCAGAAGGCAAAATAACAGAGGTATAATAATACTGTATTACTGTTACTCTACAAAGTTAGTAAAGCTTTGTATTTACATGACATAATTTGCAGCAGTTCTGTCTAACCTAACCATTTTTCATGGTCCTCAGGGATCCTAGTATCTGTGGCAGACTGGCATTGGTTCTATTACATTTGTAGTGTTTTGGCCTTTCCTCTTTTCTTGTCTCTAGTTGACAATTAGGATTTGCTTTTGTTTTCACTTGGAAAAAGTAGCATCAAATGATATGCTTCTGTTTTTCTTTTGCCTTTTCCCTAGAAACCATTCAAAATAAGTTTCCTGAGCAGGACTGAAAATTTTGACTTTTCTCTTGCACATGATTGTTGATGTATCATTCTCAGCTGAGTAAGAAATTGCACGGCCTAGTATCGGTATAATTACAAATTCCTTGCCTGTTCAATAGAACATGCAGTCAGCTGAGGGGCTTTACTAGATTGAGAGTTAGCCTTAAATTTCAAGACCACGTCGGAATTCCAGATTCTCTATACAAAGGGAAAATTCTACCTAGTAATTTCTAGCCAAGTATTAGATATTTTTTTCATGGTACACTTTTCCAACATGTACTAATGACATAACATGTCATCATGCAGAGTGATGTAGTTGCCCATGCAAGAGAGGATATCAACAAGCTGAGGCATGCTAACGAGGACCTCACAAAGCAAGTGGAAGGCTTACAAATGAATAGATTCAGCGAAGTAGAAGAGCTGGTTTACTTGCGTTGGGTCAATGCTTGTCTGAGATACGAGCTCCGCAACTACCAGACACCATCCGGGAAAATCTCTGCCCGTGACCTCAACAGGACGCTGAGCCCAAAGTCACAGGCGAGGGCCAAACTGCTAATGTTGGAATATGCAGGATCTGAACGAGGTCAGGGTGACACTGACCTTGAAAGTGCTTCTTCTGCACTTTCTTCCCCCAGAAGTGAAGACTTCGACAGTGTTTCAATTGACAGTTCTTCCAGCAGATACAGCTTCCTAGGCAAAAGGCCTAATCTGATGCAAAAGCTCAAGAAGTGGGGAAGGAGCAAGGATGACAGCAGCAATTTAGCGTCTCCGACACGGAGCCTGAGTAGTGGCTCCACAAAGAGGCTCAGTAGCAGCCAGAAACCGAAGGGCCCCCTGGAAGCTCTCATGCTCAGAAATGCTGGAGATAGCATGGCCATTACAACATTTGGAGAGAGGGAACATGATTCCAACGACATCTTGGATGAGGTCAATGTTGCGTCCTCGTTCCATTTGATGTCAAAGACTGTCCAAGGTTTTGCTGATGAGAAGTATCCCGCTTACAAAGACCGGCATAAGCTTGCGACAGAACGGGAGATGGCAATAAAAGAGAAGGCCGAGCAAGCAAGAGCACAAAGGTTTGGTGGTGGCCATAGTTCAGGTCTTGTTTCCTCTCCAAAAGTTGCACTTCCCCCAAGACTTGCTCAAATAAAGGAGAAGGTCCCTGCAGCTAATGCTGAATCCACTGGGCAATCTAGTGATAACCAGAACAAACCCCCTGGTGGTGACCCAGCTGAAGCTTGCCAACATTGAGAAGAGAGCTCCAAGAGTCCCCCGTCCACCTCCCACACCATCAACCACTGCTTCAGGAACTACCAATACTGCAAGTGGGGTACCGTCGTCCCAGCTACGCCCACCAGGTGCACCTCCTGGGAAACCTGGTGGCCCACCGCCGCCTCCGCCGCCTCCTGGTTCTCTATCCAGGAGCCTTGCTGGTGGTGACAAGGTACACCGAGCTCCGGAGGTCGTGGAGTTCTACCAAAGTCTCATGAAGCGTGAAGCCAAGAGGGACACAGCTTCTCTGGGATCAACAACATCAAGTGTTTCTGATGTCAGAAGCAACATGATTGGAGAGATTGAGAACAGATCAACATTCCTCTTAGCTGTAAGTATCTTCCGCTGGTCTAACTTGCATAACAATCCTGCCAAATCCATGTAATCCATTATTAACGCAGATCATTATAATTTGTAGGCAAAAGTTTAATGTAAGAAATGACGAATGTTTTCAAAAAACTTGGAATGCTTCAGGTCAAAGCCGATGTGGAGACACAAGGAGAATTTGTCGAGTCTCTAGCAAATGAGGTCCGAGCAGCGAGTTTCGTAAATATTGATGACGTTGTTGCATTTGTAAATTGGCTGGATGAGGAGTTATCCTTCTTGGTAAGACCCCACTAATTTCTCCATACAACTCATTAAAATGTAGTAGGATATCCTGTACTAGGTATTGTACTCAGGCTATGGACGGCCTACTACTGAAAATATCAATAAACTTTTTTAGGTTGATGAACGAGCAGTGCTGAAGCATTTTGATTGGCCAGAGAGCAAAACTGATGCATTAAGAGAGGCGGCCTTTGAGTACCAAGATCTCTTAAAATTAGAGAACAAGATTTCATCCTTTACCGATGATCCAAAACTTCCATGTGAAGAAGCTCTCAAAAAGATGTATTCGTTGCTTGAAAAGTAAGCACCTCCTCGTAACTAGTATTCTCCCAATTGCGTAGTTCTTCGGAGTGAATCAAAAAATACCTTGTCAAGTCCAAAACATCAGTGATAAACGTAAAATTTTACCCAGAATTATTATTTCACTGAACTAACTACTGCCATACTTATGCCAGAGTGGAGCAGAGTGTTTATGCACTTCTCCGTACAAGAGACATGACCATCTCACGCTACAGGGAGTACGGAATGCCGGTTGATTGGATGTCTGATTCTGGAGTAGTTGGCAAGGTGTGCATCTAGCCTATATCTGTTGTCACCTGATTAGCAACTTACTTTGGCAACCCTATGATAAAAAATCATACATTTTTAATTCCTGAAAGAGAGAGAGAGATGTATATGTTTCTAGTCAGACCATGCATCAAATCTAAATCCAACTTTCATTTCATATGTTGGGATAGATCAAATTGGCATCTGTTCAGCTGGCAAAGAAGTATATGAAGAGGGTTGCCTCAGAGCTTGATGCATTGCAAGGCACTGAGAAAGAGCCCAATAGAGAGTTCTTGCTTCTCCAGGGTGTCAGATTCGCTTTCCGAGTTCACCAGGTACAGGACACCTCAACTTCATATATGAAACTGAGTAATTTTACAGGTAATTTAGAGATTTTAAATAAAAAAACTCACTGCTCACCATTCTACAGTTTGCTGGAGGCTTCGATGTGGAAAGCATGAAGGGTTTTGAAGAGCTAAGAAGCAAGATGATTTCACAGACATCCGCTCCGCAGTAATCTGATGCGTAACTCGGATTCAGGATTCCACACTTCTCTGGTGTATTTGTTCAGAAGGCATGATTAGTTGACTAGCTGAATTGTACAAAAGAGAATTGTAAATTCCAATGTCGTCTCAATCAAGTTGTACATGCCAAGAAGGGACTAAAAGTCTACAGGTTCTGATTATACGTATACCAGTTTTAGTACACGTTTGTTCCTTTTGCATTTAAAGGTTGTAAACGGGCAATTTGTAAAGAATGAATCACAGCATGAGATATATAGTTTTGCTCCTACTAATTTGGCAGTCTGTTACAATGGAGATTTCTGCTGTCCCGAGGAAACTAAATTATCAGACCCGAACACAATTCGGCGGGGGATTGGATCATATACCCTCCCTTTAGTTGGGAAATTCAGGATTTACTCTCCTCATCTCAATGACATGTGGGGTTATCATAAGTCACTGACACGTGGGTCAGGAGGGTAAATCCTGAATTTCCATCTAAATGGAGGGTATATGATCAATAAATCCTTGAAGAAAAGGATGTCACGTGGCACTGGTCCGTAGAACAGTAGAAGCCCAACGTGGTGAGATACTGCAGGGTTGAGCCACCGGAGAGACCCTGCAAAACAACGGATAGAAGAACAACCAGAGCAGATTCCTAGTCAGGTGCTGTGCCTACACGATAGAGGGGGAAACAGACAGAGAGGGCGAGGAGGGAGAAGGTGGAGGTCGCGGCGGTGAGTTCCACATGAAGGCTGGAGGGAGAAGCGACCACATCCAATGGGTGGTTGCGCTCGATTTGCAGCCAAAATACTCGCCGGAACCGCCTCGGCTTGCCGCTTGCATCGACGATCAAAACGATGCCGGGCGGGGGACCTGATCGGCGATAAAGACCGTCGTGATCACTCGGCTCTTTACGGCTGCGGCGGCGTGGATGATGGGCTTCATGGCCGGCGACGGGTGGTGGGTGTGGGCCCGAGGAGCCAGCCACTGAGCGAAAGGGGATGAGGCGGACTACTGCTGTGGGACAGCCTCCTTGGGATTTTTTTTAAACAGTTTTGCTATTGCACAAGCGACTGAAATTTTTTTTATTATATTTCAGTCATCTGAAATTACACTCTCAATGAACTAAAATTGCAGCCCCATTCAAAAAAAACAACTGCAACTTTAGGTGATTCAGAGTGCAACTTCAGGTGACCTGAAATTGCACTTTCAATCAACTAAAATTGTAGCCCCCTCCAAAAAAACATGTGCAACTTCAGGTGATTCAAAAGGCAACTTTAGGTGACTGAAAGATAAAAAACTTTCAGTCGCCTGTGCAATAGTCTATCCCTTTTTTAAATAACTAGCATGTTGGGCATGCATCTGTTTAGAGTATATTTAATTAGTTTAGTAGAGTGTGTGTGTATGTATGTATGTATGTATGTATGTATGTATGTATGTATGTATGTATGTATGTATGTATGTATGTGATGATAATAAAAGAATTATATTTGAAAAAATAGTTGCAAATCAAATAAAATAATTAAAATATTAGAATTTTATAGTGTTATCAATTTGATTTAATTTCCATATTTGCATAATTGGTTTAATTTATGATATTAATGGATAGCGGTATGTTCAAACAAAGGATATATATATTATATTTTTGGAAGGAAATACTTATTCTTTATAATTTTTAATCGGCATCTCCAATAATAGAGACAATAGTTGCATCCATATTAATACAATTAAAAAATGTAAATTATAATATATATTATAGGCAAGTTTGTTCTTGTGTGTGGATCACTTGAGTTCAATTCTACCTCTAGCATCTCACATCTTACTTTCATACAAAAGTTCCCCAACTGTACATGCATACATATCAAGGTGTAAATCAATTTTATGTGCACTTTCATAATTTAAGAAAAAATATTGGTTATGATTTGCTAATCATAAGAAGTGTCCACCTAATTAAGAGTTAGATATTTTTTTAGAATTTCTAATAATTATTCTCATTTATTAGATAACATCTATCGGTTATGGATTCTACACATAATCAGAGTACACCAAATTAAAAGTAAGATTTTTCTTTCTATTTTTTTTGGAGAATTTCTATTTTTTCTCTTTTTTAGTCAGGTGATGTAATCAACCATCCTATACTTTTATTGTATAATAGATGACACACAACGGTTGATATAGTTCAACTTGAATTAGAATCTATCACATTGATGATGATTCTAAAAAAATCAAAGCTGTGAAATACACATTGTTGGTAAGTGTATATGTAAAATAGATCTTGTCTTTTTTATTTCTCCTTTTTTCTTGCTGAGTGCCACTTTTTTCTTATTTTCTTATGCATGGTTTTTACTCATTTATTTTGCACATCAATATCTTTCTTTTCCTCTCGTACGTGAGTTTTAGTGTGGGTCATTTATAATTATTTTTATTTATTGGGTTCATCTAAAATCTATAATGGTTAGTCTTGTCTTATAAGATTTCTTTTTTTATCTATGACATCCACTGGTGATCATTTACTGATCATAATAAGGGTCCACTATATCGAGGAACGGATGTTTTATCTTTTTATGATTATTTCTAGCTTATTTCTCCTTTCTAGCAAATGTAAAACTCATGTGATCAACTTTTAGTATATAATAGATATATTTTGTTTTTTCAGGGATTTACTTTGGAATTCATATGAAAATCAAATAGCTAGTTTTTGTTTTCTTCCCCAAATTTTAATTATTTTGAATTATACTTGACATGTACTCTTTTTTTTAATTTGCTAATTTTATTATTCTTATACAATATTTATTCTACATGCACACTTACCAACAATATGTGTTTCATAACTTTAATTTTTTCCAGAATCACCATCGATGTTTACATGCAGAAGATCAATTAGGATTAGCTTTTCCTTTTTATTCGAGTAAACATGCATGCATGTGGCTTCCCTAATTCTTAGCTTGTTGATTTTCTCTTACATATGCATATATGTCAGACCTTTGATCACGCATGAAGATAAAAATAGCACTTAACTTCGATCTTCTTTGCATCTATGCGTACAGGAGTTGGTGGATTCATTTGTATACATGGCTCGACTGCAGTAAGCTTCGCATGGTCTTCATCTGCTTAGGCTATGGATCTCGACTTACATGTTGATACGGGTCCGGTGCGGGCGAGGGTGGGTCTGTGGGGAGAGGTGAAATGAGGCGGCACTTGGCGTTGCACGGAGTGGTGGTTACGGTTAAGTTTGAATTGTACTTGATATGAACTCTTTTTTTAATGTAAGACATTATAATTTGAGTCTATCAAATTAAGAGCTAGATGTTTTACTTTTTGTGAGAATTTTTAACATATTTCTCTCTTTTCTTAGTAACTCTGAAAGAACTATCATCGACTTTTACCTAGTGGGCGTCGTGGTGTCACGGCAGGTGCTACGAGACCTAAACCTCGGCGACGTGCGTGTGCGCAAGGGCATGAACACCTACGTGCCAATGTCGACGGTGCACCTGGACCCGGAGCTGTGGTGTTTCGGCATGTGGGAGTTCGACCCGGACCAGTTCGCGGACGCGCGGCCGCAGCTGCACTTCGGCGCTGGCACGCGCACCTGCCACAGCCAGAGCTTCGCGATGGCCAAGCTCAAGGTGCTGCTCTTACTCCTGCTCTCTAGGTTCGAGATGGCGCTGTCGCCGGCCTCCGAGCACTCACCGGCGGTCAGGCTTGTAACGCCCCCAATTTTAGGGAACAGGGACGTTGTACGGCCTGCAACAGCCCAGGAGTTCTGTTGCGGCTTAACAGTGTATCATGCCTGCTTATAAGCCATTTAAAAAGAGTTAATTGGATTAAAGTAAGACATAATGGCCAGCTTTAATGACAATACGGGCGTTCAAGCCCAAAACTTAACTTACATACAGAAGAGCCGAAGAAAACTCCGCAGGAACGCTTGAGTGCGATCGTAACCCTAATGCGAAATCTTGAATTGCTTCCTTTTTCTTCTGGTATCTGTTGGGGGAAAATTAGGCAAGCCTGAGTACTCCCACCCCGTACTCAGCAAATCACATGTGGAAATACTATATAACTAATTGCCAGGGTTCTCGGGTGGAGGGTGTATAGTGGTTTTATTATGAGGTGGATGCAGTTTTATTTGCAAACAATTAAAAGTAAAACATTTTCTTCTTAAGATCAGGGGTTTTCTGTTATCAGATAAAATCTCATCATTACTCAATTTAACAACATCAGAAACACTACTTATGCCTCGTTGTTGGAATCACCCAATTAACACAGTTTCATTAACCGGAAGCACGGCGTATTCGAATACCATTTATTTCACTCTGCAGAGCTGCCCTGCTTTACCCACAAGATTTCTTTAACCCACGTCTGGCATTAAGAAAATATGGCTTTTCGCTGCTCAATTCTTTATATAGCATCTACCTAGTAGACTTCCTCAATAAGCCCAGGCCACTCCTGACTTACACCAATAAGCTCAAGATACCTCTGACTTATCTCAGTCTACTATTGTGCGGCTCACATAACACATGATCGAGGTTCAGATCGATCGGTCAGATTGTTCAAATAAAATAACCAACTTCCATACGGTCCTACTCAACCCCTTCCGTATGGACTCGCACGGTGCCTCCAGACTGCGTCTGTAGAGGTTCAATCGAACTTGAGCAGCTACTAGACCAGGGTTGACGTATCAACACTTGTTGTTGGGCGATCACTGTGTCTTTTACTTAGCACAAGGTTCTTGCCCTTATCTTTTTCCTGAGGTCCGCAGCCTCAGGCTCAGGGTAAGGCGGTGGACGAAGTCCTCCACGGACCTCCACACCATTTTTACCCTAACTTGCACACCAGCATCACCGGCCTAGGGTACGGTGTCCCATACCACCCTACCCTCTCCGGGTTTTTCAATTCTATTAGCCCACGGCTCACACCTTAGTAGTGTGACACGTTGAAGGGTACAGCAGTGGGCGAAACCGCCGCACGATTTCGCGCAACACCTTTACCCCACACTGCCCACCAGCATTTCCGGTCTAGGGCACGGCATCCCATACCACCCTACCCTAGATCCGGGTTTTTCAAACCTACCGGCCAACGGCCAGAGTCACTTAGTAGTGTATCATACTGCATGAAATGATCTTGTATACATTTATATCATATGTAATTCTTACTAAGGTTGTCAAGGTGAATATGGCCATCAAGGTAAACAGGGCTATTTATCAGTGGTAGGATTATCTAGATAGCATGCCATTCTAAATCTTTGTTTTAAGCAATTATCAGCTCGCAACTATCCATAATGAAAATACATTAAATAAATAATGTAATTTAATGGGATTCAATATGATCAAAAACATGTGACTTGCCTTCTGTCCGTTGCTCTTGATTAGCTTCAAACTTTACGAGCCTTCGGTTGACCAACTCGCTTGGTCTGTGCACTAGCGTAGAAAACGAAGTCCAATAGGTTCCTGCTTTGCAGAATGCAAGCTGGGAACAAAATCCAAATTAAGAACAAGAAAGAGCATAAAAATATAGGTTGGGTCGGAAAGGTCGGAATTCAATAAGGTTTGATAGGTAGGTATTGTTGAATTTGGATATGATAGGTTCAGGAGGATTAGTTAGGATATATATGTTGGACAGATTTTAAGAATAAAGGATAAACACTTGGAATTGGATGGTCGATATTTGAATTAGGTAGATCAGAATTGTGTCAGAATTTAATTTGACTTAACGAAGGAATTAGATTTATAAGATATAAGTTGGGTGGGGCGGCGGGATTTTGTATTTAAGGAATCAAAATTGGATCTTGATGAATTCTAACCTTTTAAGCTTTAAATTTGGAAGAACGGATGCCATGTTTGAATTTAAAATATTAAACTAGGCAAATGGTGTGTGTGTGTGTGTGTGTATTTCTTGAATTGATGTTAATACAAGGGTGAAATTTAAATAAATAAAATCTGAATTTATGGGAATTAACTTTATGGAGATTGATTTTATAAAGCTAGGTTTGTGAATTAATACCATTTGGATTTTTAGAATTTAAATTTGTGAGAATGGACACTAGATTTGAACTTAGAATATTTTACTGATTAAAATGGTGTATTTTAATATTTTTGGGACTTTTGGATTTTCCTGGGATTTTTGGGGATTTTTCTGGATTTTTAATATATGTGAACAGTGTCAAGGCCGCCCCGGTTGAACAGTAGATCCGGCCGGTTTTTCTCCCGCGCGACCCAACGGCCGGTCGGCCCACAGCCTGAATCGCGCGCACGGCCAACAGGCCGCGGCCTGCGGTCCACGCGGGCGCAGCCCAGTGCGGGCGTGCACATCCGCCCGATGGGCGACACGCGCTCGGCGCGGGTGGCCAGGATGCGCAGGAAGCGAACGGCCCGGATGGGGAGGCATTAACAGGCGCCCATGGCTAGGATTTGACCACGTCGCCCCCACTGGTCATCTTCTACCTCCGGCTCCTCCTCCTGGCAGAAAAACAGGGGAGCGGCAGCTCCGACGGGGCAACGCCGGTGGGGTTTCTCCGGAGAAAATAGTGGAGCAGAGAGGGGCGGCTTAGGTTAAGTAACCCATTTTAGGGTTTTAAGAAGCGAGGGAATGAGAGGTGGTGGCTGGTAGCAGAGGAGAAGGCGGCGGCCTCCACGGCGGCGCCCATGGTCTACGGTAGGTCTCCGGCGAAATAAGTTGGTTTTTCACCATCTACAAGGTGCTAGGAACACTGTAGATGTGGCGGTTTAGCTCAAGGGTGGCTCAAACGAGCTGGCCTAGAGATGGCAACGGGTACCCGAAACCCGAGTACCCGATGGGTTTTACCCGATAAGGAGGCGGGTATGGAAAGATATCTTCACCCGCGGGTATGCTAATGGGCAAAAATCTCTACCCATCGGGTATGCGGGTGCGGGTGCGGGTGTATACTACCCGTACCCGCATACCCGCGGGTAAAATATACCCGGCGGGTGTATATTAGATATAGCAACAGGTACATATACTTGTGGCCCGTATATATATATTTGAAACGAAGCCGATGGAAATACCCGCACTCGTATATACCTGTGCCCCGTATATACCCTTATCAATTCGGGTATGGGTTACCCGTCGGGTATAAATACCCGCGCGGGTGCGGGTATGGGTAAGTTTCTATACCCGTGTGCGGGTACGGGTATTGTAGCGGGTGCGGGTGCGGGTATCGGGTACGGGTATGGTTTGGCTATACCCGACGGGTATTTACCCGTTGCCATCTCTAAGCTGGCCACGATGAAGGTCTTTCGGCCGGCGGCGGTCTCAGCCGCTAGGGTTTTCGGTAGGAGTTCATGCTCAGGGGAGTGTACCAATGTGATTACTAGGCAAGGGGGATCATGATAGTACAAGGAATTGAAAATTAATTGAAGGGATTGGGAGTTCACCTCTAAGGTTTACCGGGCGCAGGGGCATCGAATGCCGGCGACGGGGGCGATGGGAATCCAATTGGATGGACAGGGGGCTTCACTGGGAGGTATGAGAGAGGTTAGAGGAGTCTCTGGCTTTCACATGTGTCCGGAGACGGGTCGGCGCCAGGAGGGCCATGGCGGCGGCAACTTACGGGGTGAGAGGTGTCGGGAAGGGCAGCTGGCGGGGTTAGCTAGCGATGTGGGGAGGCGGCAGGGAGCTGGCAAGAAGAGGAAGACGCGAGAAGGAGGCTCGGTGGCAAGGAAAAGCTCAAGCACGGGATATTTTCAGGAGGCAGGAGCAACGGCGGCGGCAGCCGTGTGGGGTTGATTACCTCAAGATTAGTGCTCACTTTTCCCCAAGATTAGTGCAGATTAGGCTCAAGAATCTCAATTTGCAATTGAATTCGGAAATTCAATCAAACTTCAAATTTTGAAAAAAATTCGAGGTGTTTCAATCTACCCCCCTTAAAAAGAATCTCGACCCCGAGATTCACCCAGGTTAGAAACTGGGATGTAAAATAAAACTTGTTACAGTTGAGATGCATAAAGTTATCGTGCTTGTAATATATCCTTATAGTAAATTTTATCTTCGTATATCTGTAAGCTTTTTTCAAAGAGTTTTTTTATATTAAATCTGTATCCCATACTCTCTTATCATCTATTTTCACCGTACATTTTATAACAAAATGCATTCAACCGCTTGGGCGTCCATCATTAGTCATTGTTTAGGAGACAACAAGATCTTAAGTCACTGTCTGGCTTCGTTAAAAGGACAGAATAGACAAATCACCTGACACCAGCCATTGCAGTGATAGATCGACAGACTGCAAGCTTCTCTGGAGAAAACACAGAGCAATAGAAACTAAAAACAGAATGGCATCAATGCTTGACATGTTCCTCGAAAATATAATTCATTGCTTCAATTATCCATAAACAAATACAACAGAAGTCGCCTGCACTTTTCCAAGTGTGCAAGTGTTTAACACATCAATCAAATACTTCAAATAATAAGGTTTAATTATAGTAGTCCAATAATTCTCACCCGGTTTGCTCAAAACACAACTAGATAAAAGATTATAACCTATACCGATATAATAAACCATACGACAAATGACCCTAACATGATAATTCACATATTTGATGACCCCAATCTGCCCCATATGTAATCCACAGCTCAACAATGGCTATAATTCTATATTCACATTTTGTCTGCGTGCTAATTCTATAACTCAGTTCTCGTTTGCTTTGCGCACCTAATTATATGTATACCTTATTTACGGCTTCCATTTTGATTTTTTGGTTTCTTTTCCTGTGGCATAGTTAAACAGAGGGGAGGGAAGCAGGGAGTGAGAGAGTGGCGGTTGGTGATGAGCAGCGTTGGCGGAGGAGGAGGCGGTCGGCGGGGATGATGGAGTGGCGGAAGTGGCAGCGTTGGCCGTAGGGGCAGACGCCGCCGGCGAGCACCATGCGGCAGACCTCGGTCCTGTAGCGCGGGTGGCGGATGACGGGGCGGAGCTCCCCGACGCCGTGCGCGAACTGGCACTGGTCGCCGTACGGGCACGACCCGGTCTCCTCCCACTTGTTGCACAGCTCCGTCTTGAACATGCCCTGGTTGAACACCTCGAACTCCAGCCCGCTCGTGAGCTGATCCTTCTTCTCGCCGCCCTTCTGCTCCTCCCCTTCCGCGCTCGCGCCGTCCATGCCCACGAACACGCGCTGCTGCTTGCATTGTCGCATCAGCAACATCAATCAAACAAGTTGAGGAGTGGAGTGCAGTCAACATTGGAGGATTTGGGCTTCGATCTCACCGAGCCGACGTTCACCGGCTTCGACACGCGATGCTTGCCGCTCTGGTTCATCTTCAGGTAGCTGGTCGAACGGATGGAGATGCTCTTCGGCAGCACCGCGTGCTCCTCGGCCGCGGAGCCGGGCAGCCGCGCCTGCACGGCCGGCCCCGTAGGCGTCGGAGGAGCTGGCATGGTCTGCTCCTCGCCGAGGCGGAGGCAGCGGAGCTCGTCGGCCAGGGCGATGGCGGAACCCTGCTTGCGGCCGAGCATGGCGATTCGGCAGGCGAGGTCGTTGTTGGCGACGCGGAGCTCGGCGTTCTCGACGCGGAGTGCGGCTGCCTCATCGGCTGCGTCGGCGAGGTGGGAGAGGCAGAGCTGGTAGCCGTTGGCCACCTCCTGAAACTGGAGCGCGAGGCGGGCGAGGTGGAGGCGGTGCTCCGTCACTGCTGTACCGTGGCCGTCGTCGACGAGGGAGTCGGAGGAGGACGAGCGGTGGGAGAGCGAGGTGGCGCGCGGCGACGGCGAGGAGAGCCCGCCGCCGCTGGGGCCGAAGGGGGAGTAGCAGCCGTAGAAGAGATCATCGCCGTTGGTGAGCAGGTTGGGGGAGGAGAGGCTGGAGAGCCGTCGATCTCCGAAGCCTAACGGCTTGGGCGCAAAGCCCGAGTGGAGCTCGGGGTGAGCCGGAGGGAGGAGAGCTTCCTGCATGGGGCTCCCCTTTTCTTTCCGCAAACAACTAATGCCTGCAACCAAATGGATTGAAATGTCACGAAAATTTCGAAGAAAAATCCCATAAATCTCTAGAGCGAAAAAAGCTACAGAAACTTGTTGCTCAAGAAGATCTCAAAACTAGTTGAACATAATTCAAAAAAAAACTATGGGCTAGCATTTGAAGGTGCGATGCACGCATGTAACACTGAAAAGAAGAGCTCAAATAGCAACCATCAAGTTCGATCTGTAACTTGCTCCGTGCCCAGTAGAACTGGAAAGAAAAACGAGCAGGCAAGCACAAAAGAACAATAAGAAATTGTAACTTAAAAGCTTCGCGACGGCAGTACAAATGTGATAAGAATCTCAAGTCGCTGCAGAAAAAAATTCCACCAGATCATCTCATCTGGCTTCTAGAACCAAAACAATTTGAACTAAAAACAATATGAACTACCTAAATATTCGAAAACTTCTCAAAACATTGCCTGCATCAGAGTCCAGAGAGGCCACAAAACGTACTAGAACTAGTGAATAAATCGTAGAAAAATCGAGAGCGCTACTGATCCCCAAGCATGAATCGTCCCAAAATACGAGACGTGAGACCATCGCATCGCATCCATCATTTAGAAACTAGAAGGAATCCAAAAGCAAACGGCTCAAAAACATCCACGCGAGAATCAAAACGAAGCGTAAACCATTCATTCCTGAGAAACCAGAGGTCCAAAGCTAGAGGAAAAAACTACGAACTCAGAGCAGAGAAGCGTCTAACAAAAGCATACCAATCGAACACCCACGCACGAACCAGATGGAAGCGTAACCACTCACAAAAGCACCCGAGATGCACACAAAAACATCCAAGCCGCGAAACCCTCACCAACACAGCACGAGGAACAGCAAGCAAAAACACCCAGCCGAATCGAGCGAACTCGCGTCCCAGATGGAGCCGCTCTAAGCAGAGGACAACACACCCAACCCGATCAGATACTTGTACACTAATTAAGGCAAGGGCAACTAAATCAGCACGTATTAATCGAAGCGGAGATCAAACAGCACCTCCTACTTAGCGTCCACCACTGGAGCAGCGTTGCTTTGAGATGCCGATTTGGGGGTGGAGAGGAGAGGGGAGCTGGGGATCGGCTCTGGATGCGGGTGCGCATATATAGGAGCGCGGCGGCGCGGCATGCGATGAGCGGCGGATTCAGTGGGTCCGCCCGTCTGCGAAACAGGAGCAGACCTTGCTACTGGGTCGGGTAATGGCGCTGGCTCGAGTCACACCACCGTTGGTCTGCTCAAACATGATACCATATGAATCGTAAATGAGTCATGTCGATTCAACTGAATGTGGTGTCGTATTTGGACTAACATGAGACACGGCTGGGCTTAGCACGGTGAACTATCTTTTTTTGGGGGGGGGGGGGGGGGGGGGAATTGCTCTCATACCACAAACTTAAGTGTCATCTTCTTATTTGCCACATACTTAAGTGGCTTTATTATTATGCCACAAACTTGAGTGTTTTGTCCTTTGTTTTGCCATTTTCTCCCTTTAATGTCTATTTTAATTTCATTTTGCATTTTCAGGGACTTGAACTGACCCTTTTTTATATCTTTTTTGCATCGGTCTCTTGCATCTTTTTTGTACCCATGTTAGGATTAGTCCTCAAAATACAAAAAAGATGAAAAAAGATACAAAAAAAGGGTCAGTTCAAGTCCTTGAAAATGCAAAATGAAATTAAAATAGACATTAAAGAGAGAAAATGGCAAAACAAAGGACAAAACACTCAAGTTTGTGGCATAATAACAAAGCCACTTAAGTATGTGGCAAATGAGAGGATGGCACTTAAGTTTGTGGCATGAGAGCAATTTTCCCTTTTTTTTGGATGGCTGTGGGTTGTGAGGCTGTGACAGTGGGGCCTTGCGCCGCGCCAATGTGCGAGCGACATGGCAAATTGTGTCTCGCTGCGCATGGTGCAGTGTAGTGTTTGGGATTGGTGCTTGAACCCGCGCGCCTTGCCGCCGTTGTCATGCATTACGTCCTGCTCCATTCCAATCCACCTGGTTTTGCTCTAATCAGTGAATTGCTACAATTGCATATTTGCAAATGCATGAGTTGACTAGAAGAAGGCGCCTGATCTCTACTAATATGTAAAAAAAGTTTGTCCGCTCACTGCCCCACCCCTCTCTTTCGCGTGCTGCGCACGCGTTTCTCTTTTCGACCAACCAAACCATCCATGGAAAAAACGACCCTCAAGAATACCAGAGGAAATTGGTGCGCGCTCACATGCAGACCCACGTTGTCAACCTCTCCTCCGATTCGCTCGCCCTTAACCAATGCCCTGAATCAAGTCACACGATGTTTGCCCCTCCCCTTTTCCATCTCTAGCCACCACTACGATATCATCACCCCTTCCCCTACCGCATGTCGGCCAGCATGTCCTTGTTCTCGCAACTGCCTCCCATTTCAACTGCTTCCCCACCCCTCCTCTCTTACCATTGTCTCTCTCTCTCTCCTGTTCACCCACGGGTTGTGGCACGGTGGCCGGAAAAAGGCGCCGCAGGTCGGAGGGTGGTGGTGCGGCGAGGATGTGATGACGTAGCAGGCTTGCAACGACGAATGGTGGTAGGACTGAATCTGATGGCGGCAATGGTTGGATCTAGCATGTCCCTCCCCAACGACGGCTGGTTTTGTTGGGGATGAGCAGAAACCGCCTCTTAGTTCTCGCAATTGCCTCCCCACCTCCCCCATTTTCCCTGCTATCCTCTTGCCCTCTACGTTATCCTCCTGCCACGCTGTCGCACCTTCTGACCCTCACCATTGCTGCCTCCTACCACACCATCGCACCCTCCTCCCACATCGAGGCTCCCTCGTCATCATCGTCACACCCTCCTATCATCGCCTTCATGACTTCCTGCCCCAATGTTGCTCCCTCGCAATCACTGTCGCACCCTCCGACCACGCCGTGGCGCCCTCATGCCCCAATGGCGCTCTGTCGCCTTCGCATTCTCCTATCACACAGTCATCCTCTTATCACGTCATCTTGCCCTCTCCATCACATGCCGCCATAGTCACTATCCCCTTTCCCCTCTATTGCACGCCGCCATGACCACGTCCTCTCCGTCGCAGTTAGTCCATGCCCTATCGTCCTACCCTCGCCGCCATAGTCACTACCAATTATGCATGAGATATCTAATTTTATATCTTAGCAGTATGATAGTTCCACCAATTGGTGCTCATGTCCATGGTAAACAAGGTTTGCACTAGCCTATGGTTCATATTTTTGCCAAGTTGAAAATGCTTATTATCTTTTTCAGTCCATGCTGGTCTAATACCCAATAATGATTTTTTTTGTTGATTGATTCTTTCGTTGATACCATCTCATGATGAGGTTGCCCCAGTTTTCTTTTGATTTCACTACTCCCTCTCGCACTTTGGAAGATTGGCAACCACCCAACAACTGGTGACTCCCTTCTGTAGCGACTGACAGCCCCCTTCACTAGCGATCTTCCTTTACTTTTTGCTGTCTACAAGGTACAACATATCTGTAATCAATTGCCAATTTTCTACAAGTATTTGGATGTTGCTGCGAGATTCCATTGGGTTTAAATCCAATAATTGAGCCATTAGCAAGAAATGTCTTGATTTTTCTCCACTATCCATCACAAGAGGAATATATCTATACCACAATTCAATTTGTTGGTACAAGATATAAGTTGTTATTGTGCATAAAAGATAAATGGTATAGATAAGGAAAACTACCTTAATTTCTATTTGAGATATATGTTTGGTTTCCTTTTGTAAATATCAAAATGATATATTTCAAATTAATTATTTCTGACATCTTAAGAACAGTTATGCATGCTCTGCCTGTACACCACATGTTCTCCATATATATGAGCAAGTAGTGCGTTTAAACTGCATGTATGACCTTGTTTCTGTTCATGAAGATGAATACTTGTCACAATTAAATTTCTGAATTGCATTAGATTTGCCCCTATTGTATGACCTTTTTTACTGTGGTTCACATGTTGTAAGGTATGCCCATATAGAAACTTTTAGCATTTTCCCTTATGATGGTTATACATGTTGCAGGGAAGACAAAGAGATTAAGCAAGGAAGACAAATGCATGAGTAACACTATTTTTTTCTTAAATGCATTGCATGTCTTCACCACAGATTTGTAGCATCACATTATTACTAAGTTTGACAATTATTAGAATGGATCATTAGAGATATGTTATCTGGAGAAAGAAACTTCATCGGTAATGTTGTCCTAGAGTTTTTTTCTGTGTGATAAATTCTCATGTAAAGCAAAAGAAAATATGCATGATATTTGATTTTCTGTTGCAACACACACACACCTTGGAGAGAAAAGAGGGGGAAACAGAGAGAGAGAGGGAGAGAGGGGGACAAATAGAGAAAGTAGAGAAATAGGGGATGTGGCGGTGCATGGTACCAGGGCCTTGCTGGTGTTGAAGGGGCTGCGAAGAGAAGTCGGCAACCTCAAAAATGGATCTCTGAGGGGATAGGAGGCTAGGGGTGATGATGTTGTGGGAAGCAGCGTTTGGGGTGAGCTCACGGCTATGTGCGGCAACCGGAAATGTAGAAGAAAAAGGGTGGTGGTGCGGGAGGGGGAGATGGAGGAAAGTAGGTGGACATGGGCATCCGTGGGATGATGGTGTCTCACAGTACTCTCACTGGTGCGGACCGCGGGGGTGGAGACGGACTGAGGCGGGCTAGCGGCAGAGACCTATGGTGGCGTTGGGAGCTCGTCCTGGTGGTGGTGACTTAGAGATGGATACCTTAAATCAGGATTTGGGGAAGGTGGAGGGAGATGTGGGGATGCTCTCAAACAAGGGAATCAAAGAGGGGTTCCCACCGAGTGATGAACGGCGGTGGTGGCGGCGGATTTCTGCCGATTCATAGCAAGAGTAGCACACCAAATTAATCGTATTACCAAGTGAAATTTAGCAGCTGCAAAACACTTGAGCACCAAAGTTCTTAAAAAAGAATATTTAATGTACAGGAAAGAGGTGGGGCCCAGTAGCTTGATGATCTAGAGAGGCTTATTGATTGGAGATTGCTAGCAGACGCAGAGATGCCAGAGAAGGTATTCTTAAACTTTAGCCTTTCCGATTCCAAAGCACCAAGCGAGATTCTATATTGCAAAGCCCAAGTGATAATTTATAGGAAGAGTAGCACACCAAATCAATCTTCTCCTTTCTCCATGAAACAATGACTACTACTAAATATGGATATCTGTATTCAATTTAATTTCTTTACAAGCTTGTACATATATGTTTTACTTGATATGCGTTTAAGATAAAACTGATATTGATTGTGCGGTTTGGAATCACATTTAATTATATGTATCACCCTCTTTTGAGACTCCGCTATAACGCACGAGCACCTTGCTAATCATGTGTAAATTCCTAGCTTCAACACCGATGGCATATCCTAGAGTGTCATTTTATAAGGTTGTATGTAATCATTTTTCCCTTTCAAAATTGGCAATTGCAGTTCAATGTAATCCGGAAGAAGTTACTGCAGTGGATGGTCATCTTACCATTTTGCTAAGGTCTTATCATTGATGACTCGGAATGGCCGTTCTCCTTTTGATCATTTCTTACCAAATTATACCATGCATTTTAGCTAGTGTCGATTGTGGGCTTTTCATGTAGTACAAAAAAAAGTGTGCTCGGTGTTGATGAACTTTGCCAGACGTGCATGCCATGCTGATTAATCAGCACCAGTACTCCACTGTTCACAAGACAAGTATGGGTCTATTTGGGAGAGATCCACCACTGAAAACGTGGATCTGGAGCAGCAGCTCCATCGTAGATCTGGGATCCCACCATGGAGTGTTTGGCTTGTACAGCAGCTCCAGATCCACGAAATTGAGGTTTTGGTGGGAATGACCACTTTTGGTGGGATGAGGTGTGTAACCAGTGGCATTGGTGGGTAATTACCACCCAACTCCACGGTGGAGCACCCCTTGAGGAGCTCCATGAAATCCGTGGATCTGGCCCTCAGATCCAGGATTTTGGTGGATTCAGATTTCGCGGAGCTGGAGCGTTTGGGTAAAATTTCATGGAGTGAAGCTGTTTTTCGTGGATCTGAAGCTGGTGAAGCTCTCTCAAACAGGCCTAACTTACTGGTCACTCCATGTCTAATCCTTGATCACTAAATGCTTCATAACTAACAAATCATTGAGGGTCCACTCTATAATCCACATACACAGAAGCGATCCTTGCACGTAAGATATCATACGATACAAACGGTATGGTTATAGTGCGGTTCTTGATGGGATTATTACAAACCAGTAGACTAGGAGTGGCTTGCTTTGCTTTCACGGGTCCGTCCTCCTCCGAGCTACCCAACGCCGTCTCGAGAAAGAAAGTTAACTCTCCAGACAGAAAATGCTTTGCTTCGTTGATCGACAGCTTTAACTAACTTGCCCCACCGCGGCCATGCACGTACCTCCGGTTTACACGTCACCCCGGCGTCGAGCTCGACCGGCGAAAAAAATGAAGCGAGCTCGTCTTTTTAATCAGGTGCCGCGTGCTCCCGATCGATCTCCCGTGGCCGTGACGCCCAAACGAATTGGAGAGACTTTTAGGTGAGTGTTTTCGTTTGGCGATGCCAATCAGGATCAGTTCGGGTAGATCTATATATGCTCGGCGATCCCATTCAGATTAGTTATGCACCTGTTTGGTACGTGCGAATGAAGACATGCACGCGATGGCGAGCGCACTGATGTGCAGGTTGGACCTTAAATTAATGGATGCGTGGTGTTGTTTCCCTCCCGGAGTACTTGTCCCTGAATGCTCTTAGCATTGTTATCCATTTGATGCCAAAGATTTGAAGCCATGCACCTGAAAATGTGTACTCCTTTACTGAAGGTACACGCATGCAGTGCAGATGTGCCCATATGGAAGTTGTTTAGCCAACACTGAAGCAAGCCATGTTCTTCTTCACTTCATTTGCCCATGCACGTACAGGGCAGACTCCAAATCATCAATGGCTAGCTTCAGAGGGCTTCAAGAAACTTCAGGAATCCTAAATATAGATGTTAGTCTGCACAATACTGTTGTAATTAGGGATTTGCTAGCGTCGGATGCTCCGGCTGCAATATTTTTTTACGCAGGATTGCAATATTTTTCACACATGTTTTTATTACAATATTTTTTATTTTGTGTATGTAACATCGACTTTTATATTATACATTTTTGTTACGTACGGTAATTAAAATTATTGCACACATTATCTAAGAATGTTGCATGGAAGCGTACGATACGAATAGTCATATCGTTCTTTTTTTTGTTTTTATTGTATATATGACTGAGAAATGTTACAAATATGAACGAGGAATGTTGTGATGGAAATACTCACATCATTTTTTATTTGATTTTATTATATATATATATATAATATTATAAATATAAAAAGTATTACAGCCGAGTGTCTGGGGGTTAACGGTAGGATCCGATATGTGGGCACTAGCAATTCCATACAGAGGTACGATTTTGGCCCGGTCTGTTTACATGGGCCGGTAGAAGCCAATTATGGGCTTGATTGCTCGGCTATTGTGCATTTCAAGGGATCAAATTTCTTGTTCTTTTCAGTTTTAAAATTTTGCTTTTCGGCTATTCTATAGTAACTAACTTTTAAATAGAGAATTTTTTAAAAAATAGAGTCTACTAATTAATTGTAATATAAACTGTACTGACTTTATTTATATTGGCAAAAATTGCATGTGAGTTTCTGTTACTCTATAATCCCTCACACGAACAGTCTAAAAACCATAAGTTATAGTTAAAAGTTATAAATCGTAATTAAAAAGAACAGGACTAAATGCATGGCCACCCGACTCGTTAAGAGCCAATGCAGGAGTCAGCCTGACACAAGACGACGCTTGCAGAACTCTGCCAGTTTGATGCACGGAACATTGAATTCCACTTGCTCAACTCTGCCGGCTTGAAAACCAACACTTTTCCAACCATATCTAGTAGTACTATAGCTACGATTTCTATAACTTGGCCATCCGATGATTTTGTTCGTTCTCAGTTCTGGCTTTGAATTTCGGATGCATCCGCTGCAATTAACATCACTGTACTTCTTATTTATGATTTACGAACATATATACTAGTCATATACACTCGTACCACAGCTAATCAACAGAAGAAAAGATGAGACGTGAAACAGGGAAGCATACACAACACTGGCGTGCACCGTGAACGCGACAAGCCCGTGCATACTTAAGTCCGGCCCTTTTGGCCGGTGACACCAACTTACTCATATTGCCCAGCCCAGCTAATTGTTGGCTGAGTTAGCTAGGCCGTGGCGGCGCCGGGCAACTCCGCCGTGACAAGCATGTTGTATATGTGCTCCATCATCCTCCGCTCGAAGTCGCCGCCGCCCCGCGCGCTCTCCTGGCGTGCCCGCGGCACCCGCTTCGCCCACAGCCCGGCCTCCGCGCCGCTCCGCGATTTGGCCAGCGCCGCACACGGCCGCCCGGCGCCCCCGGCCAGCGCCAGCATCGCGTCGACGTACGCGTCACGGAGCCTCACCAGAAGGCGTAACGGAGGCAGCAGCACGGCCGCGCGCAGCCGGACCACGTGGCGCGCCGCCCTGGCCTTCCATGACAGACGGCGTCGCACGGCGCCCGCGGGCGCGTGCGCCCTCCTCCCGCTCCCGCTCCCGCTCCCGCTCCCGCCGAGGCGGGCCACCCTGAGCTGCCGCGACGGCGAGCCGAGGCGCTGGTAGTTCCTCCGTACCCAGTACATCTGGATGCTGCGGCGCGGCTGGGACACGAGGCTGGCCATGCGATCCGATCCCGCGGCTGCGGTGGTGCGGACGGCTTGGAGAAGGTACGTTTTTTGTGTACTGACGAGGGGATGGCACGGTGAGGTGTGTATACTCGTGGTCGTGGATGCTTATATATAGTAGTGAGAGGTAAGCTGCTGCTTACTTCAGTGGCCGGAGATGAGAAGCAAGTGATCAATATCATGTGTTCGTCAGTCTACGCACAATAATGTGATATAGATTTTATCATATAATACACAATATGATATAGAGGAGAGATTTAATCATATAATACACAATATGATATGGAGGAGGGGGAGAGGACAGAGAATTAGATCGCTTTTCATACAGTAGTGGATATATATTATGTCATGTAAAAGTTATTTATATAGATATATAAAAAATAATATATTATAAAACTGTCTTTAACATTATCTATAGGTGATATAGAAAATATTATAGATAATAATTATCTATATTATTATATATACATTTAGCTAGCTACCGGCCTCTGTGATCTGGTTCTTTCTTGCCGGCGCATTGATGGGAGGCGTGGGATGTCGCTTTTGAGTCGTCAGCTTTGAACCGGTCGCGCTAGCTAGGCGGGTTGAGTAAGAAAATGCAGCCGCCAAAACTGCACCTCTTCCTGCTCTGTGTGCGTCGGCGGCCAACTTCCTTCTACCGTTGCTTGTTTGGAGAAAATATACCAGTAGGAAAATACTTCGACCGAACAAATCATTGATGGCTCGAAAGACAAATTAAGTTACTACTGGGGACAAAACTATGCAATAATGCAACAGACAAATTATTTTGGAATTCTTAACTCGTGGAAAAAAAAGGCCAAGAACAGATACAAAATTTGAGAATTGTTGCAGTGCCTTCTTTTGCTCGTCTTAATGCAACAGACAAATTCCAAGCTCGTCTTAATCGTTTAGTGGCAATCGTCATATACACGTGTGTTGGAACTTCCAAGCTCTGCTTATTGCCGCGACGATCGCGTTGCGGTTCGCTTCCCAGTGCACGGAATTTCTCGGCAACGTTGGGCCCCGCGAGAGAGGGCTCTTGCGGCCGGCCGATTTGCCAGGCCGGCATTGACCTATTTATATTGGTTTATCTTTCTAATTTAAGTAAATATGATCGTCTCAGTTCCTATAAATTATTTTTATCAATTATTACTATTTATTAGTAACTATTTTTCACTATCACATATTGTAATATATTTTATATTTTATCATATCATAATTCCGTAAGTCATATGTCGATTCGAATATTGTAGTGTCTTTCGTTACACTATCTTTTTATATAATACACTACTATTCATTAGCCACACTATTTATTAGCTAATTCTATCAGACACTATTGTTCAGTAACCACAGCCAAAGCTATCGCTAAAATTCAATATGAACAGGCTCTCGGAGGAGAGAGCGCTCTTGCGGCCCGCCAAAGTTGAGGCCTGGCACTTGCGCTCCGGCTAGCAAAAGGCTAGACAACAGAGCACAAGCCCAATTGAAACTCGTGATTTCCGGACCGGGCTGGCGTAAATGCGTAAATACTAACCATTGATAGCCCAAACCTATCAAGCCTTATTTGAAATGTAGCAATTCCAGATGAGAGATGACTCCTTTTTGCAAGTGAATTTCACAATAATTTCCAAGTAATTTTCCCGGAAACACGTATTCTTCAAACTCATTGTGTTTGGCTTGAACTCGTTACTTGCCTAACCCGTGAATAGTCTAACGGTGCGGCATCTTGGTCACTATAAGTGTTAGCATCAAAGGCTTTAGTTTCTTTTTTTTTGTTTCCTGTTTATTTAAATTAGAAGCTGTTTGGAATGTATCGGTTTATACTTTTATTTTTTGTGCTTTTTAACTTTTTTGCTTTTTTGTTTTTATTTTTTCCTTTTCATTGTCTGTGGAAATATAACTGTATTTTTATTTCTTTTTCTCTATTTTTAAATTAAATAACTATAATTTCATTCTTACGTTAAAAATCACAGCCGTAATCAAAAGCCTTTGGCCGGTTGAAGCAGCCATTTAAGCACCGCGGCAAGAGGGGAAAGCTTCCAAAATGATATAATCCTCGAGTCAGTGCATGGATGTCACGAAATTTCTTTCGGTACTACTTCACACAAAGCATGCATACGATACTCGAATTAAGCGCGATGAATAAGGTCACTGTCGTACTACATGAACCGGCAGCAGGCAGCTCCAGGCCTGTACTTCACTCGAAGCCGTTGTACTACTATCGTACTAGTCGGTACTCAGGCTGCTGCAGCTGTACTACGTTTCATCTGGCCCCGCTGAAGTTAGCTTTACTTTTTATCTTCTAGTTTTTAACCTTTTAATTTTATTTATTGATTTTTAGTTTTTTATTAGCTTTTTTGCCTTTTCTTATTCTTCAGAAAAAGCTTCTAGCAGCTATAATATAAAAAAGTCTCAAAAGTACAAATTAAGCTAAAAGCTTAAACTTTAAGCTCACTTGAGCACTACCGCGCTAGTTTCAAATATATTTTGGTTTCTGTCTTCTAACTTCTAGAAGCAAAACGCTATTTAGAACGTGTTGTCTTTTTAACAGTTTTTTCTTTGTATTATCTATAAAGATATAACGATGTTATTTTATATTTTCTTTATTTTGTTTTAATCGAATGTCTGCCGTCACAGTGCCATTTCAGTTAAAAATATATAAAAAAACATTAGAAAAATCCGAATTGAATATAACCTAAAACGATCTCGGGTGGGTTCTTTTAGTCTACGGCTTATGACTTTTGAATTCTATTTGTTTGTGAGACAGTACGAAAAGAGAGACAATCGTATATGATTTTGGTTAGTATAGCTAAAGTCGATACGGTGTCTACTACATTTGACTTAGGGCATCTGTAGTGTATATAACCCAATGGGTCTTAAGGTGGGTCCCATCTAAATCTTAAGGTTGACTCCATAGTGTATATAACCCAAGGGGCCTTAAGACGGTCCCACTTGGCAGATAAAGAAAAATTGTATTTTAATACTTGTGGCCAGATCTTTAGCTTGAGGACCAGCCTTAAGCCTTTTTTGCTTGTAGCCTGCTTAAGGTCACCCCTGTAATGTATAAGGTTGACCTTAAGATGGCTTAAGACCCTCTATTTTCATACACTACATATGCCCTTATAAACTCTGTATTGAAAAGACGCACATTTTAAAAGTTAGTCAGTGTAACAAAAGCTAAAAGAACTCAACCACTTTGTAAAATTCTGAATCTTTCTTTTATGGGACAAGTTAATGTTCGATTTCGCTTTCACATGGAGTACTTGTCGTGTCTTTCTCTAGCTCTTTCTACTTTTCGTAGAAAGCAACATGATCAACTGCACGATTTGCCGTGAAACCGTAGATATGGCCAGCCAATAATATATATATTACTGATCAATTGCATGATTTGCCCATTTGCGAGCAATGAATTAAAATACGGAACACCGCTAACAGAACCATGTGTGCGTCGTATATATGTTTCATTTCCCGACTACTAATAAGTGGGGAGATTTTTCCTCTAGAATCTAAACGACTGTATAATACTATCCTCCTTAGCCAGGAACTTTATCCAGTGTATTACTAGTATACAGGGCTATGCTAAGTTGCTAATCTGAATTTCTAATCACCCCCTTTACAAATTACAAATGGTCTTGCACGGCTGCACGACCGTCCGGCCAGCCTGCCAAAATTAAAGGGAGAAGCAGCCCATGCCGGAGTGCAGCGCCAAGAACGGGATCACCGCATCGGGTGACGCAAGGGCCCTCTCCGCCGCCGTGATGCTGTTGAACCTACGGCGGACCGACGGCCGGGGCAGGTTCTCCGGCACGATGTTCTCCAGCGAGTTGGCGCGCCACGGCGGACACTGCCTGCGGTCGCTCCACCGCGCCGGCGCCTGCACGTGCGCCACGTCGAGCGACGGCGCGCCTGCCATCGCGCTCATTTCCCGTGCCATCGCCACGCCGTCGCCGTCCCCCATCACGCCCGTCGCCCCGATCACGACGCACGCCGCGACCGCGACGCACGCCCGGCGCAACTGAGGGAGACGAGGAGCCTGTGATCTGGGTTGGAGATGATCAGTAGCTAATTCCTTGTGCGGAGCTGGAGGTTTGAGCTGGCAGCAACTGATGGAGGAAGCCGCCATGCCTGAGTTCCAAAAAGCTTCGAGTTTTGCGACACGACTTGTTTTTCGAGAGAGTACCACACGACTTGCCGTGATGGTATGCCGGTTGGTTGCAACTTTTATAGGCTTTTTCCAGGGGAATGGGGGCGTCGCACAGGGAGGGGGGAGGTGGTTGGTCAGATCACGGCTGTTGATTTGGACTTGGACGCTGGATTTTAGCTAGCCGCGGCAGGGGAGCGTGCGCAACAACCTGTGTTTACTTGGCGTGTGGAACCACCGGTAACGTGTAAAAAGGTGCAGTTGGCACGTCGGGGGCGTGGGTGGGGCCCGGCCCGGCCCAGTTGGTTTAGATATTTGCTCACAACCATCCAGCACACACCCTCTCGGCTCCGTTCAATTGATACAAGTCACAGCATCGAGTGGTACAAGTCAAAGCTAAAAATTAAAATTTGTAAAAAAAAAATTGGGTGTGAGATCGCTCGGAGTTGATCCGTGTCCGTGTGGTAGTATCATCCGTTCCTGCAGTTTGGGTGTGAGATCAGGAGCCTGGTTGCGGGAAATTACCTGGTTAATGCCGGGTCGGCCACGTGTGCAACGTTTCAGGCACAAAAGACAGTAAGACGCTTTGATTCTTCAGTCTGCTTAATCGAACGAAGCTGCATACATGGACTTGCTGCTTTTGTTCATACCCCGGCAAATAGTCCGCCTTTGACAGGTCAACCTTTACCAAACGGAACGAAACAGGTGCCAAACTTCCTCACTGGAACGCATTTCGTGGTTCAACTAGCCCAGATGAAGAGGGTGAGTACGGACACCGGACTCGAATCCAAAGTCCATGTTATTTCAAGGGTTTCTTTGTCCCAATGTGTTATTCTACGCAGAAGGCGGTCTCAGCTCTCCACGCCAGCAGGGGAAGGCGGGAAGGCAACTACTGCCCATTGGGTGGGCGCAGACGAGCTGTTCGAGGAATTGCCCCACTGAAACCAGCCCAGTCTCAGCACACACTGCGTGATAAAATTCAGTGGCTCTTTGTGGTCAGGTGTCAGGTGAGTTTCTCAAACACCATGTTCAGTGGTAAACACGCATCCGGTCTGTAGGATGACTTTCTGCTGGTGAACTGAAAGTGTTGATTTTTAACTGCGTGCAGAATTCCTTCCAAAAAAAAAAAGCTGCATCCAGAAGAACTGAAACAGCGGCAGAAACTTGGCGCTGAAGACTTGTTGCCTAGAAATGGCAAGGATCATTAAGCCACAAGGTAAATTGGTTCAGGTTCAGAACTGCTCCTACTTAGCCTTTTTCTGTATCAGTGCATCTTACCATCTGCTTTGGAAGTGCCATTACATATTTATGTGCTTTATCTTCTCTGTCTATGTTCTGAGATGGATTTTGTTACTGCTATCATGCATGTATGCGTAGTTGGAAAAAAATTCTGCTAACCATAGAAAGGGTACAGATAATGCGGGGGGAAAAACCATGAATTTGTTCATAGTTAAGCGCACATCGTTCTATTTGGCTTCTCATCTTTTCTGCCGTGGACTTCTCGTCTTTTCTGGAAGTCGAACACTTTGATTGAGACAGCAAAGATGAATGCAAAGAGCACTGTGAAGCCAACAACCGCACCGGCAGCTGATCCCACATGTTTGCGTTGAATTCCAAAATAGCCGTTGAGAAAATCCTTCACTACCATGCCATTATCCTCCAGCGTATTTGTGTATTCCCCGAATTGGGATCCAGCAAGTCCATGTAAGGAATATGCAACTGGACAGATATAGCAATACCATCTCCACCATACGGGGATCCTCTTGAGAACAATGAGAAATACATTTTAGCTGTTAGCAGACAATTTTGAGAAAGGAGCATCAGCACATAAGACGTCGTGGAAGGATGTTGCGGAGAGCTTACCGGTCAGGGGATAAGGTATCCTGCAAAGATGTTCCGTATTGCATAGAATGCAGTCGAGACTCGAGACTATTGCGCCAATGTTGCTATTTGGTGTCATGGTGATAGCCATCATCCCGTAGAATGTGAAGTACTTAAAAGTGAAGTATGTGAAGAACAATACCAGAAGAATTTCTCCACTGTCCAGTCAAAGCCAATGCAACTATAAACAATGACTCCATAGACGACAGCTTGCAGGCAAAATATGTGGGACTTTTATAATAACCTGCAGAGAGAACAAACTAATGTGAGCTAAGGAAAAACACATTCGAAAGTACAAACTTGGCTAAACTGTGGTTTTATTGCGATAAGAGAAGAAACAGTTGATTTTTTTTATTTATTTTGGCAATGCCTTGTCTGTGCAAATGCATACGGAAGAGCGGAGTACAATCCGGCTGCTTTCTCTCTATAGAAAAATGTTCTTTCGGCATCCATGTTCGTGCGCAAGATTTACTGGAATTTGACAACACACAACACTTTTTCTGAGGAAATAACAACACACACCAGCTTTTCTCAATGAGCTGACAACACGTATTAGCTTTTCTTAGTGAATTGATAGCACGCATCAGTTTTTCTTAGTGAGTTGACACTACACACAAGCTTTTCTCAGTGAGTTGACAACACGTATTAGCTTTTCTCAGTGAGTTGACAACAAGTGTCAACTATCATCAGTGAATTGATAACACGCACCAGCTTTTCTCAGTAAAGTAGTCTTTGGCATCAGCTTTTCGTAGTTTCATAACACACGCCAACTTTTCTCAGTTAGTTGACAGCACACACACACACACACACACACCAGTTTTTGCAAGAAAAAGGGATCTTACCTTGATGATTCTTGCAAGGATACACCTATACCACTAGAGTTTTCATGCCCGCAGTACGAATACAGTAACCCCACGCAAATCATTCAGTCAACACATCTTACCACCATCGCTCGGACGCACTACACGTACGACGATAACCGCATAAGTGAATGTCATGTATTGATAAATCACATTGCATATTTTATTTCGTATATCACTAACTTTGTTCGTGCATGATGGTAGACGACGGAGCGTTGCTACTTATTCCAATGGATCAACGGTCCAGAGAGGTACGACATGGCATTTATCGAGCAAAAATACATACGCAACTATCCAGTGGCGCCTAAGAACTTCACCTATTAGAAATCTTACACCCCGGAGAAGGGAAATGCTGAGAGGGGAAGCCAAAGGAAAGGAACCGATGGTCCCCAATGCCCTACTGAACGGAAGGTTATTTTGGACTAGGACAAGCCTATACATGTCCTGGAAACCGAGTATTGGGCGGCCATCACAAAGGCCAAATCCCGCAGGGGAGACAAGAGAGACACCAATGGATCAAAATGCATAGGATGTATGACTGCAAGCTTGACTTCTTATCCATCCCCAATGTTTTCGATTCCAAAATGTGCACATGTATCTTAGCTATAGTTTAAGTTAATGGTTCATACATTTTGTCATTTCTATCATAGGAGTAACGACTCAACACATATGCACTTAACCAAATCATATGTGCCATGTTATTTACACTTTCACTACCAAATGTTATGTCGGACTCGAAATTCATAATTACTTAAACTAGAATCATGAATGCAATGTGAGGCGCACGAGACAAATTCGAACATTAATAGCTGGTTATTATTTTAAAACTACTGCAAACACAAAAATGCCTCCATCGCTAATTCCATTCGAAAATTGGACTAATGACGGAATCCTACGCACTGTCATGCAGTTGTCATTAATTTAACCGGCGACAAAGAAATAGCGACAGAGAATCATTTATGTAATTTTTTAAGTGATGGTGTATTTATATAATATTAATAAAAAACAATTTTTTTAAAAAAAATCCTCACACCACTCTAGACGTTGCCCACCGTCCTCTAGTCCACATGGCAGTAGTCCTCCCGTTTCTGTTCGGCTCGGGAAATTGGCCGAGATTTTACCGGTCGCAGTTGGGCCCAACACTGGGAATCCAGAGCAGCCCGGTTCGTTTCTCTAACGCGTCGTCAAATTGAAGCCTGTAACTGATGCAGGTGGCAAGATACGCCTTTCCACGTCCGACGGTGGACGGGAAGCAAGGTGAACGTATGCCGATAGGGAACTACGTGCTAGTATATGTAAGCAGGAAGAACGTGTGCAACTTTTGTGTTCATCCTCCCAGCGAAACTTGCATGTTACTTTCACCTGACAGACACCGGCTTCGTTTGGCCGTCGAGCCTTGGCTGACGATTTCCTATGACCCTACGGTGTCCAGGTAGCTTCACTCAATCGACTGCTCATCTGCCATGGATCCAAGACTAGCCAACGAGCCCTGCAAGAGAGGAGCACGAACGTACGTGCCCAGGCAGGCTAAGAAGCAGGCAAAAGCAAAGCGATTCAGCTGTCCCAGCAACCAACGAACCACCAAGAGCTCCAATCCATGGCAATCCCCGCATTCATTGGCACGCTGCGCCCCCTCCCAAAACGACCGAAGCATCGCGCTCATACCATTCCATTTCCATCCTTCAGGTAACCCCACCCCTGATCGGCGCGGTGGATGAGCTGTCTAATCGATCCATCGATCGATTCATTGCTCGCATGCTGTGGAGAACAGGAGCTGCAAAAGGCCCGGCAATGCCAGAGCTCAGGCCCTAAATGGTGTTGCATAACAGTGTATTTATCTCTGTGGGGTTGCAGCAGAGCTCACAGTTTTACCTTGGTCAAATGTTCATGTAGGGGTGCCCTGTTCATGCCGCCCTTTCTTGTACGGGTGATGGCTACTTCTCTGCAAGTGGATCAGGGCTGTGTCCTTCTTGTGGCATCTCCGGTTCCTGGCCTAGCTAGGAAGGAGGGTGCAGGGTAGGCCGTAGTGGCATCTCTCACATGCAGGTTTCTGCCCAAATGGCATGAATATTCCCAGCATTGGGGTCCATGCGGCGCAAAGGCGCGATTTCATCTCCTCGTGGAGAGAAAGGGCTTGGAATTCGGAGTGATGTTTGATGCTCTTGCGCACACAGATACACCCTAATGAGGTTGTTCAGTTCAAGATCTGCAGTGCAACTACCACTAGTTGCCAGGGCTTCTCAACTTGTAGGACCAAGTTTTCAAAGATGAAACATCGATCAGCTTGTGTAGGTCCAAGTGTTCAATGATGATTTGCAGATCATGACACGAGAATCAGACCGAATGGAATTTGCAGTTTTGTACATCTCCATTGTAAATTCCAATACTAAGCCCCCGCAGTGGCGGATCCAGGAAAAATTTTTGGAGGGGCTGAAGTACCTTCAGCTCAACCTCAGCCCCTTCTACATTATACATCCATGGCTAAAAATTTAGGGGGGGCTTCAGGGGGGCTCCAAGGGTCCGGTGGGGCTCGAGCCCCCCTGCCCCACCGCTGGATCCGCCGCTGAGCCCCCGTATGAAATGCTGAATTTTTTTTAGATTCCTTCAAGAGTCAAACTGTTTCTCCTATGAAATTCCTATAAAATTCGTACGTACTAGACCTAAGGAACTATGTGAGAAGGTACAGAAATATATGTGTTCAGTTAAAATTTGAATTTAACAAAGTCTACAAGTGTTCATATTTGCTGTCATACTAGCGCAGTCTGAACGGCCATAGGAGCAATGTGACTGGATTTTGTGGGCGGTCGGACCGCCGGTGCGGTATGACTGGTTTTTAGTTGGCGGCTGATTTTTTTCCAGAGAGATGCTCACTTGTGTGCACAAAGAGAAAATGTGAGCGGTCCAACCAGCCAGTGGGTGGTAGTCCGACTGGGTTTGGCTGAGCGGTTAGACCGGCATGGTTGCTGCGATCTAACCAGCTCCCATGTTACTGAGGTTTGACTAGATTGATCGACGCGGTGTTTTATCTAAAAGTATCCGAGAGGTTTTGGATATTTGTGGAAAATGATCATGGGTTGAATTTTGGAGTCCTAAGTTATTTCATTTATGGTACATGAAGTATGTTTGGACTAACGTATATCAAATTGTCAAGACATTATGCCCAGAAATAATTTCTTGGTCTTTGGATATACGAGAACTTTGGAGTCAACTATAGTCGACGGCGAAGACCGGGACTACGCTCATTTAGGAGCCGAGGTCTAAAACGGTCAAGGATATTATGTGAGATAGTTGAACTCAAGCGTGGCGCAAGAACAACAAGGAATATTCAAGGGAAGGTTCGGACGATAGGTTGCACTAAGTGGCTTGGTCGGTCTAAGTGAAACGTGGCCCGATGGAAACCAAAGCGGGAGAGACTTACCGATGCATGGCAAGTCATTGTTGCGCCTACACGTGGTAAGCATAACTATTGCTTGTAAGGAAAGGGTGTAGGATTGCACAGGCAACAGAGGGGGGGTGAATGTTCCCTTAAAAATTTCCCCCGAGTATTTATTTATCCTTTACTCCAATATCTACAAAGTTATAAAGATTGGATAGGAGCCCTACTCAAAATCTGGAGAAACACGGAGCTAAAACACTGAGGAAAAACAGCAGGTGCGGTTCTATCACTGTTGATCCTACGGTACTAATGTGACCGGCCGGAAAGTGAGAGTGATGTCTAAATCATGCCAAAACATGTATAGCCAAGCTCAAGCCAAATAAACTATAATTCTGAAATTAAATAGATTTTTAGTATGTTAGATTATCCAGAAATGAGTCAACCCATGTCAACAGACTAAATGAAGTCAAAAAATTATAACTGAGTCATTTTAGAGTGCTACAGGTTCAAAATTGAAATATTTTGTTCAAGCACTTGCTAACATTTGTAATTGAGCAAAATTAGCACTCTTTTTAATTTCAATTTTGGTTATAGCTGAGCTTTAACTAATTTTTCATAAAATTTTGTTTTCTTGGCCATGTGCTAGATCTCAAGGCTTATGCGATCACTCAAAGTAAGAAGCTTGAGGAAGTGATCTTGGCCATCCAAAACTCCCTCTGAGTTCATGTCTTATGCAATGGTAAGCTGTCTCATGAGAAAGGATTGGTGAGATCAGTTTTTCGCACAAAAGATGTCATTTTGCATTTTCTTGACTAAGTTCAAGACCAAAGAATTAATACTAACGTTTCAATAACTAACTAGCATAACTCAATCTAAAACTCAATCTAAATTCAAGACTCAACGCCGATCACAAATTGTTATTGCGAACCTAACAGATTTTGTATCATTCATAATCTACATAAATCATAAATAGATCATCCAATATTGTTTGCCTTTTTGTCCACAAAATACAAATCACATACAAATTTTGGTAAATGTCACCTACATACAATAATTGTTATTTACCCCATGTGTTGTCGGAGGTGCCAATTGCGCAAACAATGGGCTGTGGTGACAGTGGCCAATCGATCAGGCGACTAGACCTGCAGTCGCCCAACAGTTCGGCGACATGTTGCAGTTGCCCGACCGTTCGGTGACTGGATCATGTCGCCCAATAGTCCACCGACTGCATTCGTGTCACGCAGCCATCGGACGACTGGTTCCAATTGCTTAACGGTTAGGGACTGGAGCCCACTCTTGAAAAAATATACAATATATTTCTATAATTTCGGATAAAAAATAGATTATTTTAAAAAAATTCGTCCGCAATACCCTACTCGTTCTAAATGGGTGGACCAAAATGACTGGCATAAAAAGCCTTCGACCTGACGTAAAAAGTGACAGACGAAAGAGTGCTCATGGGCCTTTCCCAAGGACCAAGTACACAGTACAAGATCTACTTTGAACAACAGTTTGATAAGATTTGACAGCGACACTCTGGTTGATTGATCTCTTATTATGCTCATGTTACTCAGACTGCATCTTACTTCCTTGCTCACTAAAAATCGATCAGATGAACACACTATTCAATCAAACCACTCTCTCACTTTTACTACATGATGATTCTTCCAACAGCGTGACCACTGCTTCCACCGCTACCGCTCTTGTTATTGCGCTCCTCGACTGCGCCGGCAGCCTTCATCGCTCCTGTTGCTCGCCACACCGACGCAGAGTACAGCGGCCGGTTGCACCACCAGAGCGTGAGGCAGCCGCCGCTCTCCTTGATCCAGTACCCAGCGCCGGAGAACACGCGGAGCAGCAAGGTCGCCTGCTGGATCGCTTTCGGCCAGAACGGCAGCTGGGTCAGCCCCGCGCGCTCGAGCCTCTCCCGCCAGCGAGGCAGCAACTCGTGGCGCTCCGCCCGCCCGCTGCCCTCGCCGCAGACGATGTCGAAGATTTCCCTTTGGAGATACGCCTCAGCAAGCGCGCTGCCCGCTCCGCCGCCGGTAAGGGAGGCTAAAGCTTCCATGGAGTCGAACATGGCGCCGTAGTAGAAAAGCGCATTGGTGAACCTTTCCAGCAACGATGGCTTGTTGTGATCCGCCTCCTGCTCGACGACCGTGAAGATCTTGGGCTGCATGGAAGCGATCCAATCAAGAACAATGTCGACGGGCGCGGGCAAAGACGTCGGGGCGGCGTCCGGGTCGACCAGGAGGCGGTGGAGCTGAAGGATGGAGTTGACAGCCACCGCCTCGCCAGGAATGAGGTGGAACATCCATGGACGGAGCCCGTCGAGTTGGTCCGCTGTGACCCCGCGGAAGGAGAAGGGGACGTTCACGGAGCGCGCGAGCTCGGCGAGGCGGAGGCCCACCTCGCGGAGCTCGTCGCGGCTGCCGGTGGGGGCCGGACCAATGCCGGTGATGCGGAGGGACGGTGGGCCGCCGGGGCGGATGGCTAGAGCCTGGATGAGGGCCGGCCACTGGAGCCCCTGCATGAGGGCGAAGTCCACGACGTGGACGTGGGTGCAGCCTTCGAACGCCTCGAGAATGGCCTGGTTGGCCGTGAAGTGGGCGAACTTGAGGTAGGGCCCCGCCTCGTAGAAGTGGTGGTAGAGCTCGCCCTGCTCGGCGGGAGGCGGAGGAGGAGGCGCGGAGTGCGGGAACGCGGGGAAGAGGCGCTGGGACAAAGCAGCGGCGAAGTGTTTCCCGACGCGGCCAATCCCGGTTGCGGTTGAGATCGTCGAGAGGATCGCGCGCGCGTCGGCCAGGTTGCCAGCCGCGGACGCGTAGTCGCCCGCCTGGATGGCGCCGGCGCACGTGACCAGAAGGTGCACCAGCCGGATCGCGGCCTTCTCCTCCTCCTCCTGGCGCTCCCTTGCAGCTTCGTCCTCGGCGGCGGACGGGACGGCGCGGGGCGCCGCCATGTCGGGCAGGACGGACGCGTACATGGCCGGGTCGACGCAGTACGCGGCGCCGCTGGTCGCCGCGGCCGCGGACTGAGTCGGGAGCGGCAGGGCGGCGGGGTCCATGGGCAGCAAGCCGAAGGCGAAGTGACCCATGCGTGATGCGTCGGAGGCGAGCGGGAGTGGAGCGCGAGAATGGTGTGAGGCTAAGCTAGCTGGGAGCGTCCACGCTTCGGCATGGGGGCTAGCTCGCTGGTGTTTGTTTTTGTAGGGAGCGGCCGAGCTGCGGAAGGAGTGGTTTGGGCGCACACGTGGAGGGGGAGGCAGTGGAGCCCGGTACAGGAGGATAGACGTCTGGAAGGATTCGGGGTGGGGCTGGATGGCTGGCTGCCATGAATGCTCCACCGGTGACTCTCATGCCACCTCCCCCTTTTTTTTCCTTCTGATTTTTGCTTTGCCTGGCTGGCCTGCCTATTGGAGATTTTGCGTGCCAAAAGGAAAGATAGTTTGTTACCACTGCACTTGCTGCTACAGGCACTGTGTAGGTTTTTCTTTTTGAGGAGAGGCACCGTGTAGTTGCAAAAGGGGCTCAACTTCCATGTGATTATTGGATTGAAATGTGGCGTCTAAGTGGTGAGAAGAATTTCTGAGTCAAGAAATGGAGACTTTAGACTCTTTGTAAAAACATGAGAATTCGATTATTTTGAACTAATCATACAATACGATGTGTTAATTATTACAGTTATCACATACAGCCTGGCACACAGGCTGTGCTGCTACGGTAACAAGCATCCAAGGCATCTAATTAATTACTACTAAATTTAGGTCATACTTATCTGGACTTAGATTTTTGGCTTCCAGCTTATTTCTCACTATTTCTAAATTTCATCTTTTTCTGACTTTTCAGCTTATTTTGAGCTTTTTGCCGGTTCTTTTTTCCCGTATTCGTTTGCATTATACGTGACGGGCCAACCCCTTTTTCCATTTTTATTTTTATTTTTATTTTTATTCCATTTTCAAATGATTCTGTCATCTCCATGAAGTGAACATACACCATTGGCCTAGCATATATCGCTGCGGTAGGGTTGCACACGACCTCCATGTAGTTGGCCCATGAAGCGTCACTGGTCAGCTACAGAAGTTGTCACATGGTTTCCCCTGCAGCACCTACCACTAAGGCATACACTGCCTCGATCTGTAACTTATTCCTTGCGGTGTCTCGATTAAATGTGGATCTCACGCACCTCCGTAGCTCTGACAGGCTCATGACGTTTAGATTGGGTGCCCGGATCACGGTCTGGTTACAATTTGATAGGTCCGTCCCGTACAGTCCGTCGCGTACGAGACCACTTCCGTAGAACACGAACAAGCCTTGGATGTCACCCATGACATACCTAACATAAGTGTATACTAAACCCTCTTAATATACAATATCCAACAAGTGTAATAGCACACAGCAGCTACCGCACTGTAAGATTTCTATGTTAATTTCGTTGTTCTTCCTATCACCAACAAATATGATTTGTAATTTTTGTTTATTTGTAATTCTAATGTATTATTTATTTACGGAATTTACTTACAAATTCCTATATAAATCAATTTACTATTTTAATGTATTTTTCAACTCTCTAATTTAAATTACAAATTTTCTTTTATTTTCACTCCTAATTTCTATTACTCTTGTTGGAATTAATGCACAAATCCAACTAGTATTTTTTCTTCATTTTTACTTATAAATTCTTATATAAATCAAATAACTAATTTTTAAAATTTTATTTTACATTCTGTTATTTACGGAACCAACAATCGAATTCACATAGAAATTACATTACAATTTTTGTGTTCTAATTTCATTCTACTCATTCACAGTTAATTCCTTTTATTTGTAGCACCCGACATATGGTGTTCATTTTTTTCCTAATCCGACTAACTATGATTTTTTTGTTTCTAATCCGGCTACTCCAGTTATGACATACAAATACTCGTACTTAAAAACTATATTTTTTAACGCTTACACGACCTGCAGTCACTACAACATTACAAATAAATATGTTCATAAAATATAAACTACAATACACTACAGTACACATGCTTCATACATGGAAGGTTTCATACGAACAAACATTTTATCAAAGATTGACATGCAACAACTTTCATGAAAAACATTTTTGCTAATTATGTGCTAATCACTACGATAAAATTATAGTCGCATGGGGACGCTATTTACCTTTTCTTGAAGCTCACGAGGTGATCTACAACTTTCATAATTGCAAAAACTTCTGATCCCAAACGAAAATTACTTAAAATCTTGTGTTTACAATCCTTTCTTCCTTCACTTCGCTCCCTCTCTAGCTCTGCAATTTTCTTGCTCTGTCTAAGCTCCTACCGCTTTGCTGCGAATCCTGAAACGCAGGCCGTCCGAAGCATTTTATCGCACGACTGAGCGAGCTGAAATGCAGCCAACACAGGTGGGGGATGGGCAATGCATGCAAGGTGCTGGCGCGTGTGCATGCGGTGCATGCATGCTGCAACAAAAAGGTAAAAGGGGGGAGACACGGGCGGCAGGCAGCATGCAAAAGAATAAAAGGCCACATACAGTGGTCTGAACGGAGGGCTTTCGGTGGGGCGATGGGATGGCACACAGTGGTCGTGCGGTCCTCGGCCGCACGTCTACTCCGCTACAGTGTTGAGTTATGCGGTCGGGGACCGCACGACTCGAGTGAACAATAGTCGTGCGGTCGAGGACCGTACAATCTCGCTGTTGTGCAGTCTCCAGCCGCACGATTAACACGTGTCAAGCTCTGGTAGTCCCGCGGTCGGAGAGAGGACTAAAAATGGAATTACGATGCTTTAGGGGCTAGATCTGATATTCCTATGACCAACTGTGCTATATTTAACCAAAATTCCCCAAAAAGAACCGAGGCATCATCCTCTTAGTCGTTTTATCCCCATTCGTGAGCCACGCCGCATAGGTGCGTACAGAGGAGGCGATTCTAGGTGGTCCCACACGGGCTATGCACAACCATCGCTTGCCATGGCTGCCTTAGCGCCGGGGATGGGCAGCGACTCGACTCCCACCTCCTACTCGTGCGCCTCACGTTCTGCTTAGCCGGCAACACAGAATCCTAAGTTTCTAACCACCACCTTCACTATTGTTCGGAGCCATCATCAGCTCCTCCGCGCGTCGCACGTGAAAGCTCAAGATTTCAATTTGAAACTCCAAAATTACCAAATGAAAAGCTCAAAGAATTTCATTTAAAAGTTCAAATTCCCCGTTGAAGTTTGAAGTCCCAATTAAAACCTTTTCAAATTCCTAGTTGAAAGTCCGAAACAATGAGCTGAATGTTCAACATAGGTTGCACTGATGAGTCAAAGGACAAAGGCCCAGTGTGATAGTTTCACAAATCCAGTTGAAAGGCATGAAATCCTTCAGTTTAAAATTGGGCATTTTTGATTGTTCAAAAAAGGATTGAAAGTTACTACAATCTCACAGAAAAAAAAGAGCTTAGTAGCACATGAGCTTATACTGTTGTTGTATCTCTGGAGAAATTACCGTCTCTTGAAATGGATGATCGAAGCTTATAACAGACTCTTATGCCAGTGGTAACGCTAAGCATGGCCTCCCGCCTAAGACAGTTGTACCATCCATGCACAAGAAAACATGGGGATTTGTTTTTTTTAAATTAAACCATACAATAAGCGTGAAATTCATTTGTTGAAGTTACAACATACAGAAGAACATAGGTTGGATCTGCCATACTACGTACTGCAGTAATGCTCGAGGCATCTAATCACTACAGCCTCACGAAAATCACTGCAGTGAAGCTGTTGTAGCCAGGATTAGATTATTACACCCCTTTGTAACGATTGAAGAACATAACTATTTGAAGAACATAAATATGCATGTTGTATGTGGAACTAGTAGATCACGCCAATGGTGACATCTGAAGAAGTACGCACGCATGTTGTATCTCGTCAATCTTTGGAATAGGGGAAACTATCGCCGTTCGAGGTATCTTCGATCCTTTTGAAACTCAGGGACTTAGGGCATCTCCAATGGTCTGAGTCAGCTAGCATATATGTACACATCAGCATATATTCTATGTGGAGGAAAGAGAGTATGCAAAAAAAAAAAACCGAGCCAGCTCTTCCTTAAACACTAGTCTATAACGCAAAACGAGGCAGCATCTATAAATAATAGTCCTTTTCTGTGTGTGCATGTAAGCATCAAATAGCTATCCTTATATATAGTTCTTTAGAATATTAGCTTTTAGTGTGTACTATATAAATGATGTGGAAGTCTTTTAGTTAGTTGCTAGCTAGAACTATTGGAGATACCCTTAGTGGGAGCTTTTTGACGTTTAAGATAATCGTCCTATTCTTTTCAGGTTCTAAAAGCTACTTTTTGACTTTTCTACAGTAACTAACTTTTAAACAAAGTATTTTTTAAAATATAGTCTACTAGTTAATTGTAGTACATATTGTATTGACTTCATTTATATCTGCAAAAATTGTACGTGAGTTTCTATTACTCTGTAATCTCTCGCACAAACAGCCCAAAAGCCACAAGCAGCAGCCAAAAGCCATAAACTGCAACAAAAAATAGGCCCATTGTTTCCTTTCGGGGATTGTAATCTAGCGCTCACTTATGTGCCAAACAGGACTAAGCAATTGCGCACTTGACTTAGGCCATGTTCTTTTCAGCTTCTAAAAGCTGATTTTCGGCTTTTCTACAGTAACTAGCTTTTAAACGAAATATCTTTTCAAGATAGAGTTTACTAGTTAATTGTAGTATATACTGTACTGACTTCATTTATATCGGCAAAAATCGCACGTGAGTTTTTGTTACTCTGTAATCTCTCACACGAACAGCTCAAAAGCCACAAGTCGCAGCCAAAAAGAACAAGCCCTTAATCAAGTGCCGACCTTTCTTTGTAGATTTGCATGATCTAAGATTGTACTCCTTCTGGTGAGTAATGAAATGTAGCCTCTGATTTGCAAAAAAAAAAAGAATTTTACAAACGTGTTCAACTCCCGATGTTTCGTTGTATAGAGAAGGGAAAAGAAAATCAGAATACCCTGTGGAAGTCCATCTACGGAGGTGATGACGATTGGGGGTTGTTTTGAGGGGCGTTTCTACTGCTTTTTCGCAATAGTTTTTGGCTGAAAATAGATAGTAATAGCTGAAAAAAGTGATTTTAATAAGGAGGACACGAGCGGCGAGGAAAGTGAGGAAGAGATGTGTGTGCATAATGAGAGCAAGAGTAGGGTACATGATGCATCCGTGACTGTTAGAGTTAGTAATCTTGTTTAGTCGTATTTAATTCGGTTTATTGTGGCCATAGCCGTGTACGAGTTTGTTTCAGCGTGTGAGTCAGTTTTCGAGTCTATGTTGTAGTTGTCTCCGTGTGGTAGTCATTATGTTGGGTATAAAAGGCAGAGCCATGTAACTAGAGAAGGCAAGGAAGCGATCAAGGTGATCGAAATGAGAGGGAGAGAAATAAAGAAAGTGGAGTGCTTTGGCTCCTGAAAAAATATAGAATTCGTCGTTTTCACAAACGTGAAACGAGTTATGACCACGGCGAGCGAAGGTGTCCGCAGGAGTAGAAAACGTGGTCGTAAACGAGTTATGACCACGGTCGCGGAGCAGAAGACGTGGTCGTAAGCTTTACGACCATGGCAGTTGAGTCTTCAGTGTGGTCGTAATCGAGTTACCACTATGGTGATCAAGCGATACTATGTGGTCGAAGGAGCAATTACAAAAATGCGCAGCATAGTGTGAACGTGGTCGTAACTCTCATCAGCTGAAGTTACAAGTACGTGGTCGGAGTACGAAGGAGTGGTCGGAGCGATCGGAGCAAACAAGAAGTGGTCGTAACGACTGCTAAGTGGTCGTAAACTGCAACAAGTGGTATCAGAGCCTATTGATTTTGGTGATTTTTGAAGATCATGGGTGATAAGGCGAAGGCCCAGGGTGGGCTAATCTCTCTTCAACACACTTTCCAGATGACCGACAATTACCCAGTGTGGGCAATGAAGATGAATGCGAACATATGCTCCCAGGGAGTTTGGGGCGCAGTTGATCCGAAGGGGAAGGATAAGGGGTGGATGACAAGGTGGATCAGGTGGCTTTGACCATCATCTACCAGGCGGTGCCAGATGCAATGATGTATTAGCTCATCGGCAAGGAGACGGCACGGGAGGCGTGGGAGACACTTCAGACGATGCACGAGGGAGTTGATCGTGTGAACGAGATGCGGCTCCAGAATTTACGTAGCGAGTTCGAGAATATGAAGATGGGAGATGCACAAGTTGACTTCATTGTACAATCAGATTAACTCTCTTGGCGACAGGATGGAGGAATCTGTGGCGGTGAAGAAGTACCTGCGCATGCTTCCAGAGAAGTACATACCTGTTGTCACCACACTTATGTACTCCTTCGATCTGGACAAGAAGAAGATAGAGGAGATCACCGGCTTGCTCAAGGCGCATGAGGAGTTACTGAAGGGGTTTCAATCATGTAACGAGCAGTGATCTCATACTCATAACGAGCAGGCGTTGCTAGTAAAGAGAGATCCGAGAGATGGTCATAGCTCATCAAACAACCGCGGAAGGTGATGCGGTCGAGGCAGCCAGAGCAACCAAGGCGGCAGAGGTGGCCGTGGAGACAAGCCTGGGCAAGGCGATGGTGACAGATCACGTGATAAGTCATATGTCAAGTGCTTTGAATGTGACGAATACAAACACTACGTGTCAAGATGCCACAGCCATATAAAGTGTTTCAACTGTAACGAGTACGGGCACTATACTTTGGATTGTCAAAGCAAGAAGGACGGGGAGGTGAACCTCGCCCAAGACGAAAAAGAAGATGAAGAACCGGGACTAATTCTCTCCTTATATGTTGAAAAGGCGCTGGTCATGGTGATACTAAATGAGGAGAGCATAGTTTCAAAACTATGCACGAAGGAAGGTAGCCACAATCACAGGATCAGTAGTACTTGGACAATGGAGCCAGCAACCACATGACGAAAAATCGCTCTATGTTTCAAGAGCTTGACGAGAAGATTTGGAACAAGGTCAAGTTTGGTGACGACTCCACGGTAGAGATAAGAGGGAAAAGGACAATGATGTTGCAATGCAAGAATGGAGATAAGAGGTTGTTGACAAGGATTTACTTTATTCCAAGTCTATGCAACAACATATTTAGTCTCGGACATATGATAGAAACAGGGTGCAGGGTGGTACTGCAGGATGAGTTCTTGCGTGTGTACGATAAGAACAAAGATTTGTTGATGAAAGTGAAGAGATCTCCAAATCAGTTGTACAAGATTTCTTTGAAAACTTATAAACATGTTTGTGTGAAGAGAGGCACAGATGGACGAGGTGCAAAGGCAGTAGGAGGCAAGCATGGCGTGCATGCAGGCGTGGCACCCCATCCTTATGCAGATGATGTTGAAGGAGATGGCTCGAGCAGGAGACCACAGGCGGATGTGGCGTCCCATACGCACGGCCCGCGTGAACTCGACGCTGCAGGCAGCAGCTCGGGTGACCACACACATGTAGGCGCGTATGAAGGGAGCAGCGGCTCTAGAGTGCATACAGTTAGCGAAGGCGATGCGAGTGTCACTCCAACGAAATCATGCATGTGGGAGGTATGTGAAAAAGGTGCATAAGGTCTAAGAGAAAGACTTGGAGCAATAGGTTGGTATAGTCTTTTGTGGTTTTGCAGAGGGAACGCAGAAAGTACTGGAGACAGGAGTTAGAGATGATGTAGCCTTAGCTGAGACGTATGCCGAAAAGTGGACAAACTTGGTCCAAGAGAGAGGAGCGGGAGGCTCAGGTAACGGTGAAGCCAAGGTGGCTGTGGGAGTAGGTGTTCCTGCCCAGGCAGGCGTACAAGGAAGGACAGGATCCGTCCAGGTGTGAGGCACAACAAGCGTCGGATTGTGCAAGGCTTAGAAAGGTACGGCACACGGAAGTGTAGATAGAAGGAAGAAGTGGAAGCAAGAGAGAAGATCAGCGTAATCAAGATGGAGAAACAAGATTAAGGAGTTGATTGTTAGAGTTAGTAATCTTGTTTAGTCGTATTCGAGTCGGTTTGTCATGGTCGTAGCCGTGTATGAGTTTGTTTCAGCGTGTGAGTCAGTTTTCAAGTCCGTGTCGTAGTTGTCTCCGTGTGGTAGTCGTTGTGTTGGGTATAAAAGGCAAAGCCATGTAACAAGAGATGGCAAGGAAGTGATCGGGGTAATCGAAACGAGAGGGAGAGAAATAAAGAAAGTGGAGTGCTTTGGCTCCTGAAAAATATCAAATTTGTCGTTTTCACAAACATGAAACGAGTTACAACCACGGCGAGCGGAGGTGTCTGCAGGAGCAGAAGACGTGGTCGTAAACGAGTTACGATCACGGTTACGGAGCAAAAGACATAGTTGTAAGCTTTACGACTACGGTGATTGAGTCTTCAGCGTGGTCGTAATCGAGTTACGACTACAATGATTGAGCGATACTACGTGGTCGAAGGGGCGGTTATGAGAACGCGTAGCGTAGCATGAACGTGATCGTAACTCTCATCAGCTGAAGTTACGAGTATGTGGTCGGAGTACGAAGGCGTGGTCGGAGCAGTCAGAGCAAACAAGAAGTGGTCGTAATGACTTTGAGTATGGTCGTAACGAGTGTTGAGTGGTCATAAAATGCAACAGTGACCCTTGTCTTTTCTTCAAAACGAAACGATAATGAGAGCAGTGAAGAAACTACTTTAAGGAACTAGATGTTCGTATTGTCTTCTGTTTTTTTCTCAGCAAAAGAATAGAGCCTTAGTTTCAGAGGATATTGCCAAGAGGACATAGGAGCTGGATGCCCTTTCCACTGTGCCAAGAGGACATAGGAGCTAAATGCCCTTTCCACCAAGCACCACTCATTGGGCTTTTAAGACTGAGTTTCTGCCGTTAGTTTTTTTAGCGTAATTAAATAAAAATAAAAATATTATATCATCACAAATAATACAAAGGAATAAGAAGAAAAAAAGAAAATATAAAAAGAAAAAAACCAAAAATCAGAGAAAATAAATTTAAGAAACTAAAAACGGTAAGGCTTGACATAAGTGACATGACAGGAGATAGGCATTTCTTCATTTAGCGTAGGCACGAATTGCAGCGTGCCCCCTCGAGGACTACCCAAGACCATTGTCTATTTGCTTTCATGTTGTAGTTTATCCAAGTGCTGTATGTAACCAGGGCCGTGCCCATGGGCGTGCAGCCCGCGCGATCGTACAGGGCCCCCAAATTTCCAGGGCCTCAAAAAATCAGCCCAGCAAGAGAAGGCCCATGTATTCGTGTGAGGCCAGAGCGCCAGAGCCTAGCTCGAGTCCGCGCGCTGTTAGCCGTATACGTGCATGGGACTGCACATGTATACGTACATATGCATGGCACTGTAGCTGTATACGGCTATGTCCGTGGGATATGCTCATATGCATGGCAACGGACTCCAACAAGGGATTCACGTCTTCCTTCATACGGCAACAACCAGAACTAGGATTCGAATAGGATTCTCTCTCAAAGTCTCAATCTCTTATTCTGTTTCCTTCCGGTTGTAACATAACTCTATATTTGCCTGTATGGCCAATGGAAGAGAAGAATTATTGCGTGAGTTATTTCCGCTCTCATGACTCATGGTATCCGCGCTGTGACTTCGCGTGCGTGGCGGTGGCGCTTCGTATTCTCGGCTCTGAGCCCTGAGGCCCCCACCGGCCCACGGTGTTTCGTATTCTCTTGTATTCGTGTCTTCGTTAGTTCGTGTTCGTCTCGTCTCCGCCGAGCGCCGGCCGGCCGGCTCGTCCAATCCATTCGTGATTCGTCGTCGTCCAGTTCCAGTACTCCAGTGCAGGTATTCGTTTTTTTTTTTCAATTCTAATTGTATTGTACTAATTAAATCCTTCGTATGAAAGTCTAGAACTGTTTGCAATACATATATTATTTTGGCTATATTTGGTACTTTGGTTTAGGCCTCACTTAGACCTTTGTACATGGCCTCCAAATTTCACGGCACGGCCCTGTATGTAACCAATGCTGGCCACTGCGGCACTGTCACCATGCATATATCTAACCTAGTAGCAGCGATCGCGCAGTTAGTGCATGGTTTAGTGAAATTATACCCTTTTCTCTACACGGTTCATATAAAATGTACTAGATGGTTTTCCCCCCCACAAAGAAAAAGATGTAGAGGATTATACATGTTTTCAGTGAATGATTTGCAACTCACGCACAGGAGCTAGCTGGTGCACCATGCATGCATGATTGTGTTCTGCATGCATGGTTTCGTGCAGGCGGGCCAGACTTTTGAGAAACGGAAGACCTTTGTATGTGCAGTTGGCTGTTGGCGGAAGGTCCTTTTCCATATCACAACCCTAAATCGACCGCCATTATTGCATGCGTCTCCTAATGATGGAGAAAACAGCAACAAGGACACTGCGGTTGTGTTCTTTTAAGCTTATAACTTGATTTTGTACAGTAACTAATTTTTAAATGAAGTGTTTTTTAAAATGGGTTTTATATGTCGATTGTACTAGACATTGTTCTGACTTTATCTATATTAGATAAAATTGCATACGAGTATCTATCTTTCCGTACTCTTTCTTGCGAACAACCATAATTCAAAAATATAAATCAAAAACTATAAACCATAACCCAAAAGAACTCACTCTGCATCTTTTGAATTTTATAAGTTTACAAAGTTAAATGATGGTGCCTGCACCAGCGAGAGATCAACCTCAGACATCTTTTTAAAAAGAAAATGAACCTACTACGTACTCTTCTTATAAGATAGTATAAGCTAGACGCACACACCTAACACACATCATCCATACACGTGTGTGCGTTCTCTACATATACTTGAAATTTATCAGAAGCACCTAAAGCTTCACAGAGTATAGGCACACGTTTCCTCACTGAACGTACACATGTGTGTACTCCTAAAATTGGTGGACAACAGCGCAAGTCTAGGACTTAAAGGGTGCGTTCGGGACAACTTATGTTTAGGCTTTGGCTTCTGTTGCTACAGTAACTAGCTTTTAAACGCCATGTTTTTTTAAAAGCGGGGTCTACAGTTAAATTGGAATAGATATTGTACCGAGTTCAGCTATACTGGCCAAAAGCGCATACGACTATTTTTTCTGTACGTATCACCTCTCATGAACAGTTAGAATTCAAAAACTATAAACTAAAAGTTATAAGTCATAGCTTAAAAGAACCTAGATGCACACGTATATCCTAGCCATCTGAGTATCTGACCACGCTCCAGCTTCCGAACCAAAAGAACCCATCTAAAATCTAGTACGCTGAATGCACATGTAAATAATAGGCCGGATGAATGCACACGTACATCCTAGCCATCTGACCACACTACAGCTTCCGAACCTACTATGTACTCGTAATGTTTGAAGTTCTTGTGGATTACAAATCTATACAATTGAACGGTGAGCCTACCGAGCAGCAGCCCAGCCGGGCGGGCCGTCAGCCCACATGTACGTTCACTGTCTACTATGTTAAAAACAGAAAGCGCAGTTGGGCCCATCGTCACATCGGGTGGTCCAGCCCAGATGCGTCAATTGCACAGTAGGCAGAGCTCGCTGACAACGGCGGCCGCGCGCGCCTGCCCAGCAGTTTAGCTCTCCCGAAAGCACCACACCACCTAATTCTGTACGCGTGCGTGTGCCGTTTGCCGCTCACAACGTCCTTGGGAGTTGGGAAGCACACGGCACATCAACCCACACACACACTAATCCAAAGTCACCGACCTAATTGGGCTCAGCTTCGTTCGCCAACGATTTGAGCAGCCGATCCAGCAAAACCATCCTAATTTGCCGAAACTACCTGTGGGATGTAACCGCAACGGGGAGGACAATCTGATGATAGAATAGACTGAAACCATGGATCATGGATGTGTATAAACTCCCGTACGCATGGATAATATGTCAACGCTCCCCATGCATCTGAAAGAGAGAGGGGGGGGGGGGGGGGGGAAAGACTAGTACAGAATCCAGCAGCTGCAAGATCAGCGACATATTGTCGTCAATTGCTATTACTCTGGTGTCTGAATTAATAGGCAATACAGATGTTAGTCTAAGATGAAACAGATAGTTTTTCTATAGTAAGTAGTTTTCAAACGGAGTATCTTTTTAAGACAGAACCTATAAATTGATTGTAGTAGACACTGTAGCAACTTCATCTATATCGGCTAAAACTGTACGTAAGTTTCTCTAACTACATACTCTCTCACAGCTTATCTATCAGCTATTACTATTCATCAGTCAAAGATAAAAATCATCCACTACAGCTCAAAAGAACATACTCAATGTGACAGAACTATGTACAGTCTATGTTTTTCGGTACAACATTGCTAGAAAACCTACAGGTAGCATCACACGCCATGAATTGATGAGTCAAGTACGATGTGTTGCAGGTGTCTGCGATATCAGTACTAATTGGAATAATCTTATATTGAACAATCAACAAGACACTTGATTGCTAAGAGCAAAGGACCTGCTCAAGTTCGATTAGGTGTAAAGTAGCATCACAGGCCACAGGGTACAATCTGATTAAGATTCTGTCTATGCAGACATCTACCCATAACATAATTAGAGAGTAAGATTGCTAGCTAGGGTTGTACTAAGATTTGGCATCAGCTTCAGGCACAAGAATTAAATGGTGCAAAGTAGACAATGAAAGTACGCTGCCTAACCTGATTACACATCGATTGATCTGAAACTAGATTACACATCGATTGATCTCAGACTAGATTACACATCGATTAATCTACATAAGACAACTCAATCTACACACAGAAAATTATGGCAACCCGCACAAAATCGTATCAAACTCCAAAGTTTGGATTACAACAGTAAGCTACTTATCCTTCCCCACAGTGGCGGAGGACGGAAAAAAAATAAGGTAGGACGGATCGAAAGTAATACCATTCAAGCTATAATACTAATCAAACCCATCAACAATAATCTAAGTACAAAGATGTTTAATAATGCAAGACATTGAAAAGTACCTCCAAAAATTGAACCATAATCACTAAGTGCCTCAACCAATGCTCTCTTCAATGCTTCAGATGTTGTATCTTTGACATGTTTGATACCCAAAAATCTTTCTATTACTTCTCCTTTATTGTTCACAAACCTACACAAGCAATGACAAAGAATAGAGTAAGAACATTTCTCTAATATAGTTTCATCGTAAGATATTAATGAAACATTTACCTCACAACTATGGCCATTTGTTCTTTGATGGATACATCACGAGATTCATTAATAAGAACAGAGAATAGACAATCCCTCATTTCTTCCTTTATTGCCATGGTGACCGCCTCAGCGCAACAGTTTGCAAGCTCCTTTTGAATTGTCCCAGAAGTCATTTTTGCATTTTTAGGACATAGCTCATCAAAAGCTCTCTTCACTTCCTCATTCCTTTGTTTATACCAATCAAGCAATTCTAAAAAATTTCCTTTATTCAAGGAATTATCAGTTTCATCATGTCCACGGAATGGTTCACCTTGCAAAGTCAGAAAACTCACAATACCCAAAGATGTTTCCAAACGAGTCTCATACTTGATAAGTGATTCTTTGCTATAGCTTGAAACCTTATGTTTTACACTTGACCTTTGGTTATCAAAATCATCAAAAGCTGTTCTAGCTTGATTATGTATGCTATTAGCCCCACCAACATGCACTCGAAGTGACATGTATGCATTCTTCCATTTTTGAAACCCAACTTTTGTAAAGACATCATAACCAAATTTATCATCCATTCGATCATGTCTAAAAAGATAACAATAGAAGCAAAAGGCTCTATCCTTCTCCAAACTATACTCCAACCAATTATATTGCTTAAACCAATTTTTTTGAAAGGACCTTTTATCCTTTGAGGGGGGGAAATTATGACCGGTTGGTTGAGTCGGGCCCTTAGCTATGAAAGCCCTCCTAACTTCATCTCTAATATTAGGAGCAAATCTATCAATTGGAATACGAAGCCCCGGATCAGAAATAATATAATCTGGGTTGAATTCAGTTATAAGATCACCTTGCACTGTCTCTTCTTCAATTACCTCTTTCACTTGTACAGAGCCTAATTGAAGTTGTTCTTGCCGCTCTTCCACTTGCCCAGCACCAACAGACTCTCCCACCTCCACTTCAACATTTCCACTTTCACGAGTGCTTGGGTTTGTGGCACTTGAACCCCGATTAAAATAGCTCTTCAAATCTAAACACATAAAAGCAAATAGACAAATAAATTGACCTATAAATTTGCAAAATGTAAATTGGCAAATGTAAACTACATATCAATTATCAAAAATCAATGACACTCCTAATATATGCCTCACCTCTCTGTGATTCTTCCTTTCCCCTTTTATCCATTGCTCAAGCCTCAAAATCTCAAATAAAAATAATTAGCCGCACGCTCCCCAGTCCCCAAACGGCCAGTCGGCCAGACCCCCACCGCAGCGCACAGCAGAGAGCCTCCTCCTCCTCGCGAGTTCCGCCCGCCCGCCGGCCGCCTCCCGCCCGCCCGACGGCCGCCTCCCGCCCGCCCGGTCGCCTCCCGCCCGCCCGCCCGACGGCCTCCCGCCCGCGGCCCGCCCGCCGACCGCCTCCCGCCCGCCCGCCGGAGCGCTGCTCCCTAGTCCCCACCGCCGCTCACTTTCTCAGCATCTCAGGAGCAGGAGCACAGCAGACAGGGAGCATTGTTTCTAGGGTTTACATTATTGGGCTTGGATAGAGGGGTATATGGGGGTCTATTGCAAAAATTTGAGGTATGGCCCAAGCCACACCTTGCCCTATCGGGCCCTCCGCCCCTGCTTCCCCACTTGACAAAATGGTACTTCCTCTGTCAGACACTTTTTTAGAGAGATGCCAATGCCCATGCAGAATCTCCAACAGGTTATCAGGAGTTTTTTTTCGCAAACCTAAGCTCTTGCACAAAAACAGCTTTTGATGTCTGGAAGCATATATGGAACCAGACGAACATCTATGTTCTGTGTATGGCACGAGTCTTTGAAATCTGTCAGCTGAACAAAGTGGTCTCAAGGAATCCTTCATACCTTGACTCAGCAAGAGTCAGTATTAATCCATTAGTATAATGTGCTGAAATACAAAATGCTCTCAGGGAGGTTTAGATTTGACCAAGTACTGTTGTAGAACAAGCACAAGAAACTATCCTAGTCCCGATACCCCAAACATTAATGCAGGGCCAGTATTAATACATTAGTATAACGCGCTGAAATATGAAAAGTGACCAGATGAAACGATTAGAGCAAGGCTAATAATACAGCTTTCAGCTGGCTGTATGGACACTTACAGCCCACTTATTAGTCCATTTATATAGTAGTTTACAGTCAGCTGAAGGCTGTATGACCCACCCCTTTCTCTCACAAAGTTTCTTGGTTCTTATGCTTCAGCTGGCTGTAAACTTACAGCCCACCTCTCTTCTCTCTCCTCCACCTCAGCATACAGCCTGCTAACAGCCTCTTATTATACTTGCTCTAACTTGTGCGTTCTACAAGATACATGCCAAAGTAGAGGAAGTCAAAATCATTTTAGAGCAAGTACAATAGTATAGCCAACTAGTGGCTATAACACTTGTCCATTTCATCTATAGTCTTCAAAAAAATAGTTCATACAATAAGGTAGCTATTACAATAACTATTTGGCCCCACGTGTAAGAGAGTGAAATGCATATTTTTACGTGCTATAGCTAGCTATAATTTAGTAGCCAACTTCCTTCTCTCTCTTCCTTTCTCTCTCTGCCACGTAAGATTTGGTTGATATTATATTTGCTATAGCCTGCTGACTAAGCCTTATTGTACTTGCTCGTAAAGTTGTATTATATATTAACAGCCCAGTCGCCTAAGAGATTGGCAACCGTGCTAACAGTTATTTCCATTTTCCAAGGTTTCTGGATATTTTAGCCTTTAAGTCCAAATCTAAATCCGAGTTATAAATTTTCTTTTTTATTTTGAATGCCTTGTTAGCTTCTTTTTTTAAAAAATTATAAATGGCCGCAGTGACATATCAAAAAGTAATCCCAACATGCCAAAATCTGTAGTTTCACATATTTACTATTTCTAAAATGACACCGGCAAAATTGCAGCTCTACAATTCTGTAGCCTATAGTTGAAAGGCATTACAATTACTGTTACTCGTATTCAACAAAACAGCATGGAATCAACTATACTAATCAAGGGTGGAAACCAACTAAGTATACGCGGTGTCACAGAATACCGGGTCTAAATTTTTTTTAGCAAGGATTAGTGTTATGGCTACGAGCTAAATGGTAAGTTAGGAAACTAATAGAGTGTGTAAGAAAATGAGCTATCTCCCTCCTTTGCTAACCTAAGGAAGTATATATACATAGCCATAAGGCCTTATTACAATAACGTCTTTACCATAGGGCACTATTCCAAGAGTATACATGTCTTTTACATACCTTATTAGGCCTCTTATCTCAGCAGGCCGAATGGATGCAGGTGGAGGCCATCCCCACAACAGAGGCCTCTCATGGTAAAGCGCTTCATCTTGAGCAAGCCAAAACCATGATGCCTATGCCTTTTGGCCCCCTCTGTCCTTTTGGCGTGGTAAGAAATTGGCCCATGTGTTTGGTCTTGTTGACCGTGTTCGTGCGCGGTTGCTGTAGTGGGGGACACGCGTACACTTGTAGTTGGTGCGTCGTGCACCGTTTTGTCCTGTGGCGCGAGTTCCCAAGGGACGCCCGAAAAAGGTGTTTGCCTTTAAAACTCGATGCCCTTGGCGAAAATGCCGCCCCTACTGTTGTTCTTTTTCTTCTTGTGTGCGTTGGTTGGTCCCCTCGCCCACGCCTTTTCCTGTAGCAGCTGCCCCTGCTCTGTCGCCCTTCGTTTTTAGTGAATGGCTCATGGTGGCAATTAGCATCCTCGTCGCACCGCCACGGGCGCTTCCTCAAGCCACGGTGGCGTGTCTGGCCACAGGAGCTCATCAGTGATCGAGGTGGAGTATGAGTTGGTTGAATGCGATTTGTTGACGGCCAACAAGCGATGGAATGCGGCGAAGAAGTTGAACGGCCTATGCACGAACGTGCTATGGCAGAGTCTGGTGACCGAAGAGCTGATGGGAAGATCTTGGGCCGTGACGCAGTCCGTCTGCCCTCCGCTAGTGAGATAGAGCCCCATCCGACGGAGTTAGAGATTATCGTGTTCGCCACCTACTTCGACGATGGGCTCCGATTTCCAACGGTGATGTTCGTTGGCGAGGTCCTTAGGGTGTATGGGTTGGAGCTGGCGCAGCTGACCCCCAGCACCATCGTCTGGTTGGTGGTGTATTGTTGGGCTTCCTGGGTAGAGACGGTGTGGCCAAGCCCAGCGCTGTCCACCTTCCTGCACAATGCTCGGTGCTAGCCGAAGAAGCTCGTAGAGGGAGAACACTCCCAACTTGGGAAGCATCAACTTCATGCTTCGATCTGCGTGTACGAAGCTATTTCAGGTGAATGCAACGCGGACGAAGTGGGAGTCGAGCTGGATGAGATGGTGGTTTTACCACCGGGTGGAGAGTGGCAGTAGTGTGAGGTAGTTGGAGTACCTGATGGACTTCAACATGTCTCCATCAGTGACCCCGATAGTGACGACGAGCATCGCACGTGGAGGCTTGTGGGGGTCGCCCTTCGATTCAACATGCGGGATCTTGCGGAGTACTACATGTTTGGTGTGCCTCCATTGATGTGTCAATGGCATGTTCAATCTGGCTCCGCCCACGACGATGGCCTTTGCCCTATCATTGCTTCGTTGCCGAGGCTGACCGACCCAAGTAAGCACTTCATTGTAACCACGCAAGTTACCTCAGTTATGTAGGAGCTCGTTGGTGACTCCATTTTGTATTCCTAGTAGGACTCACCCTTGAGGATGCCGAGTGTGCGGCAGCTGTTTTTCTAGGGTCATATATAGCAAAGGAGCACAGCCTTCGGGAGGCGGTGACAGTGAACCTCGGTTGGGTGAACCAGGGGTGCAAAGCTCTCGGCATCCCTGTGCCAGAGCGTGCCATGCCCAGCAGTGGTCGACCCCGCACCCGCAAGGGCGACGGGGGGAGGCATCCCCTTTGTGCCGAAGAGCTCGCTTCCCCTCGTAGCGCAGCCATTGCGCTCGGTGCCTCCACCAGACGAATCAGGTGAGCCCAAGGAGATTGCCGCAGGTACTGATTCGGAGTCGGTCGACTACGCAAACTCAGACCTTGAGCCCGAGCCAGAGTGTTGCATAGGTGGTGTCGGCGTCGCGAGCCTCGCAAAGGGCTTGGGTGATGGGGTCAACGATGTGGGCAGCCACGAGCCTGCTGCAGGGCGCGAGGTCCCAGACGCCTCCAAGGGCGTAGCTTCGTCGTCGACCATCCGCCAGATATCTCCAGAGACTCCAGTCTGCCAGGCGTCTCCGGATACTCGAGAGATGAAGCGTGCTTGAGAGGATGTAGTTTCGTTGTCCTCCATTTGCGGCGCACGGGGCGGTGGAGCAGAGACGATGGGGGCGCTTCCTCGGGGTGGGGTGGTGGTGCATGGGTGGGAGGAGGTGTGAGGAGCGGAGGGTAGCGAGAAGGAGGAGGGGAGGGTACAGCTGCAGCCTAGCGGGCGGAGATGACATTCTGGGAGGTGGAGGAGGAGACGGGCATGCGCATGGCGGTGGGAAGTCGCGGGGCTTAGGAGAGGTTTGGGGAGGGCTGGCTACCGAGTTTTAACTCAATATTGAGGTTTTCATCGAATTGATATAGTTTGATATAAAATTATTTTATTTATAGTTATTATACATTCGAGCTAATGAGCCATTATTAGGTGTGTTCGGCATTCACTTAGATTTTGTTTTTAAAAAAACTAGATTTTGGTTTTTTATTTGTTGCTATAATAACTTGCTTTTAAATGATACATTTTTTCGAGGTGGGGGTCTTCAGGTAGGCTATAGGACAAACTATACTAAGTTCAACTGTTTCGGTCAAAATCATATGCAGCAATTTTTCTCGAAGTACTGCATCTCAGAAACAGTCTAGAATTCAAAATTTTCAGCCATAAGTCAGAGCCTAAAAAAACCAACTCATTAAGTTAGTTTTGTCAAATTTTCACTCAAAATAACTCATTTTAATTTTAAATTATTAACTACTATAGTCAAAACAATTTTAATTCAGATCTTACGAGCTTTTTTGCCGGCCCTATTTGGGCGAGGCGGAGCTGGCGCTTTGGCAGCCGCTTGCTTTTGGGAGCGCGAATGGAAAAGCAGGCGGCCGTGGGGAGCGAGGGGGCTAACGAAATTAGCGCCCCCTTCCGTAGACACAAACAGAAAAGTTATCGGGCCAGGAGGAAGAGGAAGACGTGGAGTCCGGCCCAATCCAAGTAAAATTTACTCGTCAGTGGCATGAATTTTCCGGTCCTGAATAAACCTAGACAGAAAAACGAAGCACGGGAAAGAGGGGGAGTACTGCAATGGCGTCGTCCGCGAAGCCGATCGCTCTCCTGCCGGCGCCAATCCGCTGCTGCTGCGTCCGCGGCAGCCTCAGATCGGCGCGTCCGGCCCTGGCCGCCGCCGCAGCCCGGCTCCGAGTTCTGGCTTCCGCTTCCGCCTCCGACGTGCCCGACTTCCTCTCCTCCGATTGGTCGGTACCCCCGCCTCATCTCCACCTGTCCTTTATGGTTCTTGATACGTATGCAACTATAGGTCAATCGGATTGACATTCTACGAGATTGGGGAAAAACTGGGTAGCGTAGTCAGGCAGGAATGTGCTTGTACTCATTTCGGAGGCTCAGACACATTTCGGAGACGTCCTTGTACTCTCTTCCAGCACTTCAGTATATATGCCTTCAAATGGAACTGAACGGGAGGAAGCAATGTAAAAATAGCATCAGCTATCGAATAAAAGCGGTTACTGGCACCGTTTCCATTAAGCATATACTCAGGATCAGATCAAAACTAAACAAAGGATGCCATTTTCGGCAAAATTATGTGTTCAGAATTTCAGATACGTATCTCAACTCAATTTTGTGTGTCAGGCTAACTAAACATCAATTTTGTAGTTACATATAAAAGAGGTTAAATCACTGTTCCTGCGTTGCAATCTACAGGTTTGACCAAACTTTATTTATATAAAAACACAGGGCAAAGTCCTGTCCCATTTTTATTAAAATGAAAACCATAACAGTGGAGTAAGCTCTCAGGTTAAGGTTTGTTAGCTTGAAAATTTGATAAAGCCAAATGATTGTCGTTCAGTTTGACCCAACAGAGAAAAGTAGATTAATCAAACAGACATTAAAGCCTCAATTTGGTTTTCTGCGAAATGCAGCCGTACCAATGATTTATCCAACTAGAATGGAAGTCAGTTTTTGCCTACTAAAAAAATTAGTCTTAAGGCTACATATCATAAGGCATTACTAATAATTCAGTTCAGGATTTGTTTGAGCTGGCACATGATAGATAGATCTGCAAAACACCTGTAGTTTGAGCTATAAGCAATTGGGGGCAGACAATTATTGTATACGGAATGTCTATCTCCTGTAATTTCCAACAGCAAATGTTATGGGCTAGCAGCGCAAAGTAGAGTATAGATCATGTCATGAGGGGATGCCATATTATTTGAGAACAAGCTTTGTTCTTCTGATGATTCTGTTGCCTGATGCCCATCCCATGCTTTTCTATAATGCCATTTGTATAAAGCATGTAGGGAATCTGCAACCCATGCGCCATGGCTGAACGACTCATTCTATTAAACGGAAACTTCCGTAAACTATCATTTGTACTTATGACTATGGGTGATTTGTGCAACTAAAGTAAAATAAGACAATCCATTATATATTTATATGCCATTGAATAACTCCCTCTTCCACGATCTGCCATCGAATAACTCCTTATTCATTCCATGCCATCGGATTTAAAATTTTCTTCACTCCGTGCCATCGCCATCATCGCCCCATTACAGCCCCTCCGTTAAGCCTTGAGAAAAAGGCCATTTTGCCCTCGGTTGTCACATTTCCCTCCATGCCACTCTGAAATACCTGTTGTTCTATTATTTGCCATCCTTGGGGCATGAGTTGACTAAACTAGTAATACTACATCACTTGTAGGCTTTGGACTAGAAGCTCAAATTGTGTATGATTATACCACCTGGTGTTGTTTCACTTTCTCCTACAAGATCCATGCCATCAACTACATTTTTTTTGTTAGTGCTGTCTTTTTCGTCAAAATTTTATCTCTGTTGATCAACTGATCCAGTTAACAGGTACTCTTGTTTCATGTATTTGCCTTGGGCATTTTGCTTCCAGTCCTACCTAAGAATTGGATAAATGTGAATGGCATTGCAGATAACACCTGCACAAATTTACAATTAGATGGTAATAAGTAGGCTGTGAGATACTTAGCTTTGCCTATCAGATATCTTGTAGGCAGAATCCTAAGATCATTATTGATATCATGGACCTCATCTCTTTCTTCTTGCCTCCCGTATGCTCCATATTTTATATCTTATGAGACTGCAAAGTAGACAGATATACTTCATATGTAATGAAGCTGCAGGTAACTGGTAGAATTTGGGGACTTTTCAGGCCTTTACAGAAAAAACTTGTGAACTGTTATAGAGCATAGCGTTTAGTTTAGCAGGCCTTCGTGGCATGCCATGTCAGATGTAATAATTACGCTAGCATTGCACATGTACATGCATGCCGCTTAATCCTGTATTATGTGATTCATGGGTTTACCATATTTTCTGGATCTTACTGTGATTTCTTTGACTCTTTTTTCTTTCCATTCTGCTTCAGGCTTGAAACACGCAAGAAAAAGCCTTTTGGTCCCAGGTTGAATGTAATGCTCTGACTGAAAAACAACTGTGAAATAGCATAATATTTGAATCTTGAGGTTACGCGTTTAGCATGATTCCATCTTTCAGTTTAATGCAGAAGAAGCAGTGGAATACCAGCTTGAAGCCTTAAAATACAATGATCAACCCCGCCAAGACTATGGGATAGAAGTCATGTACCAGGTAATAGCACAGGCATGAGAATTGTTTATTTCCTTATATATGGTATTGATGAATTTCCCTAAAAAAAATGGTGTTGATGAAACTCCGCTTGATCTGTCTGACAAGTATATGGTCTTATCAGTTTGCAGGCTTTGATCCTTTTGAAAGGTCAACTTATTTTGGACGACAGTATGATCTAGGACAGGTAGGCCAGAAACCTTTTTCTTCTGATCTCCCATGTTAATCATACTTGCCTCCCTTACTAATTGCCACCAATGCTGTTCCAGTTTGAACGTTTCCGGCGGATATTTCACCATTCAACTTACCGAGTACTGCTTGGCCACAAAGAAAGAAAAATATTGAGCAGTTTGTGGGTTGAAGAGGTTGGTTTTCCCCTTGACATTTGTTTCATTTTTTAAAGAAGAGATTCAGAGAGTACTACAAAACAGATGAAAACTTCCGTGCTGATATAAATCTTACTCTGAATCTGATTGTGCCAACAGAACCGATTTAAACAAAGAGTTTGGGTTCGAGGATCTCGTCCGGAGGAAGAAGAGGTATTTCAATTTACAATGGTTCAGGTGACTATCAGCTTACCCCTCTGTTACCTACGTTCCAACTGGTTAGCTATTTTAATTGGTTGTTGTTATAGAGGGTTGGAGGCTCATGGGATGGTTACTGGTTAACTGAGAGCTTACTCAATGATGAAGGAGATGCATTCTCAGGTGGCGTTGCTTACTGATGGATATATATGTCATACACTCAGCTAATAGTGTATTAGGTACAGTTGAATCCCCAAACTTATATAGCAATGTAATTATGAGAGGTTGGCTCAGAAATAGGAATTTTTATTATCCATGTGGATGGTACACAAGGAACAGCAAAATTCATGAATTGGTGGTAGAATTTACTGGGATATTCCCTTTCTGGGAAGCTTTTGCCATGTTCGCGTCAAACGAACTGCAACTGCATAGAAATCAGTCACAATTGTATGTTTGTTTAGTATTTCTGTGTTATACTTCCGTAAGCTTACGAACTACTCCCATTCTGGAAAGCTTGTAAAGGTAGCTCAATGTGGAATTGTGTATGCATGTTTGGGATAAAAAAAACGGCGCTGTCGGAAGAAACCGAATTAATCTTACCATACACCTGTGTATGTTTTCATTTTGTGTACGCTGTGATTCTCCATTGTCCAATCCGAAGGAGGTCTTGTTGTTAATTGCGCAAGTACCTGACTTGCGAGTTTATCTTCGATGCTCCCTGCTTTCCTTCAAGAGCTTACAGGTCATGCATGCACGTAAACAAGTAAACACAAGTTAGCAAATTGGCGCTTCTTTTATCTTTTGACCGTTGCCGTTTTACGTGTTAGATCGAGGTTGTGGCATTCCTTTCGGTCAGCATGTATTCATGCGAACTACTACTACTTAAAAACACGAAGACATGGACTGCGAGGCTGCACTGAATTTTTTTCGTTTCACACTCACCAGAAAAAGGCCAGGAAAACTTGTTGGAATGATTTCTCGGGTGACGATAATGATCCACGGTCTGGTCAATAACTTGCTTGCGAGACGAAAGTAACATGAGATCGAATGCCTATATTCTTCACACAAGCTGATGATCAAGCGAAGAAAAACGTCCTGAACTAGGGATAAACTTCACTTCCGAAACCGGTGCACTTGCACCAATCATCGACACACTTAATAAGTCCAAAATATCGCGTAGAAATCAAGAGACTCCATGTTACGTACGATTGCCTGAAAGCGAGGGAGGAGACGACCCCGAAATACCTAATCCCAGAGAGAGAGAGAGAGAGAGAGAGAGATTAAACAAGCGGCGAACGTACACGTGCGTGAAACGCTCGAGAAGCGCCAAAACCTCGCGGAGCCGCACGCGTTCGTGCCGTTCCCCGGGTTCCTCGGCCGGTACGCGCGCGCGCCTTTGGCCCGGAACACACGACCGACGACTCCACCCCTTCGTCTCGCTTGCTCGGCCGCCTCGAGCGGACGCCGGCACGCACGCAGCGCGCGGAAGGGCCACCGCCACGTCGCGCTCGCCTCTGCCTCCCCTCCGCGTCCGTCCGATTCCAGTAGCCGTCCCCGTCGAGCCCCCGTCCGCGGTGCAATTTTTAGGCCGTCAGGCAGAAAGCATGAGCGTACGTTCCCGGTTGCTTATAAACCTCTACGTAACGTACGTAAGCGCGCTTCCTAGCCTCCGACTCCGATACCTTTCAGGTGCGTAAGTTTCTCGACTCCGTCACGGTTAACTTGCGTAATCCGGTCCTCTCCGAATAAGCTAGCCTCCGAATCCTACTTAGGATTAATGGTGTGTTTAAAGATCTAACGATAGTACTATTTTCGATATTATATTTGTGTAGGTCTGGTATCCTGCTCCGATTAGGATTGGTGCAAGCATCTATATAAGCCTACAGGTGTGTGGCCAAACAAGTTCGTCGAAGACCAAGGGGGAAAGCAAAGAGTGATATTAAATTACAGCGTCGAGGGTTGCGAGAAATAAATAAGCAATCCCGTTTCCGGTGGTCTTCACCGAACGATCTTTGTGCTTGTGGCTGGAGCTGGGATTAGCAATCTTTGTCCCGTAAGTTTGCCTCAATGGCCGAGCAGGGAGCAGGGCAGCAGCAAGCGCCGCTGCTGCAGAGGCTGCCATCGTCGACCACCGCGAGCGGCCTGCCGGACTTCAAGCAGTCCGTGAAGCTAAAATACGTGAAGCTGGGGTACCACTACCTCATCACCCACGGCGCGTACCTCCTGCTCGTGCCGCTCCCGGGCCTCGTCGCGGTGCACCTCTCCACCTTCACCCTGCGGGACATCGCCGAGCTGTGGCAGAACCTCCAGTACAACCTCGTCTCCGTGCTGGTGTGCTCCACCCTGCTTGTCCTCATCTCCACCGCCTACCTCCTCACGCGCCCGCGCCCCGTGTACCTCGTCGACTTCGCGTGCTACAAGCCCGACGACGAGCGCAAGTGCAGCCGCGCGCGGTTCATGAACTGCACCGAGTGCCTCGGCACGTTCACGCCGGAGAACATCGAGTTCCAGCGCAAGATCATCGAGAGGTCGGGCCTCGGCGATGACACGTACCTCCCGGAGGCCGTGCTCAACATCCCGCCTAACCCGTCCTTGGCCAACGCTAGGAAGGAGGCGGAGATGGTCATGTTCGGCGCGCTTGACGAGCTCTTCGCCAAGACCGGCGTGAAGCCCAAGGACATCGGCATCCTGGTGGTCAACTGCAGCCTGTTCAACCCGACGCCGTCTCTGTCCGCCATGATCGTGAACCACTACAAGCTCAGGGGCAACATCGTCAGCTACAACCTCGGCGGCATGGGCTGCAGCGCCGGCCTCATCTCCATCGACCTCGCCAAGGACCTGCTCCAGGTGCACCCCAACACGTACGCCGTGGTGATCAGCATGGAGAACATCACGCTCAACTGGTACTTCGGCAACGACCGCTCCATGCTCGTGTCCAACTGCCTGTTCCGAATGGGCGGCGCGGCGATCCTCCTGTCGAACCGCGGCTCGGCCCGGCGCCACTCCAAGTACCAGCTGGTGCACACCGTGCGCACGCACCGGGGCGGCGACGACCGGTGCTTCGGCTGCGTGACGCAGCGGGAGGACGCGGACGCGAAGATCGGCGTGTCGCTGTCCAAGGACCTGATGGCCGTGGCCGGGGAGGCGCTCAAGACCAACATCACGACGCTCGGCCCGCTCGTGCTGCCCATGTCGGAGCAGCTGCTCTTCTTCGCGACGCTGATCGGCCGGAAGGTGCTGAAGAGGAAGGTGAAGCCCTACATCCCGGACTTCAAGCTGGCGTTCGAGCACTTCTGCATCCACGCCGGCGGGCGCGCGGTGCTGGACGAGCTGGAGAAGAACCTGCAACTGTCAGACTGGCACATGGAGCCGTCCCGGATGACACTGCACCGGTTCGGGAACACGTCGAGCAGCTCGCTGTGGTACGAGCTGGCCTACAGCGAGGCCAAGGGCCGGATCAAGAAGGGCGACCGGACGTGGCAGATCGCCTTCGGGTCGGGGTTCAAGTGCAACAGCGCCGTGTGGAGGGCGCTCCGGTCGGTGAACCCGGCCAGGGAGAAGGACTTCAGGAACCCATGGATGGACGAGATCCACAGGTTCCCCGTGCCCGTCCCCAAGGTGTTGGCCATTTGATCTAGGCACGCAGGGTCGCAGGCATTGGCCATTGATGAACTCCTGCCTGTCTTTCGATCGAAGCTGTAGCGAGCTTGGTAGAAGGCTAGGAATTAATCAGTGCTGTCAAACTTGTATCAATCGTTGTTCTTACGTGATGTGCTCCGTTTGGAGATAGAGGGTGTGCAAGTTCTCAACACGAGTGATTGGAAAAGTCTTCAAATTGTAATACGAACTATAATTGTAAAGTTGCTTATACGGTCTTCATGGCTGCTTCAGTTAATTAAGCGTTTTAAATCCCATTTTTATTGGTTTTCTTCTGCTTCATACGCTTGTGATTTCCGTGGATATGTGAACTACACTGAGATGTGAATATGCAAAGAAGGAAGATTGTTTCAGTATTACAGAAACGCGTCCGTTGAAGACTTGAAGTTGTTCATATCTTCTTCCTTTTTGCGATATCTTTTTTGTTGACTGCATGCTATATAATGAATTAAGCACAGCGACAGCAGTACTCTGAATTTGATTTATTTTGCCTTTTTCTGTTCTGGATATGAGGACATAAACGTCTGTTCTTTGATGTCAAAGCTCATGATCTCTGCGCGTCTGCTTCATGTTAGGTCCTTAATCATCATGCATTAGACTTAACCCTAGAACTGAACATGAACACCTAGGCATGGGGAGTTAGGGGATGACTTACGGTCGCCGATGAACGCCATGAGAGCGAAGACCTCGTGCCTGCGTGATGCAGGCGTGGGGACGAGTCGGTGCAGATCCGAGAGCTCGCGGTTCAGGGTCGCCGGCGTCGTCCTGCAGTTGCGGTTGGCGGCCTTCCCGTTGCTTAACAGCGCGCGCTAGATCGGTTTGCTTAGGGTTTGTTCGGGGCTTTGGTTCTCACGGGAACGAACGTCGCACATGAGAAGCCGGTGCCTCAACTTTATATATGGCGCTGTTGCAACGGGGGACCGTAACCAATATGGTTAGCCCCCCCCCCCCCCGATCAGGGCGCTAGAAATCAGGGAAACGTGGATTTCCCCATGTTTCCTTTTCTGGCCGTTTTGGCCTTAGATCAAATCCAACATTCTCCCCCTTGATCGTAAGGCTAAACGTCATAAGCCCTCTCTCAATAAAACTTCACACCAAAATAATGCGTCACAACAGTCAATTAAATACCGCTGGACAACAGTACTTATAGTGCTCCATTCCATATCAATCGGATAACATAATACTTCATGGGAGTTGGTTACTTTATATGGTCCTCTTATTCCAGGATCACAGGCTCTCCAATAAACCCATGCCGGCAACATGATCACGAAAAATATTGGGTGGTAAGCCTTTTGTGAGCGGATCCGCAAGCATAAATTTAGTTCCAATATGCTCAACCTTAATTGTTTGATCCTGGACTCTATCTTTCACAACATGATACTTTATGTCAATGTGCTTGGCAGCTGCACTCGACTTGTTGTTACTCGAATAGAAAACTGCGGGTTGATTGTCGCAGTACAAAATGAGTGGTCTAGAAATGCTGTCTACCACTCTCAATCCCGGGATAAAGTTCTTAAGCCATACAGCCTGCCCGGTAGCCTCATAACATGCCACAAATTCAGCCTGCATTGTCGACGATGCAGTAAGTGTTTGCTTTACACTTTTCCATGATATTGCTGCTCCTGCGAGGGTGAAAATGTAACCTGATGTGGACTTCTTTGTGTCTTTACACCCCGCAAAATCAGCATCAGAATAGCCGACAACCTCAAGGTTATCGCATTTTCTGTATGTGAGCATGTGACCTTTAGTGCCTTGCATATAGCGCAGGACTTTCTTAACTGCTTTCCAGTGGTCCGGTCCTGGATTTGACTGATATCTGCCAAGCATCCCGGTAACAAAAGCTAAATCAGGGCGCGTGCATACTTGAGCATACATAATACTTCCGACAGCAGAAGCGTAAGGTATAGCCTTCATCTGATCAGATTCATAGTCATTCTTTGGGCATTGAAATTTCCCAAACTTATCGCCCTTAACAATAGGAGCAGGCGAGGCAGAGCATTTATGCATATTGTATCTCTTTAGTACTCTGTCAATGTATGCCTTTTGTGATAAACCTAATGTTCCTTTGGACCTATCTCGGTGAATTTCAATACCAAGAACATAAGATGCTTCACCGAGATCTTTCATGTCAAAATTGGACGAGAGAAATCTTTTAGTTTCCCGCAGCATGTCCACACTGCTGCTGGCCAATAATATGTCGTCCACATAAAGAATTAAGAAGGTGTAATTACTCCCCTTGAACTTAACATAAGTACAATTATCAACATCATTCTCCTTAAATCCAAATTTCCTTATGACTTCATCAAACTTAAGGTACCATTGCCTAGAAGCTTGTTTCAGGCCATATATGGATTTCCTTAGCTTGCATCCCAAATGTTCCTCGCCTTCCACAACAAAACCTTCCGGTTGTGTCATGTAAACGTCCTCATACAAGTCTCCATTCAGGAATGCAGTTTTAACATCCATTTGGTGCAACTCTAAATCGAAATGTGCTGTGAGCGCCATTATGATTCTAAATGAATCTTTAGTTGAGACAGGAGAAAAGGTTTCATTATAGTCAATGGCTTCTCTTTGTGTAAACCCTTTCGCTACAAGTCTCGCCTTAAACCTTTCGATGTTCCCTTTGGAGTCACGTTTTGTTTTGTAGACCCATTTGCAGCCTACTGTTTTGGCTCCATTAGGAATTTCCACTAAGTCCCATACGCCATTAGCGCCCATAGACTCAATCTCATCTTTCATGGCATCTAGCCATTTAGATGAATCCTTATTCTTCATTGCTTCCTTATAAGAGCTAGGATCATCTGCCTTTCCAAGATCATCCTCATTCAAGTAAACCTCATAATCACTTGGGATAGCAGATCTCCTCACTCGTTGTGATCTCCTGACAGGTTCATTAGTAGGCTCATCAGTTTGTTCATTAATTGTCACAGAGGGCTGTGAAAGCTCAACATTAGGTATTGCACTTGTATTTTCAGAGCCCTCAACAGAAGGAGTAGCCACAGAATTAACTGGAGATGCAACAGGGGTTGCAACTACAGGATCAACTATGGGCACAACCACTTGGGGCACAGGAAAATCAGTCTGTCGGATTAGCGGTGAAGCAACATAAATCCGTTTCTCCTCAAGATCAATTTTCCTGGGCTCCAAGTCCCCACTGATGCCATCATTTTCCAAGAACACAGCGTGTCTTGTTTCTACAAATTTTGTGGTACGATCTGGACAATAGAATCGGTACCCTTTAGACCTGTCAGGGTAGCCAATAAAATGACAACTCACAGTCTTGGGATCTAATTTCCCAATATGTGGGTTAAACACCTTAGCTTCAGCTGCACAACCCCACACATGGAGGTAGTTCAAGCTTGGTTTTCTCCCAGTCCATAATTCATAAGGTGTTTTAGGCACTGATTTACTGGGAACCCGATTGAGTATATGTGCAGCGGTTTTTAATGCTTCCATCCATAACTTTACAGGCAAAGTGGAGTAGCTCAACATACTTCGAACCATGTCCATAAGTGTGCGGTTTCTTCTTTCCGCAACTCCATTTTGCTGGGGATCACCAGGCATTGAATACTGGGCGACTATACCATTTTCTTGTAGAAACCTGGCAAAAGGACCAGGAATCTGCCCATAAGTTGCGTGTCGCCCATAATACTCTCCCCCACGATCCGAGCGCACTACTTTAATCTTTAGACTGTGCTGATTTTCAACTTCAGCCTTAAATATCTTAAATTTATCAAGTGCCTCCGATCTCTCTTTAATAGGATAGATATAGCCATAACGTGAGTAATCATCAGTGAACGTAATGAAAGAATCATAACCATCTACTGATGTCACAGGGAAAGGACCACATATATCAGTATGAATTAATTCCAAAATCCCTGTGCTTCGAGTAGCACCTTTCTTTATTGTCTTTACATACTTGCCTTTGATGCAATCAAGGCAATGATCATCCGAATCACTAAAGTCTAAAGGGTGGAGAATTTCTTCTTTAATGAGACGTTCAATTCTCCCCCTCGAAATGTGGCCCAAACGACAATGCCACAATTTCGACGAAGTCTCATCAATTCGCTTGCGCTTTTTATTCACATCACATACATTCATGGATATAGGAGAATCTTGCAGGGATAACATATAAAGCTTGTCGTGTCGGATGGCACGACCAACATTATCATTATTAAAATAAATCAAACACATTCCGTGTCCAAAATTACAAGAATATCCATCATTATCTAATAATGAAATGGAAATCAAGTTTCTTCTCATCGAGGGAACATAAAGAACATCATTAAGTTTCATTACAAAACCATTATTCAAAACTAAAGAAACCGATCCAATAGCTTGAATTTCGGCTTCCATCCCATTAGCCACTCTAAGGCTTCTTTCCCCTCTGAGACTTCTCAACATATGGAATCCCTGCAAGGAATTCGTAACGTGCACAGTGGCACCAGAATCAATCCACCAAGAATTTATAGGAAAATCAGCATAAAATGCTTCATCAACAAAAGTGATTTCATAAGTACCTTTCTTGGCGAGCCATTTCAGCCATCCAGGACAATCATCTTTGAAATGGTCCTTCGACTGACAAAAATAACATTCACCACTTTTTTTCTGTTCATTTGAGCTCCCAGGTCCCGAAGCGTTTTTAGGCGCCTTAGGATGCTGTGGGTGCTGTGGCTTCTGTGGCTTCTGATAAGGGGAGTAGGTTTGCTCCTTCTTTCCCTTTCCTTTGTAGCCACCTCTATTTCTAGAGGGACCAGCCTTATTTGAGGAGCCGACTTGATTCACAAAATCAGTAGCCCCCTCAGCCTTGAGCCTCTCTTCCTCCTGTGAAACATTAGCGATCAACTCGCTCATGGTCCACTTGTCCTTAATGGTGTTGTAGTTCACCTTGAAAGCTTCAAATTGCTTGGGAAGAGACATCATAATGTAATGGACAACAAAACCATCAGAAATAGCCATGTCCATTGTCTTAAGTCGGGCAGCAATATTGATTATTGTCATAATGTGCTCACGAACATTTCCAGTACCATTGTACTTAGTGTTCATGAGCCTGTGCATCAGTGTGGTAGCATAAACTTTAGAGGACCCTTTAAAGTGATCCTCGATGGAGGACAAATAGTCCTTTACCCTTTCCTTTTCAGGGATTGCTCCCCTTATAGCCTCACTGATAGAGTTTTTCATCACAGCAAGTGAAACACGGTTAGACCGCTCCCACTTCTCAGCATTAGCTTTATATTCCTTCATTTTGTCATCATAATTGTCCTCCCCTTCAGTAGGAGCGACAGGCTCATCGAATCTGAACGCGTAGTCCAGATCCAAGAGCTGAAAAGTCGTCATAAGTGTGAATTTCCATTTCTGGAAGTTACTACCATTAAGTGGCTCAATTGCATTAACATGAGCGGAAACGGAAGCAGCTGAAAAAATTTAAAATTTACATTAGGAGAACACATAATTAAATTTCATGAAAATTAATCTTACGTTGGTATGATTAACAACATGCTCATAAGAATTTTTCGCATCACCGTTGGGCAGAAACGAAAAATTTAACATAATTTATCGCATGCAATTACAATTAACGTTGGTCAAAGTGTAATAGCATGAATAAAATAAACATAATTGATTACGTGCAATTACAATTAACGTTGGTCAAAAAGTAATAGCATGTAAAACTAAAAACAGCCCTCCAATTGAATTTCCCGTTGGTTCCATTCAATTAGGGGCAGAACATTACGCAGCGGAAAAGGGCATAATATTTTTCAGCAGCTTAGCAACATTATCCGTTAATAATTTCATAAGAGGGACATCCAAAAAATACATCAATTATACATGAGATAAAACATAAATGCATGAAATATATGCTGAAATACATAAGATTATGGCTGCTGGGCCAAACAACCCAACAACCCCCTTCTTTTTTTTTCCCGGCCCCTAAAACAGCATGCAGCCCATAAAATGCTCGGGGCCCAAAAATCGCGCGCAGCCCGCAGCCGGCCGAAAACGGCCCAAAAAGCGTGCGCGCGGTCCAGCTCACGCTCGCGGCCTATATTACCTATGCGCCGTCGGATTTTGATCCGACGGTCGAAAAAACAGTCGGCCCAGAAGGGCACTCGGCCCATTGAAACGGCGACCGTCCGATATGATCGAACGGCCAGGCACGCGCGCGGCGGGAGTAAAAAACCCCCCGAAACCCTAACCCTAGCCATTTCGTCCGGTCTCCCCGCGGAAAAACCGGAGCGACGACGGCGCGCGCACTCGTGTGGAGCGGCGGCGGCCTGCTCCCGCGGAGCAACGGCGGCGGCGCGCTCCCGCGAGGCGGAGCGGCGGCTCCCGGCGGCGGCGCGTCCATGAGGAGGTGGAGCGGCGGCTCCCGTGCGGCGGCGGCCCGAAAGCGGCGCGGCCCAAGGGCGAAATGGCGGCACCCGCGCGGCTACGGCGACGCATGAGGCGGCAACGGCGGCGGCACCCACGAGGAGCGACGGCGCACGGCCATGCCGGTGGCGCCCGCAAGGAGCGGTGGCGCCCGTAAGTCCCGATCTGATCCCCCCTTTTTTTTATTGTTCTTGATTCGGTTGATTTGGGGATTTAGGGTTCGGGGATTCATGACATTTTGGGGATTTCATCAGGTTTTGCAAAAGCAATTCGTAACTCCCCTCCTTCTAAATTCTTTAGCCGAGCCATAATCATTAGATCTAAACCTCCGAATCCGAAATCCAAAGTTCGGTTAGGTTCAGTTAGGGTTCATGAAGAGTTCTAGGAGGCTCTGATACCAAATGTTAGGTCCTTAATCATCATGCATTAGACTTAACCCTAGAACTGAACATGAACACCTAGGCATGGGGAGTTAGGGGATGACTTACGGTCGCCGATGAACGCCATGAGAGCGAAGACCTCGTGCCTGCGTGATGCAGGCGTGGGGACGAGTCGGTGCAGATCCGAGAGCTCGCGGTTCAGGGTCGCCGGCGTCGTCCTGCAGTTGCGGTTGGCGGCCTTCCCGTTGCTTAACAGCGCGCGCTAGATCGGTTTGCTTAGGGTTTGTTCGGGGCTTTGGTTCTCACGGGAACGAACGTCGCACATGAGAAGCCGGTGCCTCAACTTTATATATGGCGCTGTTGCAACGGGGGACCGTAACCAATATGGTTAGCCCCCCCGATCAGGGCGCTAGAAATCAGGGAAACGTGGATTTCCCCATGTTTCCTTTTCTGGCCGTTTTGGCCTTAGATCAAATCCAACACTTCATACTTGCCATGCTCTCGCTCATATTTTCCCATCGCTCGTTCATGCACATCGCAAAATCCAGGCCTGATTCTGAAAGTCTTTTTTCCCGCAGTTGTGGTGTGATAGGAATGAAGGAATTAACTCAATTCAGCAACCTCTTGTAGTAACTTTGCCACAATCGTCTGATGCCATTCTGGTCGCAATTCTCTCTGGGATCGGGAATTAGATGTGCAACCTGCAAACAAAAACTAAAGCAGCAAAATGAGCACTAAGCATCTCAGTTATCATTTCAACATTAGCCATACAAAATAAAGTCGATTTCACTTTCAAAACCGAGTCTCAAAAAAGAATCGCTCACAGAACCAACCGTGTAGGATTCATTTGCCAGTTGTTTTAGAACCCATTGGGCCGGTAATGATCACCATCTGACTGATGGCCCAAGTGTCAAATGGACGGAGAAATGGTTGGGCCCTTCACTTGTGGCCCGTGGAAACGGAGAGCCCACTTCCCCGCCCCAACGGATCCGACGGCCGGGAATCTAGCGTGCGACGAAAGCTAGCGGGATCCGATCCACACCCGCCGCCAAGATCCAGCGGCCACAATTCCTGCGTCCATCCAAAGCTAATAAAACCCGCACCCCTCGAAAAAAAAATAAACGCGACCGCAGCTATAAAACCCTCCGCCTCCACGGGCTCGCCCAATTGCCATTCGAATTCTAGGGTTTTGTTGCTCTCGCTGTCTCGCATCGCCGCCTCTGCTACAATGGTGAGTGCGCGAGTAGGATTCGATTTCGCCGTGTTTGGATGGGGATCTGGTGTCGCGCGTGTCTGATCCGTGCTGTTTTGGTTGTTCCAGGCGCTGCCGAATCAGGGGACCGTGGAGTACCCCAGCTTCAAGCTCGTCATCGTCGGCGATGGCGGAACTGGTGAGTTCCCAGCCCCCCTCCCGGTATTTCGTTTACTTGTTTTGAAATAGCAGGTCGTGATCTGTTTGACGCGTCTCCTGGGTGTGGTTTCTACGAGATCTGATGAATTACAACTTGTAGTGGCGTCTGAAATCCGATGATATTTAGATGTTTCCTGATTAGATTGTTATTACGGGAGTGATATTAATTTGTCAGGCGATGTTAGGGTTTCCTGATTGAAGCGCCATTGGAAATTGATTTTCGGTGATTTATATTTGGATCACATCAACAACTAGGTGATACTTGCAAGGTGATAAAACAGCCAAAAAAATCAACTGCAGATTCTATTGTGGGTTAGAAGTGATTAAAATGTGACATTTAAGTAAAAAAGACAGTATTGATTCCAATAACAAATTGAGACCTAAGATTAGTTAGTCATCCTGTCATTTTGCCATTAGTAAAACCAGGATAAATCTGTTGCGACTTAACTGGTTCAATCAGGGAATATGCCTGAAACGGTTCAATATGAGGAGGAAACGTTTCATTCCTTGATGTATATGTGATGAATGCCTAACTAAGAGAATCATTATAGGTTGCACTGAACGACCTTTATCTGAAGTAAAAGCAGTGCATTTGTGAGAGCGGTGACATCTGTAAGTGTGAAATGACAATTTTGTGGCTTCTTATCCACAAGCAACAATCATTGCAAAGCTCTGTTGCAAATATTAGAACATCGTGTCTACTTAGTTCTAGTATTCTAGCTAGTTTTAGTGACTTTTGTATGTTTGCTCTGTACTTTGTATGCGCTCAAGTTGTGATACTTATGCAATTTTTGGTTTCAGGTAAAACAACATTTGTGAAGAGGCATCTCACGGGAGAGTTTGAAAAAAAATATGAGCGTATGTGTCATATGGACATTTCTTTCTTTCTTACACTCGTTTGCAATGGCATGAATAACAACTGAAAACTGCTGTACAAATTTGTCGTTGCAGCAACCATTGGTGTTGAAGTTCATCCATTGGATTTCAGCACCAATTGTGGCAAGATCCGTTTCTACTGTTGGGACACTGCTGGGCAAGAGAAGTTTGGTGGCCTTAGGGATGGATACTAGTAAGTGTTTGGAGTTATGTTTCATTAAATGCAGTGAAGTTTCAGCTATTTTTCTGCCTATGAATGTTTGCCATAGCTATTTCAATGGCTTGATGGCTAGATTATGTTGCAAAAATTTCTTGATCTAGTGCACTCCTGATTCCTTTTCTTTAACTGAAGTTATGTGGAATGATTTTAGTCCTGTAGCCAAGGTTGTCACGGCGTAGCCTAGGCGTCCAGGTGCTGGGGAGGAGACGCCAGGGAGGATCGTCTTGCCTTGTCCAGGTACGCCATCCGCCCATGTCTTCTCCGGCCGCGCCGCCCCCTGCCTCCCGTCGGCGACGGCGGCTAGGGTTAGCAGATCGGGCGCGGGGAGGAGGCGAGGGGAGGCGGCGATGGGGGGAGGCGGCGCCGGATGGGGGATGCGGCGGACGGGGAAGGCGGCGGCGGGGAGAGGAGTTGACGAACGGGGGAGACGGAGGGTTCGAGAGAGTGGAAGTCGGGAGAGTCGGGAGAGACGGAGAGCGAGGAGTATGACTGAGTCAGGAGATGGGGAGATGGGGGCCATTAGATAGGAGAGAGATATATGACTGAGTCGGTCACCCATATACGCAAATGACCCGGAGACCCGTATACACTTCAGGATGGCGCTCGCTATGGCGTCGCCTAGGCGTCCCGGCGACCCTCACTCGCCGTGCTCGCCGACTCCGCCGTGACAACCATGCCTGTAGCTTGTCGTCTCAGTTTCCATTATTGTTTCGTTCTGTTTGTTTGATTGGTCTTTTCTAATTTTTCTACTTCCATGCAGTATCCATGGTCAGTGTGCAATAATTATGTTTGATGTAACTTCAAGGCTGACATACAAGAATGTCCCTACATGGCATAGGGACTTGTGCAGGTTTGTTTCTGTAGCTATCAACCTTACCAAATGTGAACTATGCTGCAGAATTCTGATGTCCAGTTATGAATTCTTGCAGGGTGTGTGAAAACATCCCGATTGTCCTCTGTGGTAACAAGGTTGATGTGAAGAACAGGCAGGTTAAAGCTAAGCAAGTCACGTTCCACAGGAAGAAGAACCTGCAGTACTATGAAATTTCTGCCAAGAGCAATTACAACTTTGAGAAACCCTTCCTTTATCTTGCAAGGAAGCTGGCAGGGTATTTTTCTCCACTACATTGTTCCCTCCCCATTCTTTTTTCTTTGCATGTTGACCTGAACGTATATGCTTGAACTAGCTGAATGCTTGTGCTTTGTTACGGATTTTAAATTTTTTTGAACATGTTTGTATGCATGTTCTAAAATTTTTAACCACATGCGAGTTTTAGAGTTTGTATGATAAAATTTTAAAATCTGCAGCAACGTATAAGCATTCAGCTAGTATTATTACAATATAATTGTGACATTTTGGAGATCGTATTAATGTCTAAAATGACATTTGTGACCGGATGGAGTAGTTAAGTTCATCAATCAAATATATTGATTGAGTTGTCCTTTGCCCTACGTTCAAAAAATATATCCTTCAGGAACTGATATCGATCCCAAATGAAGAGGGCAACCATCAATGAAATGAACTCACTGATTTGGCAACTTTTTTATGATGAGCTCCACTGTCACAGATCTAGAGTCCTCAAAAGGGCATGTGCAATTCTGCAAATAATGGTTGCTCGGCAAATTTTTGTATGGTGGATGGGCAATGGCTTCATGTATGAATGCCATTGCATGTGCACTCTGGCCTTATAATTCTAACATAAAACCATACGCAAGTAGTTCTAACATAAAACCACATGCTTGTAGTTTGAATGCTTGTCTAACTCCACACTTGATCATCGTCGGACATTCACACTGCACACAAGACTCAATGTTTAGCTTGCGCAACTCAACCTATAATGTATGCGGAAGGCATATGCATAAATGCCTCCATATTTTCTGAGTAAGGCTATGAGACTATTCTTCTAATCCCGGGGATCATTTGCAACAACAGAAGCTAATCAAGTTTGGGGGGGGGGGGGGGACAGAAGCAAGCCTAGTTTTCCAAAGGTGCAAAGAAGATCACCTCTTCCCAGCATTATGGTTACGAATAGTAAAAAATAAACAAAAACATGCATGCCAAGCAGCTTTTGGTTGGCATCAGACCGTATATATCTAGCGTCTTACATGGCTAAATATACATTAGTCCCCTATTACCCTTTAATTCTCTCATACTTAACTATTTTATTACATTTCTTAGTGTTCTAATTTTATGTTTGAGGAATTATGCGTGGTTGATCAAGCATTTTGGAGGAGTTTTATAGAATTTTAATACAAAAAAGAACCCATCTCCCTAAAAAGCTACGTGTTTGGATTTTACGAATCACCCATAAAAATCTTGCAGAAAATTTCCTTTCCTCCACTCTTTTGATGAATCCGAAAATGAGATCATATCTAGCTAAGTGGAAAAATTTTCTTTTTAATTTCAAACAGGTCCTAAAAAATGAATGCCTTGTAGGTATAGACTACAAGTGATTTGAAAGGTGGAACCAATAGCACCTCAACTACTCAATAGACGTTTGAAATATGACCACTTGCCCTTCAAAATGATGGTGGCATGCGATAAGTATAGCGGCGGATGCCCCCCGCGCTATGAAGAAGATGGCATTTCTAGTCCAAACTCCCTCTATTAGGCGTTGGAGGGGAGAGGGTGGGAGATGATAATTGCCGGTGGAAGTGACGAGGAGGGACAATTTGATGTGAGAGGCAGGGGAGAGATCATATTAGATAGATGGTCAAGGTTTCAGTGCTTAGACCGGATGGTTGAGAAGAGAGAAAGGAGAATGCACTGATGACGAGTAACTTATATTTTTAAGTAGGAGAGATTATGTGTTAACTCTTATGATGGCTTTGATGTTTTCAGTGATCCGAACCTTCATTTTGTTGAAGCTGTTGCTCTTAAACCTCCGGAAGTTCCCATCGACTTGGCCATGCAGCAACAGTGAGTGCTGGGTTTTCAGTCATTTGTCTTATGTTTCTGTCTGTTCATATTCAAGTTGTAGATTCAAATAAACGCCGTGTGAATTTACTCATCGCATTCAATCTTTTTCCTAGGCATGAAGCTGAGCTTGTGACTGCAGCACAACAACCTCTACCTGATGACGACGACGATCTGATCGAGTAGAGAGTGGATCACGATTCACGAGTCTTATCATACTTTAAGACTTGAGTTGTGCTTTCTATAAGGGTCAGCTTTAGGGTCTGCTTGCTAGACTTTAGCATTGTCTGTGGATGTTTCCTGTCTGTCTGATGGGTTGAAAACTTTTGATGTGTGACATTGATCTATATGTTGCCATGAATTTGTTGGCCCCTCTTACATTGCTGTGTTACTCTTCACGGTTGATGGTAATTATTATGCCCAATGATTTGTATTCTAAGCTGGTATCTATTTATCTGTTGTAGCAAGTTGTTTTTGCATAGTTTTAGGTGATTTTGTTTGCGTTGTTCTGATCTTGCATTGCTGAGGTTACGGTATCGTTCTATGTGTTGTTCTGTACTTCTTGGTATCAGGATCATAGGAATACGATAGAGATGCTGAATATTGCTGATCCTTTTGAGCATTCAGACGAACTGAGATGATTAGCGATTGAATCCCCTATGTGAAGCTATCAGTTGCTTAACCATGCGTTGGGTTTATCACTGTCTTAACCATGCGATGAAGAACGAATATTAGTTGTGGTAGCACACCCATGTTACCAAGCAAATCAACCTCGTATTACCTGTCCTTGTCAAACGGTGGCTTGTGTGTACAATATTTTCTCGAAATGTAGCAAGCTCGAATGATTTCTTTCTAGACTAAAGCCTAATCTGTTCAGTGCGCTTGATAAAAAATTAGGACCAAGTTGGAGCAAGACTGTCTAGGTTATGTGGTAGTTTTGTCAATTTGTCGTCGATCAACCTAAGGAATTTTTTTAAATAATCAATTTTTTATTTGTAAATACAAAAAATATATATGTAAATTGATTTTTTTTGCACTTTTGACCTTGTATCATCCAATGGTTGGGCGATTAAAGAATAATTGCCCAACTGTTGGGTGGGGCGATGTGTAGTAAGTCGCCCAATGGTTGAGTGACTTGGCTATATCATTCGACCGTCGAGCAACTTTGGCATGCGATAATCCTCTAGTTGCTCAACCGTTTGATGATTGTTAAAAAAAATATGAAATTATTTATTGTCCTCTGTATAGACAAGACCCATAACTTAATAACATTCTACAGTGATTCCTTGTCAGCAAACATTGCATGAAGCTAAACCTCCATAGTATGATACTCCCATGGTGATTCATTCTCATCATGTACAGAAAGACCCTCAACATCCATCATATTCCATGCCTACGGCATGTGACCTTCGTCCTCATCGGAAGAGTCGTCACCATCCTCTTCTAATGCTTCCTTCTCAGCCCAGGCCATCTGGTCATCAATCTTCATCTTACGCACAATGCTATTGACATACTCCCCTGTGTCTGCCTGTACAGTGGGCTCAACTTGCGTAGTGCAATATTCATAATCTACCTCAGCAACATCTGCATCCGCCTGTCAGGTGGGTTACACATGTAGTGTGTGATATTCCGATTCTGCGTCCACAACATCACCCACCGCATCCCCTTTGTGAACCACACGTTGCACACCCGAGATGCTTCCACCAACTGAACCTCCTGTGTCTCTCTTCGGACATGGTTGCACGAGTAGCACACACTCATAACCACGTTGCTGGCAGCCTTGCACAAAGCCCGTCCATGCAAGCATGCACATCAGGCTTCTCAACTCGCACTAAATGTCCGTGGTAGACCGACTCTAAATCCCATGTAGGACGACATTGCACACCTTGGGGTTCAAGGAGAAGTTGCGTGTGAGCCAGTCTAGGACATCTCTGATTCGAGCATTCTCCATGTCCAGGAGTACCATACGAACTTGCAGAAAACCGCCCAGGTCAATATCGTATGGACCTTCACGAATAGTACTAACACCATAATGCACTTGCAATGTTGTGAATTTCAACATGACTGATTTCTTACTAAAAATATTACCATTTATCAACATGTATTCACTAAATATGTGCTAAACAAATAAATAACTACACATTGCCTATATTCAAATGAGAATAAGAATGGATGAGATTATCTTCACACGAAGACATTTTCTTCTTATCAACGAACTTCCTTCGTCTTCCTCTGTAACCTCATGAGCTCCTCTCTTTCACTCCCTCTCCTGAGTTGCTCTCCTTTCCTTCACTCCCACTTCCGAGCTCCTCTCCTCTCCTTTACTCCCTCTTCCGAGCTCCTCTACTTCTCCCCATCTTAGCCTCTCCCTCTCCCGAGCTTCTCTGCTTCCCCTTCTCTTTTTTTTGGCCTCTCTCAAGCTTTTCTCGTTCTTCTTGTGAGAAAAATGAGGAGAGCCTATAAGGGTGTCAGGTCAAGAGAAAAGGATGGAGTAGTCGCCTAACGGTTGAGCGACTTGCGCCCAACCGTTAGGTGACTTGGCCACATGTCGCTCAACCGTTGGACGACTAGCCCAAGTTGCCCAATGGTTGGACGACACAAGGTCAAAAGTGTAAAAAATCAATTCACATGTATATTTTTGTAGTTCTGAATAAAAATTTTATTATTTAAAAAAAATTCTCAAACTAAGTGTGTCAATAATCTAACTACAACCTACTCCCTCCATTCAAAAATATAAGGCATATTTTTTTTAAATGATCCTATCTATAAATGTAAGACATATTTTATATTTAAAAGAAAACAATGGAAAATAAAACTTAGGAGTAAATATTATGCGGCAGTTATATATTTTTGTTGAAAGGAATAGAAAATTGTTTCTGCTTGACTATATGATCTACATCTAATATTACATACAACCAAAAGCAAGAAGCCAAGATTTGAGATTTTTTTTGGCTTTTTGGACAAAGAAGAATTGAGAATGCCATTAGATGACATCATCAAAATGATCATAGCAAGTTTAATTTGTACCAAGAGAATCAAGGCCACAAATTTTGTTTACTAATCGACACTGTGAAAGGGCTATCCATATAACCGTTATAAAGAGGTAACTAAATCCATTTAGAACTTTCTCTATTTGGACGTAGCTAATGATCAGCTACAGAAGCCAATAATAAGCATAAGACCAAAGTGACACTTCATTAATGAAAGTTTTACATCTAGGAAGATAAACCGTGTATTATAAAAGAGCTCATTCATACGCTATAATCGATACAAATGGGTTTACAAGCTTGGATTGGCACGTAAGAACCAGTTTATGCTTTCCAAAATTATTTAGAACGTTCAAAAGATCGACAGTCCTGTTGCTTGTCTAAACTCCAAATGCGTTAAGTTTCGAAAATCTGAAAAGCAACATTCCAAATTTTTTAATCTCCGTTGCACTAATCCACATGGGACATTCTCTGCAGGTACCCCATATCGTGGTTCATGGCCAATAAAATAAATTTGTGAGTGCTTAACTTGCATACCAACTTGTTCTCAAAGATTATCGCATATTTCCTATAACAAAGGCAGATAATCAAGAGAGGTAAGAAGGTTTTTCTTATTTGCAAGCGAGTAAAGTGAGTAGAAAGTTCTAAAACATTGGAAATAATCAAATAATGGGAAGAGACCAAGCTAGTGAGAATAAACCAGATATTGGCCATGAAACCTGGTTGGTAGAGTAGGACATGGTAGCATTGAGCATGATCCCCGCAGGCAACAACTGCCCTTGTCTCCAAATAGTAGCTCATGTTCATTATGTGCATTTTCGTCTTCATACTAGACAACTTTCAAATTGTCATATGCAATTGCCCTGCACTCTTCCACTAAACCCTGAATATATAGAGAGAAAAATATTGATGTCTCAACAAGCTAAAATATTTGAAGATTAGAAATATACATGCAAGGATCGTGCCTGTATGGCTATATAGGTGTGCTTCAGTGTCATCTTAAATAATAACATGTATGCATTTTAGAGCAACTTTGATTAGGTGAAGGCTCAGATTATACAAAAATTGCTTGGATCTCTAATGACCATGATATATGGAAAAGTAATAGAGATAAAATTAGCTCACAAATAGTAGTAGAAAAAGAATACTTCTGATTCACATGTGCAACAAGAAGCAAATGACTATGCCATGCTTTCTTAATAATAGCAAAAAAAACCCTATAATTAAATAATGGCGCATATTGTGAGGAAGCTCAACCATAAATATACAGAACTAACTAACATCCATCCCAATCATCTATGAGCACCCTTTATTTTCTCCCTTGTGGCAGAATAATTAAAAGAAGATGAAGCAATATTGTTCGAGAGATGTTACCAAAACATTAAGTTAATCTTTTCAGAAAAGGGAAAAATGATCATAGACGCTTAAATTGTATCAAGAGAATCATAGCCATATATTTTGTTTACTAATTGACACTGTGAAAGGGCTATCCATATAACTCAGCAAGTCGAGCCTACACCACGCTCTCGACTCTGTTGCGTTGCCCAGTTGAGCTCCGCCCAAGCTCAAGTTGTGCCACCACATTATACTCGGCCTACATCACGCCCCTCGCTTTGCCTCCATGCCCAGCCAAGCTTCATCACCGCTCGTATTGCACCTCTGCCACTATGTTTGGTCAGCATTGCACCCTTGGCTTCACCGCTAGGAGCGGATCCAAACCTATAGCAACCTAGGCTTTAGTCCAAGACGTGAGATTTTTACTAGTGCAAACCCAGGTAAGTCCGAGATATAACCTTTTCCTAATCTAGATAGTAGTGATCTCCAGCCCTCTACAGCACGGGGCATGGTGAAATCCTAGATCCACCACTGTTCACCGCCATACATGGCTTGGCTTGTGTTACACCTCTGGCGCTATGTTTGGTATGCACTGCACCCTTGGCTTCACCGCCATACATGGCTTGTGTCACTATCCTTGTGTCGCATTGCTCGCAGCTAAATTGGGTCCCTGCCAGAATGGGGAACAGGGACAGAGCGAGCGAGAGATATGCCGCCATCCTTGCATCATGAACTCAATGGACTAAAACTTTGACCTACACAAGCGCATCAAAACCCTAAGATCTCCATTAATGCAAACCACAAAACCGCACAAATTAAAACTCAAAACCTTACATGTCCCCACCTCTACGCATCATCGGCTTGCATCGGCAGTGGCAGGAACTCCATCAGTGCAGGCGGCGACTCGCTCCATTGAATACGTGAAAGAAGTAACAGGCTCCACTGGTGGCGCGATGACACTTCATACAATCAAAATGGCGACCGGGAGGTGGGCGGCGGTACATCGTATGACGAAGGGGTGGGAGATAGATCGAGGGGTTTGCGATTGGGACACGAGGATTAGTTCATGGAGATAAACACGAGTGGAGTTTTTTGAGGATGCAGCGAGCATCAAGGAGAGGGATTCGGGTTCCAACGAACTGATTTTAGGCCCACCTGTCGGCGCTGAATATTACTATGAGGGGATGGCTGAGGGAAGTGGCAGATGAACCACCACTACCAACTCCTTTTAAGTAGTGGAGATTAGTGTGATGTTTCCTCTATACACTTAATAAATATCTAGATTTACTTTATATTCTCTACATACCTGCATCAAATATAATACTTAGAGATAAAAAAATAGAGGTAGTCTAATTATGTTAATATTTTTTATTTATGTGCTAAGAAAAAATACATCTAATAAACTTAGACAAAATAAATATAGGTTTATATATAAACTACCGAGACAAAAAGGAGTATATGGAATAAACTTGACGGAGGGAGTACAAGTCTACGTACAAACTACCGAGATTTTTCGACCGTACCGACAGAAACAGAAGCGCACTGAGATCATCGTGCAAGTCGTTATGAGCTGTGTAGTGCGCATGTGGCCTCCCTCGGTCCGGTCACCACAGGAGAATAAAAATGAAATATTCGGCGGAGACGTCGAAACCTCTCAGATTCCCATCCACCCCTTCCTCCTCTATTAATAAGCCGCCGCCGTCTCACCTCGCGCCTCCACTCCAGTGACTCCCACCACAGCGAAACACACCTGAGTCGAGGGAAGCGGTCCCAAATCCAACGCCGAGATGAGGCCGTCGCTGTTCAGATCCGCGTCCCAGCTCTTCCGCCGCCGCCGCGACTACTCCTCGGCGGCCGCTGGAGAGCAGCCAGAGCGGAAGGTCGCCATCCTCGGCGCGGCCGGCGGCATCGGCCAGCCCCTCGCGCTCCTCATGAAGCTCAGCCCACTCGTCTCCTCCCTCTCCCTCTACGATATCGCCGCCACGCCCGGCGTCGCCGCCGACGTCTCCCACATCAACACGCCGGCCCTGGTACCGGCTCTCACCCGTGCCGTGCCTCACCTTTCTCGCACCTTACTAGCTCGGTTGAATTGGATCTCGTATAAGGGTACGGGGTTTTGAATTCTGCTGCAGGTGAAGGGGTTCGTTGGGGACGACCAGCTCGGGGAGGCTTTGGAGGGATCGGACGTCGTGATCATCCCGGCCGGGGTGCCGAGGAAACCCGGCATGAGCAGGGACGACCTCTTCAACATCAACGCCGGCATTGTTAAGACCCTCTGCACCGCCATCGCCAAGTACTGCCCCAACGTAAGCATTCGCATCCTTGCCACTGTAGATCTACAGCGGAAGTAGATAGATTTGGTTGCTAAATATGGTAATTGTACTTTTGGTGGCTTGGAATTGCATGTACCTAGCTACGGTCTAGTCTAGTATTCATTGATGATCTGGGCAGTGCAGTGGCGTAGGATTGGTAGGTTCTAGAACAATCAATAATTCGCACCAAATGCACCGAACTGCCAGGTGCCCAGGTCAGGTGTTAGTTGCCTGCCTCAATGTTGTGTGCTGTTTCTAGCAGGCACGCTCGCTCCAGACCTTGTTTTGCATTTTGATCTTAATTTTTACGTCTCCGTGCTGTTGTATAGTGTACACTACTTTGGACAAGTGAGATGATAGGTGACATCATTGGGTAATTTAAGTGTGCTTATATGTGTACTCCACGATGTCAACTGACATTTATCAAGTTAATTTTGTTTAATATATCAATCTAATTGTGGACTTGTTGATATATTTGTTTAGGCTCTCATCAATATGATCAGCAACCCTGTCAACTCAACTGTCCCGATTGCAGCTGAGGTGTTCAAGAAGGCTGGTACTTATGATGAGAAGAAGCTGTTTGGTGTGACCACTCTTGATGTTCTTCGTGCTAAAACTTTCTATGCTGCAAAGGCTAATGTGCCAGTTACCGGTATTAAGATGATATTTTAATTGAGAATTACAGGGAACTTTGAGATTATGGTTGTTGGATTTTATTTCTCTGCCCTTTCAATCTGAATGGTTGCTGTGTTCATTTGCAGAGGTGAATGTTCCTGTTGTCGGTGGCCATGCTGGTATTACCATCCTGCCACTGTTCTCACAGGTGCACTGTCTTAGCTTTTTTGTTGTCCCATTTCCTTCAATAATAACCCAAATTGATCTCCAAAACCTATAAAGTTAGACATACTTAATGATAATACAACCTGATAGCATAGGTGTAGGAATCATGTATTACTTTGAATCTCGTTGGCAAAAAATGCAAGGTGATTTAGCAAAGAGACTGCATTTTGTGGATAGGAGTCAACACAGAATGATTAAGCCAGTCTCGTGAAATAATCTTTATTCGTCAATTTCTGAGAGCCCCCTACTTCTCAAGCTAACAGCTCAATCTTTCAATTTGATATAGGCGACTCCTGCTAGTAATGCATTGTCTCATGAGGACATTAAGGCTCTCACCAAGAGGACACAAGATGGTGGAACTGAAGTTGTTGAAGCAAAAGCTGGAAAGGGCTCTGCAACATTGTCGATGGCGTAAGTCTATAAAGCTATGAAATTTCCTGAGCATACCCATTTTCTACTAGTTGCACGTTTGAAACTAGCATGCTGTTATGCCTTTTGTTTATAGTCTTTGCAAAATGTCAAGAGTATTGTGAATGGTTTTTTGATCATATAAATTCTTCTATACTCCGCAATCAGCCCATCACCAGAGGTCAGAGGATTCTTGCCTTTTGCACTCTTTTTTTGACTGACTTTCCTTTTTGTTAAAAGTTTCAGCGCTAGCAACATATGACCAAAATTTTGTATTAGATAGCCTATTTGCTTTGACTAACTAGTGTATTGTAGTTTTTTCCCATCTTCATTGGACTGATGTCCACAGCAGTGTTTTACTGCCAACTGTGTTGCTGTCACCTGTCAGTGATCAGCAATTGACTGTACAAGCGAAACTGAAGTAACCTCATTGTTATAATAGACCTGGCATGTCTGAACTTGTTTCTAGTTCTGGCCTGCCGAATGATTGTAGAGACTATTTTTCCAAAAGAATTTTCTTATTCTACTACTAATTTTCGTTTATTGTTTTCGTATGAAATACATACTCATTCAATTTTGCGAAACATAATTGTACCGACGTACTCATTCGCCCCTTTTGCTGGAAACTACTATTTGGAATGAAGCTTCTTGTCACATGACTACTTGGATTTGTGTGGATAAACTCTGTTGTACTATTTTGTTTTACATCACGTTAAATACAAATCTGATTTTAGATCAAACTCTATTGCATTGTTTTTTACACTAACATATTTATTCCTTTTTTCCAGATATGCTGGTGCAGTTTTTGCAGATGCGTGCTTGAAGGGACTCAATGGAGTCCCTGATATTGTAGAGTGCTGTTTTGTGCAATCAACTGTAACAGAGCTGCCGTTCTTTGCCTCCAAGGTGCTTTTCTATTGTCTTTGTATAATGCAATTATGTGCTACCAGATGATTTTGTCAAACTAAATCCACACAGCTCCTGCTTTCTCTTCACGCATTTAAGTGCTTACACAGGTTACCACTTACCAATGTTTTTCTTCCTACATATAATTTGGTTGCATGCTATTCCTTATAAGCTTCGTTCTGTTCTTTTTTTTAGTTGAAGCAAGTATCCAAAGTGTCAGCAGGGTTCTCTTCTGGGTTATAGTGTTTGGTTAGATACCTTAGTACCTTACAGACTTTTTGTTGATCCATAAGTTTATGAAGTTGCCATTTTTATAGATAGGTTGCCATGTGTCATACTGATTGCATTGACTGAAGCACTGAACTATTGCCACTGGTGGTACATTTGTTAAGAGCTGGTTTCATGTAAAGAGTTCTAGTTTGTTGAGTAATAGATATGCTGCTCCCAGGTACTACTGAAAAGTAGCATCTTATATGTTTTGACAATATTTTTGTTTTACCCTGTCTGGCCTGTTGCAATATTTTCTTCCTTTGGTCTGATCAAAACAACATGCTTTTAAAATGATGTTCAAGAAACTTGTGCTTAAGCTTTTATTGTTCCAAAATTTGTTATTTTCTCTCGGGAGATGGGAGTTCGTGTTGCGAACTGCTGGCTAGTGAAGTTTGAACGCTACTTCCTTTCGTGTTACAGGTAAGGCTTGGCAAGAACGGAGTGGAGGAAGTGCTTGGGCTGGGCGAGCTCTCTGCCTTCGAGAAGGAGGGGCTGGAAAATCTCAAGGGCGAGCTAAAGTCTTCGATTGAGAAGGGTATCAAGTTCGCGCAGCAGAACTAGGCAACTCGCCCATATTCTAACAATCCATATTCTAATCTTGACTCATGTTACTTGTGTTGAGTGTGTTTGAGGAGCTGCAGTTGAAGATGTGATCGAAACTGCAGTCGAAGATGTGATCGAAACTGCAGTCGAAGACGTGGTCGGAATAGCAGTCGTGACTGTGTTCGAAGTGGCCATAGTCAAAGTGACCGTGGTCGAAATAGTCGTAGCGGTCATAGTCGTACGAATACTATAGCAATCGTTACGAGTGTTGTAGCAGTTGTAAGTGTGTAGCGGCCGTGGTTGAAATAGTTGTAGCGGCCGTAGTCATACGAGTACTATAGCAGTCGATACAAGTGCTGTAGCAGTTGTAAGTATGTGAGCGGTCGTAAGGTTGTGAGTGATCGTAGCACCGTGGTCGTGGTAGCTATGTGAGTGGTTGTAGCGCCGTGGGTTTGGTCTTAGCGAACGAGTCTTTTGGGTAATGCTCGATGTGCGCAAGTTGTAGAGTCATGGTCAGTAGAACCAGAGTGTTTATTTATATCCTTATAATCAGTTTGTTAAAGAAGAGGTGAATAATAGAGAAAGAGAGAAGCGACGCAAGTCGAGTTCTCATCGTCTTTCCCGTGTAGTGTGCGTCTACAGATAAATGGCAAATATAGTATGTGATTCCTGGGTTGAGTTCAAACTCGATGGCGTCTCATGATTTTTTGGTTTGACTGCTTTTTCTGCTCCTTACCCTGGGGCATTGAGGCGTTGTGCTCCAGAATAAAATCCAGCGGCTTGATGCCAACCGGAACAGAACTTGTAGTAACAGCACACAGGTGCCTTTTGTGCCTTGGGTCAATATTACTGTGAATCTCAAACATGAAGCAAACGGGGTATAATGTGGAAATTGCTTCGATTTGGTTTTGTGTTCTATGGATTGTTAATTCTGCCAATTTAATGGGCTCAGGGTTGGACGCAATATTGACGTGAGTGACACAGATGTTCTTGCAAGATTCAGTCTTTAGCAGGTTATGCGCTGGCTCACTCCAGTCTGTTCTGTCGTCATGGACGCGTGCTCTCATGGGGATCGGTGCCAAATCCCCGTTTCCACAACAAACGGTACAAAGATGCCCACGCCGCCCCCCCCCCCGGGTGGGGGGGGGGGGAATTCCTGGTTGGTCGGAGCTTGGAACACGAAATTAAGGGACGGGGAGTGATGAATGTATCGTCCGCTAACGCAAAACCAGCCGAGTTTGCATGATGTGGTACAATGTGAAATGCCCTGAAAAATTTCAAAGTTTTTTTTATTTTTCTTGGATTTTTGAGTGAATTTTGAAATCTTTCTCAATTCGGAAACTCCCGGTGGAAAACCGCTTTCCTTTCTTGGTCTTTTGCTTTCTCAGTTCGTTGGCGTCTTTTCCCTTTTCCGCCTTCTCCTTGCGATCGTGCCCGTGCCACGCTCCACGCCAACTCTTCGTCGTCGCCTATCCCTGTTGCGCCAACCCCTTCACGTCTTCTCTCTGTCACCGTGACCTCACTCGTCAGCCCCTGCTTTTCCCCCTCCCCGCGTGACGCGCTGTCGCCCATGCCGTTTGCTCACCCGCTGCCCCCATTCCGAGCCGTAGCGCCGCCCCCATTCCGCGGATTCGACGCCCCGTCGCCTCCCTCAGCTCGCCCTTGCCGCCCTGCAGTGTCGTAGCATCGCCCATCTCGCGCCCACACCTCGTCTCAGGCAGCGCCAAACCACCCCCTCGCTGCCTGCTCTCCTCTCTTCTTTTTAAGCCGGCCAACATCCCCAGAACCTCCGCACTACTCTCTAGTCCACCTCAGAGCCAGCGATTGGAGTTTGAGCCATCACATCGCCGCCGGCGAGCTTCCTTAGCTCCAGCGATCCCTCGAGCTCAACTTCTCCATTTCTTCTCTAAAGTTTGATTGCATTCGCTAATACAATCTCCTTTGCTTCCTGATCCTGCCAGTTAACTCCATTGGCACCGTAGTTTTCAGAGGCGACAGTACAAGGACAAGACCGAGGAACCGAGGTTTACGAAGTCGCTGAGCTCGTAGAGTACCAAGGCAAGTTATAAACCCTTGATCATATCGGAATCCCATGTCATTTAAATTATGTGCCTATGATATTTGCATTATGTTTAATTGTAAATTGTTAATTGCTTAAAATAAAATATTTAAAATGACATGTTAATTAGATATTTCCTACCACCGATAAATGCCATGTTAAATTGTAGCCATGCCCTTGATAGCCCTAGAAATATTTACAATATTGTATAAATAATGGTAGTATATTTCATGCAAGTTTTACACTACTAAGGTGGTGGCCGCAGGCCGATAGATTTAGAAAATTGGGAATTAGGGTAGAGAATATGTGGGGCACCGCAAGACGGTCTTCGCCCACCTCTTTACCCTAGGGTGGAGATTAGTTACCTCGTGGGAAAATGTAAGGACTAGAGTGAAACCCTACATTGGGAGTTGATATGTGGATCGGTAAACCCACACTAGACAACGATAGGTCTCCAAAACTCGGGCTCAGTGTTCCGTGCTGGCTAGCGGATACTCGAAGTTGTGCGAGTCTCTAACTTATCGGGTAGAGTGTATACCAAGGATTGAGCAGTGAAACGACCTGGTTCCTTAACCCAGTCATGAGGGTTAAAGAATGCTTGTGGGTAAAGTTGGACAACTCTGCAGAGTCAATTAAATGATATTCGAATACGCCGTGCTCCAGGTTAATGGAGCTGTGTCTATTGGGTGATTCCAGCAGCGAGGTATAAGTAGTTTTCACAAGTGTTTTAAGTTGTTTAGTGGATAATCAACTTTAAAAGAAACCCCTAATCTTAAGAAGTAGTCTTTGGTTTTGGGTTTTCAAAAGTGTTTACAAATAAAAATACATCCACTCAAATTAATAAAACAAGTATACTCCCATCCTTTGGTGATCCGTGCAACTAGCTAAATTAGGGTTTTCCCTTGTGACTTGCTGAGATGTCGTGCTCACGGCTTGCTAAACCCCTTCAGAGTTTCAAGAGGCTGGTGAAGGCTTGGCAGTCGAGGACGCCCCAGAGGAACCGTTCTTCGACGAGGATTCGTGGTTCTAGGTTTCAGTCGCGCTCGAGTTCCTGGTGTTTTGTGTGATGTAATATATTTCGGGCTTGCACGCCCGCTTTGACAAAACTGGTTAATAAACCTTATATTGTAGTATAAGATGGCTCTTTTGCTATAAGTATGTCATGTTATGATATTTTCTTGCTCGACGCTCCGTAACTGACCAGACTTGGATAGTTGCGGGACGCGGAGTCCTGATGCTCCTAGAAACGGGGGCGTTATAAAAAGAGAATGGAGTTTAAATCGGAATTGCTGAAGAGAACGAACTGGACCGAATGGGTCCGGTCAGTCACGTGAAATCGGCATTGCGAGAGCGTCTGGACCGCTCCAAATTGCAAACCAGACGATGAGACGAGATGAGCAACAACGGTTTGCTCATCCATTTACTTCCTCAGCTGTTTTCCTCCCTCGAATTCAAGGAACTGCCATTACTCCCAACTCTGCAGCCATGCTGCAGCAAACACTTCGCTTTTTTGAATCAACCGGCCAGTCGGAGTACTTGTCATTAACGAAACGCTCCAAACTCCAAACCCCGTACAAACATTTAGTATTGCGGCAAGCAGTGAGCTTTTGGATTCTAAAAGCGGCTTTTAGCTTTTAATACAGTACCTAACTTTTAAATAGAGTATTTTTTCAAGATGGAATTTACAAGTTAATTGTAGTACATATTAAAAGGCTAACATCTGTATCAACAAAAATCGCAAGCGAGTATCTCCCTCTCCATAATCTCTGTCGCAAACAGCTAAAATTTAAAAATTTTAACCAAAAATCATAAGCCGCAGCTAAAAAGAACAGGCCCAGGCTACGATGTTTGGATTACGGATAATGTCTTTTGGCTGTTACTGATAGTTTTTGTTTATGTTTTTTAAGACGGTAGTGAACGGTGGAGAATTTGATGTAGATGACGTGCACGATTTTAGATTCAAAAAATCATCTAAAAAATTTACTTTGATTTAGATTTAAAAAATCATTTAAAATTCACTTTAAAAAGCTGACCATTTATTTCCACCTTACCAAAATAAATGACGAAACCAAAAGGGAAAAAAATCGTAGTATGCCCTTGCGCCTTGAAAGATGAGACTGAGAGCCATCACACCTGGTGCAGGCTCTGTGGGCCCACGTCCAGTGACACACGCGTGGCCCACTGACACTAGCACGTGGGCCCTACATGATGACTGTGGTCCTGTAGTACTGGTTGTACGTGCAATATACGGACAAGTAAGGCAATGTAATGTAAATGCCATACAAGAAATTCCAAAAAAAGTAATTAAGCGTGTCACTGTCGTTTGGATTTGATCAGATGTATTTGCTAGTTAGCAGCAGGCTGGCAGTAATTACTCGTAATATGTAGCGGCTGTGCACGCATGCGGTGCATCATTGCATGGGCCACAAATACCACTGCCGAACAATTTGCAATACAGGTTGATGATTCGAGGCAGCAGGTTGAATGCTACGGACTTTGTACGTGTGTAAGGATTTCTGAACATTGAACTGTATAAAACACCCATTAATTAGGAGATTCTGGCGTCTTCTAGCTAATGAATGAAGCAAGCAAAAGCAAAACAGACAAACTCTGATTTGTCATGGAAATACTATCACTAGCAGATTCGGATCAATTCCAGGTCATCCATTTGAAATCTGACGTGTGGAGTCTAATTAGTCGGCTCCTAAGAGCATCTTTAGGTGGTGATCGGTTCGGCTGAAAGCCTCATGGCTTATGGCTGAAAACACTGTAGCTGGCTGAAAAAAGCACTGTAGCTAACAGAGGCTTATTTACCATAATTAAATTTAAAAAATTTTAAAAATAGAAAAAACATATTAGCCCATCACGTATAATGTAAACAAATACGAGGAAAAAAAGAACCGGTAAAAAAACTCAAAAAAAGCCAAAAGTTCAGAAAAAGACGAAATTTATGAATAGTGCAAAAATAAGCTGAAGCCAGAAGCTGAAGCCATATTGATCAGGGCCTTAGTTTATTGAACTGATGTCGATTCAAAGTCATGCCATATAAGCATTCTAGAAACTAAGCTTATTTTTTTCTTCAATATATTGAACCGATTCCTACTAATAACTGGAACCCACGTTGCATTAACAGACCACAAAATAATAATATCCTCTCTCAACACACTCTCTACAATGTAGTTATTTAATACTCATATAAATTGTTTAATGTTTTAAATCGACTTCTAAATAGAGCCCAACTTCATGTATTTTTTGTTGGAATCGGCCCCTTTAATATATTAAACTGATTCTATGATTTTTTCCCCTCATTGAACCGGATAAAATATAACATTGGAGGAGATCTGGCACTCATCGGAAGCAAGAGAAAAGTAAAGCGTGTAACAGATAAACTATGCTCCACTTTTCTGTTGAGATTTAGTGATAAACTAATGTCGCCGAACTGGTAAAAAAACAGTGCAAAGCAAAAGGTCAGAACATGCAAAGCAGATGCAGTTAGTTGAGGGATGCATGGCACACAGGCCGGCCTTGCTCCCAACGTTCAGATTCCACCTCATTCATCCCCCAACAAGCTGAGCTGACGAGTATTTTACTAGCACCTCGGATCCACGGTCTTCAGCCGTCACTCCCCGCAGCGCTCGGACCAAACCGAAGACCGTTCCTCGGACACCGTGCCCACCTCTTTCCCATCCCACGCTAGTTAAACACGGCCGCTAGAGAGAGGAGAGAGCAAGCGAGCAACACTGTGAAGTGCCCCCAACACAGCACGAGCACGCGAGACGCCCATGTCCGTGGCGCGATCCTAGCCGCCCATTTCGTATTCGACGGCCGGACCGGAACCAGCACCGCGCCGGGCAGCCATGGTGGCCGGGCGCGTCAAGGCGGCCATGGGCTTCCAGCGCAGTCCGGCGACGCCCAAGTCCTCCTCCTCCTCCGCGCGCAAGGCGCCTGCGCCGGCGCAGCCTCCTGGACCGGTGGCAGGGGCGCAGCCGGAGACGCCGCGGCGGAGGTCGTCGGGCTCGCCGGCGTCCTCGGCCGCGACGGCCGGTTCGGGGTCCAAGCCCGGGGCCTTCGCGCGGTCGTTCGGCGCGTACTTCCCGCGCTCATCGGCGCAGGTGCAGCCCGCGCGCGCGAAGCCGGAGGTCGGGGAGCTGGTGCGCCTCGTCGAGGAGCTGCAGGACAGGGAGTCGCGCCTCCGCACCGAGCTGCTGGAGCACAAGATCCTCAAGGAGACCGTGGCCATCGTGCCCTTCTTGGAGACCGAGCTCGCCGCGAAGAGCAGCGAGCTCGGGCGGTCCAAGGACTCCTTGACTCGCCTCGAGGCCGAGAACGCCCGGCTGCGCGCCGAGCTCGACGCCGCCGTGGCGATTGCCAGGAGAAAAGAGCAGAGGATTCTTGAAATGGAGAAGCAAATGACGGAGCTGAGGAAGCGGCAGAGAGGAGCTGCGGCCGATCCCGACGATTGCTCGTCGTCGGCGTCATCGGACAACTCCGAGAGCTCCAATGCTGCAAGCAACTCGACCAAGTCAGCTAAACTCGTTCTTCTTCCCCCTCCTCCGCCGCCGCCACCGCCAATGCCTGTGCCTTTCAAGTCCAAGTCCTATTTCTCCGGCTCGTCCCGCGCTTCCCCGGCGAACTCTTCGTCTACTTCGTCCTCGTCCATCCCATCGACGCCGTCCTTCTCTTCAGACACGGCAGCATCAAGAAGCCGCATACCGGATCTCTCAAAGCTCCCGCCGATACCCCCGCCACCGCCGCCGCCGCCTCCACCGCCAATGCCGACGCGGGGACGCCGTAGCTCAAGCTCGTCGCCGTCGACCTCAAGCTGCGGCAGCGGAGGAGCGGGGCCTCCGGCTCCACCTCCGCCGCCGCCGCCTACGGCGAGGATGAGCTCTAGAGCGTCTTCACCAGCAGCTTCGATTTCAGCTGCCGCGTCCGGCCCATGCGTGAGGCGAGTCCCCGAGGTGGTGGAGTTCTACCACTCGCTAATGCGGAGGGACTCGAAGAGGGACGGAGGCGGCGGTGGCGATGCGGGCCCCGGCGGGGGCGCTGCAGTCGCGAGGGACATGATCGGCGAGATCGAGAACCGCTCCGCCCATCTTCTCGCGGTAAGTGTTATTCGTAAAGATCGTGTTTTTTTTTCTCCTTTTTACACATTTCCCTCTCGTTTTCATTGAAAACATTATCACCTTATCGCTGCCTCCTTGAAAAATCTCTAAAGCGAAAGGCTTTGACAAACTGTTGCGGAGTAGTTGTGAACTAGTGCATGAATTGCTGATAGGAGGAGTTGTACTGTACGACCGAAACAAAGAACACAGCACCAGAAAGTTATCGTCTTTTCGAGCGTGTACACGCATGCGGCCATTCTAACACCAACATACAGCCAAAGCACACACCTTTTCCCCGGCCTGTTCATCTTTCTCGAGTTCACCACCACCCCTCGTTCCATGGACACCGTATTTCCAATTCCAATGCGAGGCAAGGGCCTTAAACTTTGTTATTGTGTGCATTTCTCTTGGATTTTTATGATCCATCAGAGGAATAGATGAGACAATTTGTACCCCAAAACTACAGCGCAGTGTCAAGTGAATTTAAATAGTAGTGTAATAAATGTGCTGGGGCGCTCGACTCACCGTGTATTAAATTAAAAAACTTGAGGATTGGCGCGGCCACACCGGTGGTCCCGTTAAGTTGGTCTATTGGTTTTGTCTTATCTAAGAGTGGAAACAAATGTCTGGTCGAAATAAATTATCTAAGTAATTTTAAATTTATATGTGTCCTCTATATCAACATCTTCTTTATTCATTATAATCTTAAAAAATATAAATAAAAATAACCAATCATAGCTAAAAGATATCGATGGTAACCTAAAAAAATAGACTGGCTCGTGTACTTTTTCCGGCTTGTAGCTTTGAGGCCCAGCTAGCCGTTGAAGCGAGGCAATTTCACCGAGTTGACCCTCGTGAACTTGACTGTTACTTCGCGCCAAGCTCTCCCAAACCGAAGAGAATTTCGAAATTAAACGTGTTTGTTCTGTTCCTGCATTGCCATGTGCCTGAAGTTCTTGATTTTGTTTGGTTCATGATGGAAAAAAGAATGCTAAACTAATGGTTGGATGTTTGACTGGGAATGAACAGATCAAATCGGACGTGGAGAGGCAAGGTGATTTCATCCGGTTCCTGATCAAGGAAGTGGAAGGCGCGGCGTTCGTCGACATCGAGGACGTGGTCACCTTCGTCAAGTGGCTCGACGTCGAGCTCTCACGCCTCGTATGCTATCGAATTCACTGTCCACATCACAAATTCACTCAACAATGACAGGGGAGAGAGGGCTGACCAGTGTTCACCTGATTTGCTCAGGTGGACGAAAGAGCAGTGCTCAAGCACTTCGAGTGGCCGGAGCAGAAGGAGGACGCGCTACGCGAGGCGGCGTTCGGTTACCGTGACCTGAAGAAGCTCGAGGCGGAGGCGTCATCGTTCTGTGATTATCCCCGGCAGCCCTGCTCTTCTGCTCTCAAGAAGATGCAGGCCCTCTTCGAGAAGTAAGCCATCCTGCATGCATGATGCAGCTTAACTATACTTTGAGCAATCAGCTATGGTTCTGGTCTGTTCGTTGCGCTCATCTATGGTCATTGGCAGGTTGGAGCATGGAGTGTACAGCCTTGTGCGTGCGCGAGATGGCGCGATGAGCAGGTACCGCCGGTATCAGATCCCAAGGGAATGGATGCAGGACACCGGAATTGTTAGTCAGGTAATTCGATTGTCTTGCGTAGGAGCAACAGGCTGTTTAAGTAGGAAAAACATTGTTCACGGTAGGAAACATGCTTGTGATACCAACAAAGAGAATTTAGGGTAAACTGGTGTTTTGGGGACCAATAAGAAGATCTAGTGCCGTGCAATGTGCATGTGAGCCAGGGGTTCTCGTGAATCTGTTTTGTTTTTGGATGTGCTAACAGCAGACAACATTGCTCTCTTCTGAAATCAGGGTTCAAATCTGCAACACATTGATCATATTGGTCCAATCTCAACTAGATTTTTTGAAATTTGAACCTTACTTGGGGGAAATGCACCGTACGTTGGGTTTTGCTGCTAATTATGGACCACTGCTGAGGGTTTGTCACATGGAAATTCTCCCAAGAAATGACCCAATTTGCAATTTCCTAGATATTAGATACTTACAGTCATGTGTTGGCATTAAACTTCGGGGAAAATGACAAGTATGTAGTTCTTTATGTAGCAGATTTGAGTAGGATAACATATCCTGAGTTGATCCAGGCCAAATGTAGTCCAGATCTGTTCATTGGTCAAAGCTTTCTTATTATTAGGCTAATATTCTGATCATGTATGAGCCTGCCTTCACAAACTTCCTGAAAAATGCCATATACTTAACTGCTACATGTGTGTTCTCTCCTTTAGAATTTGGACGTACTCTAAGAATGACTGTAGGTCGAAAATCTGTGGTAGACAGTCTTGCTCTTTGAATTAAATGTCAGTCTTTTGATATTCTGGCCTCTGCTGCCAATCTTTGCAAAACGCTTGATGTGCTTATTTCGGTTGATAATCTGCTGACACCACTCACTTGTTCGAACAAACATCGCATTTCAATGACAAGTTGAGTCTTGATGGTGCAGATCAAACTCCAGTCAGTTAAGTTAGCAATGAAGTACCTGAGAAGGGTATCCTCTGAGCTTGAGGCCATAAAGGGTGGCCCTGACGAAGAGGAGCTGATGCTTCAAGGAGTCCGATTCGCCTTCAGAGTACACCAGGTACCACTCCATGTTCTCATATACGCTAGTGCATACAGTGCATACTACTTATCAAGTTATCATACCTCTACATGGTATTCAATCCTATTGTCTCACTCAGTTTGCAGGTGGATTCGACGGCGACACGATGCGAGCCTTTCAGGAGCTCAAGGAGAAGGCATCTACGTTCCAATCACAAAGGGAAAGCCAAAATCAGCATCTGCAACAGCAAAGGCTCGCTGGCAGAAGTTGAGCATCTGAAACGATGTGTTTCCACATCATATACTCAATTTGTCACCAAGGAACAATTTTTCGTTCTCACAGTTTTCTCCTTGAGTTTAATGCGTTTGCTCTGATTTCTGAACGAATGTAGAGGAAATAAAACGTGGCAAAACTACCCATGTCACATAGTATACCAGAGCTGCATTTGCGCACTAACAGGAACGCCACTCGTAAATTTTTACCAAAAGAAAGAGAAAACTGAACACCTTACATCGAGTGAGTTCAACAAGGCAAGCTCTTGGAGCTCGCGCTCGCAACTAGCAACTTAACGGGTGGGTTTTTTTCGGTTGTGGCCGATGATTTTATGTCTGTGGCCGATAGCTTTTTGTTCTAGCACGAGCGGTTATACAGATGAACTGATAAGCTGTTTTGAAAAGCTATCCCGATAAATAGTTTCAAAAATACAGCGTAGAAGTCATTCTATTTATTTGTTCAAAGAAAATCATAAGGTAAAAAAAACTGAGCCAGCATTCATAAGTCCACGGACGTTGTGAGACTTCGCATTACAGACTTTATGTTCCTGTCAAGGCTCGCTTCATTATCCTGTCCACGGCATTCCGGCAATCCTTCACCCCTCGGCTATCATCGTTGTTGACGCCTCTGGCATCATTGCCATGGCAAGGTGCGCCCTCCATCCATGTGTGACCCGGAATGCACACTTATTTTAGGGTATGTTCTTTTCGGCTGCGGTTTATGACTTTTGGCTGAAATTTTTAAATTTTAGCTGTTTACGGTACAGATTACGGAGAGACAGATATCACTTGCGATTTTGGCTGGTACATATGTTGGGCTTTTAACATGTAGATCGTAACTTGTAAACCCCGTCTTGAGAAAATACCCCGTTTAAAGTTAGGAACTGTAGCAAAAGCCAAAAGCCGCCGACTTGTGAGGTAAAGAACATGCCCTTATTTTGCCCTTCATCTTTGAACCAATGTAGAATCTTGGTCGCCCTCTTCTGCTCGAGGGGACTCCCGAGTCATGACACCTCGAGGAACGCATGCATGATGCCGAGCTGGTGCATCTTCCGCCTTTGCACCTGGTTGCCATGCACAAGCTGTTAGTAATATGTAATTGAGATAATTATGGAGATGATTATTATTATATCACTTCTATATTTATGATATTTTGTCACTTGAATAAATATCTTTCGTGCACTCAATTTATTCGTGCGCTCTTTACCCATATTTTAATACTATTCTAAATTATCTCCGATCTTATATCATTATTTAGGATAATAATGATTTATAAATAAATATATGTATTGATTGATGATCATGTTTCATGGATCATATATATATATATAAAAAGGATATATATAAGGATTATGTAGGACAATAATGATTTACCCATGATTGTGCGTGCTTCAACCCTTTTCTTTTCTTGATTTCCTTTTATTTCTTCACTTTCGCTGCACAACACAACACCGAACCATGAAATCAAATTTAGACCACATTGTGACACCAAATTGAAGCATCAACAGCACTCCTAAATCTCTCCTCCCAAGAACACTCACTCTCGATGAAGCATATCAGAAAACTGAACAGATTTAGAATAGATCTATAAGCATATCAGAAAACTGAACAGATTTAGAAGCGTATCAGAAAACCCAAGAAATCCCCTCCCCTTTCAAGAACATTCACTCTCGACGAAGGTGATCGGGGGAGGGTTCAGGTGAGATGCATACGTGGTGCGTCGCTGGGGAGCTTGGAGTGTAGATCTCGACGCGATGCGACGCCGCCCCTACACCAACTGTGGAGCGTAGCCACCGCTCATCGCTGGTTTCTGCCGTCGCTAGATCGTCGCCTCGTCGGGAGAGGATTGGAGTCTTGGAGATTCAGTCGACTGACTGGTTAAAGTGTATCGGGAGAAATATTGGGAACAGATATCAACTGAGCAGATTATCTTATTACTTAGCGGGTGTACCTATATTCTACCATTCTTTAATGGGAGATTGGATCATATACCCTTCTTTTAGTTGGGAAATTGAGGATTTACCCTCCACATCTCAATGATACGTAAGGTCTTCATAGGTCACTGACACGTGGATCAGGAAGATAAATCCTCAATTTCCATTTAAATGGAAGGTATATGATCAATTTTTTCTTCTTTAATGGGTGTATTGAATATTCTAACCCGTTTCTTATGGATATGGGTTGAGGGAAAGGGAAAGGGTACCCAACAGCACCCCTAATGGCGACATGGTAGCGCCCACATCCGCGGCTACCTCCCTCGCCTTCTCCCACCCCAAAATCCTAGCCGCCGCGCCCAAAACTGTTCTCTCGGCCGCCAAGTCCGTCTCCATCCCCGCCACCCAGCCCCCGTGCGTCCTCGCCACGTCCGCCTCCGGCAACCGCCGCCGTGCGGTGACCGCCATGGTGTCAGCCCCGCCGGCCGTCGGCGCCGCCATGCCGTCCCTCGACTTCGAGACCTCCGTCTTCAAGAAGGAGAAGGTCTCCCTCGCCGGCCACGAGGAGGTCCGCTCTCGTATCCGTGCTGCTTCCTTTCGTTTTCCTCCGGGATTTTTCCTCTGATTTTTCGCGATTTGTTTATTTGTCTTCGATGTTTGGTGCTGCAGTATATTGTGAAGGGCGGGAGGAACCTCTTCCCGCTGCTTCCCGAGGCGTTCAAGGGCATCAAGCAGATCGGAGTGATCGGATGGGGCTCTCAGGTTCAATAAAAATGCCGACTCTTTGTTGTTTCAGTATATACTAGTTTCTCTGTCATATGCTGCTGGGAAATGTGGTTCGTCCGTTGTAGATGGTCGTAGTCTCGTAGATGTAGCATATCTGCCTACTCATACTGTACTGAGCAGTTGTGTTGTGCCTGAACACAACAACGTTATCAAATGTAGTGGATGGGACCGATTTCACATAGATTTCTTCTGTTAATTGTGTTTAGAATTATTTGTATTTGCAAGTCTTTGTTCTGGCTATAACAGAGTCAATGTTGCTTTTGCAGGGTCCCGCACAAGCCCAGAACCTGAGAGATTCACTAGCTGAAGCGAAGTCAGACATTGTAGTCAAGGTTAGCTCTTCTCATTTATTTACCAACTTTAATACATGGTTTTGAGTTTCCTACATGAAAACCACGTGTTAAGTTTAAGCTCTGAACGTTGGGCTTGAAGCCTTGAATGAACTGTCTTATATTTATTCTCTTCTTGAGCTTGTTAGCTTGCACTGGAGACAGTTTATCACTCATTATCAGTTTAAAGGAGCATTTGATTTTATATAACTTGGACATGGAAATTATGAGCCAGCATATATTATGTCCCTTTTGATATGCATTTTAGCACTATCCTCAGTCCAAGAAGCTGCCTTCTGCTTTCAGATTGGTCTCCGGAAAGGTTCTAAATCTTTTGATGAAGCACGTGCAGCTGGATTCACTGAAGAGAATGGAACCTCGGGAGATATTTGGGAGACTGTTTCAGGCAGTGATCTTGTTTTGCTGTTGATATCAGATGCTGCACAGGTTTGCTTCATGCTCAGTACCTGCATGGTTTTCAACTTTTCATTACCACTCTATAATGTTATACTTTTATTAAATGCTTGTTTGTATTATGCTGAGTTTTAGGTTAATGTTATTTTGTGGTCCTGTTGATTTAATTCGACCTTCATGCTGTATCTATAGCATACCTATTTATCGTTGCATGCACGATACATGTCTAGTCACACCTTCACTTTATTCTATCCTTGTAAAGTTTTCATTTACTTTCTGCAGGCAGACAACTATGAGAAAATATTCTCTCACATGAAACCAAACAGTATTCTTGGTTTATCTCATGGATTTCTCCTTGGACATTTGCAATCAAGTGGCCTTGATTTCCCAAAAAATATCAGTGTGATTGCTGTATGCCCCAAGGGAATGGGCCCATCAGTTCGAAGGCTTTATGTTCAGGGCAAAGAAATAAATGGTGCTGGTATCAACTCTAGCTTTGCTGTGCACCAGGTATGATAATTTCATTGAAAACATATTTTCAATTATATATTTGGTGTGAAGACATGTAGTTATGTGTATGCTCTTTTGTTGCATAGGATGTTGATGGAAGGGCAACTGATGTTGCTCTAGGATGGTCAGTTGCACTAGGATCTCCCTTCACGTTTGCTACTACTTTAGAACAGGAGTACAAGAGTGATATCTTTGGGGAGCGAGGTGAACCTACTTCCCTGTTTATGTTGCCTCTGATGATTGCACTGTAACTAATCAGTTTGCGTCCAGGAATTTTGCTGGGCGCCGTCCATGGCATTGTGGAGGCTCTGTTTAGGAGATACACAGAGCAAGGTATGGATGAAGACTCAGCATACAAAAACACTGTAGAGGGCATCACTGGAATTATCTCAAAAACTATCTCAAAGAAGGTACACTATTATAAATCTTTTCGGCATCCCTTTTCGTCTTTTCTTATTGGAGTGTGATTTTTTCCCCATTTTTATCAGGGGATGCTTGAAGTGTACAACTCCTTGCCCGAGGAAGGGAAAAAGGAGTTTAACAAGGCGTACAGTGCATCATATTATCCTTGCATGGATATACTCTATGAATGCTACGAAGATGTTGCCTCTGGAAGTGAAATCCGGAGTGTTGTGTTGGCTGGGCGGAGGTTTTATGTAAGTTCTTCCTCCTGCTATTTAAATTGACATTTTCTATTTTGATTCTGTTCATGGTTAAGTTTGGAGTTTCGACACAAAATAAGATAAGATAATTACTCATTCACACCATCTTATTGGTTATGCTTTTACAGGAGAAGGAAGGTCTTCCTGCTTTCCCTATGGGGAAAATCGACCAAACTCGTATGTGGAAGGTTGGTGAAAGGGTGCGCTCGACCCGTCCAGAAGGTGATCTTGGCCCACTGCATCCCTTCACGGCTGGAGTTTATGTTGCACTAATGATGGCCCAGGTTAGCTTCCTTTCCTCTTGTTGCATACTAACATATGATAGTATGATACCCTGCTTGAATCAATAGTGATTATCAATTTTTCCGGTTTTGCAATGCTGTAGATTGAGGTCCTCCGAAAGAAGGGACACTTTTACTCAGAGATCATCAATGAGAGTGTCATTGAGTCCGTGGACTCGCTGAACCCCTTCATGCATGCTCGCGGAGTTGCCTTCATGGTTGACAACTGCTCCACAACTGCTCGCTTGGGATCAAGGAAGTGGGCGCCGCGCTTCGACTACATCTTGACCCAACAAGCTTTCGTGTCAGTCGACAAGGATGCGCCGATCAACCAAGACCTCATAAGCAACTTCATGTCCGACCCTGTTCATGGCGCCATTGGAGTCTGTGCTGAACTGAGGCCGACCGTTGATATTTCGGTGACTGCGAATGCGGATTTCGTGCGCCCAGAGCTCCGGCAGTCTTCCTAGATTGGGTTTATCGGATGAGAGTTTGCATCGAGTTTTTTTTCTAAGTATTGTTTGTGTGCGACTATATGAATTTTTGAGCTGCTATCAGAGGACCTGGAACTAGGCCCGAGTATCTTTTCCCGAATAAAATTAGGACCTGCTTGGCTCGTATAGCCGCACGATGGCTGTGGTCTATTGCTTATTTGTTGCTTATCGGGATCTGGGCATTTCGTCTGTTTGGCTGTGGGAATGTTTTTTTCTCCCTTCCTTTCATTTTCAATAGGGGGATTTAGTTCAAATCTAAATTAATGCAGTCCAATTCCTCATCCAAACAGGTCAGAGCAAACATCAAACTATGCTACAGTCTTGGCAAAGGCTGATACTTTGACTTGACAGTGAATTCCAGCAAAGTTCAATCCAAATAAACGAACACGACCGAAGTCCCAGTAGTCACTCGTTCTTCAGGTGCCCCTTTTTCTGAATTCCTTGATTTTCTTTAGCAGTAGCCTTTGAGCAGCTAGCTAACAAAGCTTCATAGCGTTTCAACGCATTCCATCAAGTTTCGTCAAGTTTGAGGAAATTCCATAAAAAAATATTTGAAAAAATTTTGTTAGATCATCTGGTTCGGTCTAGAATATTTATGATGATGAATAATTGACAATATTGCTTATTGATATTTTTTAGGTGTATGGCGTGTGTGAACTTATGTCGGTCAAGTTGTAAATAATTTATGCTAAAAAAAAGATGTTGCTTTGGCCTTTACATGTGCAGAGTAACTCGAAGACGATTGTGGTCTATGACGAGGACCGGGAGATGGCTTGGTAGAAAGTCATGGTCTAGAGGATTAAGAATGCTTGAGGTGACGGTTGTGTTCGAACTGGAGTGCGTGGGATCAAAGATGGATAATGCATGTTAGAGCTACAAAGATGTGGCCTGAAGGATATGACACGTGATAATTTTAGAGTGTCCAAAATTAGGTAGTGTGACAAAAATTGAAAACCCATATTACGTAAGAGTTTCAGGTCCCTTATCTGTTGGAATTTGAAAAGAACTCACGATCTTAGGGATAAGATCATAGTTTGAACCCTAGATTATAAATATAGGTGGGGTTAGGTGCTAACCCCGAGGCTGAAAGATGCAAATTTTGTCCTATGGTTTGAGGAGTGCCAGTAGTGCACTTTATAGCCACAAACATGCTAATCAAGAAATAAAAAATCAGATTTATTCCAAACAAAAGGCCAACCGAGATGATCACCTCGAAAGCCCCTCCGATTCGGTATGCCTGGAGCTCAATAACTTCTACTTCCCCTGGATTTCGATGTGGTTCTTGCATTCTAAGGTGGTGCGATTAGGATGGATGGAAGCAATTAGGTAGTGTCTCATGTCGTACAGTTTGATTCGATTATGTGGCCTTTTGGGTTTGATCTATTATGTTTGTTCTTGATTGCCGTTTTGCTAGTTAGATTAGGTTGATTGATCCATCTACCCTTTGTAGGGTTTTGAAATTAGCGTCTCGGTGGGTTCCACATAGAAGTTGGGGCTGCAAGTCTTCGTTCTATTAATTCCCTACAGTACATGTATAGCATCTAGTGTCTAGCAAAAAATGAAGTCATCCAATGAAAGCAAAGTCTTTCTTTTAATTTGATACAGTACATGCACAGTAGCTACAATACCATATACTATTTGCTACAGTATATGCACAGTTTGCTACAGTAAAAATATTTCCCCCTTTTCTTCCTTTGCTATATTTTTGTTTTGTTTTTCTATTTTTTCTATGTTGGCAGGTTAGACAATCAGAAGACAGTAGATTTGAGGGAAAAGGTTTCCGCTACTGATTACAATCATTCATCTCTCATCTGATTGCCATCGACGATCCTACAAGTTTCGAGTTCCTTGTGAGTTTTACATATTTCTAGAAGATTACAAAACATTTCAAGACTAAATTCCAACAAATTTCAGATTTTAGAACTCAAAATTCAAGTGTCAATAGGTTTCATCAAATTTCAACTATAGAGTTTCAAGAAGTTTCAGCAAGTTTCAATCAAAGAGTTTCATGAAGTTTCAGCAAGTTTTAACATGTTTCATCAAGATTCAATCGAAAAGTTTCAAGACGTTACAGTATGCTTGACAAGTTTTGACAAGCGCCAGACAAAAAGTTTCAAAAAGTGGACGGTGTTACCTCACGCTATAGCATTGGAATTGTTTCCAACATTATGTGTAAGTTTCATCTAGTTTCAATGGGCTTTATCTAAATTTCGCAGGCTGGTTTCAAAAGAGTTTCACACAGGTTTTGTAATGTTTCAATGCGTTTCAACAAATTTAAATAGGTTTCAGATATGAAACAACAAGTTTCATCCAGTTTCAAATCTAAAATTCAATTTAAAATGAGTTTCAGAAGAACTTCAACCAAGTTTCAAAATACAAACTTCTAGAGCACATTTCACAGGTTTCAAAACAGTTTCAAACAAGTTTCCATATGGTTTCTATGTGTTTCAACAAATTTTGATGGGTTTCAAATATGAAACTACAAGTTTTACCCCATTTCAAACCTAAAACTTCATTCAAAATGATTTCAGAAGAATTTTAATTAAGTTTCAAAAAGATAAACTATAAAATTTTAGAGAGTTTCAACCATTTTCACAGGAAAATTCATAAGTTTCATTCTAGTTTCAAAAGGACATATCAAACATCAAGTTTCAAGGAAGATTCAAACGAGTTTCATGGAGCTTCAAATACTTGAGCAAAAAATGTCACAAGTGGTCGTCCACCCGTTCGTCGAGAATGAAGACAACTGGGAGGAACTCACCAGAGATGAAGACGAGTAGGAGGAGCTCGATGATGGACCAACAAAACATCGAGTCATTGAGTGTGCCGCATTAGCCATTGCATGCTGCTCATTGCCCATCGCTTGCCCGCCATTGTCCTCAGGCTTGCCACCTCTATGCCCCCGCACTTGGGTGAGCCTATGGCCTCTAGTCACGCTCCGGTGAGCCTGCGACCGTTCGCCTCATCCTATAGTCGCAACACCTGCTCACCCACCACTTACTCTCGTAGCTACCATCGTGCCCTTGCCTATCGCTGCCAGTGGAGAGGATTGAGAGAGAGATGGACTTTTGGGGAGCTCCCAGTTCTGTGCCCTGCTCGATCAAGATCTGAGAGAAAGAGAGGCTTGTGCTCATTCAATGGTTGCTTGAGAGAGCAAGAAGAGACAGAGAGAGTAGGTAGATATTGATAAGATTTGCGTGATGTGGGTAGAAGGTGTTACGGACAGTGCGCCTCATTGAATGGCAGCAATCGTACGGTTGTAAATTATATCGTCGAAACACTAGAAAGCATTATAGAATTTTCTAGTTTTTTTGTTTGGATATTGAGCAAGAGCTACCCGGAAGGACAAAGCATTGCAATTTGCAAACCATTCGGTTGAGCAGTAAGCGATCAGTTTGGCACAAATCACACCAAAATGCGCCTACAGTCACTGAGTTCTTCAGTAGCCAAGGCCGGACCTTGGCTGAAACCGCACCACATGAACTCAATTGTCTATGCCCCATAGAGAAGGAAATAGCCACCCATTAGAAAATATGGATGTGGCACCATAGTCCCATCTGTAGGCCTCAATCCCTGAGACACGTGGCCCATCAAAATGCCCCTATTTTTTTAAGCTAGCAAAAGTTGGATGATATATTAGAAGGAAAAAATAGATCTGGTTAATTTACAAGAAGCACAAACGGTGCTTGTGGCGGAATAAAAAGGGTAAAAGGTTTACTCTTTACAAAGAATTAAGAGGGCGACAAGGTGAGTTAGACATTACATGCTACACAGTATTGTTTGCCCTTTCAATTAACTCTTTTAAATGCTTTGCTCCAGCCAACTCCCAGAGCTTGGCCTCGTCCTTGATTAGTGTTAAGCTCTTATGTTGTGTTGGAAGTTGATTTTGGAATATGAATGATAAGTGTATTCGTAGCCTTTGTAAGGCCGATCAGAGAGTCAACCCGCTTGAGCCACCAGTGTTCAATTGTCGTCGGTTGGCCCTAGTTTGTTGGGTCAAGCATCGACAGGTGCAGCTATTTTGCTATTTGAGTCCAAATCTGCCAGATTGCTGGGCAATCGATAAAGAGGTGCGTTGTAATTTCAATGTTTCTATTGCACATTTGGCAAAAGTAGTTGTTTGGTCAACCTCGAGACTGTAGTCTTTGGGATGTCCAAATTTTGTTCTGCGACACCAACCAAGCTAATAACTTACAGCTCAAGGGCGCCCAAGATTTCCAAATGATGGCTTGGTATAAGGTTCGAACTGATCCTAGAAACTGTGCTCGATAGGCCGAGGATGCTAAATAAGCGCCATTGATAGTTAGTTTCTATTGGATCTCATCCTCAATCTTTGAGTTGATATCAATCTGTTGTACCTTGCTCTATAGGCTCACATATTCAACTAACAGGTCGGTGGTGAGACTATGTTAGATGTCTCGTATTTATTTCATATCTTCGATGGCATTTGCAACTGACTTATTTTTTGATGTGAATGTTTGTATAATTTTAGGGCCAGATAACATGGCATGACTCCATCATTCCAAAGAGAGGTCCAGAATTTTGCTTTGTGGACATTTCCTATGTATACCTTAGTGGCCGCTACAAAGAACTCTTTGTCCCTATTGTCACAGGGCGTTGAAAGCTCTACCCATGGTTTATACGGCGATTTTCATTTATACCAAAACCATCTGAGTCTCAATGCGGCTGCAAATTTCCCTAGATTCAACACTTCTAATCCCTCTAGCTCTATTGGGTGGCAAACTTTATTCCAGTTAACTTTGCATTTTTCTCTATATGTATCTGGACTTGCTGTCTAAAAAAAGCTTCGTCTAAAAAAAGCTTCACATGCCTGAACTCCACATTGCAGACGAGTTGGCCGAGGAAGCGCACCCAGCCTGAACTCCACATGCGCTCGCCAATCACCGTCCAGGTCCAATTTTTCAGCATCCAAACTGCGGGGTGAGGCCCAATCAGCCGTACGCCCGGCGGATTCACTCGACCACGGCGCGCATCGGTCATCAGTCCTCACGCACCGGTGGGGCTCCGTGTTCCTGCTGTCGCCGCACGGTCGCCGGTCGCCCGCCGCACGCCGCCCACGCCAACCTCAGGGTGCCAGACCGGCGCAGGAGCGTCAGGTGATCTCGCCGCACGGACCGCGCGAGAGTACATGTGCGGCACCGGGAATTAACGCCGACGTGCGGCAGCTAGCCGGCCCGCGGCTGGGGTGGGATCGAGCATGTGCATGTCGCGTAGTCGCCACCCACCTGAGTTCGTTCCGGCGCCGTTCGTTTTGCGGCCATCCGCCTGTTTGACTCATCGATCTGAGCGCCCTTGCGTAAGTCGAAAAGGCGTGCGTGACCATCGAGGTGATCGAAGATCCGGTCCGGCCGGCCGAGGGAGTCAACAAAACGGCGCCGCGAATCTCCGTGCGGAACCGGCCTGGAGTGATAATATTTTGGGACTGCCTATTGTCTAATCAACCGAAAAAATTTACATTTCAATCGATTTTGTTATAATATTTTTGTTTCTTGTTTACAACATTTTTCGTCCATATATACAATAGTGTACCTTTTCCCATATTTACAACATTTTTCACATATGTTTATAATATTTTTATCCCATGTATGTAACATGTTTCTCATGTATGCAATATTTCGTGCATGTATACAATTATGTATATGAAAAATGTTACATATATGTACAAAAAATGTTGCAAATATACGTGAAATATATTGCAAATATAGAGAAAAAATATACAATGTTGTATATATAGACAAAAAATGTTATAAACATAGACGAAAATTGTTGCAAACATAAAAAAAATGTTGCAACAAAATCGACTGAAATACAAATTTGTATGCTACCGTGTAATAACAAAACTGTAATATTTTTTAGAGGATTCGAGGTGATTTTGGCATGCACGCACGCTAACGAAACACAGCCGCTAGCTACTAGAGCTTGGGCGGCTCCGAAAATCTGCAAAATGTACCCAGAGCCCTAGCACAGTAGTCACAAAATATAAAAATGTACCGCATGCAGCGTGCACACAAAGCCCCCGGCATCCACCAAAAAAGTCAAATACAACGCAGCCACAGCGCGCACCGCCGGCCCTCGGTGTTCTCAACCACAAATCTGCGACGCCGATGCGCTTGTCCACTACCACTGTCCAAAAGCAACGCAAAACACCACGCTAACTCCCCAAAAACCACCGGCAAATCCGAGGAGAACATAGCGCCGGCCACCTTGTCATGACTCCCCGCATCTCCTCGTACTTAAACCCCCATGCATGCCACCCCCAAAAGACACAACAGCAACCAAATCTCAGCTAAGCAAGCAAACAACTGACAAGCTAAGTGCGAGTAAGCAACGCTAGGCACAGACAGCATTAATGGCGGAGAGGGAGGGAGGCGTGGTGAAGAAGGGCCACGACGAGGGCCTGAAGATGGCCGTCGCGCTGCTGGAGGAGTTCGGCCTGCCGCTCGGGTTGCTGCCGCTGGCCGACGTCATCGAGGTCGGCTTCGTGCGCGCCACCGGCTACATGTGGATCGCGCAGCGCAAGAAGGTGGAGCACCACTTCAAGATAGTGGGCAAGCACGTCAGCTACGACGTCCAGATCACCGGGTACGTCAAGACAAAGTGCATCAAGAAGCTCAAGGGGGTCAAGGCCAAGGAGCTCATGCTCTGGCCGCCCGTCAACGAGATCACCGTCGACGACCCGCCCACCGGCAAGATCCACTTCAAGAGCCTCGCCGGCGTCACCAAGACGTTCCCCGTCGAGGCCTTCGCCGCCGGCCAGTAGGCAGCATATGTATGCTCTAAATACTATAATACGCTACCACGCACTCGCGTGCTTAGATATATACTTATATTACGCATGCACACGAACGGTGATGGTGATATATATGGTGAGCTGCTTGGTTTGATTCCTGAGGCTCTTAAGTAGGTTACAGCTTGTTCGGTTTGGCTGTTTCACATGAACGTTTCCTCAAATATAATGAATAAAGTCTAAGAATGTTGTGTTCACTGCGTTATATGTATTCTGTATATTCAGGTAATGGAGTCCTAAGATTAGCTGAAATAGCAGCAAAGAATTAATGGAAGCAGTAGTACTGTGGAATATTTAATCAAAGAAGCACGGATAATCTTTCTTTCTTTTCTAAAACGTGGCAATGGTAATGTTGCTGTGAGGGAGTGACTTCTCGGTTCTCACGAGTCACATCGTAGATTAGACTTGCAGGAAACCACTAGGAAGTGAAAAATAGTCGTCCTCGTTTATTGAAAAATGGGGTGTATCACGAAATCAAGGATGACGAACAACATGTGATTCTTCTTTTCTCGATTAATTGGGTTCTGATACAGAGCTTTCATGCTGGTCCCACGTGCAAATCTAGCTCGTTGTGTCACTGTGGGTTACCTCTTATCATGCTAGTCAGCATATAGTTCAGAATGAACAGTTCTTAGCGTTTTAATTTTAACACGCTCGGTGGTGATTGGTGAATGCATGGCACAAAAATAAATCTATAAACATTATAATCGCCAAGAAAGAAGATGAAAGGTTGTGTTATTCATAGGTTATGTTCTTAGTTTACAAAGAAAGAGAAAATTCAGAAAGATCAAACTAAAGAAGAGGGCAGAAATGAAAAGGTAAATAGCATGCTAATCTCTGCTTGAAATATAATGAATTCACGATTATTTATGCATCACCTGGCCTCAGCTACTTCGTGTTGGATGGGCCTACCTTGTGTTCACCACGGGAACTGCCTTCTCTCCCTGTGCCAATCCTCTGAGCAGCTTGAAGAGCACTATTTTGCTCCGGTTCAGCGACGGAGTCCTTGCCGGTGAGGCGCTGGACGACGGACTTGAAGTCATCGGCAGTGTCGGCCTCCACGTACACCGTCTCGATGATCTTCACGGTCACAGGTTTCGCTTCATTCTCTCCCGACATTGAAGACGATTTGGCTGGTCGAAAGGTTCAAGAGGGGAAGAACTGCAAGAAAATAAAACGAGAGAGAAGTAGCTGACGAGCCGTCACTGGCAGGAAACTTGACTGTGCTTGGAGAAGAACTTGAGGGAGACGTGCAATCTTTAAACGGCCCAAGGCCTCGACAAGGCAACGCACACATTGAACTCTTCTTTCTTGGGGCTCTTAAATACTACGGTAGATGATAGAATGGCACTGACTTGCGATGCTGGAAAACACTAGTTAAGTCTGAATCAGTCATAAAGGCACCTAAGAAACTAACTGCTTCAGATACCAGGAAGATCAAGAACACGTACGATTTTGAACACCTCAATTTTCTAAAGGCCAGGAAAATGAAAAATATCGACGCTAGCATTTTTTTCCATTTAATTTCCTCTACGAAACAACACATACGTGACGGCCACACCCACACGTGTCACAGAAACGAGAAATGCATGCGATTAGCAGTACTTGGGTGAGAGGAAGGAGAGGTCGAGGCAGTTTGCAATGGCGTCTGCTCTTGGGCCCCGTGGTTGACAAGTCATCGCGGTCAATACCGTGCATCAGCTAGAAGCGGCTGTTCTTCGGTCAATACCGTAGCCGAGCTAAAGACTGTTACCGCGGTTTTAGACCCGTTCAACCATAAGCCGCAAATTAGAAACGAAACTAGCTATTACTCTCCGTATGCTGCAGAAATATCACCAGATACACCATGAACAAGCACACTTCACTCAGATAGTGCAAGTGTGTTTGTACCTCTCATACCTAACCGGCCGAACTCATCGACGGTTGGCTGGTACTCAACTGCCTTCTCCCCAAAGTTAGAAGTCAGGGCAATTTGCTTAAGAGTAACACTACAAAGATCACTTGAGTTGGAAAAAGGAGGAACGAGTGTTTTGCAACATATCTCTGAATTTACCATGCAGGGTAGCGTCAAACAGCCCATACGGACTATGGTTAGATAGATCCATATAACACACGACTGAACTAGGACCTACGACAGGAGGTTTGCACATCCCGACTAACAAAAGCAGAATAGTTTAAATATAGGAACGAACATTCATAAATAACAGAGTATTGGAAGCATCCTGCTTGCACAGGACAGGATGCTGGGGTCTTTTCCCAGCAACAACGGTGCTACTGCTGCCATCACACTGCCAAGGAATGATACGTTTGACTAAGTGATATTCGCGTGCCAATCAGTATCACCCTCCTTCATCTTACATGCCTTCAAACTGTCAAGAAATAAAATGTTCCAGTGAGATTCGCATCGTTATGTTTACCCAAATAAAATTTGCATCAGTATGGCCGCCCAAAACGGCAGAAAACTGTACGTAGTAAAGAAACAACAAATCTATCATCATACATGAAAGGACATTAACCAAAGCTGAAACGCAAATGATGCACTGCTCAGCCATGCCTAATCTACCAACAGATAAACAACCTATGGAGATGACAAATTGGTGATACAAAGTAAGCGGGATTTCAGAAAACCATGTAAAAAAACCAGGATTTGTGTTTGATCTGTCTTTTTTTTTTATTCCAGAGCAAGTCAAAGGCTGGTCTAACTACAGCTATCAACATATTACAGACACACAAGGTTCAGCTAAGAAACTCAAGCCCACATATGCCACGCTTTGCTAAAGGAAATAAAGGTTGTAGAACATGTTAGCCCTCGCAAATATTACTGTGCGCCAAGAACTACTCACAATTGAGTGGCTTAGGTAATTAAGTAGACTTGCAATCGATTCAGAACTCCGATCACTATTCTAAACAAAGAATATTATAACATATTCACCCTCCTGCTGCGTCCACTACTGGCATAAATAGCAGAATGCTCAAAACAGGCTAACAGAGTTATGTGACAATTTGATATAGCACTTCCTTCTAGAAGAAATAATACAACAAAGTATAGCCAGAATATGTGTAGCAATAAGCTTATAAGTGGAGTAACACAGACTGTAATGGAATGCTTCATTTTGATTGAAACTTGCCACAAGGTAGTGCATATTACCGACGATCCAGGTTCCTCGATGAGTACAATCTTTTTCTTTCCTGGCTGATCAGAAGATCTTGAACCCTTTGCGTCACCCTAAAAGATTTAGGGAAAGGGAAGAGGAAATTCAGTAAACCCATATACCTAAGATAACAAATTACCAAAACATAAAAAGATCAATAATTACTATAAGGAGAATACCTCCGTCTTCAATGCCATCAACGGTAATCAACAGTGAATGTTCATTATTCATGAAAGGAGCAAAAACTACTCATCAGCACACAAATGTTTCTGTAAAGTGTAAGGAAAAAGGGTAATTCTATAAGTAAAGAGCAAGTTTGGAGGATAATGCCAGAAAAGAGCACAAGAAAAGTTCTGTGGTAGACCTATATTTTTCAAAAAAATTCACAACATGCTCTTTGGCTATTTTATATCTCATCAAACAATTGGCAGACAATTTATTTAGATGGGGCAAAAAAAATCAGTTTTGGCCCTTTGGGCCATGCACTAATGTTCAGTTCAACAACAATGCTACATATCTTCTTCAGCAATGATGCAGTTGGCAAATCTAACAATAACAAATTCGCATTAGCATTCAGCAGATTTATAGCTAAATGAAGGTGAAACTGAGAAAGTTGCATCTTTTACAGTATATAATTGTTAGCCTGGCCATTTCACCACCAGCATGCATCCAAATGCTTTCGGATACAAAATTAGGACTGTGTTAATTGAATTAGTTCATAATCTGCCGCCTCATTGTCAATGAGTACAGGGCAAATTCCACCATAACAGTGCATGCTTTGGATTTAAAAATCCTAGGATATTTATTTTCCACCACCATCTTCAACCACCCTACTGTTGACAACACCATCCACCATTCATCAGCAAAGGGACTAGTGAATCAACCCATATGACACCCCAACTAAAGTCAAGGCCTTGGTGAGCACAGCCACAGCAACAGCCTCCTTTAGCATGAATCAAACGCAAGGAAACTAACGCATAATCCACATCAGCATAAGTATGCCTAATTACATCGCTCTTGCCTGCCTATCAGAAGCTTAGGCACCTATCTGACTGCAGATAAACATAGAAATGTAGAGACACTTGGCAAATCTAGACTTCCTAAACACCTACCTTGTGCCCCAACCTTCCTCATAGCACATGCAAAACGCCAACAAGATGTGCAAAATTAGCTGTGTATGTAGCAGCAACACTAGCATAGGAAACACCCTGGGGAGGGGGGGAGGGGGGGGGGGGCGGTGATGATACCTCCCGGTAGAGCTTGAGGCAGAGCTTAAGGGGCTCGACGTAGTCCTCGAAGCCGAGAGTACCCATGGACCAGATCAGGTCGTCCCCGTTGATGGTCTTCCGCTTCTCCTTCATGCACTTGTCACTCGCTCTGCAGGGATCACACGGAACTTGATCAGGCACTTCGCATCTGGGCGCATCAGAAGAAGAGGCACCGCCGCACCGAGCTGGATCGGATCAAGCTCGAGGGGACAGACCACCGATCAAAGGCAAGACAGTAATACTCACTCGCTGGTGATGAAGCTGATGAACTCGGAGACGCACTCCTGGATGGACTCCTTGGCGTCCTTGGCGATCTTCCCGTTCTCCGGCACGCCCCGCCGCATGATGCGCCCGATGTTGGCGATCGGCAGGAACCGGTCCTGCTCCCTCCCTCCCGCGCCTCCGCTCACCGGCGTGCCCACCGCTTCTGACATCGCAAAACCTGGTAGCCATGGGAGGCGGTGAGAGAGACGAAACCCGCAGAAGAGCAGGGTGCGAGAGTTTTGTGTTTGGGGAGGAGAGGAGCAGCAGCGCTTTAGGGCCTGTTTGGGAGAGCTCCACCAACTTCAGATTCACGAAAAACGTGGATCTGGAGCTGGATTCACCGTGGAGCAGCTCCATGGTGGATCTGGGATTCGTCAAAGTGTTTGGTACAGCTCCACCTCCCTCTCTATCCCACTTCCACCTGGGCCCCACGCGTCAGGGGGCAAAAATGAAAAAAAAAATCCCGGCCGACGCAGGCGCGGCAGCGGCCGGCGGGCGAGGCGGCCGGCAGGCGCAGGCGAGGCGGAGAAGAGGAGGAGGCGGAGCGGCCGGCGGGCGCAGGCGCAGGCGAGGCGGAGCGGTGGCTGGGGGGCGGCGCGGCGCAGGCGCAGGCGGAGAAGAGGAGGAGGCGGAGAAGAGGAGGAGGCGGAGCGGCCGGCGGGCGAGGCGGAGCGGAGCGGCCGGCGGGCGAGGAGGAGGCGGAGCGGCCGGCGGGCGAGGAGGAGGCGGAGCTCCCGGCAGGCGCAGGCGAGGCGGAGCTCCCGGCGGGCGCAGGCGAGGCGGAGAAGAGGAGGAGCGGCCGGCGGGCGAGGCGGAGAAGAGGAGGAGGCGGAGCGGCCGGCGGGCGAGGAGGAGGCGGAGCTCCCGGCAGGCGAGGCGGAGAAGAGGAGGAGCGGCCGGCGGGCGAGGCGGAGAAGAGGAGGAGGCGGAGCGGCCGGCGGGCGAGGCGGAGCGGAGCGACCGGCGGGCGAGGAGGAGGCGGAGCGGCCGGCGGGCGAGGAGGAGGCGGAGCTCCCGGCAGGCGCAGGCGAGGCGGAGCTCCCGGCGGGCGCAGGCGAGGCGGAGAAGAGGAGGAGGCGGAGCGGAGCGACCGGCGGGCGAGGAGGAGGCGGAGCTCCCGGCAAGCGCAGGCGAGGCGAGGCCGGCGGCCGGCAGGCGCAGGCGAGGCGAGGCGAGGCGCAGGCAGGCGCAGGCCGGCGGGCGAAGAGGAGGACGGCGCAGCGACGGGAAAGAAAGAAAAACGAACCGTTTTTTTGTGTAATCAGTGGCATGGTGGGTAATTTTCCCCAACTCCACCAATTTGAGTTTGGTGGAGCACCCCTTGAGGTGCTCCACCAATTTGGTGAATCTGGAGCTAGATCCATGGTTTTGGTGGAGCAGATCCACGGTGGAGCTGCTGGAGCTGGAACTGTTTGGCTTGGAAAAGTGGATCTGAATCTGGATTTGGTGAATCTGGAGCTGGTGGAGCTCTCCCAAACAGGCCCTTACCTTTTCGGAGAGATGGACGGAGATGGCGGAGGGGATCAGCGCCGTTGGTTGGGGTGGGTGGGAGCGGGAGGAGGACGCGACCGGCCGCCGGATCTGGAGCGGGTGGAGAGGATGGTGGTGCGTGCAAAGTTGCCAATATCGTACCAGACAGCATATCGATTTAGCTTATAATCCGGTACTGGTCTATACTGGTCTATACTGGTATAACATTTTGGAGTTTATATAATAATATATTTATAAGAATATATAGGTTTAATAATGTACATAACAAATTTTATGTGTAATCTTAGTATCTTACCCTAGAATTCTAAATAGATAGTAGCATGATGAAATAGAAATATGATATTTACTTCAAAAGCTCAAACTAAGTTAGGAAGAAAAGGGCGGGAATACAAGCGTAATCAGTTAATGCTTAGTTCGCTATGCATATACCCTACATTACAAAAATGGATAGCGCGAGAGTAATCTTCTTTTTATCTTTTTGTTTCATTTGACCTAACACTTGAGCAAAGTTTCCTGGCATTTTATCGCATTCACAGCCCAACACAGCCAGACGGCCCAACTAGCATTGCACACCCTTCACACGCACGTTCTTCAGTACAGCAATAGCCCAGCACCATGTTGTGCAGCCCACAACCACCTCCGTCCGGCGAGCCGCACTTCACCTGCGCCTGGAGCCAGTGCTAGTGTGCTACCGCCTCTGCCCTACGCTGCCGATACCGAAACAAACGGTAATATAAATCTCGCCTGGTATGACAGAGATTTACCAGTATGACCGGTATTAGCCAGTATTTTAATTGGAACGGTACACAGGGGTTTTTATACCGTTTTATGTGGCGATACGGTACACACCGGCTAGTATTCCTGGTACCGAAACAGTATTAATAAGTTTGGGTGCATGTCCTTTTCTCCCAACTTCTTTTTTTCTTTGATTTTTCTTGTTCCTTAAGGGTTGTGCGGGAGACAGTTAGGGAGCGGCACTCGTTACAGTTTTTGGCCAACACAAGGGCAACTAGAGCATGTAAAATAGTGTAATATCAACTATACGTAAATCTTATCACATAGAATACGATATGATATAGAGAAAGAGAGTGGGCATAGAGAATTGCATCATCTCTCTTGCAACAGTCTACTATAACATGTGAAACAAGACACATTATATCATGAAGAAGTTGTCTATAGAGGCATATGAAAAGATAATTTATTGTAGAAGTTGTCTTTAGTGCCGTCTATAGATGACATGAAGAGTATTTATAAACAACAGTTATCTATACCATTTTATATGAGCTTAATACTAAAATGGTTAGGCAGGATTTTAAAAACAAACTATCCTAATGATTTGATATTAAAGCTTGCTAATATAAAGTCCCACAATGATTTAATTGTTGTATAGATATCGCATAAATTAATACTATATGACCGCCACAAATTTGGTATTAAGCTCTCCAATGCATAAAGACTTACACTAAAATCTTGGTTTTCTAAAAAGGCTTCGTACTTACATTATCGAGTTTCTTCTCTCCCTTCCACCTCACTAAAAACTAAAAACTGACATAGCATGAGCTAAGTATATCAAACAAAATTACTTCTTGGAAGTGCCCTAATTATCTGGTCCATGACCTTCATCGTTGTCCGGTCCAGTTGAGAAGGCACACAGTAGCATTTTTGTCCTCACCGGAGTCGGTTGCGGGCAGTTGATCGACGATCTCATCACAAGCGAAGTCCCTGCCCAATAAAATCATTAGCAGGTTATCGCCGTCCGTTCTATCATCTCTCCGGTGTCCTCAGGTCCGCGCCTATCGCTGTTAGATTCTCTGGCGATATCTTCGATCGCACCTCTGGGATAGTGGTGCTAGAAGTGCTGTGTCCGGCTTTCTAGGGCTTGATTATACTTTTTGTTCTCTTGAGTTCTTCTGTGTAGAAAATTAGAATGCTCGGAGTAATTATCAGATATATGGCTTAAGCCACGGAGGGCATATATATATAGTATAATATAACTTGAAGATCCAACTCAATTTGTTACACATATGGAAGAAACCATATCGAATACAAGTCATCCTAATTGATTCTATTTTACCTCTTATAATCTTGCCAAACATGTACTCTAACATCCCTTACGGTCGGAGCGGGACCGTCGCGGACACTCAAGCTGGAGAAGAAGTCGATGAGGATGCTCAATCGGAAGTAGAAGCTGACGAGGAGCGCAATGTGAAGAGCCGGTGGTGAAGTTGTCTGCTGTAAAAGTAGTCCTCGAAGGAGGATTGCAGAGGAGGTTGTGGCTAAGGTGCATACGCCCTTGACTATGGTCCTAGCTACAGTAAACCAGTCGTAGCTACAGAGAACCGATCGTAGCTACCATGATCGATCTGCAGTGGTCGACCAACTATGGTCGACCGGTTGTGGTCGACCTGGAAGATGAGAGAAAGGAGCAGAGATGCGGCCGAGTTGGGAAGCCACGCCGATGGAGGGAGCAGTGGGAGTTGGCAACGGCGTTGCCGGTGGAGGAGAAGACGCTGCAGCCTGCAGGCAGCTGCGGGGGAGGAGATGCCAGTGGAGCAGCTGGCATCACCAGCGGGAGAGGGAGGTGAAGATGCCTGTGGAACAGCTGGCGTCACCAATGGCTGCGGGGGAGGAGAAGATACCATGTTAAGTTGCATGCACCAAGCAGTTCACCCAAAAGTTTAAGCTGATGAGAAAAGACGGATAATTCACTTATACTTTACACTTTCCCCTCATGTATAGTCTCTCTCAGTCCTAAGATGTGGAATAAAAGTGGACTACAATTATTTCTTTTAACCGCGTCAACCGGGTCTTGAACTCAAGATCTCTTTGCTATGATACCGTGTAGAAAAAATAGAATGGCCTGAATAATTGTCGGATATATTGCTTAAGCCTCGGAAGACGTATATATAGAGTACAATATGACTTGGAGATCAAGTCAATCAGTTACAGATATGGAAGGTTAAATATGGAAGGAACCATATCAGATACAAATCATTCTAATTGATTCTATTCTATCTCTTATAATATTGCTAAACATATACTCTAACATTTTGAACTGCTGAATCCGGCTCTCTAGGGCTTGATTGTACTTTTTGTTCTTCTGAGTTCTTCTCTGTAATGGGTGAGTTCATGCATTGTCCATCCTTTTAATATAATTCTGGGCTACTTTTAAAAAATCATCTAGGTCCAAGATCTCATTGCTTTACCGTCTGAGATTTCAATTTGAACCACACGAGTCTGTAAAGTAATTTCACTACATATTTATTTTTTTCAATCATGTATAAGTTAGTTAGAAGTGAGAGTTAATTTTTTGCATTAAGAGTTTGTTTACCAACTGTTTCTTTTCATTTAGCACTCTGTATTAGTTGGTAACGCATCATCAAAACTTTGTAACCGTTTCCTATATTTAGTAGTATATAAAGAAAAGAAAATCAGAAAAGATGCTGATATGTTACGGGATCGCAAAAACTCCTATGTTGTGCTTGTGTGTTCTATCTCCAAAGTGTTCGCGCAGCGAAAGCGTGGTGTGAGTCTTCGACCAGTCACTATCTCCAAGCACTCAGTAGTAGTCGTGTGTTTCGAGCACTCAGCACCAGTCATGTTCCAAGTACTCAGTAGCAGTCGCTATCTCCAAGTACTCAGTTGCAGTCATTTGTTCCGAGCACTCAGTACTTGTCGTGTTCTGAGTACTCAGTAGCAGTCGCTATCTTGGAGTTAGAGACTTAGTATACCGTAGCAGTCGGAGACCCCAAAGTACTGTAGCAGTCGGAGATCCCAGAATACTGTAGCAGTCGGAGTCCCATAGTACTATAGCATTGGAGTAATGTAGTAGTCCGATGTATTTCAAGTACTGTAGCTCATGACCACATGAGGTGCTCTAACTTACAACCACTAGAGGCAGATCTAAAGTCTTTCGAGTACTCTAATTCACGATCACGTGAGACACTTTAGCTCACAACTACGGGAGGCAGATCTAACGGAGTCTGGCCAAATGTCCTGACAGTCAAGCAACAGCACCATGTCTTCGTCAATACCATCGGTGTGCGCACTGAAACGGGCCCTGAAATTGGTCGCCCCTTCAACGACGCTAGCTATGACTATCGCCTCCACCGTGTATATTAGATGCGCAAACGTGAACTCCATTGTGCCGTGCTTGGTTGATTCTATATCTCTATCGCTCTTCAGGTTAAGATTGTTGTTCATGCAACTGATGTTGTTGTAGCTGATGGCTTGGTGGGTTAAAGCCTCCTCTTCGGATTGATACGGAGATTCTTTGCTCTTGACATTCTATCAACCTAAAAATTGACAGGGTTGATCAGTACGACAGCGCGGTTAAGGCCTGTGAGCTTCAGGGATGACTGAACTGCCCTGCAAAATAAAATTTTTCCGGGTGAGGCACAGTAGAGTTCCTAAAATAGAAAGCGTTAGGGATGATCCGCGCTTGTGGCTGTGGCCAGCGGCAGAGATAGCTTACACCTGTGGGATCAATTAACCCTATATACTTTTGCAAAGAAAAAGCCTAAATACTATTGATAATTGGGGAATATATAGTATACACTCACTTTTACGGTGCACTAAAACTAAAAAAGTCATGAAAACATCTTTTTTTTTCTAGATATACTTCATGATTTATTCCATCTATGTAGAAAATTTTATGTTCAAATTCATTCTATGTTAATAGTATCAAAAAAGATAAAATTTTAATAAAAATTAAAATTTTGAATGTAGTTTATGATTTACTCTACCTATGTATAATATTTTAAGTTTAAATTCATTCTATGTTATGAATACCAAAAAGGAGAAAATCTGACAGAAGTTAAGATAATTTTTTATAACCTTTTAATTTAAGTGTAGGATGAGTGCAGGGAGTATATACTATATGTTCCCTTGATAATTGTAGATAAACTCGGCAACCCTATATACTTTTGCTATGGTTGACCCACAGCGTCCAATGTCCAATGGATCCTGGCGACGCCGCTGGTTGTGGCTGAGGACTGAAGAATGAGGCCGAAACGTAGAACTGGCCTCTCGGACAGAATGAATAGGCTGACAGTCTATAAGTTTGGGTGTTAAACATGGGCCGATTGGGACAAATCGATCCACTCTGCCAAAAACTGAAATTGGTCTACGGAAAGCCCATCCGAGACCCACGTTTCTCTTGATGTCTGTCGTGGGCGTAATGGGCCTTCATTGGTAAAGTGGAAATACTAGTGCTACGTTTCTCACATTTTCATTCGGGGTAAAGTGTGATCCAAATTCGGGTTCGTGTCTATGCTAGATATGTTCATAGCTGTATCAGATATGACATTGGCTTGCGTAACCGATTTTGATTTTGTTTTCTTCTTCGTTCGGGACTCGGATCCTAATCTTATATATGCACCTATGTAGTCGCACATTTTAGATGCGCCGAAGTTTTCTGTGATTATAATCTCTCCTTATATAGTGATTTTAACATTCATGCATCCGTGATTTTTTCACAAGAGTTTTTTTATTAAATCTGTGTCTCCTATTTCTTTAATCATCTATTTTTTGTCATGTGTTTTTATAGCAAATGATATCAGAGCTTTGGATCTAAGGGCCTGTTTGGGAGAGCTCCACCAGCTCCAGATCCACAAAAAACAGCTTCACTCCACGAAATTTTACTCAAACACTCCAGCTCTGCGAAATCTGGATCCACCAAAATCCTGGATCTGAGGGCCAGATCCATGGATTTCATAGAGCTCCTCAAGGGGTGCTCCACCGTGGAGTTAGGTGCTAATTACCCACCAATGCCACTGGTTACACACCCCATCTCACCAAAAGTGACCATTCCCACCAAAACCTCAATTTCGTGGATCTGGAGCTGCTGTACAAGCCAAACACTCCATGGTGGGATCCCAGATCTACGGTGGAGCTGCTGCTCCAGATCCACGTTTTCAGTGGTGGAGCTCTCCCAAACAGGCCCTAAGATTCAAGCCGCTGCCCCGGGAGTAGCTGGCACCTGCACGGCGCATATGTAAGTTCAAACTCTATTAAGTTAGTTTTGGCGATAATGACAAATATAATTATAAGACTAATATATTTATTGATTATAATATTACTTAGTCTCATTTTGATGGAAATGTGAAAAACATAAGAGATATGCATTCAATATCATATTTTTATCTTATTGCATTCCTCGGATCCGAACTATAGAATGAACTTCATCAAATAAGTCAAACTTAAATATGTGTATATACTTTCATAATACATTCTTATATGCACATATTTAGAGAGAGTTCACTCTATATTTTATGGTTTCATTAGTATTGATCCATATTAATGATCCACATATTAAGGATCTTTACATTGAAACATATCCCTCGAGCATATATAGCTTACATAGTTCATATATACTCATAATCGGAAATAAACTCGAAGTCTTATTCCGTCCAAAGCCACTGCTATCACGGAAAGCCGCCAAAACTGTATCGAAGACGAGCAAGTCATAAGCTAAGCTCTTGAGTTTTACCTAGTTTTCGTACAACTTTGCTTGTTGTTGAAGGAAAATTTGGAACTTTGGCTAAGATCTATGCGATGTTTGAATAGATCAGGTTCCTGATATCCTTAACAAGATGTGTATAAAGTTTAAGTCATTTGGACTTGTATTTTAGAGATTACACCTTCTAGGTTTTAGCTCGGATTGTTTTCTATTCTAGAATAGGGGCGAGTGGTCAGTCTACACGGGCGACAGTGGATACCACGGTAAAATTGACATATGTGCGCATGATAAAGCGGGCGAGACAGGGCGACATGGCTAGACTAACATTTGTACGGATGAGGGAGCGGGCGAGGGGGCCGTTATGTCAAGCTAAAACATGTTCGAAGGAGGGAGCAACGCCGTACAGTACACACAGACTGGCATTTCTGTGGACCACACAAAATTTCTAAAAAAAATACACAATAACTATGGGTGTGTCGGAGGCTTCACATAAAATTTCTTAATTTTTGGAGCTCGTTTCCTATATGTAAAAACTTGTAAAATATCAAAATTGTATGAATTTTTTAGCAACATTCACAATGGATAAAATTACACTATGAAGTACGTTGTGTCAGGGGACTATACATAAATTTTCGTAATTTTGGAGCTCATTTGATATATTTAAAAATTTAAACAAATACTAAACGAAAAAATTAGACATGTAATTAAGCCGGCTAATTAGCCGTAGCCGGCTTAATTACCTGCCGCTCGGTCACCGGACGACAGGCAAGCCGGCCGTCCCCCCACCGGATGGCAGGTTGTCTGCCGTCTGGTGAGGGGGACGGCAGGCGACTACCGTCTACTTATCGGATGGTAGAAATGATATTTTTGTTAATATGTTGTATATATAATTATTTTTATAAATATTATGTGAAATAATGTTAAAAGTGGCTTTATTCCGTCAATGATATGATCGATGCTATACGTACTGCGAGAGCGACGGGCACCGCTGCAGGATGCTTTCGCGCACCAAATGGCCTGCCCTATCTCGTACGATGTATTAAGTGAGCAAGGATTTAATTGGACACAAACTTTACTATAAGCATCCAACTCCAGTCTCCGGCCATCGCATAGGTACTTGGTAAACTAGGTTGGCCCTGAGGAACGATGCAGACGCACTGTTTTAAACATTGATAATTTTTTGTTTCTAATTTTTAAAAGTTAAAAATTATTTAAAATATGTTAGTTTCTTAACATGATTTTTTTTATATTATCTGTAGAGATATAACGATATTTTTATTATTTTATTATTTTTTAATTGAATATATCAGAAAAAGCTAATATCCGCTACAGTGCTATTTCAGTTAAAAGCCACAACAAAAAACCAGAAGGTACAACACTTCAGAACAGGACCTCAACATGAGTATCATCAGCTTCCTTTTGTTGCAAGAGTTCACTTGAACATAACATCGGACTATGGTTAGGTTCTTTTAGATTTAAAGTTGGATTATGCTTTTACTGTCTACAGTAATTAGCTTTTAAACGGTACATTTTTCAAGATGGATCAATAAAAAATTGTATTAAAAAGTGTACTAAGTTCAGCTGTACTGGCCAAAATCGTATGCGACTATTTCCCTCTGCATACTGCCTCTCACGAACAGTCAGAATTCAAATATTTAAGCCATAAACTATTAGCACAAAAAAACTCACTCTATATATAACGCCATATATGGAGTATTGTTTGTAAACATAGTATAGAATTATGTTGTGAAGGCTCATTCTCTCCTCAAGTGATCTTCAATCAACTTTGAACTCCTTGCACAGGGCACAACAGATAAAACTATGGACTTTATGTTAGTTGTGTCTAATGGTTTTTGACTGAAAATAAATAGTAATAGCTGAATAAATAATTTTTAGAAAGAAGAGACAAACTTAGTGAAAGTGAGAGAAATACGTGTGCGAGATGCTAGCGGGAAGAGTAGGGCATATAATACACCCATGATTCTCTATCTTATTCCTAAAATAAAACAGAAGAGAAAGAAGTAAACAAACCACTTCTAAAAATCGGATTTTTATATTGATCTCTGTTTCTAAGCAAAAGCTAAAAACAGAGCTGATATGAACAGCTCACTCACACACACACACACACACACACACACACACACACACACACACACACACACACACATATATATATATAGGACGAGTGTTTCATGCACCCAGGTGCCTAGGCACCCATATCAATACCCGTTGATTTGCTTTGAGATTCGCAACGTTTGATGTGGGTATCTTTATATACCCACAAAAAAGTATATTTGAGATGTCAAACTCCGAAAAAAATAAATTCAACTTCAATTTAATTAATTTGAACTATTTTTATGGTATATACTTACTGTAGTCGCATTGAACTCAAAAGTAGTTCAAACTAGTTTGAACTGAGTTCAAAACTTACTTACCATAAATATATCAAGTGTATAAAACATTTTCATACCCAAACTTAAAAAAATTATCAATCATACACGTGTATCGGACGGTTCTTGATGTGGGTGCCTAGGCACCCAGGTGCGTTATGTAATTTTCATATATATATATATATATATATATATATATATATATATATATATATATATATATATATATATATATATATATATATATATATATATATTCCATTGCCTAAGGAAGAACCTGGTACTCTCGAAACAGTCTGGAGACACCGGCCACTAGTATCACTATTTTCACAAACAATAACAGGAATGGACCATGCATGGGAAGCTGAGAGAGAACACAAGACGCATGCATGTGTTAGAAATATGTCTATATAAGTATGTCTATATAAGTGAGGCTTATTTCCTATAATTCTAAAATATGTATGGTTTAGTATCATATTAATAAGATAAAATTGATGAGACTAATTTATAAGGTGAAATCTTTGTCACTTCCTGAAACATGTGCCACATGGATATGAATGGTATGAGGAGAGCTTTGGCTAAACACAGCGCGCATGTATTCGTATGGAAAATCGCATAACTTGTGGCACGCCACTTGGTAGACTAAGTTCACTTTTTTTTGCTGAACCATATATCTCTCTCTTTCTTTAATAGCATCAGTTACTATATGTCTATAAAAGACCTAGAGAACTTCAGGCCAGTGTGACTGAAAAATCATTCTTCCTCTACTTTCTCCTTTGTTGGTCTGTGCTGATGTGTTGTGCAACCGAATTTCGTCGGTCTTTTTTCTCGACGTGCACCTAAAAAGAGGGAGAGCGGCTATCTCCGAACCATTGCCGCAGAGAGTACCTGCACGGAAAGGCAATAAGGTTTTTGGGCAACACATTTGCACAACCGCTCCTGATCTGCTTTATCTATGTTTTATACTGCATCGAACTTGTACTGCTTCCTATTCTTCATCAAGCCTAACAGTATGTCCTTCACGCGATCAAATGACTTTGATACTATTTTTTTCATATTTTCTAAAGTACAATAAGTCGTATTCTATACTGTATTTATCTTTTAGTAAAATTTAGAATTAAAATATTGTCTATATTTCCAACAGCATACACCGTACAGTGAGGGGGCAGGCGAAACAAAATTACACCCATGGATGCATGGGGGCCTAGCAAGTAGCAAGCAGCCCATCCGTATATGTACAGCATTAGAGTAGAAAGAGGTTGCGCAGGGTAGCATCACATGCCCCATGAACTGATGCCTGCCTGCCTGCCTGCGCGCTGCAATAATAAAGCCAGGGAGCGCGTGGGGCAACATCACATTCACCACTCACATCGACGGCGATGAGGCAGGCAGGGGCCAGGAGGAGAGGGGCGCGTGCGTGCAGTGAGAGGACAAGCGCCCGCACCGCAACGGAGCGAATGGGGAGGGAGACACCGTGAGGCGGATCCATGTGACTGAGGAAGGACGAGGGCAGTTGAACGGAGCGCGTGTCGTGTCGTCGTCTCTTCCCCGCCGAGGCCGAGAGAATGGCGCGGCGCGCGTCAGCGAATCCGTGGGTTCGGCGCCGCGGTCTGGGCCAGAAACAGCGTCGTAACTGCCGGCTCCGACGGCTTTAGGAGCAGCAAGGTGGGAGGGCACTTCGCTTCGCTTCGCCCGTCGGGCGAGCCACATCGGGGTAGTTTCGTGGGCCCTGCTACATTATCCATCCCCAGGCCGAGGTCAGTACTGTTTGGTAGTATTTCCTAGCACTCCGTTGTTGACGATTGGCTGCTGCCATGCAGCTGGGGCTCCACTGTCCATGGAGCTTCTACCTCCATTCTTACTGCCTGCTATTGATCCAATATATTGTTAAATCGAGAATTTTGTCTAAAAAATTGAGAAACTATATATAGTCTCATTAAAGCAAAGATGAAGCTACCACGTTCGTTCTCAAAGTGCTAGAATTTCTTACTTTAATCGGAGGAAAGAAAGCAACTATACCGTTGATCGAGATGAGTCTAAATTATAACGGTCTAGATCAAAAAGAAGGAGTATATATATATCAAGTGCAATTCAAAAATAACTGAAATTCAGAACAAAAGATAAAATAAAATTAGTAATTTTATTCCCATATGATTTTCTAAGTAAAATCCATAAATAAATATAATTTAGAATAAAAATTAAGCAAAAATTAGCAATTGGATTTGTATACGAAATTCAACAAAATAATTACAATTCAGAGTAAAAAATAAAATAAAATTAGAAAACTGATTTGCATATAAACTCCTAAGTATAATCATTAAATAACTAAATTTAGAATAAATTAAATAAAATTAGCAATTTAATTTGTATACGAACTCCAATAAATATAAATGTTGTGAGCAGGATAGCACGAATGATGTCAGAGGAGATCATTTAGAGTGTAATGACATCGATTTGTCCTGTAAAAAGACATTAACCCCATGGGGAAAATGAAGAACCAAGGCGGCAACGATGAAGATGAGGACAATGTCATGTTACTCAACTTTGTCATTTGATGAGGACAATATCGTGCTAAGTGGTGAGCGTCGGTGTTGTTTAAAAAATCAGTGGCCAAAGAAGCTCGATGATAGGAGAGCCTTAGCATAGAGAGCATGACACATGCATTAAAGACGAGCTGTGGACGATATGGAGAAAATCTAAATAGCCTATGATTAGGGGTGGCAATTCCCCCGTGGGGCATGGCCCCACAGGAAAAATCCCCATGGGGGCCGGGGCTAGGGACTATTCTTCTCCCATGAGGTACGAGGATGGGGTCATTACTATAGCGGTAGTACTTATACAATAGCGGTAGTTCTATTTTTGCTGTTTTTTATGGGTTTTTAGCGTATCGAATTGCTAGTTTGTTATGGTAGCTTTTCGTACTAATCTTCGTAGCTCTATAGTTATTGAAATGAAGGATTGGTGAATATTTAGGGGGAAAAATTTAGACATCATTCATCTTTCTCTGTTACCATCTTCGGTCTTTCACACATACTATGACAACATAATTTGGTCAACTATATATGGACATGTTCTTTTGCGTTGCGGTTTTTAGCTTTTTGTTGTTCGCGAAAAAGAGTACAGAGAGAGACGCTAGCGTGCGATTTTGACCGATATAGATATAGTCGGTACAGTATCTACTACAATCAACTTATAAACTTTATTTTAAAACTAGATAATGTAGAAAAACCATAAGCTTAAAGTCCAAGAGAATGGACCCGATGTCTGCATTCGCTTGCAATGCTGGCATGGCATGCCCGTTCAGCACCCTCTGTACTTGAGTACTTCTACTCGTATGCTCTAAAAAAAATTCTCTCCATGGAAGAATGGGAGGCGCCGGAGCTGCGATCGAAACTTCATAACCGTACTGCACCGTTACCGACCTGACCCGCCATCACCGCATATTCCACCGGCCAAACCGGAGCTCGAACGGTGCGTGCGGCGCGCGGTACGTCAAACTGTGGGCAGAGTGGCAAACCTGCCACGGCCACGGGCAAAGGGCAGGCATGCCAAACCCACGGCGACCGTTCCCCCGTACGTACACGGCGCGTATCAACCGGCTCCGCGTGTGCCTCTCTCGCCAAACTTCCGGTGCCAAGTGACAGGTCGGTCCAATGGACTTAGGTACGTACGTACGTACGTTCGTCTCTCAGCGCCATGCATGGGCATGGCTACCTTATCTCCTCCACCTTTCGCCGTGGGAGCAGGCGGCAGGCGCGCTCTCCTCTCAGTCTCCAAGTGGACACGCAGCACATCCGTCCCGTCCCCCGCCTACTCTCGGATGCCAAAGACGACCAGCTAGCCGCTGCTACGGCTTTACCACGCCCGGGCGGCCGCCTTACGTGACTGATCGGTCATAGGTTTGGCTCCACAACGGCCGGCCGGGTCCGGAAAAATTAGGTATATATTTTCGGTTGAGCCGTGCATGGAAGAATGCATCGAGCGACGCGTGTTTGGAGTCGTTACAGCTGACAGTAATATCTACTTGTAGCAGTACTGTATGGAGTAGTTTGCATTCGGCTCCACCATGCACCACCGCCTTAATATGTTATTCATGCAATGCATGATGGAGTAAGGAGTTTGGTACAGTTGTTGACTGATAAAAGTCCACACATGTGATGCAACAAATGCAGGGACTGGGATCAATAAGAGCAAGTTTAGGGCATGTTTGGCAGAGCTCCACCAGCTTCAGATCCACGAAAAACAGATCCAGACTCAATTTTGCTAGCCAAACAGTTCTAGCTCCAGCAGCTCCACCGTGGATCTGCTCAACCAAAACCATGGATCTGGCTCCAGATCCACCAAATTGGAGCTTCTCCAATAGTACTAACTTTTAGCACATAGCTCATAACATAAATAGCCTCACATGACACTCTCACATAATCTTGGAATGTGTGTATGAGACTAGGGCCCCGTTTGGCACAGCTCCACCACCAGCTCCTGGAGCTGTTTGGAGCTGTTTTGTGCCAAACGGGGTACAACAAAATAGCTCCACTCAAGGAGTCCCTTAAAACCTGCTGAGACAAAAGTAGCTCCTTGGGTGGAGCTGAAAAAAGTAGCTTCACCCAGCTCCACTTGTGAAGTCAAAAAAAATAGCTCCACTTGTGAAGTGGAGCCGTGCCAAACGGGGCCTAGCTCTTTATCAAGAGATAGCTTTTCTCTCTTCTATTAAAATATGAAATAATATGCTTAGAGCTAGCTTGCCTCTCTCTCCTCTTTTCTCTCTCTTCCATATAGGATTGTGTTGACGTGGATTTCGCTAGAGGCGACCTAGTCAGTATTATTGTACTTGCTCTAAGGCCGGTTGCAATGCATTGCATTAAGGCCACATGAGACATCCTTACTCAACTGACTTTTTTCGCGAGCAAAACAAATAAGAACATAGTTTCTTTCGAAGAAAATAACACATGGAGTTTTCTAATTGAAACCTACATGCTAAAGGGCAAATTTTTTTTACGTAGCATACACCCGCTCGCTCGCTTGCGTGTGCAAAAGAGATCTTGCCGGCACTAATTTATATGTTTAGTTATCGCTTTACGAAGATCATTAGGATACACTCGTAGTGTTGTTCTTACCCGCAACATAATCCTGTGCTACCGACCACGATAGCATGCACGACGCTGTCATTCACAGGCGACTCCCGACATCTCGGTCATATCACGCGTCACAGATGATCCCCACAGCGTCCAAAACGTGTGCTATGGTCATTGGAATCACCTAATGCTAGATACATGCACCGACCGAGTTGAATCAAAAATAAAGAAACCGATTGAAACGTTCGCTTGTCGCCATGGATCCTTCTAATTAGCTCTTTGCTGACCATACGAGTCGACCATGGCAGGTTGACAGATGGACCGAGCAGAGTCGCCCACGGGTGCACGTGAAAGCTACGCCTTATCCAACTGCAGAATGACATGGGCGATCGCGAGGTGGCGGTGCCGCGTTTGGTAGCCACATGGGCCGGTCGTGGCCAGAATCTGGACTCCTGTCGTGTCCTAACGCGCGCGGCCGGATCGCCGAGTGCGCGCAGCTAGTGAGGCACCGCCCGGGTCAGGACCTGGCCGGACTACGTGCCGTGACCGCGACCAACCGTCGTCGCAGAAATACTGACAGTTCAGGAGAGAGTATCTGGTCAGGGTTATCATTTTAGACTGTGGTTTATATTTTATAGCTAATTTTTTTTTAAGTTTTATCTATTTGTGAGAGAGAGTATAGATAGAGACACTTGCATGTGATTTTGACCAGTATCATTGCAGTCGATACAGTGTCTACTTCAATTGACTTATAGATTTCATCTTAAAAAATACTCCGTTTAAAAGAAATTTTTGTAGCATAAACCATAAATTAGAAGTTAAAAAAGCTCAATGTTACATGCTTGTGAAGGAAACCGGAGCAAAGAAACAAGGAGAATATCCATGGATGGAGATTCGGTGTTGCATGCTTCTATTCGAATCAACATGCATTGCAGGGTCCCGATCGACTCGATCACGTACAAGAAAAAACTAGAGCACAAGATCACACCGAATGATCCGCCTATTCTATAATGATAGCATTTGGCTCACGCACGCACGCTACTGATCCTAGAGAGAGAGAGGAGGGATCGATCGTTCGATGGTGGGCCCGGTGGCGCCAGAGAGGGACACGTGGTGGCGGGCCCACGGCTGTCGGCCGTATCTGCAACGTGGTGGGGCCCGTGCACACCTACCCGCTCTGCCCCAACGCTCCCTACGTCTACGTGGCACCTCCCACTGTGGCTCCTGGGATCCGGAGCGGGGCCCGCGCACCCCCCAAAAATGCCAGATTTGGCTCCGTTCCTCCCGTGCATCGTCGTACACTGTTCCCACGTCGCTCCACATGCTCAAGCCATACGCTCTATAGTACAGCTACACAAATCCAAATAGAGTTGTAGCACTAAGCTAGTTCTAAAAAAAGAACTACCGTCCCGCTCATTTCGAGTTGAGTTTCTAACTTTTAATTTATTCTTTACTATTTATAAATTTTATTTTTTTCCCTAAATTTTTGTCTTTTGAGCTTTTTTGCCGGTTCTTTTTTCCTGTATTCGTTTGCATTATCCGTGATGAGCTAATATATTTTTTCTATTTTTACATTTTTTAAAATTTAATTACGTTAAATAAACTATCTTGAAATACAATATAATTTCAGTCATAAGTTATTGTTTTTCAGTCCAACCGAGCGGGACCTATATACTCCTTATAAATATGTTTAATTTGTTCTTTGAAAATTTTCCTAGTGCTACACAAAAGTTTTAGTGTTTTCCAAAAGAAACAAAGACAAAAAAAACTTGACACAGTACAGCTATTCCTGGTCGTTTCGAAGCCAACCAGCACAAATTACATGTTAATAATTTATGCATGGTACTGCAGATTCTGTGTGGAATGTGCTCGATCGATCGATATTCGATATCTAACACCCCGCAGCCGCAACGAGGTGGTAGCGATCGCCATGATTACTAACGTTACGGTTTGCATCCAAACTCTGAAGCTCCTGTGAGTGTTCCGAGGAAAACAATCTGACGAAGGAAAGAATCACTTGACGTCTATCACTCGGACACGGCCATGTATGTTTCGAGGGATCTTAGACAAATTTGGCACTGCTTTTTATATTAATATCAAATATAGCTCTTTGGCCATCAAAATTCTATATATAGCCTCCTTCTTGACAGCATGTTCACAAGAGGGCGACACGTTGTAGTCATGCGGTCCTAGACCGCATGATTAAGTGCTACAGTGGTTGTACGGTCGGGGACCGTACGATTAAACAGCTACAGGAGGCAAAGCGCAGTCGCCGGTTGGGAGCTCTACGCGTGGGAGGGAATCTCAGTGAAGTCATGCGCTTGGGCGCCGTATTTCTCCCCGAATTCATGCGCTCGTAGATCGCACCGCTGCATGCTACAATTTAATCGTGCGGTCCAGAACCACACGATTAAGCTACAGCGCTAGTCGTGCGGTCCGGCGCACGACTAACACGTGTCGTCACCCCATAGTCCCGCGGTCGCTAGGGGCTTAAAAATAGAAATTTTTTATTTACCGGACTATATTTGATATTTTTAGAGTAAACAGTACTACAAATGTCCAAACTTCTGTTTCTAACAGTACAGGACGCAGTATACGAGCTGAGATTCTTCACCCCCTTCACTGCTGCCGTACCGGACTTGGTCATGGAGCTCCAAGTTTGAGCTTATCCAGCTTCAGAATCTACAAATACTTATTTTCGAAAAAAAGAATCTACAAATACTTAACCATGACAAATTGGTTGTATCAATCTTCTTCGGGAGATTCAATTTTTTGCCACTCTTAAGATTGACCAATTCATTCTGTCACTTATATGTGGGGTCACCTGAGTCACTGACAATGAGCCAGAATGGCAAATCTATTGCCACTGGACTTATAAGAGTGACAAATAATTAAATTTTCCATCTTCTCTAGCACTTTGTTATCCATGGCTACTGAACGCTGAAAAGTGCATCTATCGGGTAAGCTGATAGCACAATGCTTTTTTGACACTTTTGGGCCTTTGATTAACCGGAGACTACTAAGTGAGAACGCAGGCCGGAGTCAATCGCGCACGACTCGAGGAAAAGTTGGCCGACCTTTCTCTCCGTGTTCTGTGTAACCACAGCTTGTCACGGCCCCGTGTCAAGTACGGCGGTGCTCCAAAACTTCTTACTTTTTTTGCATTACAATAATTAAAAATATAATATAACTGTTATTAATTTTTTATTAATTAAATTTTTTAAAATAAAAATATTACCACAGACAATACTAAAGAATAAGATTAAAAAGAAAAGATAAAAATGCCTAAAATAAGGGGGGGAAAGATGAAAGTAAAAAAGGTAGATGTTAGAAGCAGAAGCAGTTGGAGCATAGCCAAAGGGTGTGATCAAAATGGCTTGAGCTTTTGGCTTCAGCTTATTTTTGCACTATTCATAAATTTCGTCTTTTTCTGAACTTTTGGCTTTTTTTTGAGTTTTTTTACCGGTTCTTTTTTTCCTCGTATTTGTTTACATTATACGTGATGGGCTAATATGTTTTTTCTATTTTTAAATTTTTTTAAATTTAATTATGGTAAATAAGCCTCTGTCAGCTACAGTGCTTTTTTCAGCCAGCTACAGTGTTTTTAGCCATAAGCCACGGGCTTTTCAGCCATTTTTTCAGCCATAAGCCACGGGCTTTTCAGCCAGCTAAAGTGGATAGGCAAAGACGACGATAAAAAGCCCGAAAAATTATCGCACCGTCGGCTTTCCTTTCGATGGAAGAAAGAATCATCCGATCGTGTCGGCCCCATCCCACTTTGGCACCTCCCGCTCGCTCGCTCAACAGACGTCAATTTGACGCGCCGGTCGTCCACTCGTCGTCGTCGTCGCCGTCGCCGTCCTCGATCGATCCTTGCTTAGTTGCTTTTGCCCATGCCCGTCGAATCGGCCGGATTCCAACTAAAACTGGCAAATCCGTGGTCGTCCATGTAAAAGCACGGCGAACGGAAAGAAGCTTTACGAAAGAACCGTCCATACTACGTGCTTCAACGCGTACTGGTTGTACCACTAACGACGCCTCCACCTTCCAACAAATTGATGTAGAATGGCCTTGGAGCTCTCTGAGAAATGCAGGTGTGTGTATATTCGCCTTTGGACATGCAAAGGAAGTTACGTTATGCCTTATTTGAAACTCAGAAATTTCGCAAGGTACAATTCAGTATCAGTAAAAATGGGAGGAAAATTCTTGTATTTCAAACGGAACTAATATTTCGAGTGATCGATGAAACATTCGGTGCTTCAAATCAATCTATGTGCTATTACCGCCATTAAATGTTGATATTATGGCTATATACGTACGAATAATGCATAGCATTATAGCGTCGTGGATTTTGTCATCGATTGCAGAGGACTCGGGGTCCATCGAGCCACTCATCCATGGATTTCTTTTTAAACAGTTGATCGATGGACTAATATTTCATATCTGCGCATTATGAATTCAGCAAGACGATTGATCACTTGTCTGGCAGGGAGAAATGAATAGTTTGGTCCAGAGTCCACAAACTCAACATGTGCTGCCTTCAGTGCTCCTACATTATTGGACCAGCATTTATAGATTTTCTCATTATCACAAATATCCCTTCGACTGCCTTGCCCCCTTCTCACATGCATGCAGGGTAAAGAACACAGATCATGCAACTCTGCGACAGTGCGACGTGGAATTTTGTCTTGGCTAAATGCAGTTATGTACTCTGAGCCAGTGTTGCATCGATCAGATAGGCAAACGTATACGGTCAATTGTATGGATGTCTATGGATAACCTGCGTGACGAAACCAGCCACTACCCATATGATCTCGACGTATGGTGTGAGAGGGATAACGTAGTTTAACTAACAATTCTGCCACAAGCTGGATTAGGGCTCGGGATAATGATGACCAAAGCGCCACTAGCTTAGCTGCCCATGCTTATATTATTAATGCAACAAATTGAAAGGTGGTGAGTACACATTTTATGGGGACAACAGCATACATCTCCAACCTCTGTTCAGACAGCTTAGGTGCCAGGGTTCAACGACAAACCAACCCAAGGTCTACACGAGTACGAAAAAGAAAAGGGAAGGAACCAAAAGAGACAGCAAGGAAACTAGCTACTACCAGGTACATCCCTAACAACTGATTTTTTAACCAGGGTCGACGTTGAAGTTGCCGCGTTGATCAGCCTTTCCAACTTCAGCCAGACAGTATGGTAAACTCGCCATCTTGCACCAGCCAGCCTGAGCCCCCTGGAACACCTCCGAGGCAACCCTCATCATCCTGTCCGCCCCCTGCACCATCAACTCGCCCTCGCGTTGCTTCTGAAACAGAGACCACAAACGAAGCCAATGGCGCATAACAAAAATAATGCGATTAGGGTGGGAAGGCCACCTTTTAGCAGAACAAGCAGAAATTCTTGTTTTCCAAACAGCCCAGCATAAAGCTGCTGCTCCCACGCCCGATAGAGGACCTATCTGTTTGCCAAAGCCATCCAACCGGCTCCCCCACATCACTTGGAGGTGTGAAGCCAAAAGAGAGAGAGAGAGAGAGAGAGGCAATTTACCAAGCATATCTTGCTAAGGGGCATTGAAAAAAGAGATGTTTGATGGTTTCAAAACTACTACAAAAACAGCACCATCTATCCTTTTTTTTCCAATTTCTTTTACAAAGATTATCCTTAGTAAGGATTACCCCCTTAACCAGATACCATAGTGATGAATGGTGACAATGCAAACCCTAAAACACTCCAAACAATGCGTGAACCAAGATATTTCCTAGGAGTACTCTAAAATAGCTAATTAAATAATTTAAGAAAGTTCCTAGTATCTAGATATTTGTAAGCAGTGTAGATGTTCTAGCTATTTTAGATCAAGGGCCATGATTTTAACACGTCTCAAGAATCTAATAGTCCTTAACCTCTATAAATAAAGAATATTGTCTTTTGCCATGACATGAAATTTCAGCGTGGTAGAAGATGAGTCTAGAGTGCGAGCGTTAGGCTAGTAACCAATGGATTGTGACTATACTCATGTGTAACACTATCCATGCCTTTAATAAAGTAACATTTTGTAATTGTGAATTTCTCAGTTAGGCCATGTTATTTCTAAGTACTTAGTGCATTGTTAAATTGTATTTTACTGAGAGCGGCTCGGCCGCCCAAAATCACTAAGTTCTAACTTTAATGTGAGTGGCTCAACCACTTGGAAGTAGGACGGTCTTGTCTTCAACGTGAGCGGTTCAATCACCTAGAAATCAATAATAAATAGTGCGCTAAGTAGAAATTAAAAGCCCAACCGACTAATAGTTAGTGTAGCATTACGTGTAGGTCTTTTCAAAGTGGTACTATGACCACCCTATTTTTTCTACACATAGGAACACCTTCATCTTTAGAGATAACTTCAGATGATAAATAATATTATAAGGAAAACAGACATAAGAGTAAATCATGGTTGAGTACATAGAATGGACTGTAAAAATACCACTTCTAGTTAATTTCCACCTCAACATGTCTTCCTCATTAGACAAAACATCTGAAAAACATCTGAGTAAAAGGTTATTCCAAGTATTCAAATTGTTGTTTACCAGGGTTCTTCTAAAAATAATATTTACAGTATTATGTTAACAATAGAAGCTATTGTAACATTTTTACTTCTAACCATATTATAAAATATGGTACTGCTAGGAAAAAGCAATATCCGCAAGCCAGACATCTTTTCAAGATCTAGTTTGTTCACCATTCCCTTTTTAAAGAGCAAATCGGAATAAAAATATCTTTTATTTTCAAGACCCCTTTCCAAAATTAAGAGTCACCAATTTTAGCTTCAACCTGAGACAGAGTCGCAGATTTCATTTTTAAAATTTGTTGCCACATACCATCACTATTTTGAAGTCTGAAAGTAGAAGTATACATGCACACATTGATTTTGAGCAATGACTAATCGATAACACAACATTAATTATTTTGCTACAGTGCTTAAACTGTGATAAGGAAAAAAGACAAAGTAAGAACTTGTTTAATATACAAGAATTTCATAAAAAAGAACGTATAATCCACTGAGAATTTTTAGTTTACAAAAGAGACATAAAAGTATGCTCGACATGTTACTAGGGTTGCGTACCTAGTTGCAATAACCCCAAAAAAGCAAAAAATCACAAAAGAAAATATTAAAATAAAAAAGAAGAAAGGTAGACCTTTAGTTGCAGTTGCATGCATGCTTGATCTTTGTACAAAGTATCATGTACAAATTCTAAAGTAATCAAGGTACCCTTAATATTTAGATGACTAATTAAACTCCTGTATTATTGTGACTTTAAAACTCATGTAAATCACGTGGTGATCTTACATACTCAACTACCTAAATCCACTTGGTAGATAGTTAGTTCAAACGTTAGATTGTAATTAGGGTTAGACTGATGCAGTAGGTAGGCACGAACATTTTCAAATGCTCACTTTTTGTTGATCTCTCACATAACCATAATCACTTATCCCAATCTACCAACTTCGTTGTCAATCCCGAAAGAGATATCGCACACGAAAAAAAGTTGCTTTCCTAGAACCAATGCCAGCAATCAAATGGGATAAATGATTCTTAAAACTTTTCTTTCCAATGGTATTCAAAATCTTCACTCAAGTAACTATGAGAGTCACTAAGTTCATATTACAATAAGTAGACTTACCAAAATAAAGTTAGGGATTCAAACCAACAAAATCAATAACCTTCAACACAAGGCCGATCTGATTGCCATGGACATGCCGGTCTGACTGCAAAGACAAGGGCGACCTGTAGAGACAAGGGTGGTCTGACTATAGGTCCAAGGCCGGTCTGATCGGTTCCCTATTCCCAGGCCTAAAAATCTCTTGAGTTAAAACTCAAAATCAATAATTTGCTCAAATCTCATCCAAATACTTTTAAATTTTGCATGAGACTTGTTCAAGACAATAGAAACTTAGACTAATCAAGAATTATAGGGTTCTTGGGTTTGGGTTTACTGAATTGAAGAAAAGTAAATCTAGGATTCAAGAATACCAAAAATCCCAAACCTCAAATTACTTTTTGCTCGTAAGAATCTAAGGCATGAGGTCTTTCAGATCTATTCTCATATATCCTATAAAGATAATTAAAACAAGAATTCAGGCTAGAACTCCCACGATCATAAAATCATAAATCTTGCTTAAGAACACTTACAAACAGGGCATAATCTTATTTCTTGCTATGGAGGTAATCTAAATGGGCAACGATTCATCAACTAGGATCTTCTACTGACTCTTACTTACCATGGATCACAGAAAGATCAAGAGGGGAGAATGAAATACCAAAAACTAAGCCAAATCAAGATTTCAACACCTGACTAAAGAGAAGAAAGACTTGCATGAATTTTGATATCTATTGATACTTGGATATGAATGTTTACAGCTTCCTTAACCACTCACAAAACCAAATGATGACAAAAAAAGCTCAAGACAAAGAGTCATAATTTACCAAGACAAAGAGCCACAATTTATCTCTCAAAAGTTTTCTCCAAGAATGCTAACCTCCTCTACTTGGCTTAGCACAAACTTCTCCAAAAACTTAGCCCTAATCAACACTTCCCTCTCCTTATATATGAAAGTTCATAAGAAACCCTGACTAACACCTCTAGTTGCGTTCATCCACTTATATGGGCTAACCCGCTAACCCAACATCACACTGGATTTAAGCCGATCACGGGACCGCCTCTTTGTCCAATGAAAAGTGAGAGGATTTTACACTCACATATGCGTGCTTCTTAAAGCACACGTAACTATTAACCTGCTAGTGAATCAACACTTCATCCACTTAATATTTTCAGTACATTCTTAACCTAAACGACCTCTCTTGTGTCTCCTCGTACCTTGGTTTAATCAAGTCTCAACTTTCCGATTTGGGGCAAAAAGACTGTTCTGCCCCCAAATCACATCCCATGAAGCTTCATGCTTCCTTCGCCTTGAAGCAATTCCGTACTTCACCTTCAACTTCATATGGCCCAATGACTTGCCATCAAGCCTCTCATATATTCGAATCACATCAAATCGTTCTCGCTTGTAAACAAGCCCAAGTCACTTGGCGTGCCACATACCTCTCCATACATTATGACGGCACCGAGCTTCCCTACTGTTTTGGACCTCAGCTCCTCCTTAAACTTAGTCCCGACCCACCTTGTTATTGCCCATCATATCCACCATTGGCAGCTCCCATTCTAATTCCTTTCCTTTTTGGTTTGTAACCATTCCGCTAGCCTCAGTCATCTTCCAGTGGCCCATTGATCGTTCTGGACCTCACCCCCTAGCTTAGTTCCAATCTCTTGACCGCTCCGGACCTAATCTCTCCTAACTTAGTCCTGGTCCCGTCTGCCTTATAGTTTTGGAGTCCTACAGCCAATAACAATAAGCAAACCACCACGTAACACCACACAATATATAAAATCATTAATTGACACAATTAATGAGCCAATACCTTACCTTCATATCAAAGCATCTCTATATGTTTTGACACATAGTTCGTAGTGCCTAATGACTAGCCGTCACACATGCATTCGAACTCTTCCGAACCATCTCTACATGAATTGGCCTCGTCACTTGACGCACCACATGCACCACCTTATCACTCAGCGCACCACATGCACCAACCCGCATCTTCATGATCTTTGTGTTTCTCTGTGCTTCCTGCTTCAGCTATGTAACCTTATCCAGACTTATTTAACCGCACGGATCTCAGCTCTCCCGTTTAGTCCGGGTCCCTTGCCATTAACCGCTAACGTCTTTCAAGCCGCCTACACATCTAAATACCAAGCAACCATCTCGAATACAAGTTTCATACACTTGACTCATGTTAGTCAAAGCAATACATCATGTAATACACCACAACCAAACATCGGCACACATACCGTGTTCATACTCAAACCTCTCATAAACGCCTCTTACTATTTTCTGGTCGCAGCCACTGGTCTGACTACTCTCTCTATGGTGGTCGGACCGCTCTGGTCAGACTGTCAAATATTGATCGGTCTAACTAGCTCATCGGTGTGACCGTATCTTCAATATTGGTCCAGTCGAACCGCACATGCCCAACTTCAAAACACGCTCTCTAGAAAAAACAACCGTGAACTAGAATCCGATCACACCACATCTGCGGTCCGATCATCAACCAAAGTCTAGTCACACCGAACCACCCCGGTCAAACTGTGACTTTCAATCTAGTCTAATCGGTTACACTGACAATAGAAATAGAAATATGAATTTTCTAGAACTTTTATAAAATTTAATTTCAAATTAACCAAACTGCCTATTATTAATCACAAATATATGTCCTTACGTTCACTTCAGGGGATGATTCGCCGAAGAGACCACAACTAAAAAGACAGCACGGAAAAAGACTCAAGAACCTGATGGATGGATGGATGTCAGAAGATCGAGTAGCATCAAAGCAAATTTGACCTGATCAAAGAACTCAGAGAAAGGGATAGCCCAAACCCTACAGGATTATGGTCATATTTAAAAAATGCTTTGGTTTTTAATTTTTAGTTGTAGTTTTTGTCTTTTAACTGATTACGGGAGATATTAAGAAAGTAAGGAACACTTGTATTGAGAAGTCACTTCGTTCAAAACGATAGTAACTCTTACAAACAGTTTATTGAAACCACCATAAAAGCCATTCCGTTTAACTTTCAATTTCTAAAAATTGAAAGCCATAAATTATTTAGGGCAGGGCGTTCACGTTCTCTCCATCGACAGCAAAGCCTGGGACTGTTACTATTAGTCGGCATATGTTAATTTCAGGCTGGGGCGATCGACAGCAAAGCTCGGGACTGTTACTATTAGTCGGCATATGTTAATTTCAGGCTGGGGCAGTGGACAGCTGAGCATTCTGAACAGTGCACGGTTCTCTGAATTCAGAAAAGGGAGTGTGTTACGCTACGCGGTTCACGGCTCTTGGAAATGGTTTTGCTTTCCTTTTAGAATCGGATGCGCCATGGGAACAAGCTTGAAAAGTACCAGTGCTAGCTACACCCATGATGGCTTGATTCGAAGACAATCAGGTCAACCAGTCAATAAAATGTAACTTTTGCAACTTGATGGAAGTACGATTAATTCTCTAGTGAAATCAACGTATGGTAGTAAATTGAGAGGAATATGGAATTTCTTGTTAATGCCCGACAGCCAAAATGAGTCTCTTCACATTAGACCGGATCAGATTCTGTATTACAAAAAGGTATCCCAAAGTCACAGATGGAAGATTCCCACTGAAATGGAGGTATTCGCATATCTTTACCGGTGTCAGCAATTATTAATCTCGGTAGTCAGATTCTCATTTGCAACGAAGGGCAAACGGTTATGTTGATGGTAAATGAAAGCTTCAAATGTCTCACCGCGTTCTTCCCAGGAATAATGAGTCATGTAATTTCCTTTTCTTTTTTGAGAGAGAGTACATTAGACTTGTTTTTCTTGAGAGGACAAAAACAAAGGAAAGCAAGGACTCCAATATTTAACGGTTCAAATCAAAACATGTAGTCCTAACACTATAGGGTGTGGAAGAGGGTGGGTGCAAAATGGAAATGGAACAGTTAAGTTTTTCTTTAGAAGTTGTTTGTTTTTTTTTTGTGGTTGATCTTTGTTGTCTAAATTCAATTCAATAACCAAAATTGCTACTTCTTATTCTTCAATCTACTCCCATTTGATGCATTGCTGTTATTTTAAAATCACCACTTCTTATTCTTCAATCTACTCCCTATGAATCAAACCTAATTTTAGGCCCAACCCCAACGATTTCTGCTCTTGGCTTTTGCTTCTTAATTTCGTCTACTTTGGCTTTTCTTTTTTCCCTTATTTATTTGTATTGTCATATAACGTTTTTTTAATTTTTTGAAATTTAATTATACTAAAAAAACTAACCACATGTATGATATATTTTTAATCACTGCGGTATGAAAAAAAAGCAGAAATATAATATTGTAAGCTAAATAAGCTTTAATCTCTCAACTTGAGGTTAGTGGTGAGGTGGGATAGAAAAGTAAATAGAGATTAAACAATGCAAAATCACATTCGGTCCTTCCTAGGGCCTTAGATTTCTGAGGATAAATTATCATCTGTAAGATTTGATTGGACATTGAGAGAGAGAAAGCAAGGGGTTTACGAGAGAAATCAGTTAAGAGAGAGAGGCAAGGTGGTTTTTGTGCTCCTCCTCCCAAGTGCTGGGCCTATTTAACCCCTCCCCTCCCCTCGCCTCGTCCCTCCCAACCTCCCCTCGTCCCAACCAAAACCTCTCTTCTCTTCTCTCAACTCCTCCATTTCGGCGCTAGCCATCTCCTCCTATTCCTCCTCCCAAAGCAAGAAAGCAACAACCCGCACGAGCTATACTGCAGAGGCAGAAGAGAAGCTCGAGACGATGAAGTACGTGCTGGTGACCGGCGGCGTGGTGAGCGGCCTCGGCAAGGGCGTGACGGCCAGCAGCATCGGCGTGGTGCTCAAGGCGTGCGGCCTCCGCGTCACCTCCATCAAGATCGGTAACGCCCCGCCGACGCCGCCGCCGCCCGTTTCCCCTCCCCCGCACTTGGCGCTGTTTTCCTCTTTCCGGTCAAAATTGAAAATAACGTCCGTTTCTCGTTCGTAATGGTGGCCACGTGACCGCACAGGGCCCACGCTTCCCCGTGCAGAGCCTGCATTTCGTTTTGTTTAGTCTACCTGAGTTCGTGTATCCTTTTCTCCTTTGGCCGTTGAACTTGCTAGCTAGGTTCCGTTCTTCTCTCGAGATCACAAATTGAACACATTTGGGTGAGGAAAATGCACAAAAAATCTTGTTCTTTTCAAAGAAAGGTAGCAGCGTTCCATCGTAATGGAGGCCTGATTTAGGTTCGTGATGGTCGCCTGGATGGATGAAGCTCTAATCTTTCTCCCTGTCGGATCCAAAGCTTTAATCTTTCTACTATTTCGACAGTCATGTAGCGTTTTTGGGCGCTTTCTTGCCTACATCTCGGGAACTCTTTGTACAGTTTTCTAGTAGTTTCTTTCCTCCCTTTCCTTTCTCTGTTCGTAGTCCATCTCCATCGTGTACAAAACTCTCTTTTCTGATGGCTAGCAAAGTCGTTCCCTCCTTTCTGCTAAAATAATCATTTCATGTTTCATTCTCTTTTGAACTGCGATTACTCGTCGTTGCTTTGATGAAGTGGGCATCTGATACTGTGTCAGTGACACTGCCTTCTGCCTTGGTCCCCTTGAAACAGATGAACTTCTCAGGAGTATTTTATATAGGGTAGTAATACCGGTCAAATTTGTCATCTCGTGCTCTGAAAATTTGTCTTGACTGAACGTTCTCTCTTCATCCTGGCCAAGCGCTGTGCACCTTTCTTGGGTCTAGTTCTTAACAAGCTATTTTTTCTTGTCTTGTCACGTATACCAGCTTCCCTACTTGTTTATTCATTCTTTAGGTACTAAGTTTACATGTTGAATTAGTGAAGGAGCTTATGAAATAATTTGGTTTTGTTGGTGAGGATTGATGACTGCTGATCTTCTTTGTTTGTCACTGCTCATGTGCAGATCCCTACCTCAACACTGATGCAGGAACCATGTCTCCATTCGAGCACGGTGAAGTGTTTGTTTTGGACGACGGTGGCGAGGTACTAGCTGCTTCACCATTTCCTTTCGCTTGTCTCGCTGAATAAATTTGTACGTGCTTGGTACTTTCATGGTCACCAGTCACCACCCACTTGTATACTATTGGTGATTTGATGCCATCTTTTTTTCCCATATTTTTTAGAAGCGTACTTGTATTTTCAAGGAAGTGTAGAGAGTGCACCATAGGTTACAGAATGCACGTCAGCACCTACACGATACAGCAACATGTTCTCTTTACTTGAATTATTATCATGGACTGGCAGTCTGTCTGGCACTAGTAGCACTTCATACACTTGTCCACTTGTTAAAAGGACAGTTTTCTTCTCTTCTACGTTTTGGTATTCTTAAAACTGAGCTATGTGATAGCTGTAAGTTTTCTTTCTTCGATTAAATTGGACTTCATTTCGTTCTCTCCTTTCATCAAAGGTGGACTTGGACCTTGGAAATTATGAACGGTTTCTGGACATCAAGTTGACTCGTGACAACAATATAACCACGGGAAAGATCTACCAGGTGATTGGAATAAACATTCTCTGTCTAAGTGCACACAAGACTTTCAGCATTCTATCTAGTCAAAAATTGTAGTTTACACTTCACCTTGGCATTTACAGATTGGGAATATTCGGTTATATTTCTTTTACCAATATGGTTGGGTGCTTTGTTACCAGAATTTTCCATGGAACCCACAAATCTTTTCTTATGTCACTTTATGCTTCCTCTTAAGATCTCCTACAGTTTAATTATACATGTAGACAATCATCCGGGCCTCTAGTCTGCCACCCTTGTCTGAAGCTATTGGTTGGTAGACACATATCTGATTGAGATTCGACCTGTCATAGGTTAGATTCATTGTAGAATTGGATGTTTCATTGGCTGCCTGTCTGCTTCCTCAAATTGGTGGAGAGGGAATATTTCTTATGTTGACCAGCTGAATTTTGTACATGATGAATTCATCACAAAACAAAAGTACATTGTGTGAACTAAAGTAGCTAAATGGGAGCCTAGGACTAGAACTGTAGTTTAAATGCCAAGGGGTAGCTGTTGGCTGTTATGCAACTATCAGAATTTAGAACCACTGGAGAATATGCTATACCTTGGATATGATATCCTGGTTATTATACATAGTACTTTTAAAGAAAATAAATAAATTTTACTTGTCGGTTTAATCATTTAACAGTAAATAACTTCTCTTCTAATGCTCGAACCACAGTCTGTTATCAACAAAGAACGAAGAGGAGACTACTTGGGAAAAACTGTTCAGGTGCGGATTGGTAATTAGGATGGATTTTCCCTATTTTCGGTTCTTATGCGAAAAGTACCATTGTTGAGGATGACTTTACTGACATAGAGTTAATTCTCTTTATCAGGTTGTGCCACACATTACAGATGAAATACAAGAGTGGATTGAACGTGTAGCAATGAATCCAGTTGATGGCACAGAAGAGCCAGCTGATGTTTGTGTCATAGAACTTGGTGGAACTATAGGTGAAAACAGCATATTAAACTACTGCGACAAATTGCATCACTACTTAATAACATTACATGCTTTTAAGCATCATAGAATATATTATTTGCTCAATTGTTCCATAGTTGTGAAAGTATGCTGGTGCAGGAGACAAAATCTTTTCTCCGCATAACGACAGTGGCATTCTTGATGCAGGGGATATAGAATCAATGCCTTTTATTGAAGCATTAGGTCAATTTTCGTATCGTGTAGGTGAGAAAATAGCGAATTCCCTCAACATTTTTCCTATGTCTTCAATTATGCCACCATATCTTGCTTCATTTTTTATTTTGCAGGTAATATTGAACTCTTATTGATGTGATCTTTTGCAATTTGTGTTTCAGGACCTGGAAACTTTTGCTTGGTTCATGTTAGTCTGGTACCAGTTCTAAATGTAGTTGGTGAACAGGTGATGTTTACTCATTTGGAATCACCATAATACTTCTAAAAATATTATCATTGTTGGCAATACGCATTTTCATTGGCATTGTTTCCTTTCAATAATGCAAACTATCATTGTCTAGAAAACCAAGCCTACCCAGCATAGCGTCCGTGGACTAAGAGGACTTGGGCTGATACCTGATATCTTGGCATGCCGCAGTACTCAGGTATCGTGCAGCGTTTGTCTTGCATTTTCATTTCTTTGGAGTCCCACCTCCTATTTTGAATCCTTCAATGCTGACAATAGCTTAGACATGGTTTTCTCTGTGCTTTATGACAGCCACTGGAAGAACATGTGAAGGCGAAACTCTCACAATTTTGCCACGTTCCGGTAACTGCTAACTAGTGTTGCCTGTTTTTGGAAGAGTACTCGATATTGAGTTTTGCATCACGCAACTACAGTGCTGACTTTAAATTCTGTCTAGCAGATTTCAAATATTGTTAATCTCCATGATGTTACAAACATTTGGCATATCCCCTTGTTGCTCAGGGTATGGCACATAAACTTTGCCCTAATGCATGAATACCAATTTTTTATTGTGCTTAACTAAACATATATACTGGTGCTTTTGTAGGACCAAAAGGCCCATGAAGCTATTCTGAAAGTTTTGGACCTTCAGAGGTAGGTCTTTTCGCCTAAAGTACGATAAGCTCATCAATTGAACTCATTTATAGGAATACTAATATGTATTCATGCTTCTCGTACATGTAGTGTGGGAAAAGTACCTCGTGAACCTAAGCTGACCGAATGGACTGAAAGAGCCAGCAAATTTGACAAATTAAAAACTCCGGTTCGTTTCTCGATCCGTTAGTCGTTAATTCTAGTAATACATGTATGCCCTTAGCCAATAATTCGGCACTAAATGTTATTGTGCAAAAATATTTTCAGGTTAGGATTGCAATGGTTGGAAAATATACTGGCATATCGGATTCCTACCTGTCTGTTTTAAAGGTGACGTTACTGACTCTTTTTTTTTTTGGAACGGGCAGATGACGTTACTGACTTGCTTGACATGCATTCGTGCATCACTAAACTGCTATTCAAGTGCTACTTAGCACGCTTCTCAGCCTGTTGAGTTTTGTGAAATCATTCAAGGAAGCTATCCCTTAGAGAACAAAATTTGTGGGCCTTACATAATTTGGTACTTCTATCAGGCTCTGTTGCATGCATCGGTTGCTTTGGACAGAAAACTTGTGGTGGACTGGGTTCCTTCCTGTGATCTTGAAGATTCTGCAGCCAAAGAGGTCAGTTTATTGTTTGCGGATGCCATTTCAATTCCACTTTCCATACTGGTGAATTTACTGATGCATGGGGTATGGTTGCATTTGTGCAGACGCCTGATGCCCATGAAAAAGCATGGGATCTACTAAAGGTAAGCACAGCATACATTTTCAAGTGATACCATTATGCAGAACTTTGAAGAGTTTTCCACCTCAGGGTGCACATGGTGTACTAGTTCCGGGAGGCTTTGGGGACAGAGGTGTCCAGGGAAAATTCCTTGCTGCAAAATATGCACGAGAAAACAATGTTCCGTATCTTGGCATTTGCTTGGGCATGCAAATTGCAGTGATCGAGTTTGCCCATTCTGTCATGAAGTTGCGTGACGCTAATAGCACAGAGTTTGATCCATCTACTCAGACACCATGTGTTATTTTCATGCCGGAGGTAATTTACTTTACCGGCTATTGTATTTAGTTAATTTCTTTCTGCTGAAAATTCACTTATGATTCCATGTACTTTCAACAATGCTTCTTCAGGGCTCCAAAACCCATATGGGGGCAACAATGCGCCTTGGATCAAGGAGGACATTCTTCCAGGTCAATAGCTGCAAATCTGCTAAGCTGTAAGAAAGCACTTATCTCATCTTCCATCTCTGTCTTCACATAAATTTTGCATCGACTGCCTCTTTCCCGATTTATGCTATAGAAATAATTGTTCTGAAATTTGTACTGTCTTAGGTATGGCAATGCTAGCTATGTAGATGAAAGGCACCGCCACAGATACGAGGTTTGTCAAATAGAACTATCCATTTCCGTAACTCCTTTTTATTCTAAAATCGGTTGGTGACAAAACATTTTTCCATTTTTCAGGTGAATCCTGATATGGTCCCAGAATTTGAGAAGGCTGGGCTTTCTTTCGTTGGAAGGGATGAAAGCGGGAGACGCATGGAGGTAGGGTTCCTACCCTCCTTTTTTATGAACAACGTACTGAAATGTTTTCAGTTACCTAATGTATAATGCTTTACTGGATGCAGATTATTGAACTGCCAAATCATAGGTTTTTCGTTGGCGCACAATTTCATCCTGAATTCAACTCAAGACCTGGAAAGCCATCCCCACTTTTCTTAGGTAAAACAGCCTTAAAACTCTACTTCGCTCTGTCTGATATATATGCTGTTTCTCTCGTTTAAGTCAGTTTCGTCTGGCAAAGATAAATACTTTATCTGAATTAACAAAAAATGCCTGCGTGCCTGACAGGATTAATAGCAGCGTCATCTGGACAACTCGACCATCTGCTGCAACGTTCTTGTGGCGTCATCAGCTCACCAACCAGACGCATCGCCAGTAACGGGAACACGAAACGGAAACCGTACCAAAATGGGCACGTGAAGAAGCCATTGAACGGCCTGGTGACACCGTACTGTGCAAATGGCAGCAGTATTCATATCTAGCAGCATAGCGCTGCATGAAACCGTGCGCTTGAGGCCTGCTTCATCGTTTTTTGCATGTGTTTTTTCTTCTTTTATTGGTATGGATTCGCCTCTCTGCTCAACCAAGGAGAGATCCAGCGACATGACGAGCTGTTTCCGATATTTTAACAAGGGAACACTGGCAGATGAGCAGTCGAATCGAAGCAAATTAGCTAGGGTTTAGTACCCTAATATAATGTTCCTTCTTGTTTTGTTTATTTGTTTGTTTGTTTGCTTAAACGCCTTATATATTTATTAGGCTTAAGGCTGGGGGTGTGTGGCTAGCTAGCTTTAGTGGAGCCTGCCATCTCACCTCACCTCACCTGCTTGTACATTGTAAAAGAACAACTAATCTCCAAGGACTGAATGAATAAATACACAAGTATTGGACAAATGCACCAATTGTCCGCATATTATTTGCTGCTGTGCAGCTCATGCTTGTTTTCACAGCGCAGGTTTTCTCCTTTTTAACTTTGAGATCTTTCGGCAGCTCATTCGATCGGCAAGGCAGGAGTGTTGAATGAGTGGCGCACGGGTAATCTGAAGCCGAAAGGCTAACAAAGAAAACGAACAATTCCCAGTCGCACTCAGCGCGGCCACCGCCTGCAGGGTGTTGGAGACGAACGGCGGGGTGTTCTCAGTTGCGCTCGCCGCACCGCGTTTTCTGGCCAAGTGCGCACGTAGTTGGCTGTTGCGCGAGCAGCGGTGGAGCACGCGCCACTGCTCGATCACGGCCCCACGTTGGGCGTCTGCCAGACACCCAGAGTCCAGTTTGCCCGACTCGTCACCCTCTGCACCGTTGACGTCATACTCACCGGAGCTGTGCCTTGCAATGTTGTCGCGCAAGTGGCCGGCGGGCGGGCAACTCCCTTCCTCCTCTTGTCATGGTTAATGATGCGTCCATGAGGACACTTCAGTTATCAATATGAACTTTAGGTAGTAATGCAGGAGCGTGACTGTCAAATCTACAGGAGTCCATCCAAACATTCATGCAGAACTGAGTAGAGATGAAGCAACCATCTGGGATAGCCAATGGCTCTGAAACCTTTATATCCAAGTTACATAAACCCAGAGAGCAGTTTTCCTATCCTTGAGGAGGTACCAAGAGGTACCAAATTAGATCAGTGTGATCAACGGCTCAAAATTTGGTACCTCTTGGTACCTCGCGTCCGGTACCACTAGGTACTGCCAAATCTCAACCGTTCGATCAGTGTGATCAACGGCTCAAATTTGGTACCTCTTCCCCCTCAAGGATGGTAAAATTTCCCAAACCCAGAATCTAGATCATGCTCGCACTGGCGATAATCTGCCTCACAGCTGCAGATATTGCATTCTGTTCAGCGTGGTAGCATCACGAAAGAAAATGGCGACACAAGCAAAGTGGTTTGAATCAATGGGCGGCAGGGGGAAGCATCAAAACTTCCGAAAGGATTTTTTTTTATATATAGCCTTAGTTGGCTGCCAGCCTTGATCCGAGCTCATCAGCAACCGCACCAATGAACTCCTCAGTGTTCAGGTAATGACTTCTCGTGACACTATGAGAGAAGAACAGCAGAATGAGACATCAACCAATGCAAAGTACAAAAACATAGAGAGAAGATACAGTAGCATGAGACAGCAAGACATTGAATGCAATAACGTACTTTGAAGATCCGTGAACAAGAAGGGCAAGGTCCTTGGTCATCTTCCCAGACTCGACGGCGCCTGTGCTGGCAGCCTCAGGCTTCTGAGTGAAGTCTAGAAGTCTTGCATTTGACATTTCAAAGTGGTTTGTAG